>OX632365.1:28232680-28622444 GCA_951751655.1 Ophion costatus | reverse complement strand
GGACTCAACATCCTTAAAACGCCAACTATCGCGTCATTGACCCAGGATCGTCCGTCAAAAAAGTGATCCTCTTAAGCCCGTTCCAAGCTGTCTCGTCGAATCTCGTTCAAATATTGCCCGCCCGATTTTTTTCATCGTTCATGGCGAGATTGACGTCCCGGGTTGGTTCGGTTGCTCGCGAGATGTCACCCTTCCTCGTCCGCGCTGGACTCTCCTGGTATTGGTGAATTACATTCGGGACTAATTCCGCGCACCACGTGAGAGCACGACGAGACGGAGCAGAGCGAGAGCTTTCGAGGGTGGCCGGCAAGGGGGCCGATGGGGGTGGAACGAGCCAGAGAGGGGGGAGGTGGTTCTATATATACAAATCCCGATACTGCGGCGAGAAGCGGCGAGGATTTTACGGAGCTTGCGCAAACGAGAGGAGTCGCCGTTGCGCTTACTCGAGAACGCGCGTGTGTCCCGCTCTGCCTGTGAGGAAATGCTACAGGAGCGTATAGGGATGGATTCGGTGCCCCTCGTCTTTTTGAATTTTTATAGTGAGAGTATGGAGCATCGTCGCCAGAAAAACATTTTTTCGTTTCCCCCCCCCCCTCTCTCTTGCCACAGTCCGTGGACCGGTGCTACCCTTAGCTGTAAGTATTTAAGAATAGGTGATTTCGAAGACATTCGGTTTTAGGACCGTCCTCATAGAAGCCTATTGTCGCCATACTCGATATCAAGCAAACCCCAATGTCGAAAAATCCCCCTTGGACAATGGTGAGCATATCTGTGTAGAGGTTATTTCAAGGACATTCTAGTCGTCCGAATCAACGATACGTTTGAAAGGAAAAAGGTAAGGATTGTCCTCGAAACAGCCAGGTGTGCCGATAGTCAACGATACATGGATAACGGGTTCGAAAATGCTTTCCCCATAGATATATTCGAACAACCCCTATCAGAACGAAGCTCGCCGCCATTAGAGTCTATTGCTGCGACACGCGATATTATTTTATTACACATATTATCTCTCTATCTCTTTTCTCTCTCTTTCTCTCTCTCTCCCGCTCACTACGGACCCTTCGGGATTTCCCAACCCCCGCGGATACGAACTCGAGTCTCGTACACTCAACAGCCACTGAAATTTCACGCGGACACCCGCGATACCTTTCCTCCTCCTTCTCCCCCTGCCCCTCCCCCCAATCCTTCTATCGTTGTAACATTAACAGACCATGTAATTGGCCACGAAACGATCAATTTTTTATATTCGTTCCAAATACGCTCGCTATTCGTCGCGGCGGCGAGGGACGAAAAAGAGGGAAAGTAAGATAAGCCAACGTTATGGCACACGCACGGATGGCAATTTCCGGGATGCAGAAATTCGTGCAGATTTTTCCTCCAATTCGCTTTGGCGCGAAAATTATTGACGGTGTCATTGAGAGAAGAAGGGGGGGGGGAGATTAGGGTAGATTAGATAAGGTTAGGTAATTCATTAAAGCTCCAGGGTAAGGAAAAAGACGTCCTCTGGCATTCAATCCTCATTTGCAAAAATACAAAAAAATAGAGAAACTTGGTAAAAAAAACAACAGAAGAAGGGAATGTAAATTGATATAATAAAATTTTAAAAAGATCAGTATCAGAATGAGTGGCTTAAGCTTAAGGGGGTCACATGCTCTAGATTTTCGATTATTTTTCATGCAAATATAGAGTTCTGGGGAACGAGAATGACGAATTGGCATTTGGGGTTGAAAATACATCAATATGGAATTGTAAAAGAAATATTTATCATCCATTTTTGCCGATCTTGGCAAAAAATGAGTGACTTCACTGAAGGGTCGATAATTTATTTCCTGCTCAGATTTGGAACTCCATTCTATGCTCACTCTCTTCGGCATCATTTGCTTTTTCAAACGCCGTTTGACCCATTGAGCTCCGAAAGCTTTTCGATTTTTGGCAGAATTTCCAAGTCCGACCACCGATTTTTAGGATTTTCTCCATATTTTTCCTTTGCCTTGTTTTCGGCCATTCTTCAAGTCTACTTTTTGGTAAAACTAATCGAGTTATCGGGATGAATCAAGCGAGATTCTCTAAGTCTATGAAAATCCTTTTCAAAACTTTACTTATAAGCACATGCGACTCGAATAGGAACGGAGCTACGGCCGTTTGAAATTTCGCGATTTTTGGGATTTTGAAAAAGTGGCTAAAAAAGGGGAAAAAAATTTCAGCTCTTATACCATTCAAAGGATCTATTCGATGGGGAATTATCCGCTAATTACGAATATCTCCGAGTTTTCATCGGTAGGTCAAAATTACGCAGGCACATTCGACGATTTATATATAAATTGAGGGTTTTGGAAAAAAATAACGGATGAATTTGTATTTAAGTAAAAATACATACAAATACATTCGTAAAAATACATGGGCTTGCGAAAAAAAAAATTGAAATCAAATTTATTTTGTACATTGTTTTTAAAAAAAGTGTCATCACTCAATCACCGCTCATCTCCTCTTGAAAATATCAATTCGGAGTTTGTGAAAATATTTTGAATCCGCACACACATTTTAAATGCAAAGAAAAAAAACAACAATCATAAGGAGCTTCAAGTAAGGGATGTTTCGCCCCCTTAAGCTTGCTACCCGGCAAAGATGCAAAAAGAAGTAAACTCAAATGTTATCTCCCCTTCGAAGCGTTACCGGTATCATTTAATTTACCCCTAAATTGACCCGACTGAATTTGAAATAAAATGCTCACTTTCCCAAAATTGAAAGTTTTCGGCAATTTTTAATGACAATACAAATTTCTATTTTCCGCAAATAAATTATGCAGACATATTGAGAAATGTTTGAAGTGCATACCGGATTTTTTTTCAATGAAAACCGACCGAAGGGTTGTTAATAACAGGTGGATGAAGTACTATCCGTGTAAAATTGACCCAGTGTGTCAAAATCGTGGCCGCATATAAGTGTGTCAAGGAAGGGTTAATGCACCCCTTTTGAATGTGGGCTGAGAGGGGGAGAGAGAGAGAGAGAGAGAGAAATAAAAGGGTGGTTTACCCCTCAACCTTCGTTTTTTTTTCAATGTACCCACAGAAGATTTCTCATCGTTTTGCATGAAAAGAATTTTCATTTTTGTTCCACTCAAATCGTCGCAACGATTGCGGGTGAAACTGCAAAATGAAACCCTTGCCATGCTTCACCCGAAGGAGTGTCTCCACCCCTTAAAACAGTTCTTCCACCGATCAAAAAATACGTATCTAATAAATTTTAATGCTCCATCATATACGTGAATTTCAACAAAATCGAAGACAGACACCAAAGTGATGTTCCTTGACAGGAAAAAAAATATCTTTGTAAGTACAAGAATATGGCACATGACATTGCCTCACGCGACGACTCAAAATGAAAAATCGATAACCACATTCTCCAGTACTACGTGCTTCGTGTAATTACGATCGAAGAAAGAACAGCGCGTTTTTACAATTTCGCGCGCGACAAAAAAATATCCCCAAATAACATCATCGCTCGGTCCATTGTGCATTGGTTGAGCATAGATGGATCAAGAGACGTGGACGGTGCTGTGTTGGGTATATATTTCTTATCTTTTTCTTCCGATATATTACATAAATATATATATATACACACACACACACACACATGTATGCATATATGGGTGTGTGTGCGTATTTATATAACGAAAGAAAAAGATTCCAAAGCAAGAGCTCTGTCCCGCGCCTTTCTAGCCACCGTGACCAGCACGGAAGCACGAATATAGGCAGTGACAGAACAGCATATAGCGGGGCACGTGGGGCAGGGTGGGCGCTCTGGGTTTCTGGGGTTTGCCTATATTTTTTTCTCGTCGGCTGCATACTCCACCCTCTCTCTCTCTCCCTCTCTCTCTCTCTGTCTCTCTCGCTCTCTTTCATCCAGAAACAACCCTTATGCGATAGTCAACCCTGGCAATCCATGCGCGCGCACACGTGCACACACCAATACCCTAGTACAACTAGAAATGGAGACACCGATGCACACACACGCATACAGACGAGAATGTACATGCATGTGGCGGCACACAGGTACACATCGAACTTCGGGAGAGGCTGCTGGAATACGACGAATGTGGAACAGTAGGTCAGCGCACTCCGTGAACCCCGCGGCCTACCCTTACTCTCTTTTGCTCTCCCGCACTCTCACCCTCCGATGGACGCACACACGGACGTGGGCCCGAACGAAATAACGCAGCCACGCGTACGGATATATATATATATATATATATATATATATATATATATATATATATAATATATATATATATATATATATATATATATATATATATATATATATATATATATATATATATATATATATATATATATATATATATTATATAATTAATATATATATATATATATATATATATATATATATATATATAATATATACGAGTAGATAGACTATATTAATTGAATTAATTATTAAATGATCGTATATTGATAAATTAATAAGAAATTGATCGACTGATTAATTGATGTAAAAAAGCACTGCTTTTCGTATGTTTTTTAATACAGACCAGAGAAAAGAATCCTGAGAAGAAAAACGAGATCGGCTTTGAGGCGAAAAAATCGTGCTTATTCGAATACTACAATTCACCCCGAATAAACGACGAGCACTCAACTTGCGTTGGGTTCGAGTGAGTATATGTAGGGTCCTTAACGGCTTAAGGGGGAGCAAGTTTTTATTATCGAGTATCTAAGAAAGACGGAGAAACGAATTAACAGGTAATTGTAAGTAAAGTCACCGGAGACGTGATCTGCGCTCGCTCTCTCTCTCTATTTTTTTCTCTCTCTCTTTCTCTCTTTCCCTTTGGCTCTTTGGATCTGTCTGCCTCTCTCTCTCTCTCTCTCTCTCTCTCTCTCTCTCTCTCTCTCTCTCTCTCTCTCTCTCTCTCTCTCTCTACCTATTTTCCTTGTTTTCTCTCTCTCTACCTATTTTCTTTCTTTTGTATAGAGGTTTTTTCTTTCTGTTTATATTTTTATTTTTTTGTATTGGAAAATTGTCATATATTGCGTGGATTGTGTGCCAGAGGATTCACTCTATCCTAGTGCTCTAATAAACTATCTATCTATCTATCTCTCTCTCTCTCCCCCCCCCCCCTTTTATTCTCTTCCTCTCTGATAAGAAACAAAATCATTCGAATTAATATTGAATCGGTGTAATTAGCAGCTGTAACGCCGATTTACCCGAACTGTACCCGTGACCGCGTTTCCGTATTATTGGATTGTGGGGGGTGGGGAAAGGGGGGGGGGGGGGGGGGGGGGTAGGACGGTCTCGCGAGAAGAGCAAGTGTCTACGTGTACGTATTTGTACGACGTGTTTTCTAGCACGCACGACAAATCGATTATCGAAGTTTCCCGTTATAAGGAAAATCGGAGATTCTCGTCCCGGCTATGTCGGTGAGACGGACACGAACTTCGATTTTTTTTCTTTTTTGCAGATAGAAGCTTATTTTGGTTTCGATGAAAAAAAAAGAAGCTCGTCTGAAGAACGACCAATTCTCGTCATCTACTCGTCCGTTTTTTGCTTTCGCTTGTAAGTCATTGTTGTGTTATGAATACAGTTGTTTTTATTCCGCCTTTTTGTTTGGGTTTGTTGGGTTTGTTGGGATCTGCGTGTGCTTAGGGAAGATCGAGAGTTTGCACTTTAACGAAGGAAACGTTGATACTGATGCGAACTTTGCTCTAATTTTTTTTTCATAGATCGAAGCTTACGTTTCGAACATGAAAATGATTCATGAAAACGTGGCTGGAAAAAGTGAAGACTTCGTCGACTATTGGACGTTCGTGTATATTTATTTTGCAACAATTATGAAAATGTCGCAAGATGATTATGAAGTGAATAAATAAATAGTGGCTGTATTTGTTCATATTATTCGTTGCAATTTATTTGAATTTTCGATTTTTTTTCTTTCCATCTCATGTCTGCTTACATTTGTTTGATCTTATTCGGGTTCAGCGTGCGATTGAGGAAGATCGAAAATTTCCACTCTAACGAAGATAACGTCGATACTGATCCGAATTTTCATGTTTCTTCCTTTTTTCCATAGGTCTAAGTACTTACTTTTATAAATAAAAAAAAACTAAAAACTCGACTGAAAAACGACAAATGCTTATGTACTTTTATCTACCATATTTTCGGGATATTACATTCGATGATGGTATTTTTTTATATCATATTGATTTATCGTACTTTTTATATATTTAATCTATCTCTCGTATTTTTTAAGATATTACATACGTTTATCGTATTTTTTAGATATTATATTAATTTATCGCATTTTTGAAACATTGCAGGTATCTATCGTATTTTTGAGATATAACATTCAATTATCGTATTTTTTTATATACCATTTATTTCTCGTATTTTTTCGATGTTATATTTATTCGTCATTTAGAGTAGGTCGAAAATTCCCACTATACGGAAGATAACGTCGATACTGATCTGAGTTTTCATGCTTTTTCCCTTTTTTTCCATAGAACTTTTATAGCTTACATTTCTAAAAGAAAAAAAAAAATTCGACTGAAAAACGACAAATGCTGGTGGTCTCTGCGTCGTTCTTTTCTTTCCGCTCGTATTTATTTTCGATCAATTAAATAATTGTTAAAAAATAAATACACGGTTTTCATTGTGAGGGAAATTCGTTTGGGTTTGTTTGGGTTCACGCTATGGATATTCGCGTCGTTGGAATGCACCGAAAATTCATTTTTTTTCCTTCTCCCGTATCTTTTTCGCCAAAATTAGGCTACGGAAGTCACCGAAACATTTTTTTGCGAAACCGGGGCCGGGTTGAAATTCCGAACTTTGAATGTTCCGACGGTTCAAAATTTCGAATTTTAACGTTCCGAAATTCATAGGAACCTTATTTTTTTCAACTTGTAAAAGCCGGAAAAAAAATGTTGGATAATAATAAAAATCAAGTGAAAGAATCAAGAAGAATTTTCGTTGCATTCCAACGATGCAAACTTTGACACCATTTGGGTTCAGTGTGCCTTCGACGAAGCCAAACGTCCGCTGCAACGCGTACGAAAATTATTTTAGTATTTTTTTGCGTCTGTCTCGCAGTTTTCGCAAAAGTTATTCAATAATTACAGGATTGCCTTGAGCGTTGTAGTTTGGTTACAGGTGGGGCGGTGAACAGGCGAAAAATAAGCACGCCAAAATGTAAACCGCGACGTCGTGTGACCTGCAGGTGCAGAAAACTTGACCGAGTTTTCGACCCGCACGCGGTGCAGGGTGACCTAGATACTCGCAGCCTACCCCTGTGAAACGCCCCATCCCTCTTTCCCGATGCCAGCGGTTTACCCCCCCCCCCCCTCTCGCCCATTCCGTATTTGTCTCTCTCCGACTGTGCGCTCGTTGCTTCTGCCAGCAGCCCCGACGAGTCGACCTACTAGAATCCCTGTCTCTTACGATCAGCGCACCCTCCGCGTGCATATCCAGCTCCCCCATGAGCGTGGCAACCCCCATGGCTCGTAGGGCTCAACGGCCACTGTACATGGCGAAAAAATATTTCGAAGCCGTTATATCCATGTTATGTTGACTATCGGCACATCGGGCTGCTACGAGGACGACCCTGAGTTTTTTCACAAACGAATCCTCGATTTTCGCGACAGGAAGGTCCTTGAAATGACCTTCTATTAATATTCTTACGTTTATCTCGTGGTATTTTTCGAGATACATTTATTTATCATGTTTTCGAGATATTACATTCTATGTATCGTATTTTTTAAGATATCTCATTTATTTATCGTATTTTTTAGATATTATATTAATTTATCGTATTTTTTTAGACATTACATTTAATCATCGTATTTTTGAGATATTACATTCAACGATCTTTTTTTATATCACATTGATTTATCGTACTTTCTAGATATTACATTTTATGTATCGTATTTTTTAAGATATCCCATTCACTTATCGTGGCTTTTAGATATTATATTAATTTATCGTATTTTTTTAGGCATTACATTTAATCATCGTATGTTTGAGATATTACATTTAATTATCGTATTTTTTTTATATCACATTTATTTATCGTATTTTTTTAATATTATATTTATTTGTCGTATTTTCGAGATATTACATTCAATGATGGTATTTTTTTTTATATCACGTTGATTTATCGTACTTTTTAGATATTACATTTTATTTATCGTATTTTTTTAATATTATATTTATTTGTTGTATTTTCGAGATATGACATTCAATGATGGTATTTTTTTTTATATCACGTTGATTTATCATACTTTTTAGATATTACATTTTATGTATCGTATTTTTCAAGATATCTCATTTATTTATCGTATTTTTTTAATATTATATTTATATGTCATATTTTCGAGATATTACATTTATCTATCGTATTTTTAAGATACGATATTTATTTATCATATTTTTGAGAGATCACATTTATTTGTCGTATTTTTTCGATATTATATTCATTTATCATATTTTTTCGATATTACATTTATTTATCGTATTTTTGACATATTACATTTATCTATCGTATTTTTTTTTTACACATTACGTTTATTGTCGTATTTTTTAAAATAAATTGCAGGTTTGTATAATGTTGAAAATGAGGCCGAATGGCTTTTTTCCGCGTGAAAATGCGGGTCGATCAATTATCATCTATCGGTGGAATTTTCGCTACTAGTAGTGAAAAAAACGTAGCGAAAGGATTATTTCATCAATGAGTCAATTTTGCGACCTTTCCTCGTGACGTGTTTTCAGTTATTTCGAAATAATCGCGCTCGTTGGGAAAATTATTCCGCACGTCGCTTCGTATTTGCCGCCGCGTCGTAATTGTCGAATATCGCGAAGGCTGCGACCTCACGAGTGACGAGTTTCCAAAAGTTTTGATATCCTTGAAGAAAAAGTAACGCCGGTCTTAAAATATCATCAAAATTGATTCGAATTCAATTAACTTGCAAGATTGAATACATTAGCATTTTTTTTTTTTAACAATAAGCATATCTTCGTGGGTACCTTTTAAAAATTTCCTCAAGGGGATACGTAAGTTGGTGCGGTACGGGGCAATCGCAATGCGCCTCCGTCCCTTCGTTTTCCCCTAATTCGGAATTCAATTACAATTTCCGAGAGTAGAGTGTGATATTTTTTTCAATCCAAATTTTCTTCAATTAAGAGACCCGTAGGTCGGTACGATATCTTTCCCGTCGAGGATAAAACTTTTCACGAAGCGGACAAAAAAAAGAACGTAATTGCCATGTCGACGACGTTGCCTCGTAGGACGTATAGTTTTGTGTATATATAATGTAGATTATCAAGGTGCATCGCTGCATCGCAAGGTACAATGTACGCCAGAAATATCCCAGCCGACATTTATATATATATATATATATATATATATATATATATATTCATTTATATATATAAATGCTCGTCAAAAAGAATAAATTGCGTTTAAATCATACTTAATATATAATAAATAATCTTGTAAATTCAAACATTCATATATAACTCTATAAAACAATTTTAAAAAAAATATATATATATATCGTATATAAACGTCGTTTTAGGCAAAACTTTTATTGAAAAAAAAATAGAAGACACAATTTGCGAAGGGTGGGGGGGCTACGGCAACGCCTCGGCGTTCTATTGTTAGAATTAACATCGCGTGTCGGTACTCTTTGGGTCTACGAATTATTACCCTAATTATCTTAATCACCCGCGCGCGGGTGCGCCCTCCGGCCGCGCAAATCCGTTCCGTCGTCGCATTCGTATACATGTATACGGCTCTATTATGTATTATACCTACATCCAGATCCGGTTAATTTCAACCGTATATCCAAGCGTGCACCTTTCTTATCTATGATACGCGTTTAAGAAATTTGTCGGCCACTATATATCATAACTATATATATATATATATATATATATATATATATATATCTTGTACAATCGAAGAAATTATTGCTACAATTTTTCACCAAGATCTAACAAATTCGTGGAGAAAAAAATAAAATCCAAAAAATCATCCAATCGAATGTTACGAGAGGTTGATATTTGGAATTGGAATATTATGATATTTTATTTGTAGAATTTTTTTTATGTTGAGATATTCTTGGGGTTCATCTCTACGTGCCTCGCAGATATTTAGGTTGCTCGAACACAAAAAAAATTGTGTATGTATATATAAGACAGAAGAGAGAGAGAGAGAGAGAGAGAGAGAGAGAGAGAGAGAGAGAGAGAGAGAGAGAGAGACCGAAAAAAATGTTCCTTTCTCACAAGTCATCGGCCCATTTTTCATCCCCCGATAGCGAGCGGAAATAAAAGAGGATGGAGTGTGAGAGCTGTCGCGCTCTCTTTACCCTTTTCTTTTGTACTCTGAATTTATGCTGGGCGAGGAAAAAATCGCGGCCACGTAGCGTTAAGACAATAAGTGCAATGAGGCGCAGTGTGTCCCGAGCGATGCTGCGTCCATTGATAGGGACTGTCAGCTAAAAATTATCGGCTATGGTATACAACGCGCATATATATAGTTATTCTCTTGAAATGATCATTTTGCGGTACAACGAAATTCATAAAAGTAAACTTTAAATGGAAATAATTTTTCCATTTAAAAATTGCAATTGACTTCAGTTCTAATCGATATAACACAGAATGTCCTGTAATAAATGAAAAATCATGCAGCCGTAATAGGTCAGATTATGTCCTACTATCTACTGGAATTTCAGTTTAGTAAAAGTCCCACGGTTTTTGAGATTTTGGACTTTACGTTATTTTGTTGAAAAAAATCAGCTACTTTTGGTTTTTTGCATGCCATTTCTACAAATGATATGAATCGACGAAAACTGAGCAACTTTTCAAAGTAATTGTCACGGTTTGCGTAGTACATTTTTTTTACACCGCAGGCTATCAAAGTCAGATGTTCGAATTGCTTTGTGTGCAAATTCTGCATAAGATTTTTTTTTCTTAAAGTTTCGTTAACATTTAAGGTTAAAAAGCAAACTTTTTTAGATAAAATAAATGACCAAGAGGATTTTTTTAACTGAATCGAAAAGCTTATCATTTGTAGAAATGGCATGCAAAAAATCAAGAGCAGATGATTTTTATCTCGAATTTCGATTTTTACCGTGGGACTTTTACTAAACTGAAATTCCAACATATAGTAGGACATGAACTGACCTGTCGACAGTTGCAGGATTATCCATTGATAACAGGACACTCTGTATAATTCCCTTAGGATAACACTGATTTTTCAGTTTTGACAGTTTTGCGATGATCGAAAGAAACAACAGGGCCAAAATGATGCAAACCTTTTCCTATCAAGCTTTTATCGCTTTATCAATACCTTCTCCTCTTTTTCCTTAGAATATTAATCTCCCTCTTCTTGTTCAAACTTCTCTTCTCCTACAGGATCCTGCTCAAGCTTTTCGTATCTCGTTTCGCAGCTTTTCATTTTCTACGGAGTCTTTCTGCTCACGCTGTTAAAGCTTGCATCGTTGGAATGCAACGAAAAATCTTTCCTCTTCTTTTATTTTCATTATCATCGAAAATACTTTCATGCCAATTTATGCTGTAGATTTTTCATGAAGATCCTGAAAAACGTTTGAGTGATTTTTTTAGCCTCAATCCACCGAAAAATATTTTGGCAATCCGAAAAACGAATTTTCGTTGCGCTTCAACGATGCAAGCTTCAATATCATTTCTTCTTTCGGTAGCGAATGCACGCATGCGCAACCAAGATGGCGTCATTCCTCTGGAGCATCTGTCATGCCTCTAGACTTCACATGTAGGGAGTAAACGAAAGAAATGATGCCAGAGGAATGACGATTTAAACGGGATTTCATGCACAGCGCGGCATGTTTTTCTAACCTCCAAATCTGGCGGTAAGTAGATGTCTAAAAGCTCCACTTCAACAGGTAAAAAGTGACTTAGTTAATTGCAAAATGATGCAGTTAAGAGATAACACCCCTCTAGGTTTTGGAAAACCCGTTTTTTTTGCTTACAAAATACTTTGGAATCATAAAAACAATATGCGATGCATCGCAGATTGAAGGTAAACAAAAATGTCAAGAATTTAAGTGGTCGTACAACTTTGAACGCATTTTTGGCGAAACCACTTTGTTCAAACTGGGAGGACAGATTACTCCAATACCTTTACATGGATTTGAAACTTTGATAGTAGCTTCACGATTGCATTCTCTATGGGAATGCGTAGCCGTTTTTTGATTAAATGTAAACGTTTTTTTTCTCATAAACAATTGATTGCTTACTTTGGTTTTTTTAGCACTTTTTTAGTACCACTTCAGCTTGCTAGTGGGTATGAAGTCTGGATAGTTGCACTCCAGAGGAATGATTTTCATACTCAAAATAAACAGAAAAAAAAGAATACAACGTCTTATCTCCCAAATCTGTTTTGTAGAAAGATTTCAAAATATTTTAAACAGTTGTATACAAAATAAAACCTACAAAATAATCGAATAGCATCAATTAAAAACGTCAAATTACATGCAAAATGATCGTTTGGGGAGAATTACCCACATATGTATATATATATATTGCAAATGGAATGCACCATGACGCATTCCACGTGAAGTCATTTGGCTCCAGCCTTTTAAAATTTATTCCCCGTTTTATCTTATGATTGCTCGGACCAAAAAACGAAAAACAAATGAAACGGTCATTTCGGGAGAATTACCGATATATACAGGGTGTCCCAAATGTCACACAACATTTAACGCGCGCGGTTTATGCATATTGTTGCGTGACATCTAGAACACCCTATACACACACACACACACACACACACACACACACACACACACACACACACACACACACACACACATACGATATATATATATATATATATATATATATATATATATATATATATATATATATATATATATATATATATATATATATATATATATATATATATATATGAGGTATTCCACGTGAATCCGGTGGACTGTTTTCCTGACTCCCGCCAATTCGATTTTAATTTTTTTATCTGATTCCATTGACTCTAAAAGACACCCTGATTTTTTTTTACATTATTCGAAATAATCCTTAGTCAAAAAAAAAATTCGAAAAAAACGCCTCGATTTGAAAAAATTTCAAGCTACCACCCGCAGTGGAAGTATGATTTTTTCTGTGCTGAAGACGACTCGAATTGAAATTAATACCAGAACTTTTTGACTGCTAACGAAAAAATCATACTTCCACTGCGGGTGATAGCTTGAAAATTTTTACATATAATCACGCATTTTTGGGAATTTTTACAGATTTTTAAATCGGGGCGTTTTTTTTGGAAAAAAAATTATTGTTGTCTAAGTGTTATTTTGGAAAAATGAAACAAAAATCAGGCTGTGTTTTAGAGTCAATGGATCAGATTTTTAAAAAAATCGAATCGGCGGGGGTCAGGGAAAAAGTCCACCGGATTCCCGTGGAATACCTCATGTATAAAACGCATCATGACGCATTCCACGTGGGACCGTCCTTTTAAATTTATTCTCCGTTTTGTTTTATTATTGCTCCGACCAAAAAACGAAAAATAATAATCACATTGTCTCCGGTCAGTGGAGTTCTCGTATCAACGTTCACGCAGCAGTGAATTATTCTCGATGCACTTCAACCGAGTATTTCTAGAGCAAATGCAATTTTTTTGTAATAAAAAAAACAACAGTCGAAATTGCAAACTCGAGATTGAGAAAATCCAGGGTGCTTTGGGGATCAAGTTGGAGTGAATGGAAGTGTTTCCAAAAAATCAAGAATAGAATATTCAAAATTCGAAATTCGAAATTAAGAAAGTCCAGGATGGTACGTGGATCAAGTTGGACCGGAGTAACTTGGGAGTAAAATGTAGGGAACGACGCTGAAGTTGGAAGTCTGAATTGGTATATATACGTGAACAGCTGACGAGCACGAGAGTGTGTATAACCCGAACGAGCCAAGGCTCGAAGCGACGTGTACGACGTCGTTTCGTTAATCAGCCATAGTCGCGACGGTAAGAATTGCGAACGGATCAATTGATACGAGGTGACGTAGCGCACGTGACGTTAAGGCCTTATATACGCAAAAAATTTCAAAATTTTTCATTTTTTATTTATTTTTGATTCCATCAGCCTGAACGGTTAGGAATACCTTAAGTTTCACAGAATTGAAAAATTCCTAAAATTGTTAAAGTTAAGGGGTTACCCCCACTTGCGATTTTGGAAAAATCGATTTTTTTTATTGCATTTTTTTAAAGTATAAGTATCTGAGAATATGTCCTGGAGATTTCAAGTCGATCCGAACAAAATTGACTGAGATATGAGCGTTGAAAGAGAAGAATCCGTGAATTGAAGAATTGAAATTGAAACTTTAAACGCGTTTTTCTCAAAATGGCATTTCTGAAGTCGGTGACCAAGATTACTCGAACACTAATGAACCGATCTTCTTGAAATTTTGCAGGCTTATTTAATACCGAAAAATGTAGTCTTTAATCGTTCGATTTTTTTTTTCGAAAAAAAATGGCCGTTTCATAGCCAAAAAACGGCCGTTTTTTTCGTTAAAATCGAACCATTAACTTTGACTGTCCGCCATTTTGTGAAAAATGAATATTTTTTTAAATCCTTCGATTAAAGACTAGTTTATACTTATATTTGACTAAATCCATCCGCATTTTTTTTTTCGGATGATCCACTTCGCCGCAATGTTGGTCACCGCAAACCGTGTACATAAAAACATTATTTCATCGACGGCCATTTGCCACTAAACAATGTAATATTTTTCAACAAAAAAATTACTGAAAGTTCTTCAAGATGTGTTCTTTAAGATGGTATATTGATCGTTTAAAAAAGTTATGTATTTTTCTTTAAAAAAATTCATGAAAAAGGCCTTTTTGCGCTACAAGTGAGGGTAACGCCTTAAGTGAGATTGCATTGATAATAGATACCGCGCGGCGCTCCCGACTGGCAACTTCAAAGCCGTTTTTCCACGGTTCACTTTTTTGAACCTTGTGATAGTTCGAACTCTTGAACGAAGGTTCAGATCGCTTTGAAATTTTCACAACGAATTCTTAGTATCATCACCTATCGTGTGAACCGCAGAAACAAAAATTTCAATGACACAAAAAAATATAAAAAATAAAAGCCCGACAGAAAGTTGAGTAAAAAAATGTTAAGTTTCGAATTTTTATTATAATATTAAAAAAAAATAATATTGTTAGTTAACCCTGAAGATACATTCATTGTGCAATTATAAATGTGTTAATTTTTTGTCAGACACCCACATCGATGCCGAGAATTTTCACCATCAACGCGGGCGCATGAAAGCTAGCTTGAGTTCGGACTTTTTTTTCTACCGCTCGCCAGTTCCGTAATTTTCCAAATAAAAAAAAAAACATCCGGTGATACGAAACTTTGATTATCATACTAAAAGTGCATATTTGTATTTTTCATTTCAGGTTGCCCTAGTTGCCAGAACGACCCACACCGTGCTGCCACGCAGCGACAGCTTTCTTTGAATAATAATAACTCCATTGTTTACGAATATTTATCAATTTTAAGAGAAAAGAAACTCCATCTTGCCAAAACTCATCAGTCAAAAAACTCATCAATTGTGTGTAAAATCTCGACCTCGCCATTCCAAAAATCGCATAAGAATTTTTTTTCATCGATCTGCTGTTTGGGGCCCAAGCACACGAGAATCGCGGAGTTTGGTACAAAAGAATAAGAAACGGACGGAGGTAGAGGGAGCCGTAGAGAAAGAAGTCATGAAGGACGGAGAGTGGGGGGAAGAAAAGCTCGGGAGACTTTCATTCCCTGATGGGATCGGGGGACCAGTGGACGAGGATAGGTAGCGAGAACGAAGAGGAAAGCGTTAGTCTGCGGACTCGTACGGGCACATATCTGCACAAGGTGAGCTTCGCGAATTTCGAGCCAATGAGAGAGAAAGAGAGGGGGAGAGAGAGGGAGAGAGAGAGAAAGAGAGAGAGAGAGATATATCGCGAGGGTGGTGCCTGTGAGCCCACGAGGGAAGGGATAAAGCCTCAGGGATGAGAACGCGGGGGAGGGAGGTAAGGCGCAATGGAGAAGAGGGGGGGGGGGTGGCTTGCAAGCTCTCCCGGTATAGCTATCGGGGGTCGAGAGAATGTGGGACGTCGAACTCTCTAGGACTGGATTGTACAAGCCGCGCGCCGCGTGCTTCTGTACCTATACGGTACTCGAGGAAACCCAGCACCGGCTACCGGGCTACTCGCTACTCCGGAGCTTCTCGCGCACGGCCCAAAAAATTCTAAACAAAGACGCAAAAAAAAATGTCATCAAAAGTTTACGAAATTTGTCTTTTTTTTCGTCCCTTCTGTACTCGCCTTGTGAGCAGTGCTGGGCAAGATTGTAATAAAAAATTAACAATTACGAATTACTAAAGGTAATTTCTAATTGAATCGTATTCGATTAAAATTACTTTTAGCAATAATAATTGAATCGGAGTTCATTAAAATTACTTTCGATAATTGTAATTGAATTAGAGTCCATTGAAATTATTTCCAGTAATCGTAATTGAATTGGCGTTAATTAAAATTACATTGAGTCATTTTAATTAAATCGAAGCTCGGTAAAATTACTTTCAGTCATTGTAATTGAATCAGAAATCATTACAATTATTTTCAGTGATTGTAACGAAATCTGAAATTATCAAAATTACTTTCGGTATTAGTAAACCACGGAATGTGGTTTCATTAGATTTTTTTTTGCTTGAGAGAATTCTATGCATCGAAATGAATATCTCGTTTTTTTTCTCGTAAAAACGAAGCTTTTTTATACAATATTTTGCAAAAATATTGTATAAAAAATCATTTTAGCGAAATTTGCGTTGCGCCATTCGAAAGAGCGGCCTTGAAAATAGTCGACAAGGTACTTTAGGAATTTTTTGCCCGACATTTTCATGGTAAATAATCACGTCGGAAAGAAGACTTGTGGATAGTGTCTTTGTGACGTTAAAGGGTTAATCGTAAGAAAATTGTATTTGATATAAAAAAGTAACAATTTTCGCAAGTAATTGTAATGAATAATACAAAAAATACTATTTTTTCCAGTAATTGTAATTGATAACGGAAAAATTACAATTCTTCCAAGTAATTGTAATTGATAACGGAAAAATTACAATTCTTCCAAGTTATTGTAATTAGCAGCAAAAAATTACAACTATTTCGAGTAATTGTAGTTGATAATCACAAAATTACAATTGTTTATAGTAACTGTAAATGATAAATACAAATTTATAATTGTTTCCCGTAATTGTAATTAGTGACTAAATATTGCAGTTATTTACAGTAATTGTAATTTACGGGTAATGAAATTACAAAAGTAATGTCTGCTGCCCAATTCTGCTTGTGAGGCACTATGTATTCGAGGGATTTCTTCTCGAATCGGGGGAGAAAACAGGAGGTCAAATTGAGATTCCTGAATTGTTAGAGTGCAGGAAAAGAAAATATTTTGGAGCCGATTCAATGTTTTTTTTTACATCCTGATACACGATGTTATAAATTTGAATGAAAAAATGTATTTCTTTTCGTCTAATAAACATTTGCATCAAGTGGCGGAATGGAAATCATTATTTGCGAATGAATATGTTTTCCGTCATTTCTAGGCTTTGGGTAATGATCAATCGTTTTATTTTAGAATTCCTATTAAATATCTAGAAGCCGAATTTGAGTAAAAATTATCTAGGATAGCAAAAATAGAGGAATACATTTTTATGAACGGTCGTTGCATTTCAACAATGCAAGCTTCGACTTTGTTTATTTTAGTTTACTAAAAATCAATTATTTATATTCAAAACGCATATATTTAAATAGTATAGGGCGTCTATAGACTATACCGGGTGTCCCATTTTAATCTTACACCTGATTTATATCGAACAATACTGCTTCAATCAGGTATCAAGTATAATAAAACTTTTAGGGTTCAAAGGGGAACGTTAAAAAAAAAGTTTTTTGGTCCAAAATTCAAAATAGTGACGTTAAGATAGCCGACATGTTTTTTATTAAATTGGAATCATCCATTTTTTCACCGAAACATTTATTATTGATAACAAATGTTATTATTGATAACAAATGAAACATTTTTAATAACGTTCAAAAATGTTTGGTTACAATACCATTTTACCTATCCAGAATGTACCATGAGGAGGTTGTTCGATAACCGAAACGAACCCAAACAAGGATTAGGTCTCCGTGGCTCGTCAGTTAGGCCAAAAATGGTATTCCAACCTAAATATGATGAACGTTATCAAAAACTTTTTCTACAAACGTTGTTTGTTTTGGCCTGATAAATGTTTTGGTGAAAAAAATTCATAATCCCATTAAAAAAAACATGTCGGCCATCTTAACGTCACTATTTTGAATTTTGGACCACAATAAAATGTTTCAACCTCCCCCTTTGAACCGTAAAAGTTTCATTATACTCAATATTTCATCGGAGCATTATTTTTCGAGATAAATCAGGTGTCAGATTAAAATGGGATATCCGGTATATTGCCTATAGACGTCTCAACACTTCATTTTTTAAAGATTTTGTTGCTCGCAGCATTTATTTTTCAGTTCACCCTGGGATTCACTTCCCCGGTGATGGCTCGAACTTCATTATTGTCATTATTATAATCATTATTCGAATATTTAATTTAAATTTAATTTTATTCATTATGAAATAAATAAAAATAATGATTAATATAAATTAACGTAAAAATGATTATTACTTAAAATAATAATTATCATGGTAACAATAACAATGATAGTAATGATTATCATTTTTAATAATAATAATTATTATTATTGTTGTTATTTTATCGATTTATATAGGTTGATACATTATCGCCAACTAGAGAGATCGAAATCCGATTTTTGTTTTCTTCGAGCCGACTAATTTACGCCCTTCTGTCTACCAGGATCGTAAGATCGGTTTGTACGCAGATCTACAGAGTTGCATATATAGAGAGATAAAATATAGGTATAGAAAGCGTAGTGCAGAGCCTGCGTACATAGAGAGGAAACGAGACGTGTTCACCGCGTTTATTTTCATCACCGTTAGCGCGCCGGACACGGGTGAGTTTTGGTGAAAAAATAAGCACGAAAAGTGGAGAGAAATTGCTGAACGACGAGAAAAGACAAAGACAAAGAGGGGGTGGGATCTAGGGAAGAGGCATTAGAAGGGAGAAGGAAAGAGAAAGAGAGAGAGAGAGAGAGAGAGAGAGAGAGAGAGAGAGAGAGAGAGAGAGAGAGAGAGAGAAAGAGATAGAGAGATCTCTGGATTGACTCACAAGGTTTCTCTCTCGGTACCTAGAGTTTTTGCCTTCGTCGTTCATGCCTTCGCGGAGAGATAGAGAACGACGTTTCCAGAGCGACAGGGCTCTGGAGCACACGTACTCGGGAAACAAGAAGAAAAGTGAAAAAATGTAAGGAAGAGAAAGAAATATAGGGAATAAGATGCCTTAGGCTACTTGCCTAAGGGAGATTCGTCAATGGAGAGATTGGGTTGGATTATAGCCTCCAGAATATGAGAAAGAGAGGAAAAGATTGGTTCGGTCTGGGTCAAAAGAATGGCCCTAAAATGGACATTTTTGCCGACCCGTATTTCCTCTTTCCTGTATTTTCTTGTGTGCCAGTACCCATGTCTCTTGCAACGCAAAATCGTTCAGTTAATTAGTGGCCGATCTATGGCCCATTCGGAAAATTAGCGTTTTCCGAATGGGCCGTTGGAGCTTTACAAAATGCGTTTTTTGCGTTTCGGCTTCTCCAGAATCGCTCTTTGGCCTCGGATACTTGTTTCTGGGCTCATTCAACGCGGAATTGATCAAGCTTTCAAACGGATTTTCGCTCATCCGGCTAGGATGATTTGCCGATCCGCCGGATCGGCCGAAAGTCGGACTGCCTCGCGGTGTCGATTGTTCCGATATACGGCAAGCTTTTTCGCCTCAAAAGAATTCAGATATAGGAAGGAGCCCCACGACATTCTCTGAGTCTACAAAAATCCTTTTCGGAAACCTACTTACGAGCCTAAATCGGTAAATTAGGAGCTGAGATATGGCCGATAAAAGAAACGGCACTTTTGGCCAAGTGCGCGGAAGCTGAACGAAAAGAAAAAAATACAGTTAAAATGATTATATTATATTTATGGTAAATGAGAGTTAAACATAATAATCATAATAATAATAAAATGAAAGTTAACAATAGTTATTTACTATTGTTTGTACTATTGAAAAAATTAAATTTTTTTTTATGTTAATACATTTCAAAAGTTAATAATTATTTATTATAGTCAACTATTATTGTTGTTATTGTTGACTATTATTATTATTATTATTATCATTATTGTCGCTAACTATTATTAGTTAGTATTATTAGTAATTATAATAATTATTATTATAATAGTATAATAGTAATAGTAATTATAATAGTAATAACATTAATTATTAGTAATAACAGTAATTATTAGTAATATTAGTATTATTATTATTGTTGTTGTTGTTGTTGTTGTTGTTATTGTTGTTAACTTTTTTAATCACAAAATTTAAGTTAAGGATGTTGAGTCCCTATGAAACATGTTAATGTTAATTGTTCAATAAATAGCTTCTTAATCGTCATGAAATTTTTACACGACCTCCTGAATACTTCATGTGAAAACATACCAAATTTTCAGAATTCTATCATCATTACTTCAACCTCCTTAAGGGTTGAAATAAAAAATGATAAGAAAATTCTGAAAATTTGGTATGTTTTTGTATGAAGTATTTTGGAGGTCGTGTTAAAATTTCACGACGATTAGGAAGCTCGTTATTAAAAAATTAACATTTTGTTAAGAACAATTTTTAAAAGAAATAAAAAAAAAATTATCAATAAACTTCGTTTTGTTTCCGTTGCTTTCAGTATATTGTAGATATTATAAAATTGAGAGGTCAAAAAAAAAACTTATTGCAAAGTTACATCAGTTTCCATAAAGCAACATTTAATTTGTGAATGTTAATTGTTCAATAACGAGCTTTCTAATTGTAGTGAAATTTTTACACGACCTCTGAAATACTTCAAACAAAAACATACCAAATTTTCAGAATTTTATCATCATTTTCGATTTGGGACTCAACATCCTTAATAACAATTAAACGAACTTTTCGATGTCGCAAGATCTCCAGGTGTTATCCTCTATGAAAATCCTCGCTGATTAAAAAAAAGCTCAGTCCTGTAAAAAAGACTCCGAAAAACTGGCCACATCGCGATTCCTGCACGCTTCTGTCTCCACGCGAATCCGCTTTGTCTCCTCATTTTTTCGTGCTCCTACAATTCTTATTCTGACTCCTCAATTATACATCGATATCCTTGTTGCGACGACGAAAAATATACGTGCCAGCGCGCGAGCTGAGTTCGCTAAATTTAGATGACGCGACGCGAGCGGCGTCAAAGTCGACGTGTCGTATAGACACGCGCGCTTCGAGGACGACGACGTCGTCGGCCCCCGCCCGGCTCTTTGCCCCGCGACGACCCACCCCGAGCAGACCTGGGCCCTCGCGGCACGGGCAGCCGTGTATGTGTGCCCGAGCGACGCAGACGATCCTCGAATGACGAATAAAGTCGATCAGACATTTATACAATTATTGGTGATTTGCATTCTTATGATTATTATTTTATTCACTGAATTTAACGGAGATATTTTTCTTTTTAGATTCGAAATTTTTTACATTTTATCGGTTTCTTCATGTTTCCATGTGTTTGAGAATTAATTTTAACTTTTCATTTTATTATTGTCGATTATCCTAATAATAGGTATTAATAATAAGAAGAATACTTAACAGTAATAAATTATCATTGTTCATTTTTACTTATTATTATTATTATTATTATTATTATTATTGTTATTAAATAATTTTTATTGTATTTGTCGTTCTTTATTTTATGACTATGATTCTCATTTTTTCGATTATCATCCTTCCATCATATTATTTATATATCTTGTTCATTCATCTATTATTATTACATTTATTATACATTTATTATACATTTATTATACATATTATTACATTTATTATTAGTATTATTACAGTTATTATACTTACATATATATATATATATATATATATATATATATATATATATAGAATTTCAGACATGCAGGGTACTTCTCCTTTCATCAGCCTATTAAAACTTTCCCCTATTCAAAATCTCCCTATTAAAACTTTCATTATTATATTGCCGTTATTTTACCTACACTTTTCAATTATCAATTTATTATTACTAGTGCTATATTTTTATTAGTTTTATATAATTCCTATTGGTTCATTGATTATTATTATTTATTATTATTGCTACGATTATTACACTATCATTTTAAATTTCGCGTTGACGTTGTTCAGTTTTTATTATTATTATTCGCATTATTATTATCCATACTATCGCTGACGCTGATCAGGACAATGATGACAATTATAATCGTCAAAAAAATGTCCAAACTGGTATCAACATATATCGTTCGTTATCGTTGACGTAAGAAAGGTTCTTTAGGGTGTGCATGTGTGTGTGTCGCGATGAGTTCGTTTGGGTCTAGCAGAAGCGGATCATATCCTTATATTGGCACTCATCGAGATTATAATCGAATCATTCGATTGGTCGATCAAAGTGCACGGGCGTGTGACGTCACGTGATATCAAACGATCGGAGGGTCGAGACTCACACGGGTACACACAGGCCACACTTTTTTTTATAATCGAAGATCCTGCATAAAATAGTCACATGTACACGCGATAGGTGCCTCGTGAGGCACTATCATCATTGCGACAAAGAGCTTGGACGGTACTCGCGAATGACGACGTCCCACTCGCGAGTGGTGGCTACAGAGAAGATAAAGGAGCCTGCTTTTCAAAAATTGTAAATTCGCGGTGGAAAAGGTTAATGAAATTTTTCATAATATTTTTTACGTTCGGAACGGCGCACCCATCAATTTTTAGATTTTTTTCTCTTCGTCGTCTGCTACTTTATATTCAGGCACTCTATTTCCTGAACAAAGGTCTGGACCCTGCGTCATCGTATTCCTCACTCGGGCACGAACCCTTTGAAAGAGAGTAGGTCGGAAAATAATGCGAAGAACCCCCTTAACGGGTTGAAGGTGCCGTCACGCGAGTGAGACGGCTTTGAGTTTGAGTTAAATGATCCGTTGGATTGCATCGAAAGCGGATACAGAAGGAGAGAGGGAGAGAGGGGGGGGAGAGGGAGGGAGACGAAAGAGCGAAAGAGAACGAGCAAAAAGTAAAAGAAGAGACAAGATGGGGCTTCGCAAGTGAAGTCATCTGAGGCCGTTAGTGTCGTCATCTATTGGTCTTCCACGTGGTGTGTATGTGTGCCACGTGGAGGACCGATACATGACCCATTTTTATACATACCTATATATAAATATACATTTACATCTATATATCTATATATAACAATGTGTGGTAAGTTTGAGTACCCACATATGAGACATTTCAATCTAACTCAGTCACTCAATACTTGAAGTTCTTGACAGGAGCCCTTCAAAGTGCTGGACGTTCTGAGGAATGCCCCAAAATTCACCCCTGTGGATGGACCTGAACCAAAAAAAAATTGGTCTACCGAAAGACGACAAGACGACGCTGGAATATTCAAAGAGATGAATTTTTCGGTCCGTTGCCCAAAGAGTTCTCATTCCAATCACCCAAAACAAGTAGTAAAATGTAGATTTCTCCTCGATGGCCAAACTACACTTTGTGTGCCAAGATGTCTGTATCACATCCCCGGTTTTCCGTTCTCAACGAAAATCTTGAGGATCCAACGCGATGTTTTATTGCCCAGTGATGTGGGACACTTTTTTTTAATCCAGTGTAGGAAATTCGTGGACATCTGTGGCCAATGTATTTCCGACGGAGACCAGTGGACGGGATTTTACGCGCAGATGAAAGTGTGTCGAGAAGAGAATCCAAATTGGTGATCGGCCAACATTTTTTGGAAAATCCCTCAGCGCTTCATGGCCAACTTGGATCGCCATGCTAGCTTGACCATGCCAACTTGAAGATTTATTTGGAAAGTCGAATTCCGCAACGCTGATTGCGCGACGCCATTGGGGGTTGCTTCATTTTTATGTCACACTGTGCGTACGTATGTGATAGCCGTCGCGACCGATCGAGTTGGCAAGCGAACGCGCTAGAGTGTTCGCGTAGTCGCGAGAAGAAGACGCGAAGGGAAAGGGGCAGAGAGAGAGAGAGAGAGAGAGAGGGCTAGAGGGATGAAACGAGAAAAACGGTGGGAGCAAGAGAAGAGAATACGCCTAGAGGATTTATGTCTCCTTATCGGTGAGGTAGCGTTGATGGAACTCAGTAAGGTTTCTCCGCTCATCCTAGAACATGTGTGTCCCCGCGTGTGTATCTCTTACCCCCTCCTCCATTCTCCACCTCACCCTCCAACCCTCCCGTTTTCTTTTCCTCCGGCTCGATAGATTCGCTTCTCGCGCCCCAGAGCTTTCGCGACCATTCGTCGCGTCCACCAAGGAGGCGAGAACGTATGAGATAAGAGAGGAAGAAGGGACATGCAGAGCGATCGCCGAATTGAAAAGCCGGCTGCCGCTGATGTGCCATTCCTCATAAGCGCGCGAATCGTCTGCTGCAATCTCTTACCATGCACCCCTACGCGTATTTTTTTAGCGTCAAACCAAGACTCGATCTGCCATTCGCCAGTTCGATGATTGCTGAGATGGAGACGAGTAACCGATAAGTCGACGAATACTGGCTAGAAGCTGATTGGAATGTTCTGCAAAGGATGTTGAACGAATGGATCGTTTGAGGAAAAATGAGGCTGGAGAGGAGGAAAGACCACTCGTTACTAGGGGAGGAATAACGTTGGCTCGCCACAAGTGAACACAGCAAACTTCACTGGTAGGAGGAAGGACCCAAAGGCCTGAACGGTGAGAACCAACGGTAGTTTAAACCTGCCAGGCACGTTCTTCAACAGCAACCGAAGGACGAATGTTTCTTTTGCGGAAAGATAAAGCTGCAAAGAAAGGTTGATCTGGGAAGATGATTGCGACTGGAAGAACACTGTATTACTAGGGGAGGCCGAATCCTAAGCTGCTCACAAGTGAACACAGCCTAAAGGACAACCTTCCCTGGTGGTAGTCCAAAGATTTTTGGTACAGCCTGAACACCAAAAACGACCGCTAGCTTGAACCTGCTAGGCATGTTCTTCAACAGCAACTGAACGGCATATGTTCTTTTTGCGGAAACTTGAAACTGCGAGGAAATATTGGCCTGAGAAGATGATTGCGTCCGAAAGAACACTGTTTTACCAGGGGAATTGTAAACCTAAGCTGCTCACAAGTGAACACAGCCCAAAATACAACCTACGCCGGTGACAATCAAGTCCCAAAGACATTGAGGACTTCCCAACTGAAGTTTCGCTCACTTCCAGCTCCTCCAACTCTGCCATACACAGTAGCAGTCTCCTCAAGCCTAATCCAATCCTAGACCACGCAGCCTCGACTACAATCGTCCGTTTCGAGAGGGCAAGAACCCAAAGACTTCTGAGTTGACCTGAAAGTGAGGAACACAGCCCAAAAGACAACCTACCCCGGTGACAATCAAGTCCCAAAGACATTAAGGACTTCCCAACTGAAGTTTCGCTCACTTCCAGCTCCTCCAACTCTGCCATACCCAGTAGCAGTCTCCTCAAGCCTAGTCCAATCCTAGACCACGCAGCCTCGACCACAATCGTCCTTTTCGAGAGGGCAAGAACCCAAAGACTTCTGAGTTGACCTGAAAGTGAGGAACGAGGAAAGGACTGTCAGGATACGGATCTCGAGATACTGCCGTACATACAGAGCCCTCTTTCCACATCCCTCACGCTCCTGTTTCCCCCGCTGGCAGTATAGCGTGTTGTGTTTCTCCATCCGCGTGTATACACGTCCCATGCTCATCACTTTCTCTCCTCGTGGCTTTCTCTCTCTCTCCCTTTCTCTCTGGCACCCCGTGACGGAACGAGGGTATAAGAGACAGAAGAAGCGAGCGGTGAGGGTGGAAAGGAGAGGGCTAAAAGTGAGTGAGATGCGGCTATGGTGAAGGTAGAAGAGGAGAAGGCTTGAAGGGTGAGGTGGAGGGCTGAAGGTAAGAGGAGAGGCGGCTCGGGAAGGGAGCGGCGGGGGTCGCAGGAAAGCACCGAGGAGTGGGAGCGAGAGAGCAAGAGAGAAAGAGAGGTGGCACGCGCAATGCGGGTATTGATTCACGGCGGCAGCAGGCAGGCGCCCCCGAGTCGACTTGACTCCAGACTCGCGAGACTCGAGTCCATCGACTCGTTTCACAAACACACACACCCACCTTCACCCCCCCCCCCCCACACACACACACACACCTACAAATACACACGCGCACACACACACGCGCCTACAAACACACACGCACACCTACAAACATACACGCGCGCGCGCACGCACGCACACACACACACACACACACACACACACACACACACACACACACACACACACACACACACACCTACAAATACACACGCGCGCGCACACACACACACACACACACACACACCTACAAATACACACGCGCACACACACCTACAAACATACACGCGCACACACACACGCACACACGCACGCACACCTACAAACAAACACACACACACACACACCTACAAATACACACGGGCACACACACACGCACCTACAAACACACACGCACACCTACAAACATACACGCGCGCGCGCACGCACACACACACACACACATACACACCTACAAATACACACGCACACACACACACACACCCATGCGCGCGCATACACACACACACGCACACCTACAAACATACACGCGCACACACACACGCACACGCACGCACGCACGCACGCACACCTACAAACAAACACACACACACACACACACACACACACACACACCCATACACACACCTGCAAACAGACACCCAAAACACCCACCCACCCGCGCGCGCACACACACCTAAAACATCCACCCACACACACACACACACACATTTTCGTCTGTGCCACGAGGTTTCTATGCTAAACCCTTTTCCTTCTTCTTCTTCTTCCTCTTGTATCCTTTTTCTTGATCGTCGTTTACTCAAATCTCATATATATATATATATACATGAGCAGGCACACACCTAGAGACTTTAACATCTTACCGAGAGATAGCCCGAATGAGAGAGCAACGTAGCCTCCAGCTAATGAATGATTCATAAAAGCTTGTTTACTATTTCAATTACTCGCGATGCTCCTTCGGGTTCGAGCAGTTCGACGCGTATGTGCTCTACGGTATTATGCAGATTTTACCCATGTATGTATGTATATTGAGGTAATGCAAAAAAAATCGATTTTTTTATTCATTGCCATAGGAAAAATGTTAGCGTGTGGTAAACATAAATTCTCGCCACACGTGAGCCCTACAGGTCTGTCTTGAAAGGTGGCACGAGTTGTTTCAAGGTATTTCCATAATTTGTGGTTGAAATTCTTGTCGTGACTGCAAAAAAAGTCACTTTATATATATATATATTTTTTTTTTCACGAGTCTCTTCTACTACTGCTGGTTTTTTATTTGCTAGGATGATGAACGAAAAAATGGAAATTCTTCCTCATGACCATGGCATGAAATGTCACTTTCTGTCAAAAAAAAAAATCGCGATTAAAAAAGGCGGTGCAATCCATAGACCACTGTTTTTCTCATTTATGCTCTGGAATAAAATATTTGCAACATCCTTCCAAAAGTCGATAACGACTTTATTGTATAAAAAATATGACTTTCCCTAGAAAAGTAAATTAATCGATTTGTATATTCATTGATATTGATTTATTGATACGAGGTTGCGTCATCGATGTGAAAAGTCCGATTCACCGCACCTGATGAAGATATTTATGAGTATAGCGGTGATCCCCGGAAGGAAGGCAAACAACCTATCGAGACCCAATTGTATTGTTTCGACGGTATCGTCGGCGTTATTCGATCGCGAGCATTCGACCGATGAGGCTATCGATTCTTTGCTTCGAAAGTTCCAGCAACTCGTGACCGCTGATAACAATTCGTCGTTAATATTGATACGGTTTATTAGACCGTGCGGGCGAAGAGGCGAGAGGGGCAACGGACAAAGCGAAAGAGAGAGGGACAGAAAGAGAGGTGGAGGGGGGGGGGGGGATCGTGGTCTTTGCAAATTTGATCGACACGAGCCACCGACTATGGACGACGTTGCCGAACGCAAAGCACCTACACACGTACGCAGCCCAGTTTCGTTGGAGGCAGGGCTTAGCTGGTGCAGCGTCCCCGGCAGTTCCGCTCGGACCAGCCAACGACCTGCATCCCGCAACCAAATGTCTTCCGCACACAAAGCCCCCTAAGCTCTCGTTAAGATGCATATGCTGGGGGATGCGGTAAACGACAAGCCGCCGCCCTCAGCAGAGCAAAAGACAAAGAGAGAGATTGATTGATCAGTTTATTTCATGTCCTGGTAACGACCATCGGACAAAAACGGAATGTGAAGAAGACATACAAAAACATAAAACTTGAGAAACTAATTAAAACTAGAACTAAAACTAAATAACGAATAGAATGGTTCCGACGGTTATGGAATGAATAATCGAACAGCTTAGAAGGTGTCTCAAAATTACCTGACAGTTTCATTTATCAATAAAACGTATTATTTATTTGAAAAGTACGAAAAATTTTATTTCAATGTAAGGTACAAACATGGAGGTTATGTGTGGAGCACAATATCCGATAAATGGCCGCCTCGTCCCTGTTTGCAGACGTTCACTCTTTTGACGACATTTTCAATAACATTTTGGCATAATTGTGGACCAATTTCATTAAGGGGTTACCCCCATTTGCGATTTTGAAAAAATCGATTTTTTATTGCATTTTTTTTTAAGTATAAGTATCTGGGAATAAGTCCTGAAGATTTCAAGTCGATCCGAACAAAATTGACTGAGATATGAGCGTTGAAAGAGAAGAATCCGTTGTGTAAACGACCGGCTGATTGAAACTCTAAACGCGTTTTTCTCAAAATGGCATTTCTGAAGTCGGTGACCAAGATTACTCGAACACTAATGAACCGATCTTCTTGAAATTTTGCAGGCTTATTTAATACATAAAAATGTAGTCTTTGATCGTTCGATTTTTTTTTTCGAAAAAAATGGCCGTTTTATAGGCAAAAAACGGCCGTTTTTTTCGTTAAAATCGAACCATTAACTTTGACTGTCCGCCATTTTGTGAAAAATGAATATTTTTTAAAATCCTTCGATTAAAGACTAGTTTATACTTATATTTGACTAAATCCATCCGCATTTTTTTTTCAGATGATCCACTTCGCCGCAATGTTGGTCACCGCAAACCGTGTATATAAAAACATTATTTCATTGACGGCAATTTGCCGCTAAACAATGTAATATTTTTCAATAAAAAAATTACTGAAAGTTCTTCAAGATGTATTTTTTAAGATGGTATATTGATCGATTAAAAAAGTTTTGTAGTTTTCTTTTAAAAAATGCATGAAAAAGGCCTTTTTTGCGCTACAAGTGGGGGTAACGCGTTAAGGCCTTAGGCCATAGTAACGGGTATACAATTATGTGCGAATTTAATAATTTTGTTTTCGTATGAAAAAGTGATTCATTCATAAAATTAATTGCACATCTATTTAATATGAATATCAAGCTGTTAGAAATGTTTTTTTTTTCGATGTACAAAATGGCCGGCTACTAATAGTTTCTTTTGTTCTTTTTTTTTAGGGGCTCCGCGGCGTGACATTTAGCATCCACAATTTTTTACCTACAACGGAAAACAAAAATTCTCGTCAATCTGCATTAGAATACCTAGAGAAGTACGTACGGAAATTAAAAAATATTGTTTTATTGAAAAATTGTAGGTTAAGAACTTAAGAAATGAATTTTCAGTGCAAAATGCAATTAGGAACACAACTTAAATTTGAAGTAAATCGAGTGCAAATTGTTGAAGTTGTTTGTCACGCCGATTGGAAAAAAAATGACGAAAGAAAATATTAGTAGTCGGCCATTTCGTACATGGAAAGAAACATTTTCTAACAGCTTGATTTTCATACTAAATAGATGTGTAATGAATTTTATAAGTGGATCACTTTTCCATACGAAAAGAAAATTGTTAAATTGACAGATGATTTTATACCCGTTACTGTGGCCTGCCCCCTTAACAGAAAAGATGAATGATCCGAAAGCGCGAGTACTCAAATACTAGTTTTTTTTTCTTCTGCCCCGAATATCACTGGAGACGAGGGAAAAATGCAGGAAATCTCGGGTTTCGAGGCGCTATGGATATCGGGACCGCGGGGAGTCTCAGGATATATTCGGGCAAAAAGGAAGGATGAAACGAGCGCTAAGATCATTCGTTCACTGATTGGGAGATCGATGAAAACAATTTACAGTATTGTCTGTGATAGTATTCTTTTTTCTTTTCTTCATTTTCAGCCCTATTGTTCACGATTGAAAGAACACAATTGGTGTGCATATATCTTGAATCGTGTTGATGTATATTTCGGTGGAATGCAATGAAAATTCTTTTTGATATTTTTATTTTCTTATTTCTATTATCACGTCTGAATTGTTTTTTTTCGTGCAGATTTCGTTTGCAGATCTTCGCAGAAGCAACGGGAAACCACGTCTAGGGATTGTCGTAGGAAAAAGCAGGAAAAGAAAATTCCTTAAGTAAAAAAAAAATTTTTGGAGTAAAAAAAATTCTTTTCTCATTGGCAAGGATTTGTTCACCGCGTCGCGGTATTGGCTCGCTTGAATATCTGCTGGGCGTAACGAGTAAACGTAGTAATAAACGTCCAGAGTAGTAGTAAACGTCCAGATCGTCAACATTACGTAGACCCGAATGTCTTCAAACTCACGTTCATCTAAACGTACTTATATTGATGGGGCATTTTGGGGATGGTCCCGTCCGCAGAATGACCCATCCGTTTCAGGGCTCGGAGATAGTTGAAATTTTTGAAAATATCGATTTTTCGTTTTCGACGGATTCTTGAAATATAGTGATTCAAAAATATTCCCTCGAAATTTCCAGTCGACCCGTTGAAAATTGAGGAAGCTGTGGGGGTTTATAGGTAGGTTCAGCGAACCGGCGAACTTTAAACGCACTTTCGTCAAAATAACTTTTTCAAAATTGGTGACCGCGACGTGGCAAAAATCACTGCACCGATGAATTAAACATTTTACAAGATTCTTTCACATATTAAAAAGAGGTTCTTGAACGAGGAATTTTTTTTTCGATGTATAGTTTTTTTGTATTAACGAAAATAGAGTGTTTCATTATCCAAAATCGATACCATGGTTGTTACACATTACTAACTCAGAAATACCCTGACTTTTCCAGGTTTACCATACAGGTTTTTCAAATATTCAAGGGAGGTTGGGGTCAAATAAAGAACAATTTTTTCATAGCTCAAACATATCAATTATGTTAAATATGTAAATAAAAAATGTTTAAAAAACTGAAAGTTCAAAAATATTTTAAACACTGTAAAGTTAAAAAGATATATATCAAAAGCAAATACAAAACCTATTCTTTTATTATAAACGGAAATATTCTATCAATAAATTAAAAATAAAGAAATATTCTATCAATAAATTCTATCAATAGGAAATACCTAGGAAATATTTTATCAATAAATTCAAAAAAGGTCAATAAATTAAAAATAAAGATAAACACTTATCTACAATAATAATTGTGTGGTTGTGCATCGACAAATCGAATGCAAATATATAGAGCTTCAGAATAAATTAATTGTTAGTTTTTGAAATATCAAATGTTTGGCACTGACATAACTTTTTTTTTACATAATAAAGAGTAATATAAATCTCAAATATATACAAAAATGTTTATTTGTACACTTTTCAGTTTTTCAAAGTCGGTTTCATTTTTCGTAATTCTTGCAAAACGTAAATCGTGCAAAAATTCCCGAGAATTTTCAAAATTCCCTGGCTTTTCCCTGATTATTCCAGTAGGAAGGAAATTCCCGGAGTTTACCCGGTTTTCCCTGTTTCCCACATGCGTAAAAGCTGTGTATACTTTCAATTTGGACTGCGACCGTTTGTTAAAATTATTTTTCATTGAATCCTCCGTCCAAGCACTAAATAATTTTATGCAAAAACTAAAAGCCTTTGATTTTTTATTTCGGATCATTTCAACCATTGGTATCTACAACATTTATAATTTTTTTTCAATACAAAAATCATAAAAGATACTTGAAACCATACTCTGTGATCTGGAAAAGAAATTTGAAAACCTGCACACGTTTACCCAAAAAAAAAAATGGCGAAGGTTCCTCCTTCTTCCGGCCAGGAGTTAGGTGTAATCCGTTAAAAAAATTGAACGACTGTCCTGGGGCCAGGTGTGCTGGTAGTCAAAATTAATGGAAAAGTTAATGGAAAAAATAAAAAAGGAGAGATATAGGGAGGGAGGGAGGGAGAGAGAGAGAGAGAGAGAGAGGGAGAGAGAGAGAGAGAGAGGGAGGGAGAGAGAAAGAGGGAATATAAAATCCTGAACGTTTCTGATGATGATCGAAGAATTATAGAAGAGAAATCAAAACGAGCCGAGGAAAAATAATCGGTCTCCGGTGTCTCTCCGCAGTCTCGACAATTCCCCGAGAGCTATATCCAGCCCTCTATGATATCCCGAACGTAGAGAGACAAGCGAAGGAAAAAAAGCATGGAAAAATGTACCTATGACTCTCTGGCCACACGGTGGTGTATCGCGGCTAATTTGCGAAGGGAAATTCCAATTAGGCTTCATTGGGGTATCGGCCAGGAACGGCCTTAGCCCCTGCGCGAACGGTCACCCCTTCTCCCTTGGCTGCCGTCGTCCGAGCGTACCACCCATTTCACCTAGCTGTGCGTCGTTCTAAAAATAAAAGCTAATAGCTAATGGCCAAACAATCGAACGACCAATCGATAGAGACCCGACGAAGAAGAGACACATCGCGAACGCGAGTACACGCAGAGTGCATACCATCGTTGAGTATTGTGATGTGCACACTCGGCCGAGGGTTTGTGTTAAAAAAGAGAAAAAAAAACGCCGAGTCCGACGTTGGTGTATGGGGCTTGTAGGAAAATGCCACGTATGCCGTTTCTACTGGTCGCAACCTACACATCGCTCGAGCGACAGTAGTGAAAGCGATTTTGGTCGGACGCGCCTTCATCGACCGCGGCTGAAGGAATTCCTCGTCTCATGCGTTTTATATGGATGGTTGATAAGAAAGGGCGCCGATGGAGGGTCCTTATCGACCGTAGGTAAGACAGGCATCGCTACTGTTATCGACTGTAGGTAAGACAGGGCTCACTGCTCTTATCGACGCGCGATAAGGCGAGATCGCGAACTCTTATCGACGCTCGATGAAGCAGGAATCGTAAAAATAACTCTTACCGACGATTCGTAACATAATGCTCAAGAAACTCTTATCGACGGTCGGCAAGCGGTACATCGAGACTCGATTCGGATCAATATCAAGGGGGAAAACAGTCGGCATTGCTTACCTACTGTAGGTAACTCGAATGCGAAGGTGAACGATTTACTTTACCGACGGATTAAAGTCCTTTTCCGTTTTATCCTACGAGTTTAACGCGCGCGGAACACTTCCACTGTCTCCGAATATCATTCCCGCACACGCATCGAAGTCTTTGGAATCGCGTGCTCCCACGCGCTAATAAATCGTTCTCCAATTTTTTAGGGTCTTTTATCCTCGACGATAAAATATTATTCCAGCAAAGTGCGGGTTTATTTTTAATCGCGGATAAAAAATGAGGGCTCGCTCATTCGAGGCAGCTTCGGTATCATTTGTATGATGATGGCTATACTTACATGATGTCCCCGAGTTTGAGCCGGGTCTGGATGAGAGCGCAGCTCTTGTGATCGCCCGTCCCGACGGCCCTTCGTCGTCTCGTGTATCTGGGCGCGTCGGACGGTGGAAGGTTGCCATCGCCCATGAGACCTGGGGCCCCGCTGCCACCGTAATTGTTAGTGAGGCCCGCACCTCCACGCACCAGCGGGCTACTGCCACGCCGACGCGTAGACATGTGCCGGCCTCCCACGCCGCCCAGCATCCTGAGAAAAAAACAAAACAAACAATAGTTTGTCAAACTCCATAAACGAAATTGACATTTTGGAAAAGGGCATCTAGCCCTTTTGTTTCGAAGGGTCATAGAACGCGCTCGAATTCCAATAGGGTCGCTTTTTAAGGGCCGTTTAAGGCCCTTTCAAGGGCTATTTCCAATTAAGGACGCAGAAGTACTTTTGAGAAACTGATACACTTTTTACGTTGTGTTTTTCTATTCGTGGATATGAATATTAATTCTGTAAATTATGCGTGATGAAAAAATTTCGATCGAAACGACGATCCTTTTTGACCAGTCGTGTTTAAAATTCGTTTTGATCCAAATCTCATAGACCCAGCTTAAGGGAGCTTTCCAGTGTGAAATTTTCAAAAAATCGATTTTTTTTTTTTTGCTTTATCGAATAGTATACACTCTTCCGAATATTCCCTGAAATTTTCATGCCGAAATTCAGATTATTTCGGTTACTGTAAAGCATTTCTTGGAAGAAGGCAACGGAGCGCTACAGCTACAGCGAAACTTTGAACGCGTTTTTCTCGAAACAGCATTTTTCAAAACGGTGTCCAACTTTGAGGGCAGAGTTTTAAAGCTATCGAGTTGAATTTTTTACACAATATTCTTAACGTCATTGTTTATCGTGCTATGGAAGCTTTTTTTTTTTTTTTTGACATCTTCCTATTTTTTTGTACAAAAAACTGCCAAAAAAAAAGGTAAAATCGATACTTTTTGTTCAAACCGGCGCCATTTTTGCAAAAAAAAAAAAAAAGCCTCCATAGCACGAAAGCCAATTATATACCGATCAATAATCTTTTTGTGTTTTTTGTTTCAGATCAAAATTGTGACCCCCAACGTGGACACCACATCCAAGTGCATTTTCTGCAACAATTGTTTCATCATTTTTATAGATATTAATTAATAAATAAATCGATCTTTAAAAAATTGTTTTGTATTCTTCAATACCCAATTAATATACAAAAAAAAACCAGACCGATTAGATTATTTTTTCTTTAAAAAAAAAAATCGCGAAAAACAGCGATTTTTCGGGCTGTCACACTGGAAAGCTTCCTTAATTTCCGTAGAAAAAATGCCACTGGATGTAAAATCGTGTCGCAAAATTATTCGATACGCGATTAGAGACGAAAAAAAAAAGAAAGGCAAACAAAGTAAACGTCAGTCGCCTCGATGCTACGTTGATCACCACGAACGTTGGAAAAAGCAGCAATTTGTAGATTAATTAGGTTAGATTGACTGACCCGATCAGGAGGGATCACCTCGTGCAATTGCGTCACGCGACTTCTACATCACGTAACCAACGCCCCTCGACTGCCCACCGACCTAACACTACGCTCGGTTTTATTGCCGCGATTATCTGTGTCTTCTTGTATTTCCGAATGGCCAGACGAGGGTGCTTTTCTCCATGTGCTATCGCTTGCAATCGCTGTGGGAGACACGAAAGTATTGGCAATACCTATGACGAGTTTCGCTTTTTCGGGAGAGCGAGAGAGGGAGGGAGGGAGAGAGGCAGTGAGGGCAATAAAAACGGGCTGATAGGAAAAATTCTCTGCTTTGTGTCTGTACTCTAAATCCTAAATAAATGTATTCTAGAAATGTGGGTTGCTATTTTTGCGAATAATTGTTCTAGGACAGGAAACAAAGGTATATCCATATATATGATTCATTTGTTAAAAATTTGTTATGTATAAATGTAACAAGTTAACGACAAATTATAAATATAATTCATAAATTATGAATATAAGTTATAAATCAACAAAATCAATCAAATTAAGGGGGGAAATCACAGTAAAATTTTCAATTTTTCGAAAAAAACAAATTTCGCTTAAAAGGTGCTTTAGGGTCTTAAAAATAATATACCAAATGATGGAATACAGCAAGAGTGTCCGAGTGTCCACATTTCTTGCGTTGAATACAACGCTTTTTCACGACGCTTCACTTTCGTGCATACATATATAACATAAATAGTGATAAAAAACAGTGATATTTGTAAATCATTGTCATTATGAGTGACACATCGTCGAGTCGTGTTAGAAAAGGGACGAAAAAAGATACTGCGTACGAAAATCGACTGTACGGTGCAGGCATTGCAGATTAGAGGTATATGAAATGTTCATATGGTTTCTCAGTACTGAAAACTTTAAACGCGTTTTTCTCGAAACCACTTTTTTTGAGCTCGCCGAAGACATAACTCGAGCAAATCTTTACCGATCGACTTGAAATTTTGACAGTAGCTTCGAAACATCTTTCTCCACGGAGCTACGTAGGATTTTTTAAATTTTATATGGCTTAGTTTTTTTTTATCGACGATTTTATGGCGTTTTTTTTTGTTAAAAATTTAACTTTATATTCAAACATGCACCATTTTGCGAAAAATCAATATATCGAAAAAATCCTACGTAGCTCGCTAGCTGTTGTTATATGGAAACTAAAAAATTTTGGTTTTTTCTTCCAGGTAAAAAATTAAGGAGTCTACGTCTTCGGCCATCGACACGCTTTCAAAAATAGGCGCCTTGGGGCATATGCTGCGCAGCCGCCATTTTTAAATAATTTTTATTGAAAAAATTACATTTTGTACTTTTTTAGTATTGCTATAAAACCTACTTTACAGATTTTCGATTGATACTTTTATTCAGCCAAAATTAATTCCCGAAAATATGCCTATTTTTTGTGTGCTACTGTGATTTCCCCCCCTAATATAAGTTATAATTATCAGTTAGAAGTTGATTTTTAGTATAAGTTATAGTTAGAAGTCAGAAGTTATTTTACGGTATTAGTTATAGTTATTATATTAGTTATACGATTTATGAGTATATTAGTATACTTACTATAGTATACTTTGTATGCTTAGTAATTAGTATACTATTAGTAAGTAATAGTTATATTATTAGTTACATGTAGAACGATTTTTTTACCCGTCACAGTGCTGTCGCGCCTTCGAGTCTTTTTTTCGTCAAAAATAAAAACAAAATCATATAAGAATTTCAAATCCGAAAAATTGGATTGATAGTAATGATCGTACCTCCTTAACCGGAGGACGTTTGCATAACTATTTGAAAAAACGATTACGGAAAATAAATGTGTACGAGACGAATGAGAAATTCCATTGGGCATTTCTCATTCAAAGTAGTGCTGATCTAGGATTCTCTTTGGTTTCTGGAAATGATCTAACGATAAAAGAGTGACTGTGTGTTAAGCAGGACATAGCACAGTCTATCAATCAAACTGATTAATGATGCATATACGGTCTCGAGCGTCTGTGCCTACCCGTTTGCGCCTTTTTCTTCCATGAGCTTACCATTTTCACGGTATTAATCTTTGACGCTACATTTTTATCTTTTTGTTTGTTCTTTGATGGTGTTCCTCGTGTTTTTCACGACGTAGTCGAAGATCGCGCTTGGAAAAGCGATTGTGCGAGCTAATCGGTGCGCGCACTGGTAGGAGGGGCGACGGGGACGGGCAATTAAGGGGGTTATTATTTTTTTTCTTTTAGGCAAGGAAAACATTTACTGATATACATGATTATTTATTTAAGCTTTCTTCACTATTTTCGTTTTAATACTACTTGTGGCTGTTACATGGTGTTTCATTTTTTTAATATTAATCTTTAAAACTCGCGGAGGTATGGCATGGTTTTTTAAATTGCATTTTCAAAACTGGCGTTACGTATAGGTCAAAAACTAATCGATGATACTGAGAAAATTTGTTATAAATCTTCCTAAATCTTATTGTCCATAACATGACCCTAAATGTTTTTGAAAATAAACATGAGAGTATATTTTTATTGCTAAAAGTAGCCAGTATTTTCGGAAAATTCCATGTTTTGTTTCAAAGCGTACCATTTTATCGATTTTCAATTTTTTTTCTCCTCGTTCATATTCTGCATATACGTGTTAATGAGAGAAATAATTTGCTTGATTTTTCTTCAAGATTAATCCCTCCGACGCTACATGTCACGCCGTCTAGCAACAGCGCAACCCGTTTAGAGAACTGTGCCACACCTCCGTCATTTTTAAAGGTTAATAAAAACAGAAAAATACCGTGTAACACGCGGAAGTAGTAGTGAAACATGAGGTAGTAGCGGAAGTAGTAATGAAACATACCCTGAGTCTCAAAAGTGGTAAAGAAATCTTGCCGGTTAAAAAAAAAATCATGAAAACCAGCTATTTTTCTCGCTCAATGATATCGTCCCTCTTAAGGCGGAAAACGAATTATCGCTAATGGACGGTGCCGCATTTAAGGTCTTAGGCCACAGTAACGGGTATAAAATCGTGTGCGAATTAAACCATTTTTTTCGTATGAAAAAGTGATTCACTCGTAAAATTAATTACACATCTTTTAGTATGAATATCGAGCTGTTAGAAAAATTTTTTTTTTTTTTTCGATGTACGAAATGGCCGACTACTCGAAACTTCTCGAAACAGCTTTTTTCCAATTGACGTGACAAATAACTTCAACAATTTTCACTCGATTTACTTCAAATTTAAAAGTTATCGTCCTAATTGCATTTCGCAGAGAAGTAGGTCCGGAATTTCTGATTAATCGAAAACTTTTCATTTTATGAGCAGTTGTAACGAAATTTTTCACCAAAAATTCATTTCTTAAGTTCAAATACCTACAACTTTTGAATAAAACAATTTTTTTTAATTACGTACGTACGTTCTCTAGGTATTCTAATTCAGATTGACGAGAATTTTTGTTTTTCGTTCTAGGTCAAAAATTGTGGATGATAAATGTCACGCCGCGGAGCGCTTAAAAAAAGATAACAAAAGAAAATATTAGTAGTAGTCGGCCAATTTCTACATCGAAATAAAAAATATATTTTCTAACAGTTTGATATTCATACTAAATAGATGTGTAATTAATATTATGAGTGAATCACTTTTTCATACGAAAAAAAAATTGTTAAATTCGCACATGATTTTATATCCGTTACTGTGGCCTAATGCCTAAGTAACATGTACGTCGTAGAACGAAACACAATCGTTTCGTACTTCGATTGTACTTCAATGTGATATACTACGTTTCCTCTCGCACTTATTCCCCCTTCTCTCTCTCTCTCTCTCTCTCTCTCATTGTAATTAAGAAAAGAAAAAACGCTTAAAAAACGAAAAAAATGGTCAAATACGAGACTGCAAATGAAAAAAAAAATCGTGCCGACCAACCACTGAAAAAAAAATCACCTGATTATCCGTCAACGTTTTCAGTCACGGAAAAATAGGCAAAGAAGAAAATGCAGGCGAGCTTAATTAATTTACATCTCGATATTCGCTCCTTCTCTTGCCTGCACGGCGTATCTTCCTTCAATAATTTCCTTTATTAATCATTTGCGCGGTGCGCCGTGGATATCCCACCTCCGCACCGTCTACCTTGCCACCGCTTAGCGCGCTTACCACCTTTTTTCCCGTTCGTTTTCTCTCTTCGCATAGCGAAAGAGAAAGAGGGCGAGAGAGCGAGCGAGAGAGAGAGAGAGGGAGAGAGAGAGAGAGAGAGAGAGAGAGAGAGAGAGAGAGAGAGAGAGAGAGAGAGAGAGAGAGAAAGAGAGAGAGAGAGAGAGAGAGAGAGAGACCATAATGAACGAGAAAAGGGAAGAGGCGCGTGATACGCGACAATTTACCGATTGAGTAGGCGAGACGCTTCGGGCGTCTTTTTATTTCTTTCTTATTTCTTTCTTTCCTTCTTACCCGACAAATGATTTAACGCGGCTATTTGTGATTTCTTTAGATAAGACGACGAGGCGCTTAGAAAAAATACTCGCGATTTTGTATGCGGATCAATTTTTCTCTTTTCTTTTTTTTGAAAGATAGTATCGATAAAAAAATTGGCATAAATGCATGTCTATATATATATATATATATATATATATATATATATAGACATGCATCTATTCCAATTCTCATATATATATATATATATGTGTATATATACATGAAGACATGATAAGTGAACACGGCTATTTGTAATATCTCTAGATAAGTCGGCGAGGAACGTAAAAAACACATATATACATATAGACACTCATGAATTCTGTTTTTTTTTAATTTTAAGTATCTTTTATGGAAATAACAGCGAAAAGTCACTCTCCATAAAAAAAAGTAAGAGCTTTTTAAGTTCCCCGTCATTTTATTTAGAGAAATGATTTGGCGTTTGGTTGTTCGTTATGTAGCAAGATATAAATATATACATATTTGTGTTCAAAACTCAAAGGACTCTATATATAATCGGTGCATTGTGCAAACGAAATAAATTTGAACCAAACCATAAGTATATGTATTTTTTTTAAATCTTATATGTTTATATGTATGTTAATCATATATGTTTAGAGATGTACATGGTTGATAAAAAATATAAAACATCAGACCTGTTGTCTCCAATGCCACATAAATAGATATACATACATATATGCATACACACATATATGTATATATATATATATATCCTGTTCCGAATGAGAGTATCCTGTATCCTGTTCTGATACAGGATACTCCTAACAGAGTATCCTGTTCTGAACGAGATAATGTTCTACTATATGCTGGAAATGCAGTTTAGTAAAAGTCCCACGATTTTCGAGATTATGGGCTATATGTTATTTTTTGAAAAAAATTATCTGCTTTCGGTTTTTCACATATCTTTCCTACAAATGATATGAATCGACAATAACTAAGCAACTTTTTAAAGTAATTGGCACGATGTGCGCAGTACATTTATTTAAACCGCAGGCTCTCAGTCACATGTTCAAATTGGTTTGTATAAAAATTCTGCATAAGATCGTTTTTCAAAAAGTTTCCTTACCATTTAAGGTTAACAAGAAGACTTTTCTAGATAAAACAAATAAACGAAAGTATTTTTTAAAAACCAGGTCATAAAAGTTATCATTTGTAGAAATGGCATGCGAAAAACCAAAAGCAGACGATTTTTATTTCGGAAACGGTGGGACTTTTTTCACTAAACTGAAATTCCAGTATATAGTAGGACGTGCTCTGACCTATCGGGAGTTGTAGGATCATCCAATCATAACAGGAGACCCTGTATTTATAATTTCATTCCCACCTCTTATGCATTACATTATATAGACACTTTTTGCAATGTAACGAAGATTATTTTTTATTTCTTTAAATATTCTTTACTGCCCTATTTTTGTTAATGCCGAAAATCGTTTTTGGCGATTGAAATTTTTTATCTCTAACAAGGAAGTAACAAAAACATAAAGGTAATTGAAAAAAAAAATGTTCAGGGCGTTGCCTCCTCGCGAGCAGGCAACACAGCTCTCATGCGCCTTCCATGCGAAATAATGAACCTCTTCGTTGGCAGAGAGAATTCGACAAAAAGTGCCCAAAATGGCAGGAAATTTTTTTCATCCTGAAAACTTGTACTCTGGGTTTTTTGAGGGTGCTGATTACGAATCTGAACTCAAAATTCCGGAATTCACAATGACGAACAAATACGGCGACTGAAAATACAAATAATCCAGATTGATTTAGATGAAACTCGGTACTCAAGCTTCATATATTTCCACCTATTTATTGTATTGTGCTCCATGTTGTTGAATTCACCATGAAAAATTCCTTCATTTTGAGTTCAGCATCACACTCAGCGTCCCCGAAAACCCCCGAGTACCAAAATTTATCCAAATCGAGCTGTTTTTTGCACTTTCCTCCGCCATATTAGATGCGCCATTAAAATTTTTTGAATTTTGTGTTCAGATCCGTAATAAGCGACCTCGAAAATCCCAGAGTACCAATTTTTATCTAAATCGAGTAAAATTTTCAATTTCAGTCCACCATTCTAGCGCCGCCATTTTGGAATTTTCAAATTAAAAGTTCAGATTCGTAATAAGCGACCTCAAAAATCCCGGAGTACTAATTTTCATCTAAATCGAGTAAAGTTTTTGATTTTTGTCCGCCATATTGACGCCGCCATGTTGAATTTCCAAATTTTGACCTCAAATTCGAATTCAGCGAGCCCAAAAACCTCCGAGTGAGACTCCGATTTCAAATCAGAGCAAGTTAAATAGGGCAATAAAGGTTGACGCATATTGCGTCAATGTCACACAGGGCACGGAATTATTTGACGCACTATTGCGTCAATGCCAACGAAGGGGTTAATATCGAAATCCAAAGAGCGAAAATATTTTTTTTTTCGACGCTTTGATCGTAGCACCCCTGTTTTTCCTTATTTTTTTTTCGGACTTTCCATACACAGCGAGCACCGATAGTCTCGACTCTCGCTGCGCAGTGCGAGGCCTTTTTTATCTCCCTTTTTTCTGGCCGTCACCGTTGGCAACCTACGGCATATCGTTGATTGATCGTTCGCGGCCCCGCGCGCTGTTTGCGCAAAGAGATTTCGAACCCTTTATCGCACCGGTCGATGAAACGATAGAGAGACAGAGACAGAGAGATACAAAATTGAAAATCGAAACGCGTTGCGAGCTTTCGTGACTTCGATTGGACAAAGATCCTTCAAAAGTGTTCAACTTTCGTAACTTTCGTTGAAATCGTCTCGAGTGACAATCATTCCGAGGGAACTTGTAGTCGACGTGGGACAAAGATTCACATGCTGGTTCGGTTTTTGGACTGACGAATTACAATGCACTTCTATGGGATGTCGAAGAGAAAAGCTTTTCCAAAAAATATATATACCGGGTGTCCCATTTTGATCTTACATCCATTTGATCAAGTATTGAGTATAATAAAACTTTTGGGGTTCTAGCGAAACGTTAAAAAAAATATTTTTCGGTCCCAAATTCAAAATGGCGATGTTTAAAAAAATTAGGTCATGAATTTTGTTCACTAAAAAAATTGTCAGGCCAAAACTAATAACTTTTGTAGGAAAAGTTATTCGATAACGTTGAAAATGTTTAGGTTAGAATGCCATTTGTTTACTAATTCAGCGCTATCCAGAATAAACCACGAGGAGATAAAGTCTTCAACATTCCTAGTGTAAGTATGGGTGTGTGTGTGGGTGTGAGTTTGTTTGGGTTTGGGTTCGACAACCCAAACGAACCCAAACAAGGATTCGGTCTCTACGGCTCGTCACTTCCATTATCAAACAAGCCCAAGTGTAAGTGTGAGTTTGTTTCGATAACCCAAACAAACGCATACACACCCAAACAAAGTCACACCCACATACGCACACGTACACTAGGGACGTTGAAGAGTTTACCTCCTCGTGCTACATTCTGCGTAGCGCTAAAATAGTAAAAATGTTATTCTAACCTGAAAAATGATGAACGTTACCAAAAAAAACTTTTCCTACAAAAGTTAGTTTTGACCTGACAAATTTTTTGGTGAAAAAAATTGATGATCTCATTTTTTTTAAGATGTCGGCCATCTTGACGTTGCCGTTTTTAATTTTGGACTGAAAAATTTTATTTTCAACGTCTCCCTTTGAACCCTAAAAGTTTTATTATGCTCGATACTGATCTAGAGATTGATCAACTGTAAGACAAAAATGGGACGCCCGGTACACAAATACACAAAGTAGAGAAGCGTTTTTTCTGCATGCTTTTTCGAAATCACTTTCAGGAAAAAAAGAAGAATATTTTTACAGATTGGGATATTCGATAGCTTGTTTAAAATTAATTCAATGTAGAATGTAATTTAGACAATGCGATGATGGAAAAATAGCATTGAAAAATATGGAAATGAAAAAACGTTCACAAATACTTTTTCTAACCACTGTGTATGTATATATATATATATATATAAATATATGAAATAACTCCTCTACAAAATCATTATTTGTAGACAAATTATTCATCAGGATATGTGTATATATATCCTGATGAATAATTTGTCTTGTGAACGCAACGGAACTCTAGGTTAGATTGGTAAAGGGCGGCTGGGGAGTGATAGGAAAGAGTTCAATTGTGGAGGGTAACACGTAAAAATCCGCAAAGGCATACGTTGGAGCTCAAGAAATAAAAAAAAAACATATATAGATCCACACACAATGAGCATTTTTTAAATCTTATCTAGCTTAAAAAAATCACTTTCAGGAACAAATAACATTTTTAGAGGTTAGTTTATTTCAAATGTAATTACTGTATGTTAACGAAAAATCCCAGAAAACCCTCGAAAAGAAAAGTAGATGTGCTAATCCTATCTCTGACCAATATATATATATATATATATATATATATATATATATATATATATATATATATATATACAATATACAATCAATATAACAGACATTTGCACTCGCTGCTTTTTTGTGTGTTTTCCGAAGATTTCCAATATATCGATAGGCAGTGGGCAAATACTTTTTATAGAGATTGTATATATATATAGACAATAGAAGTATATATAGACATTGTATATTATATATATGTATATTCACAATGTCTATAAAAAGTGTTTGCACGCTTTTCTCCTGGAAATGGAAATCGTGAAAAAAGTGTTTTTTCGTTATTCCTCATAATCAACACGAAAAACGCACTATTGAGTAGGAAAATTGAAACCAGGTACGAAAATCTCCGTTACTCCATTTCTGGAAGCATTTTGCGATTTGACTCCTGGCTGGCTCACATTTACTCGTGAGCTACGTAAGAGCCTATGTACGAGTATCAGGAAGGAAATAGCTCCAGGAAGGCACAGGAGGTTTCCAGGAGAGATTGCCAGTTGTAGAAGTTAAGGGGGGAATATGCGGTGCGTCAACGTTGTCAAGTGGCAAGTTCGAAACCTCGTTAAATTTCGGAACCCCTCTTACTTCCAGGTGACTGAGAGGTGGAGGGAGATGGGAAGATCCACTATCTCTTGCTCCCTCTCTCCTTCTCTCTCTCTCTCTCACTCTCTCACTCTCTCTGCCACTCTATTCCTCCCTTCTGGATGAGAGTACTTCCGGTCTGGCAGAATGAACACACAGAGTTCCGTTTCAGTCAAATTAATCAACTATTCCACACGTACAAATTGTTAAGAGGCTTGAGGTATCGGCAAATAGGCCCCGCTGACATATAAACCCGCAATAGTTCGCGAACTCGCCTTTGAGCTCGTTCACCGCATCGAATAATTCAAACTTTATCGTAGCATCGTAATGGAAAAAACAAGCTTCCCCATTCACAGCCACTGCCCAATCGGAAGATAGTGGAGAAACGAAAAGTTTACGTGGCCATGGAGGGTCGATGGAACTGAATTTTTTTAATATGCAGCGAACCGAAGTACAGTTGAAGGTTCGAATCTTCTAGGGTGATATTTCAAGAAAAAGCAACAGCATCTTGGTAACTTACCAGTTCACACTAACGTTAGAGCCACAGCGTGATGAATCACCAAACCGAAACTAGTTAATCAAAAGCGTATTACTGCCTATTGTGAACCTCAGGGTGACATTGCATGGTCCGCAATCGCAGCAGCATTTTGGTTATACCAGTCCGCACCAGCGTTAGAACCATAGCAGGTCAAGTCACCAAACCAAGGCTAGTAAGTTACTAAAAAGCTGCTCCGCTTGCTGCCCCTTGTGAGCCACAGGGTGACATTGCATGGTTCCCAAGAGGCAGCGGCATTTTGGTAACTTACCAGTCCTCACTAGCGTTAGACCTATCCCATGATCAATCACTGAACTATGCTAGTAATTGACTAAAAAGCTGTTGCTGTTTGCTACCCATTGTGAGCCTCAGGGTGACAATGCATGGTCTCCAAAAGGCAGCAGCATTTTGGTAACTTACCAGTCCATGCTAGCGTTAGCCCCATAGCATGTCAAGTCACCGAATCACTGCTAGTAAGTTACTAGAACTGCTAGTAAGTTACTCAGGGTGACACTGCATGGTCCACAAAGGCAACGCCATTTTGGTACCTCACCAGTCCTCACTCGCATTAGATCCATAGCATGATGAATCACCAAACTACGCTAGTAAATTGATCAAAAGCGGTTGCTTCTTCCAGCCCATGAAATGTTAGCCTCAGAGTGACATTTCACGGTCCCTAAAGGCAACAGCATTTCGGTAACTTACCAGCCCTCACTAGCGATATAACCATACCTTGACGAATCACCAGACCAATTACGTTACTAAAATCCTGTTCCTTCTTGCTGCTCTGAAAAGCCTCAGTTAGTTATTCCGTCGATGATTCGAGGTAATGAAATTCTGACGAACTTCCATATACGAGCGGTGACCCACGTTGGCTGCCCTAATATGCAGCCCTAGTCGAATTATAACATCAGCACGACAGTAATCACGTGATCACAAATAAGCACATTGTGCTGTATCAAATACGTGGACTCCACGAAACAATGTTATCGGGAAGACTAATTAGCCCGGAGAGAGCCACGATAAACGCGCAACAGTCCCTTTGATGTTCTCCGTTGACGTTGCGCCGAACAATACATGTTGTGCATGTGCTAAATTATACATATATATCCCTACCGTGCTTCATAGTGATATCGAGTTACCTCGAATGGGGGAAGCCTCTGCCTACCATTATTTGCAACTTCGATAAATTCATCTCAGACGGCCATTTGTCCATACGAGACAATGTGGCCTTTCAAAATTTCCGCCAACTGCGGAGATTCCGTTGAGCGGACATTCACGAAGAACATTTGGAAAGTTGGTCTACGTGAAAATTCCCAAATACGAATTGTCCTCCAATTTGCAACGAATAATACGTATCTGTTTGGGTTTCCAATGTGCGTCGAGACTTTGAGGGGCATCAATCATGCGCCAGGACTTACCTGTCGAGAGGCAACTTTATCGATGTTCCTCAGACTCGTTACGCCCTCGTTCATTATTATTTTAATACCAGCTTTTGCCTGCGGCTCCGCTCGCGTATACGGTGAAAATTTGGTTCGTGAGTGTGTGTGTGTGTGTGTGTGTGTGTGTGTGTGTGTGTGTGTGTGTGTGTGTGTATGGGTCGGGAATGGATTTTAGGATCGTATCGTATCGAGGATTATATACCAAGGGTATTATGGAAAACACAATTTCTACGTGTGAAATACTCGGTTTTGGTCTAGTTGAAAATAATTGGTTTTCTTGTTTGGTAGGTAACCACATCACCGGAAATGAGACATAAAAAATTCAATCGAATAGTCATCGAAGCTAGTGAAACTGTTTTACATTTAGTATTTACTCCTGAACTCTTCCACGAATTTTAAGTCTGCCAGCTTAAGGGGTTATACCTAGCTTGTGGCCGGAAAAAAAGAGCAATTTTCGTGATTTTTTTTTCTGGAAAAACGTGTACGGGTTTTCTATATTTTTTTGTTACGTCATAGATTATGGTTTGAAGTATCTTTTACAATTATTGTATTGAAAAGTATTTCTGAACGTGGTGGAGACAATGGTTTGTGCAGATCGCTTCACATCTGCTTTTAATTGAGGATTCAATAAAGCATTGATTGTTGAAAAAATGGCCGCCGTCTAAAGTGACAGATATGGATTTTCGGACGAAAAGCGCTCTATTTTCGTTGAATAAAAAAAAACGTCCCATCGAACAAAAAAATTCCTTCGTTTAAGCACTGCTTTTTAATATGTAAACGAAGCTTGTAACATTTGAAGATGGTCGATGCAGTAATTTTTTTAGATATCGTCGTGAACGCAATCATGGAAAGGCAATTTTGAGAAAAATTGCGCGTTTGAAGTTCGTCGCTTCTCGGAACTTACTTATAAACGTCTATAACTCCCTGAATTTTAAACGAATTGACATGAAATTTTCAAAGATGGTTTTTGAAATCTTATTTATATTTTGAGAGTCCGCTGAAAACCAAGACCTCATATTTTTCAGATTTCAACTAAAGGTAAGCCCCTTAAGGGGTCTGCATATGCTAGAAATTTAAGAAATACGACGTTTTTATTGTAAAATTGTGTAGCCTAGGGTCTCGACTATAATTTGCAACAATGATTTTGTAAAAATTCCCAAAATTGACCGAGTTATAACGATTATTGGGTCCGATCGCCCACCGCGTTTTTTTCTTTTACGTTTTCCTCAAAAGTATTTTTCATGAAACGGTTTTTCTTATATATTTGTCGATTTGCTAATAACAAAGGATCAAAGTTGTTTGTTTTTTTGGAAAATCTTTTTTTCTACATCTCGCCATTTTCACAATTTTGTTTCGTAATTTTGTATCCATTTGCAAACCTGTTAATATTGTAATTTTGTAAAACCAAAAAGTATCCTGTCATACGAAAGCTTCATTATTATGACAAAGTAGATTTTTGTATTTTCATTTCATTCCACGTTAGTCACCTTAAGGCCTCATGCCACTCTAGGATTTTCCAAGAATCGATTTTTTTTAACAAGGTACCTTAGTACCTATAAAATTCTATTCCAAAAGATTATGGGCGTGAAAAATCTCTAAGTACTCGATTATCGAATTTGCATTTCAGTCAATAATGCACAGCTAAGCAATGCTACTAATTTTAAACGCGTTTATCTCGAAACTACATTTTTCAAGTCGACCGGACTCATAACTCAAACAAATTTCAACCAATTCAGTTGAAATGTTAACTGCATATTTAGAATTACATTTTCTAAGACACTACGTAGGATCTTTTTAATATTTCACATAGTTCCTTTTTTATAAACAATTTTCTGGCGATTTGCTCACGGCATTTCATACTTTTTGTTTTAGAAATGCGCCATTTTTACAAAAAAACAATACATCAAAAAAATCCTACGTACTTCTGTACGTAGGATTTCTCCTAGGATCCCATTCTTATATATAATCGAAAAACCTTGTCTCATAATAACTCAAAAATTATAGGAACTGTTGGTCCGGCCGTTGACCGTCCAGAAATAACGACATCATCGGAAAAATGCTGCACAGTCGCCATTTTGACATGTATCGCTGTAAAAACATAATTTTGTATAGTCAATTACGTGTATAATAAAACCCCTATATTGTACTTTCGATTTATTTTATGCTTTCGCTTCAAAAAATCACAAAATATGTCTTTTTGGTCTCTATGGTGGCCTCAGGCCTTCACCGTCTACACCTTAGCCGTGCAGCAACGTCGGCACTTTGTTTAAGGATGTTGAGTCCCTATGAAACATGTTAATGTTAATTGTTCAATAAATAGCTTCTTAATCGTCATGAAATTTTTACACGACCTCCTGAATACTTCATGTAAAAACATACCAAATTTTCAGAATTCTATCATCATTACTTCAACCTCCTTAAGGGTTGAAATAAAAAATGATAAGAAAATTCGGAAAATTTCGTATGTTTTTGTATGAAGTATTTAAGAGGTCGTGTTAAAATTTTACGACGATTAGGAAGCTCGTTATTAAAAAATTAACACTTTGTTAAGAACAATTTTTAAAAGAAATAAAAAAAATTTATCAATAAACTTCGTTTTGTTTTCGTTGCTTGCAGTATATTGTAGATATAACAAAATTGAGAGGTCAAAAAAAAAACTTATTGCAAAGTTACATCAGTTTCCATAAGACAGCATTTAATTTGTGAATGTTAATTGTTCAATAACGAGCTTCCTAATTGTCGTGAAATTTTTACACGACCTCTGAAATACTTCATACAAAAACACACCAAATTTTCAGAATTTTATCATCATTTGCGATTTGGGACTCAACATCCTTAAACAACAATAACTCCATTGCTTATCAATATTGTTCACTGCAAAAAAACCTTAAACTCCCCAATACTATGTACCAATCGTCCGTAAATTCCCGACCCCGTCTTCCCATTCCCCTCACCAGAAAAAAAACATAGCCAATCGACTTGTTTTTCGAAGCCCAAGCTTATGCAAACCCGTTGATTGGGGCCTGGCAAAAAGCGAATCTACGGTGGAATTCTATGACACTAGTGAGTCTATAGACCGCAGGGATGGAAGTCGAGAAGCTGATCGAATCATCAAGGATCCACCTGTCGATGCCCTTGAGCTATCCGAACGATAAAATCCAATTCACGGCTAGCAACAATGTGTCGATGGACCTACGCATGACAGGATGAGGCAGCAATGCTTGTGGCAAGATACGCCGAGGGAGAAGGGCGGAGGAGGAGTAAGACGAAGGCAAAGACTGTAAGGAAGATAGATGAAGAGATTGAAGCCTGGAAAAAGCAAGAAATGAACTTGCGAGACTCCCATTGAACGCACAGGTTGTGTACGCGACGTCTGCGTGAACGCTGGTGGATGTGATCGTTGGGAATTTTCGTATAGCAACCTGTTGCTAGGCACCCCGGAGACTCTTATCCGTTTCAGCGCCAGTCGGCTCCACCAACCCCCTTGGCGGCCTCCCTCTCGCCCGTCGTGGTCTCTACTGGCAACCCGCCACCCTCATCCCCCAACCCGCGCTCGTCCTCGCTCATCAATCTTCTCCCATCCTCCTCATCTACCTGGGCTGTAAGCTCTCTCTCTCTCTCTCTCTCTCCTCGCCCCCCCCCTCTGTCGTTCACCTCACGCAGTCCTCAAGGGGCTCGAGCAACAGAGCGACCGGGACCTAAAGATATGCTCTGAGTGTCCTTCGCTACATCTTGTCCAACTGAAGTCGATATCACTGAACGCGTGTCTTGGTCACGTCCCGAGCCCACGTTTCATCATCGATCTCGCGCGAGCTACTGTCGTTGCCCAATTTAATTGAGGCTCAAGGACCTTATCTCCAATGGCCTTTGCAAGTTGCAAAAACGTGTTTGCTCTTATCACTGACAGGGAACATCACTTGGGGAAGAGATTTTTCCCTCGAAAAAAGTTGCTCATGATTTTTTAAAAAAAGGAAAGATTTCTTCACCATTTGGAGACATTGGGTATGTTTTATTACTACTTTTGGCTTTTACGTGGTACTTTTTTTTTATTTATCTGTGAAAATGGTGGAGGTATGGCACGGTCTTCTACACTGCCGTTTCAAAACTGGCCTGACGTATGGTTAAAAAAACTAATCGACTGATTCTGATGAAATTTCGTATAAATGTTCTTTATTTTATTGCCTAAAAAAATTAGCACAAATGTTTAGTGTTGTATATATATATATGGTACAGTTTTAAAAACTACCCCTCAAAAGAAGGCGTAAGCTTTACATTAGATGAATTTTAGTTTTCGTCTCATACACATCGGTGGACTGCTTGTGGGTAACTGCCAAATCACCCCTTTCTTTCAGGGATGATTTTCCCCCTTAAAACTGTGTTCCGCCGATAAAAAAATACACGTCTAAAAGTTTTCAATGCTTTGGCACACATATGAGTTTCAACCAAATCAAAGGAGGACACTTTAATGATATTCCTTGTGCGGGTATTGGGAATGTTCATTTCTATCCATTTGTTGATGACAAATTATTAAAGTTGTTTCTTTTTTGGTTGTGAACCAAACTTTTTTTTCTACAGCTTGTCACTTTCATAATTTTCGAAATTTCAAATATTATCCGGTCATACGAAAGTTTTATTATTATACTGGAAGTACGTTGAGCCTAGTTGCCAGAACCACCTATTCCGATAGGCCATGCAGCAACGGCGGTACTTTCTTTAAATAATAATAACTTTATTGTTTATCAATATTTTTCGATAACAAAAAAACTCAAATTTGACATGACTGTGTCTCAAGTGTGTGTAAAATCCTAACCCTGTCATCCCAATACTCTCGTCAGAAAAAAATCTCGAAAGTCGACCTATTTTTTGGGCCCAATTTTTTGTTTTTTGGGCCCTGTTTTTGTTTGTCTGGGCCCTGTTTTTTCATCCCAATACTCTCGTGAGAGCAAAAAACTCTTGAAACTCGACCTGTGTTTGGGCCCAATTTTTAGTTTCATTTTTTTGTTTTTCTGTGGGCCCTGTTTTTGTTTTTTGGGTCCTGTTTTTTTGGGCCCTGTTTTTGTTTGTCTGGGCCCAGTTTTTTTTGTCATCCCAATACTCTCGTCAGGAAAAAATCCCGAAAGCCGACCTGTTTTTAGCCTCAGTTTTAGTCCCAACTTTTTGTTTTTCTGTGGGCCCTGTTTTTTTTTGGGCCCTTTTTGGGCCTTGTTTTTCGTTTTTTTTTTTTGCCATTTTTTTTTGGGCCTTGCTTTTTTAGTCATCCTAATACTCTCGCATCGGAAAAATATTGAAAATCGACCTGTTCTTTTCGGCCCTGATCTTACGCAGACCCGTTGAAGTCGCAGCATCATAACAATCCTACAAGGGCGCACGAAGCAACTGTTGGGAAAGTGAAAAAAAAACCTATATCCATACATACGAATATGTACATACACTGGTATATAGTTGTAATTTCGTGTCGACAGTTTTCCGTTCTACATCGGCTTAAATTTAACACTGGACATCAATATTTAGGTTATGATCGAATCGAGGGAGCACACAGTTTGAACGACACCGCAATAATTCGGTGACATTTCGACCAAGCTGACATGAGAAAATTCTCATAGCAGCGTGTACCAATGGGACAGACAAATTGCACCGAGCCGTGGGAGCGTTATACCTGCGTACGAAGTCATCAACTTATGAACTAATCTCATTACACCGCGAACGCGACTCGCAAACATCGTCAGCCGACAAAATTGCCGTTGAAATGGAGAGAGAAAAACAGACCGAAAGAGAGAGAGAGAGAGAGAGAGAGAGAGAGAGAGAGTCGGAAAGAAAAAGGAAAAAATCCGAACACATATAAAAAATAGCAGTAATTGGAGAGTGGCGGTGCAGACCAAATGAACTTCCGGAACATGGATACAGAAAAATCGTTCGGGTCGGCGCAGCGGGTGCGAGTACCGCAATTACCGCAATTTCGCCGTCCGCATGCACCCTACCGTTAAGTACACTTTTGCGCGTGTGTGGAACGTCCCACCGGGATCTGTGTCACTCCCACAAAAACCACAGCGACTGAATTAGTAATAATATTTTTTTTCAAACAATTTCCGTGATTTTTTTTCTTTCGTTTTTTTTTTTTTCGTGAAAAGCCGTCCTCCATGGTGCGAAACTGGGACGTGCTTTTTTTACCACTATTCCTACTGATCCGCCGTACGCCGTCGAGGGTTTTTACGGGCCCATCCCTTACGGATTTTCCCACACTCGTTTCCCTTTTCCAATTCCTCGCAGAGTGTTGCCCACAGCCGCCTGCCAATGCACTAAAAAGTGCAATTCTGACGGATTGGGAATGACTTCCGCGTGGAAATGATCGGAGTGAGGGCGGGGGAGGAAGCGGCAGAAATAAAGATACATGGACCTGGAGTGAGAGTTTTGTAGGCGAAATTAAGGATGTTGAGTCCCTATGAAACATGTTAATGTTAATTGTTCAATAAATAGCTTCTTAATCGTCATGAAATTTTTACACGACCTCCTGAATACTTCATGTAAAAACATACCAAATTTTCAGAATTCTATCATCATTGCTTCAACCTCCTTAAGGGTTGAAATAAAAAATGATAAGAAAATTCGGAAAATTTGGTATGTTTTTGTATGAAGTATTTAAGAGGTCGTGTTAAAATTTCACGACGATTAGGAAGCTCGTTATTAAAAAATTAACATTTTGTTAAGAACAATTTTTAAAAGAAATAAAAAAAATGATCAATAAACTTCGTTTTGTTTCCGTTGCTTTCAGTATATTGTAGATATTATAAAATTGAGAGGTCAAAAAAAAAAACTTATTGCAAAGTTACATCAGTTTCCATAAAACAACATTTAATTTGTGAATGTTAATTGTTCAATAACGAGCTTGCTAATTGTCGTGAAATTTTTACACGACCTCTGAAATACTTCATACAAAAACATACCAAATTTTCAGAATTTTGTCATCATTTGCGATTTGGGACTCAACATCCTTAAAAGAGCTGATTTACTGCCGTAGGACAGCCCTTTTTTTAAGATATTTCTACTTTTCTCCCCCTCCCTCCTCTCTACTTTTCTCTACTTGACCTAATCGCCTGGATAGCGAGAGAGTTCATGCTGTCGATGTAAAAAAAAATGATTAGCCATTGGTAAAACTTTCGTGAAAATGCCTGGGAGTCACGTAAGCCTTGTCGAAGTGAACGAACGAAGATCGTGAACTCCGGAAAACTTGAGCTCCTAGTTTCCGTCGATATAACTCTCTCTTTCTCTTTCTTTCTCCCTCTTTCCCCTCTCTCCATCTCCTTCCCTCTGTCTCTATTTCCCGTTCTCTCTTGCGAGAACAAACGATAAAGTGCTCTCGCGTTAGCATCGAGATTGGGTGGCCGAAGGCCTCTTCAACGTGTACACTCGTACCGTCAGTACACAATCTCGCCCCCGCACTCCAGAGGCACTAAAACCCCCATATAATTACAACTCGATATGTGCGAAAGCTCAGAAACTTGCAAAAAAAACAGAAGATCTCAAAAGCTTGAAAAAAACCGAGATCTCAAAAACTTGAAAAAAAAAAGAACCAACGTCTCAAAAACTTGAAGAATAAGAACCGACATCTCAAAAACTTGAAAAAAAAACGAACCAAGATCTCAAAAACTTGAAAAAAAGCAAGGATACCTGAAGAAATTGAAAAAAAAAACGATGACCTCAATAACTTGGAAAAAAGGAGAACTCGAAAACTTCGAAAAAAGCAGATCTGAAAAGCTCGAAAAAAAGAACCGAAAAAACAGCTTCGTAGCTGATACCAGGCCAACATCTGGACAAAATCAGAATACTCCTACTTTTCGATACGTCAAAATAAAGACCAAAAAAAAACGCAATCCCTCTCAGAAGAGGCGAATCAGCAGAAGGATAAGAGATTGAATCGCATGGAGATTGAATCAGCACTTTCTTTTCGACTCTTACGTTGCACGCGAGTGATCTCGATAAGACGATACTCTTCGGTACTTCGCATAATGCATACGGGATTTTCCGGTGGGATTTTTGTGTCTCGAGTTGCGACAAGGGCGAATGTAACTTTCTAGGGAGTTGCTCTTGTCAGGGTAGTTATATCGACCGGATAGACGAGAGCTCGGGCATTGTCATCGATGCTGTCATTGCATCATCGATGGCAACGACAAGCCGACGACGCATCGTTGAGTATTCATCAAGGGAACGGGCATCTTGATCTTGTCCTGAACGTATCTCGGGTGGAAAGACGATATGGTATTTACGTTCCGCACGCACGTACATATATATATATATATATATATATATATATATATATATATATATATATATATATTTATATACATACATACGTATGAATATATATATATAATATATATATAAATATATATATATATCCATACGTATGTATAGGCGGTCCTTGATGTATATTTATCCTTGATCCTTGATATATATACAGGGTGATGCTCAACTATTCTGGGTCCCTTGGTAAGCCCAAAGAATGTCATTGCGATGCTCTTGAAGTTTCTATAGTTGGATTGCAACGAGACTTCTTTCTTATATATTTATTCTCCCTTTTGCAAAACTTCGAAAAATCTTTTTCGTAAATTTACATTGTAGATCTCTAAGTAACTAAATTTAAAAAATTCATCGAAGGATTTTCGTTGCTGAGATGTATCAAAAGAAATAGGAGCAAATGAAAAATCGCAAGGTTCGTTGCATTCCAGCTCAGTTCGACGCTCACAAGGAACATCCCTCGGGTGACGACCTGCGATTTTGTTGAAATTTGGATATGTTATAAAGCACCGAAAAGTAAGCGATACGTATTTTTTTTTTCCGGCGGAAAAACGGTTTTAAGGGGTGAAACCACCCCTCGAAAAAAGGCATCTCTAGGGGTATTATAGCAGTTTCACACACAAGGAGTCCACCGATTTTAATAAAACAAAAACGAAAATTCTTCTAATCCGAAGCAATGAAAAATCCACTATAGTGACATTGCAAAAAAAAATTAGGGGTGAACAACCCTAGAGATGCCTTTTTTCGAGGGGTGGTTTCACCCCGTGAAACCGTTTTTCCGCCGATATAAAAAAACACGTATCGCCTACTTTTCGGTGCTTTATAACATATCCAAATTTCAACAAAATCGAAGGGTGTCACCTGAGGGATTTTCCTTGTCAGTCAACAATGGCAGGGTAGTTACTCAGGCGAGAATTTCATTTCCCTCAATCATTAAATAACAAGCAAAACTTATGACATCGTATTATCGATATCCAATGCGATTCCCCATGTTAATTATTTTTTGCCGGAAAAAAAATGAGAAAAAAAGGTTCACCTGTCCGATAGGGGATTGAAGTCACGCTCGATCCGGCTTGCACGTTCCGAGCGTGGGCAACTGATGTGTCATGCTTTTCTACTTGGAATTTAAACGCGAATGTCTCGGCCAATGTTTGTCGCACGACATTTTTTATCAAGCTCGCAATGACACCCTGTATGCTCACAAAGGGATCCCCAGTCGTGGTGAATCACACCTTGTCTACATCTGAGAGTAATGCAATACGTCAGGGCTTTAGATCCCAGAGCCTCGCGGACAATATCTTTCATTCTCTCTTTCTCTCTCTCTCTCTCTACTCTCTCGGCCGATCCATATTCAATCACTATGTTTTTCTAGCCATTGATGTACGTACTCGTTTCCTCTCCACTTCCATATATATATATATATATATATATATATATGGAAGTGGAGAGGAAATGGAAGTGGAGAGGAAGTGGAGAGGAAAAAAAAAAATATATATATATATATATATATATATATATATATATATATATATATATGTAAATATATATGTATGTATGTATGTATGTATGCATATATACATATATATATCCTTATTTACAAGATCGATGTCTTTGAGTGCATCTTCAGAAATGATACGATATTACACTAGACCTGTGTACTCAGCTTTTCATCACTCCCGTATTTCTTTCATCACGGACGAAACGAAACGCGAATGGATTTTTTTCTAAGACTTTAGATGTCGGTCTGACGATCAAGATGCAATTCCCAGTGATATATATTCATGCTCGACGTCTCCTGTTTGCAGAATATTTCCTACAGTCGTTCAATCCAAAATGAAAAAGCCATTTGATGCTATTCGATCTGATGTGAATTCTTTTGAGGTACAGTTTAAGATTTTTTGGATCACATTGCAATATCAATTGTGTTTGCAATATGAATTTCTGATCGATGACAGCTGGCGAGTGATTGCAAAACGTTTTTTGTAATCACTTACAAAAAATCACTTACAAGAAAGCAAAAAATAATGTTGTCCATCATTACGAAGAGAAACCAAAAAATCATTATCACACTTGGTTCTTCGATCTGAAGTGTTGAGGAAAAATTTGATGAAATAGTTGAAGAAGAAGCTAGAGAAAGAGCAGAGTAATTGAGGCTTGCTAAAAGGGCATTAAAATTACACATCACGTTGCTCGCAATGATTGGTCCGCGTGAAAAAGAGGCCGTCCACGTTTGACACACCGACAAAGGTAAATTGCTGTGTGCACTGCACGGAGAAGGCTCCGTACGTTCGTGCATGACATTTTCTAAATTACACACACGCATGTGTGAAGCTTCGTCAAAACGCCACTAGCCTCACCCTCTACCTTTTCACTTGACACCTCGACACGTCGAAGACTTTTTTTTTCTCGCCTCGTACGTTTCCGTTCTCACGAGCTAGATCCACCATGCGCTCGGTCGTCTCTTTCTCATTGACTCGCGAGTGTGGAAATAACGCGTTACCCCCACTTGTACCCCAAAAAAAGGCCTTTTTCATGAATTTTTTAAAAGAAAACTACGAAACTTTTTTACTCGATCAATATACCATCTTAAAGAACACATCTTGAAGAACTTTCAGTAATTTTTTTATTGAAAAATATTACATTGTTTAGTGGCAAATGGCCGTCAATGAAATAAGGTTTTTATATACACGGTTTGCGGTGACCAACATTGCGGCGAAGTGGATCATCTGAAAAAAAAATGCGGATGGATTTAGTCAAATATAAGTATAAACTAGTATTTAATCGAAGGATTTTAAAAAATATTCATTTTTCACAAAATGGCGGACAGTCAAAGTTAATGGTTCGATTTTAACGAAAAACAACGGCCGTTTTTTGGCTATAAAACGGCCATTTTTTTCGAAATAAAAAATCGATCGATTAAAGACTACATTTTTATGTATTAAATAAGCCTGCAAAATTTCAAGAAGATCGGTTCATTAGTGTTCGAGTAATCTTGGTCACCGACTTCAGAAATGCCATTTTGAGAAAAACGCGTTTAAAGTTTCAATTTCAGTTCTTCAATTCACGGATTCTTCTCTTTCAACGCTCATATCTCAGTCAATTTTGTTCGGATCGACTTGAAATTTTCAGGACATATTCTCAGATACTTATACTTCAAAAAAATGCAATAAAAAAAATCGATTTTTTTCAAAATCGCAAGTGGGGGTAACCCCTTAAATACCGGGGGCGCAAATGGAGGCCGCGTATAACACGATGCAAACACGGCCGAGAGAACACCTTTTTGCGTGACATATGGGAAAAGAATTCGCGAAGACGGCCTTTAAGGGGTCCGCGTGAGATGTGATTTTTTTGAAACATTTTTGATTCTATAGTTTTGTAGTCTGGAGACGTAAGTTCAATTTGCAGAAAATTTTTTGTATAAAATACCAAAACTGACGGAGTTATGACGATTTTTGTGAAGGGTCAGATCGTCCACTGCCCTACGGCAAACCAACCAGCTGTGATTTACCCTTCTTGCTTTTGCGTATTTCTTGGAACCGTTTTCGAGAGGAAAAAAAACGAGAAAAACGACCGAAATTCGGACAAAGCATGCTTTGTAACATTCTCTATCGTATAACCATATGATTTTTCGATATGTTCATCCTTTTGTCACTAAAAAATGCTTAAAGTTGTTTTTTTAATGGAAACTCGAACATTTTTTTTCTGCAGCTTGTCGTTTTCGTAATTTTTTCAAATAATAAAAGTATTCGGTCATAAGAAAGTTCGATAATCATGCTAAAACTACATTTTTTGTTTTCCATTTTGGATGAGTCCAACTGCCAGAACTACCTACACTAATTGGTATGCCGCCACGACGACACTTTCTTTAAATAATAATTACTTCATTGTTTATAAGTATTTTTCATTAAAAAAAAAATCGATCTTGGCAAAACCGTGTATTAAGGGAATGACGAACACGCTCTGGGCCACCTCGAAATTTTAAAATCCAATTTCTCCGAAACCATCGAACCGATTGGGATGAAATTTATTGTGTGTACTCAGGACGCCTGCTCTAAGAGGAACATGCTCAGCATTTTCCGAAATTTTGAAAAATATTGTGCAGATTGTGTTTACCGTGGGAGTAATTCCGAGCTACAATCCATTGTATTGCACTTTCACAAATTTGCCGAGCATAAGACTCTGAAGCGGTGAAAAGTACACATTTTGAGCTTTGTTTCATCGATTTTCATGAAAAAATGGCAGAGAAATTGGATTTCGAAATTTTTCACATAAATCTGACAAAAGTGTACCACCAGAGCGCAAAATCTTGACCACCGCAGTTCAGCGATTTTCTCACAGGCGGCGCATTGCTCGTTTTTACCGACTGCGGTCGCGTCCTTCCCAAGTATCAATATATTTTTTGACAGGTCGGAATCAGCAGCTGTAATCTCGAATGTCTGTTTCGTTTGATGATTTATTGTCGTCTCGTGGTTTATAACGTTTGTTGATAAGGTGTTGTGTTTTGTGACAGTGTGCTAACGCCATAAAAAAATGATGTTTTGCAATTTCATGCGATCGGCGGCCCGGCCCTGCACAATGAGTCAGCCAATGTCTCCGAACATGATATACACAAACACTCACGGACACACACACATATATATCGAGCGATGCGATTGTATCAGCCGCTCATCAGCGAATCACGCAGCCGCAGGTTCGAATCCGAGTCGCATCACTTTTGGCGTGAAATTTTTTTCAGACAACTAATTCGGCCGCAAGGCCGAAAGGCAGAGGGAGGGGGGATAGCCGAATAAAGAAGTTGAGGCAAGTCGGGTCACATAAAAAGGGGGAGGTCTCGGCAGAGATGCAACAAAGTAAGACATCTATATAGATTATTTCACGGTGGTTAGATTTCTGGTGGGACATTGGAAGCCATGTAAACAATGAGAAAGTCGAAAGCAGTAAAGGGCTAAACGAAGGAGAAAGAAAGGAAGAAGGATAAACCGAGGAAACAGTGGGGTTGGGTAAAAGCGTAAAGGCGCGTACCCTCGAGGAAAAATACACATAAAAAAATTGATCTTATTTTTAATTACTTATTTTTAAGTCTTATTTTTTATCTACTACATTATATTTTCACAATTTGGTGAGCATAAGCCTCTGATGCGTGAAAAAATACACATTTTGAACTTCGTTTCATCTTTTTGGATGAAGAAATGGCGGAGAAATCGGATTTCGAATTTTTTATATAAGTTTGACGAAAGTGTACCTCCAAGGCACAAATGCTAGCGATTTTCTCACAGGTGGCGCAGCGGCTCAGGTTCTCCGTTCTCACCGCCTGCGCTCGCATCTTTCCGACGTAACAATAGATGTTGATAGGCTGACAGCGACGGCCATAATCTTGGACGTTTGTTCAGTGCGGTGATTTATTAGAGCTACGACTTATTACATTCATGTTGCAGCGCGCTTCCAGAAGTCACAAAAGAATAATGTAATCCTAAAATTCCATACAATCAGCAGCTCCGGCTCTGCATATTGCGTGAACCAATCCGTCAGGCCATGTATATGAATAATATATATATATATATATATATATATATATATATATATATATACCACCAGCGCTTTCCGCGACCGATTCGCAAACTGCCTGAGAGTGCGAACCTCGTTTTTTTTGCCAATTCAAAATCACTGATGCTGATAACGTCTTGTATCTTCAGAGTGTATGGTTGATCGTCACTTGTTACTTGTCATTCGTTTTCTACGAGAATTCGTAACCACCGTCGCTACGATAGCTATCGTAAGCTGCACAGATTTCTACGCGTTCGTTGAATTTTTTTTGTCAATAAAGTTTGGTGAACGTTTGATTGTGAAGCAATCGAGAAAGTGAAGGAGAGAGTACTAAGTGAAGGACCTCAGTGTGTAAACGGAAGAGACAAAGGCAAAGCGGAAAGTGCAGAAATGGCGCCATGGGCGCCAAGCACAACAAACGCACTAGTCTGTCACGGAAGCATACGTACACGATTCGGTACATGTGTTTTAATTCGCAAAATTCGCTTAGGTTATTACAAAGAGACCGACAATCTGTTTCTGTCTCTTCCAGAGCACCGATCTACCAGTAGCGCCCTACTGGTGGCAGCTACGAGAAAGAAATATTTTTTTTTAAGCGAACCATCCAAATCGTCGGAGTTTCCAGACCTGTATATAAGACCGTGTTTACGACGAATTGAAAACATACGTCGTTTGACCATAACCATTTTATGCAGTCGTGGCTAAAAAAGGAGGAGCATTCGAGCAACTTCACGGAGGTAACATGGCGTCGACTTTGCGAAGACGCGCGCCCGGTCTTTTCGCGAAGACGCGCGCCCGCGACTTGGCGCATGCGCTGCACGCATATCCGCGAAGAGTAGCAAGTGCCGGTAAGCCCGCCATTACTTTTACAAACGCGTGATCTCGGAACATTGTTTCCGTCAAAACATTTCGCGATCGGCCCGTAAAATAGTGGCTAGGTGTTAAATTCGCGTGAAATTCTCAAAAAATTGTGCGTTCGATTTCGCGTTCGATTGTGCGTTTGGTGAATCGATAGTGCGTTTGGTGAATTTGGATATCCCACCGCATCTATACACCAAAGAAGAAACCAAGAGAGAAACGAAGGAAGGAAGAAAGGAAGGGAAAAAATAATTTATATTCCAGCCGCCGAAAAGGAGGAATCAATAAAAAGGTAAGAGTGCGGAAATTTATTTATCTTTATGCACAATGGCCCAATTAGCGGAGAGGTTTATAGACTCAGCGAAATGGCAACTGTCTGACGCAAGTATCTGCGCCAGATCCTTGCCTTTCCACTGAGTCTATAAACCTCTCCGCTAAGATTTCAGCGCAAGTCTTAGCGGAGAGGTTTATAGACTCAGCGAAATGGCTACTGTCTGACGCAACTATCTGCGCCAGATCCTTACGTTTCCGCTGAGTCTATAAACCTCTCCGCTAAGATTTCAGCGCAAGTTTTAGCGGAGAGGTTTACAGACTCAGCGAAATGGCAACTATCTGACGCAAGTATCTGCGCCAGATCCTTGCCTTTCCACTGAGTCTATAAACCTCTCCTCTAAGATTTCAGCGCAAGTCTTAGCGGAGAGGTTTACAGACTCAGCGAAATGGCAACTATCTGACGCAAGTATCTGCGCCAGATCCTTGCCTTTCCACTGAGTCTATAAACCTCTCCGCTAAGATTTCAGCGCGAGTCTTAGCGGAGAGGTTTGTAGACTCAGCGGAATGGCAAGGATCTGGCGCAGATACTTGCGTCAGATATTTGCCATTCTGCTGAGTCTATAAAACTCTGTGCTGAGATTGCAGCGAAAGTATGTGAGATAGACACTTGTAAGCGGGATGGTGCATTGGTAGGGAAAGTCTATCGCTGGATTCAAAGCGAAAGGCTTTTCCTATCAATGCTCCATTCAGCTGACAAGTGTCTATCTCTCATACTTTCGTTGAATCTCAACGGAGAGTTTTATAGACTCAGCGGAATGGCAAAGATCTGATGCAAATATCAAGTATCAAATAAATAAATTTAATTTATTAAATTACATAATTAAATCAATTAAAAATTAAAATTGAATTTATAATTTTATTTAATTTATTTAAAAAATATTTTATTTAATTTAATCATTTATTTTAATAATATTAAATAATTTAATTATTTTCTTATTTAATTGAATTATTAAATCAATTATTAATTAAATGGAATAAAATTTGATTTAAAAAGAAATTAAAAAAAAATTGATTTAATAATTTCATTTAATTTATTTGAAAAATATTTTATTTAATTTAATCATTTATTTTAATAGTAGTAAATAATTGAATTATTTTCTTATTTAATTCACTATATTAGTAGTAATCTAGTATATTTTATTTCCAACAGTATGGTGTGCTACACCTTTTACATAACCGTCTTTCGTTCAATTATATCTACGTAAGGTTACAATATTTTTACAATATTTTATTTTTGCTTAAAGTTAGAGTTTAAAGTTAGTATTCCTCCGTTCTTTCATTCCCTCGGTTGGCGGTGGTTCCCTCGGTTCTCGCTTTTTTTAAGGTTCTTTCGTAGGCTTTTATATACTGGCAAATTTCGGGCTTAATTTCCGCTTTTAGGGTTTCTATCGTCCATTCCGTTAGTTTCCTTCCCTCTCTCTCTCCTCTCCAGTTATCTAACGCCTGTACATATTCCCTACCTATGTTAGCTCTGATTTTTTCGCATTTCCAGATATGCTCAAGGCTCTCTTCCTCTTTTTTGCAGATTTCGCAATTTGTGTCACTATATCCCTTTTTTCCTTGTTTCCCTACATTACCACATCTGAGCCGCGCCCACGTTTCCTTTAGGTCCCCGTTCGTGTTTTCATCGTCCCAGTATTTTTCCATATTTATCCCCATTTTTATTTTGGCGTAGTTTGGGCAGAAGGTCGATGTATCGGCCTTTACCCAATCTCGCTGAGTGTCTTGTTCCATTTTTAATTTGACCCCTTCTTTGAGAACTTTTTCTAGTCTTCTTCCTTCCCCCCCTTTCCATATCAAATCTACTACTCTCCCGTCACCGACTTCCCTCATGGCGTTGACAAATTCTTTTCCCCATCTCGATGGATTCCCATTTTTTATCCCCCTCATTTCCTCCCTCAGGCATATTTTTGGCCATCGGCCCTCTTCCATTTTAATGATTTTCACGACGTAGTTTCCCGCCCTTCGTCTCGCTTCTACTTCGACACTTCTCCTTCCTGCTTCTAATTTCCACAGATAGTCCGGTGTGTTTTTTGCCAAACCCATTGCCATTTTCACAAAAGTTCCCTGTAGTTTTTCCATAACTTCCCTTCTTTTCCACCCCCAAAGCTCTATCCCATAGAAGGCCCCAGCCTTAACCAGCGAGTCCATAAGCTGTAGCCTATGCTTTAGCTTGTTAACTCGTGCCCTTTTCATAATTCCCCACACTGAATTTATGGCCTTACGCGCTTTTCCTTCCAGACTCATTAGATGTTTCCGCGTTGTATTTTTTGTGGAGAACCAATACCCTAGATATTTGTATTCGTTTACAATTTCAATGTTCTCTTCTTTAAACATAAAGTTCTCGTTTTTCTTTTTCCTTCCGCCATTCCGAAATATGATTACTTTTGTTTTTTTTACGTTTACCTCCATGTTTTCTTTTTCCACGTAGCGTTCCAATGTTTTAAGCATTTCGCGTAACCCTGCGGCTTCTTCCGCTACCAGGGCCACGTCGTTCGCATATTTTAACGCGTAGATTTTTTGTCCTCCTATGACCGTACCTCCTTCCTTCTTACGTTCCCATTCATCATCCACGTCGTCCAGTACCAAGTTGAATAGTAGTGGACTCAACGGGCAACCTTGTCTTACTCCCCTTATTGTTTGGAAACTATTCGATATTCCCTAATTCACTATATTATTAATGACTTAAATTCAAATAAATAAATTAAATTTATTAAATTAAATAATTAAATCTCTTAAAAAATAAAATTGAATTTATAATTTCATTTAACTTATTTAAAAAATATTTTATTTAATTTAATCATTTATTTCAATAATAGTAAACAATTGAATTATTTTCTTATTTAATTCAATATATTATTAACGACTTAAATTCAAATAAATAAATTAAATTTATTAAATTAAGTAATGAAATCAATTAAAAAATAAAATTGAATTTATAATTTCATTTAATTTATTTTAAAAATATTTAATTCAATTTAATCATTTATTTTAATAATATTAAATAATTAAATTATTTTCTTATTTAATTAAATTATATTGGTTATTTTTTTCTCCGTACAAAAAATTAAAAATCCCAGCGAAAAAAAAGCGAAAGAAACCCGTGAATTTCTCGATAAAAAAAACATCACAATCAAGCGAAAAAAAAATCGGGCGAAAAAAAAAACAAAACTAAAAGTCGCAGTACGCATTTAAAAAAATCTCCTCACTGAACGGCGAGATGGCTATTATTCGAAGTCCGGCGCGCGAGTTTACGAAGTCCAAAAAATCCTAATAGAGCAACATTTCCAAAATGACGTTATCGGCTAACAAAAAAAAACCAAAAAAAGTAAAACGAAAATGCAAAATACAACTAGCTTTTCCCTCTTCGAAACCGCGTTTGATAAATCAGTTCAATAAATTTTTCCCCAGGATATTCAATTTGACGTCCGGAAGGAAAAATTAAAGGATGCCTAATAGGGATTTGATGAAGGCTGTATAAATATATACAGGGTGGATCAGTAACTATTAGCACGTTTAAACGTAATAATTTATGACGCTGAAGCTGGCAGACAGACCTAGCAGACGCGCGCCGCCCGAACCCAGTACATTTTTATCGTGGCTGTACGCGCTCGGGTCGCAGCGTAACGAGGCAGCATAGGGCCTTCCCCCACCACTTAGCCGCTCGCGAATGAGCCGCATATATACGTCTGGCAGAAATAATGTTTTTTTTGCTTAACACCAACCGTTACGGGGATGAATCATGGGTCCATCGTTTCGTCTATTCATATAGATTAAGCATGTAAATCGTCAAGTCGCAATTGCCATGCGTGTTGACGACAGACGACTTTAAACAAAAATTTTGTTCGAGTACGGAGACTCGAATGGCGGATAACTTTTTTTAATTCTTAATTAACAAAAGCCGTTACCGGGATGAAACATGGGGGGATCGATTCGGCGAAGTATACAGAATGAGCACGTAAATAGAAAAAGTCGCTACTGTCATGCGTGTTAGCAGCAGACGGCCATTTTGAGATTTTTCGTGCGAGTAAGGAGGCGCGATTCGCCAATAACAATTTTTTAATTGACTTAACAAAGTGGGCCACGGGATAAACCATAGGTCAATCGATTCGTCTCATTATAAACAATGAGCAGCTGAATTTAAAAAGTAGCTGCTGTCATGCAGGTTGGCAGCAGACGACCTTTTGTGAATTTAATCGTGCGGCCAGCACGACTCTTTTCGCGAAAAACAATTTATTTTTGTTAATGAACAAATGCCGTCACCGGGATGAAACATAGGGGGATCGATTCGGCTAATTATTTAGAGTTAGTACGTAAATAGAAAAAGTCCTACTGTAATGCGGGTTGGCAGCAGAAGACCCTTTTTGAGATTTTTCGTGCGACTGAGGGGGCGCGATTCGCGAGTAACAATCTTTCAATTACTTTTAAAAAATCGTCGCCGGGATAACATATAGGTCAATCGATTTGTCTTATTATAAAGAATAAACAGCTAGATCGAAAAAGTAGCTGCTGTCATACAGGTTGGTAGCAGACGGCCATTTATAAGTTCTATGGTAGGAGCAGCGCGGCTCGGTTGACGGAGAACTATTTTTTTCTGGTTAACTAATCTTAACCGTCTCCGGGACAAGTCATAGGTCGATCGATTCGTCTTGGCATAGCGAATTAAGCATAAATAGCGAAAAGTCGCTATTTTCATGCATGCTCGTAGCAGATGGCCTTTAACGAATTTCATCGTAAGGGTAGCGAGGTCCACATCACGAATAACAATTCTTTTAATTAACAAAAGCTGTCACCGGGAGAAATAATAGATGGATCGATTCGTTTGGGCATAACGAACTAGGCATAAAAATCGCCAAGTCGCTCTTGTCGTGCGTGCTAACAGCGCATAGACACATTATTTTTATCATGTAGGTAGAGGTCCGCTTCGCGGTGACTATTTTTTTTGTTAACTAACAAAAGCCGTCATCGGGCGAAATCATAGATGGATCGATTCTTCGGGGCCTAACGAACTAGGCATAAAAATCGCCAAGTCGCTATTGTCATGCGTGCTCACAGCACAAAGACTTACATGATTTTTATCATGCGGGTAGAGATCCGCTTCGCGGATAACTTTTTTTTTGTGAACTAACAAAAGCCGTCACCTGGAGAAATCATAGATGGATCGATTCGTCTCGGTATTACGAACTAGGCATTCGCGAATCGCGCCTCCTTACTCGCACGATTAAATTCACAAAAGGTCGTCTGCTGCCAACCTGCATGACAGCAGCTACTTTTTAAATTCAACTGCCCATTGCTTATAATGAGACGAATCGATTGACCTATGGTTTATCCCGTGGCAGACTGTGTTAAGTTAATTAAAAAATAGTTATGCGCGAATCGCGCCTCCTTACTCGCACGATGAAATTCACAAAAGGTCGTCTGCTGCCAACCTGCATGACAGCAGCTACTTTTTAAATTCAGCTGCCCATTGTTTATAATGAGACGCATCGATTGACCTATGGTTTATCCCCGGGCCGACTTTGTTAAGTTAATTAAAAAATTGTTATTCGCGAATCGCGCCTCCTTACTCGCACGACAAATCTCAAAAAAGGCCGCCTGCTGCTAACACGCATGACAGTAGCGACTTTTTCTATTTACGTGCTCATTCTATATACTTCGCCGAATCGATCCCCTCATGTTTCATCCCGGTGACGGCTTTTGTTAATTAAGAATAAAAAAAGTTATCCGCCATTCGAGTCTCCGTACTCGAACAAAATTTTTGTTTTAAGTCGTCTGCCGTCAACACGTATGACAATTGCGACTTGACGATTTACATGCTTAATGTATATGAATAGACGAAACGATCGACCCATGATTCATCCCCGTGACGGTTCTTGTTAAGCAAAAAAAAAACATTATTTCCGCCAGACGGATATATGCGGCTCATTCACGAGCGGCTAAGTGGTGGGGGTAGGCCCTATGCTGTCTCGCTACGCTGCGACCCGAGCGCGTACAGCCACGATAAAAATATACTGGGTTCGGGCGGCGCGCGTCTGCTAGGTCTGTCTGCCAGCTTCAGCGTCATAATAATTTTATCTACTACCGATACTGTAAGTATTATTGCCTCTTTGTACTTCCTACGACCTCCGATGACCTCGTGTCATAGGTCGTTCAACTCGTTTTAAGCTCCTCTATCATGATGCGGACAAAAAAACATACCGATCCATTTTTAAAAATGGAGTCGACCTTGAAATGTCCGAACTACTTCCGGCTGCAAAAAAACTATTATCGCTATCGGATGGCCCCTTTCGTACTGTACTGTTTTATTTCGACAAATATTTCTGTGAACCATATAGTTTCGAAGATATTCAAGGTGCTAATAGTTATTGATCCACCCTGTATGTATATATATATATATGTAACATAAAAAATAACATTTAAGTAATTCGTATTTAAATTCAAGCAACAGCCTCTTCCCTGCATATCGGTGTCGTGTACTCTCGACTAATTAATTATTACTAAGTATGTGACAATCCATAAAATTGGTGCGAGCTCTTCGAAGTCTTAAAGCGTCGCAAAGCGTTTTTTTGTTTTTTCTATCGTAGGAATCTTTTAGCGACAACGAAATATCTATATTTACGAGGGTGAAAACGATAAACGAGAGTAGAAATCGATCGCATTATTTATCGATGGTTTGTTCGATACTGGGAAGCCTAATGGTATTTGGCAGTCTCGGAAGCAAAACTTTACCAAAAAAATAAGGAAGAAAAAATGACGCGATCTCTTTCGAAGGCGAGACTAACAATCTAGTAATTTAAATAATAATATACCATTTCCCATATACGCGTAACTCGATAATCTTGGACGACGAAAAGCTTGGGCTGGCAAAAACGAAAATGACAAGCAAGATCACGAGAAATGTAATAACAATAATTATCCGGGACCCAAACGAGTCTGGTGAGAAAAACTGGTAATATAACTATGTTAAAACATATATGACATTTAAACAAAATATATATATAGATATATGTAGATTTACATGGCGTTTGATTAATTTTTCGTTAAAATGAAAAAAAAAAAAAACACTACGGCGTTGAAATATGCATCGTCAGAACGCAATGAAAATCAGTTCCGTTTTTATTTGCCCAAAACGTAATTTTTTTCGCCACATTCGCAGCATAGGAAACATCCAACATTTTCCACGAATCGTTCTCGCAGATCTGAACGAAGAAATTGCAGAAATGGCGTTTCAAATAATAACAAAAAGAAAGAAGTAAACCAAAAAGAATTTTCGTTGCGTTCGCGAAATATATTTCAAGGCACCGAGTGTAAACTGGGTCTCGTCAAACCCCGACCAGCATCTTGATAACCATTCTGGGTCATCAAGATTTTCTAGTCTTTTCGTAACATCTGAAAAAAAAATTTCGCCTCTCTTATTCAACCCTCTACTCTACACGGCCCCAAATAGTTGAAAGATATTTTTTCAGAAAGTCCCACGAGTCACTAATTTTTCTCCCCCCCGCAATATTATACTCCCCCCGCAAACGTATACGAGCAGTCTGCATTGCTTCTTTCCAATTGTCCCCAAAGTTTACAACGCTTTACTCAGTCTTCAACCGAAAAATGTTTGCACGTCCCGATAACACCGCTGTGGTTCTAAGAATCCACACGCGAATCCTTGATCCTTGATCTCGATAATGCGTAACTTTGTATACAACGCATCCCTATCAATTTGTGCAGGTACTCCCAATTCCCACTCGCAATAGTGACCATCAAATTCGTGGTGTTGCAGTTGACGAAATGGAGGCTGTGGAAATAAGTTCGACCTCGTCTGAGTATGGCGACGAGTGCGAAGAACGATCATCGTCGGTAATGGATATAGACGACGAGAATTCTGCGAATGGTTCCGTCTCGACAGATGGTGGACCATCAAATATCGGTGACAGATACGCAATGAGACCGTGCTATGTCCCCATAACCCGTCTAGTGGTGGATGAACCGCAAGAAAGATGGGTAATGCATGAAAGTTTTAATTTTGTTTCTGTGGATATAAGCCCGCCGTCGCCCGCTATCGACCAGACGTCATCGGATATAGATTTCGAATAGGTCGAAGAAAACGATGACCCCTTGCGGGCAGAATCTTGCCCGCAAGTGGCGGTAAGTCTATCGGACTCCGATAGTACTGCCGCAGATTCCTCATCTACTGAGGAAGAAGCGGATGATACTTTAGCGTTCGATGAAAATCCGATATGGGATCCACTTCGGCCATACGGCCGAGTATTCTCCATAATGGAGCAGGCAAATCCGGGGTTTCTTACAGTCCTGAGGGATGTAATCGTAGCGTTGACGCATCAACGAACCGGGTATTGCCCAATTTCGGAAGGTCTGGGCCGTCCAAAGTCTATCGGTATCGTTCGCGAAATACCGGAAGCGGTGAATGCATCGACACAAACCACTTCCCAAAGTGTGGAAAGGTCGGTGCAGGTCAACCCGCATTCTCGCGAATCGTCAACTCAGACGACGGAAAAAACCACCAAAGAGGCGGCTACGCAGACCGCCGAAAATTGGGAAAACACTACTACCGCAGTAGTGGAGGCTTACGCTGCAGAGTCGGCAAGAGCGGATCGTGATCGGTCCCCTCAAACGACTCCTGCAGTCGGGGATGCAAGGCCTCGGCCGGGAGGGTGTTTTAATTGTGGAGACCGAGGTCACACCCGCCAAATGTGCGATCACCCTCGCCGACAATTGTCGTGTTACAAGTGCGGGCGTCCGAACGTCACGATCCGAACTTGTCCGGTCCATGGACCGAAATACCGGCTGAGCATGGGACAGAACTTTGGAAATCAATGATTTCCCCGTGCGTTCCGCCGAGAAAAACGTGAAGTCTCAAATATTGAAGAGAATAAAAAAAATCAAATTGAAGAGAAAGTAAAACCTACCAACAACAAATTCCGGTAGTGACAATATAACCTGCTGTCGATTTATTCCGGCGGAGAAAAGAATGCCTACCGACGATAAATTCCGGTAGAGAAAAAAAACCTGCCACCGACAAATTCCGGCAGAGAATAAATTGAGCATGCACTGATTCCTATAATACTTGGTAGATAATTATTAAGAGGAAATTAAAAAGAATATAGAAAATTGAAAAGAGTTAGCCGCCCGCAGCTGACAAGGGGACAGTACGGCAGTCGGATTTTTGTAATTTTTCGTACTCATGGTACGCGAAGTTCAGAGCTCGAATATTAATATCCCAAAGCAGTTCGACGCCATATTCAGAAATTTTCGAGAAAATTGACTTTGAAGTTTTCGAGCGCACTCTTATCCCACAAAGATGCAACGATATTCAAACCGGGCTCGTGGCGTACCCGGTAGCGCTCGAGTCTAGTAATCGCGGGGTCGCGGGTTCGAGTCACTTCGAAATTTTTTTTTTTTTTTTTTTCATTTTTTTTTAATTCGCATACCTCCGTCATTTAAATATCCCGATAAATTTTTGTTGTATATAATCACATATTATTATATATAATTAATATAATATATCTATATATGTTTATATATGGACAAAATCCATATATAGTTCTTTATGTGCAAAATTCATTATAGTTATACATAATTATATATTTTCTCATATATGATCATATATTATTTATATATAACAATAGGTGATTATTTATAACAAAATAAATAAATAATCCCGGGATAAACAAAGGCAAACGATGTACGCAGAACTGTTATTCACAATATCGACGGTTGCCAAAGCAAGCGTTATATTCACATATTTCAACATTTATTCTTCTATTTATATTCCTATTAATCTACAAGGGAGTTTATGTACATATTATTACTGGATATTTTTACGCCGCCTATTCGCAATTTCAAGCAAGAGATAATAAAAAATAAGACGTATTTATCATTGACAATTATAAGCACATATATGTGAATTATCATAGATTTTATGATTTTTATCCCGGGATTATTTATTTATTTTTTATAAATAATCACCTATTGTTATATATACATAATATATGATCATATATGAGAAAATATATAATTATGTATAACTATAATGAATTTTGTACATAAATAACTATATATTGATTTTGTCCATATATAAACATACATAGATATATTATATTAATTATATATAATAACATGTGATTATATACAACAAAAATTTATCGGGATATTTAAATGACGGAGGGATGCGAATTAAAAAAAAATGAAAAAAAAAAAAATATATTCGAAGTTAGACTCGAACCCGCGACCCCGCGATTACTAGACTCGAGCGCTACCGGGTACGCCACGAGCCCGGTTCGAATATCGTTGCATCTTTGTGGGATAAGAGTGCCCTCGAAAACTTCAAAGTCAATTTTCTCGAAAATTTCTGAATATGGCGTCGAACTGCTTTGGGATATTAATATTCGAGCTCTGAACTCCGCGTACCATGAGTACGAAAAATTACAAAAATCTGACTGCCGTAATGTCCCCTTGTGAGACAAGATTGTCGAAACGGGAAGACGAAATGTGCAGCGAAAGGATATTCTGATAGCAGCCGATGGTCGACTCATCTTCGAGACCGAGGCTGCGAGCGTCGAGGGAGAAGCGGAAGACCAGAACCCGTAGGTAAATATGAGAAGTCACTTCGCGCGTCCAGGTGAGTGGAAAAATAATATTGGGGAAAAAGTGATGAAAGGAAGCAATACAAGTTCCACTTAAAAATAAATATTTTTAAGTGGAACTTTTTTGAACACTGATTCAATGTTGTATAAATGATTTCAGGTGCCCGAAGCAGCGGTGCTCCAGCGAGGGAATTGAAGGAAAGATGATAAACGGGACTTCGGAACTCACCGGAAAAGACAGGACTCACCGGAAAGATCAGGACTCACCGGAAAGGTCAAGACTCACCGGAAAGTTCAGGACTCACCGGAAAGATCAGGACTCACCGGAAAGGATAGGACGCACCGGAAAGGACAGGGCTCACCGGAAAGGAACAAACAGGTTGCGATAGACGTTTGGATTAGGGGGGTGCACTTCGGCACCCCCAAGCCAGGTAACGGTTTTAAGACGGAATGACACCTCATCGCAGTCGGTATGGTAGAGCAATTGTAGATACCCAGAAATCTCTGAAACGGCTCATCAGATCCCGTCCAAACCTAGCCAAACGACGTCAAATAGATGGACGAACAGCTGTCAACCCTTCAAATTTTCTGAATTTGAGGAAAAAAACGTAGGTTGGCTTATGATAAGCCAATCTACTTTTTTTTCTCAATTTTCTGAATTTGAGGAAAAAAACGTAGGTTGGCTAATGATAAGCCAATCTACTTTTTTTTCTCAAATTCAGAAAATTTGAGGGGTTGACAACTGTTCGTCCATCTATTTGACGTCGTTTAGCAAAGTTTGGACGGGATCTGAAGAGCCGTTTCAGAGATTTCTGGGTATCTACAATTGCTCTACCATACCGACGGCGATGAGGTCTCATTCCGTCCTAAACATTAATGCAGCGGTGATCGGGTCATCTGGCCACCTCGTTTTTCCTCCCCATACCGCGATCGGGTTACCTGGCTACTTCGTCGTTATTCCCTATCTCCCCATCGGGTTACCTGTCCACCTCGTTTTTTTCCTCCTTCCGCGATCGGGTTACCGGCCACTTCGTCGTTATTCCCTATCTCCCCATCGGGTTATCTGGCCACCTCGTTTTTCTCCTCCTTCCGCGATCGGGTTACCTGGCCACTACGTCGTTATTCCCTATTTCCCCATCGGGTTGTCTGGCCACCTCGTTTTTCTCCTCCTTCCGCGATCGGGTTACCTGGCCACTTCGTCGTTATTCCCTATCTCCCCATCGGGTTACCTGGCCACCTCGTTTTACCCTCCCCTTTCCGCGATCGGGTTACCTGGCCACTTCGTCGTTATTCCCTATCTCCCCATCGGGTTATCTGGCCACCTCGTTTTTCTCCTCCTTCCGCGATCGGGTTACCTGGCCACTACGTCGTTATTCCCTATTTCCCCATCGGGTTATCTGGCCACCTCGCTTTTCTCTTCCTTCCACGATCGGGTTACCTGGCCTCTTCGTCGTTATTCCCCATCTCCCCATCGGGTTACCTGGCCACCTCGTTTTACCCTCCCCTTTCCGTGATCGGGTTACCTGGCCACTTCGTCGTTATTCCCTATCTTCCCATCGGGTTACCTGGCCACCTCGTTTTTCTCCTCCTTCCGCGATCGGGTTACCTGGCCACTTCGTCGTTATTCCCTATCTCCCCATCGGGTTACCTGGCCACCTCGTTTTTCTCCTCCTTCCGTGATCGGGTTACCTGGCCACTTCGTCGTTATTCCCTATCTTCCCATCGGGTTACCTGGCCACCTCGTTTTTCTCCTCCTTCCGCGATCGGGTTACCTGGCCACTTCGTCGTTATTCCCTATCTCCCCATCGGGTTACCTGGCCACCTCGTTTTTCTCCTCCTTCCGCGATCGGGTTACCTGGCCACTACGTCGTTATTCCCTATTTCCCCATCGGGTTACCTGGCCACCTCGTTTTTCTCCTCCTTCCGCGATCGGGTTACCTGGCCACTACGTCGTTATTCCCTATTTCCCCATCGGGTTACCTGGCCACCTCGTTTTTCTCCTCCTTCCGCGATCGGGTTACCTGGCCACTACGTCGTTATTCCCTATTTCCCCATCGGGTTACCTGGCCACCTCGTTTTACCCTCCCCTTTCCGCGATCGGGTTACCTGGCCACTTCGTCGTTATTCCCTATCTCCCCATCGGGTTATCTGGCCACCTCGTTTTTCTCCTCCTTCCGCGATCGGGTTACCTGGCCACTACGTCGTTATTCCCTATTTCCCCATCGGGTTATCTGGCCACCTCGCTTTTCTCTTCCTTCCGCGATCGGGTTACCTGGCCTCTTCGTCGTTATTCCCCATCTCCCCATCGGGTTACCTGGCCACCTCGTTTTACCCTCCCCTTTCCGTGATCGGGTTACCTGGCCACTTCGTCGTTATTCCCTATCTTCCCATCGGGTTACCTGGCCACCTCGTTTTTCTCCTCCTTCCGCGATCGGGTTACCTGGCCACTTCGTCGTTATTCCCTATCTCCCCATCGGGTTACCTGGCCACCTCGTTTTTCTCCTCCTTCCGCGATCGGGTTACCTGGCCACTACGTCGTTATTCCCTATTTCCCCATCGGGTTGTCTGGCCACCTCGTTTTTCTCCTCCTTCCGCGATCGGGTTACCTGGCCACTTCGTCGTTATTCCCTATCTCCCCATCGGGTTACCTGGCCACCTCGTTTTACCCTCCCCTTTCCGCGATCGGGTTACCTGGCCACTTCGTCGTTATTCCCTATCTCCCCATCGGGTTATCTGGCCACCTCGTTTTTCTCCTCCTTCCGCGATCGGGTTACCTGGCCACTACGTCGTTATTCCCTATTTCCCCATCGGGTTATCTGGCCACCTCGCTTTTCTCTTCCTTCCACGATCGGGTTACCTGGCCTCTTCGTCGTTATTCCCCATCTCCCCATCGGGTTACCTGGCCACCTCGTTTTACCCTCCCCTTTCCGTGATCGGGTTACCTGGCCACTTCGTCGTTATTCCCTATCTTCCCATCGGGTTACCTGGCCACCTCGTTTTTCTCCTCCTTCCGCGATCGGGTTACCTGGCCACTTCGTCGTTATTCCCTATCTCCCCATCGGGTTACCTGGCCACCTCGTTTTTCTCCTCCTTCCGTGATCGGGTTACCTGGCCACTTCGTCGTTATTCCCTATCTTCCCATCGGGTTACCTGGCCACCTCGTTTTTCTCCTCCTTCCGCGATCGGGTTACCTGGCCACTTCGTCGTTATTCCCTATCTCCCCATCGGGTTACCTGGCCACCTCGTTTTTCTCCTCCTTCCGCGATCGGGTTACCTGGCCACTACGTCGTTATTCCCTATTTCCCCATCGGGTTACCTGGCCACCTCGTTTTTCTCCTCCTTCCGCGATCGGGTTACCTGGCCACTACGTCGTTATTCCCTATTTCCCCATCGGGTTACCTGGCCACCTCGTTTTACCCTCCCCTTTCCGCGATCGGGTTACCTGGCCACTTCGTCGTTATTCCCTATCTCCCCATCGGGTTATCTGGCCACCTCGTTTTTCTCCTCCTTCCGCGATCGGGTTACCTGGCCACTACGTCGTTATTCCCTATTTCCCCATCGGGTTATCTGGCCACCTCGCTTTTCTCTTCCTTCCGCGATCGGGTTACCTGGCCTCTTCGTCGTTATTCCCCATCTCCCCATCGGGTTACCTGGCCACCTCGTTTTACCCTCCCCTTTCCGTGATCGGGTTACCTGGCCACTTCGTCGTTATTCCCTATCTTCCCATCGGGTTACCTGGCCACCTCGTTTTTCTCCTCCTTCCGCGATCGGGTTACCTGGCCACTTCGTCGTTATTCCCTATCTCCCCATCGGGTTACCTGGCCACCTCGTTTTTCTCCTCCTTCCGCGATCGGGTTACCTGGCCACTACGTCGTTATTTCCTATTTCCCCATCGGGTTACCTGGCCACCTCGTTTTTCTCCTCCTTCCGCGATCGGGTTACCTGGCCTCTTCGTCGTTATTCCCCATCTCCCCATCGGGTTACCTGGCCACCTCGTTTTACCCTCCCCTTTCCGCGATCGGGTTACATGGCCACTTCGTCGTTATTCCCTATCTCCCCATCGGGTTATCTGGCCACCTCGTTTTTCTCCTCCTTCCGCGATCGGGTTACCTGGCCACTACGTCGTTATTCCCTATTTCCCCATCGGGTTATCTGGCCACCTCGCTTTTCTCTTCCTTCCGCGATCGGGTTACCTGGCCTCTTCGTCGTTATTCCCCATCTCCCCATCGGGTTACCTGGCCACCTCGTTTTACCCTCCCCTTTCCGTGATCGGGTTACCTGGCCACTTCGTCGTTATTCCCTATCTTCCCATCGGGTTACCTGGCCACCTCGTTTTTCTCCTCCTTCCGCGATCGGGTTACCTGGCCACTTCGTCGTTATTCCCTATCTCCCCATCGGGTTACCTGGCCACCTCGTTTTTCTCCTCCTTCCGTGATCGGGTTACCTGGCCACTTCGTCGTTATTCCCTATCTTCCCATCGGGTTACCTGGCCACCTCGTTTTTCTCCTCCTTCCGCGATCGGGTTACCTGGCCACTTCATCGTTATTCCCTATCTCCCCATCGGGTTACCTGGCCACCTCGTTTTTCTCCTTCCGCGATCGGGTTACCTGGCCACTACGTCGTTATTCCCTATTTCCCAATCGGGTTACCTGGCCACCTCGTTTTTCTCCTCCTTCCGCGATCGGGTTACCTGGCCTCTTCGTCGTTATTCCCCATCTCCCCATCGGGTTACCTGGCCACCTCGTTTTACCCTCCCCTTTCCGCGATCGGGTTACCTGGCCACTTCGTCGTTATTCCCTATCTCCCCATCGGGTTATCTGGCCACCTCGTTTTTCTCCTCCTTCCGCGATCGGGTTACCTGGCCACTACGTCGTTATTCCCTATTTCCCCATCGGGTTATCTGGCCACCTCGCTTTTCTCTTCCTTCCACGATCGGGTTACCTGGCCTCTTCGTCGTTATTCCCCATCTCCCCATCGGGTTACCTGGCCACCTCGTTTTACCCTCCCCTTTCCGTGATCGGGTTACCTGGCCACTTCGTCGTTATTCCCTATCTTCCCATCGGGTTACCTGGCCACCTCGTTTTTCTCCTCCTTCCGCGATCGGGTTACCTGGCCACTTCGTCGTTATTCCCTATCTCCCCATCGGGTTACCTGGCCACCTCGTTTTTCTCCTCCTTCCGTGATCGGGTTTCCTGGCCACTTCGTCGTTATTCCCTATCTTCCCATCGGGTTACCTGGCCACCTCGTTTTTCTCCTCCTTCCGCGATCGGGTTACCTGGCCACTTCGTCGTTATTCCCTATCTCCCCATCGGGTTACCTGGCCACCTCGTTTTTCTCCTCCTTCCGCGATCGGGTTACCTGGCCACTACGTCGTTATTCCCTATTTCCCAATCGGGTTACCTGGCCACCTCGTTTTTCTCCTCCTTCCGCGATCGGGTTACCTGGCCTCTTCGTCGTTATTCCCCATCTCCCCATCGGGTTACCTGGCCACCTCGTTTTACCCTCCCCTTTCCGCGATCGGGTTACCTGGCCACTTCGTCGTTATTCCCTATCTCCCCATCGGGTTATCTGGCCACCTCGTTTTTCTCCTCCTTCCGCGATCGGGTTACCTGGCCACTACGTCGTTATTCCCTATTTCCCCATCGGGTTATCTGGCCACCTCGCTTTTCTCTTCCTTCCGCGATAGGGTTACCTGGCCTCTTCGTCGTTATTCCCCATCTCCCCATCGGGTTACCTGGCCACCTCGTTTTACCCTCCCCTTTCCGTGATCGGGTTACCTGGCCACTTCGTCGTTATTCCCTATCTTCCCATCGGGTTACCTGGCCACCTCGTTTTTCTCCTCCTTCCGCGATCGGGTTACCTGGCCACTTCGTCGTTATTCCCTATCTCCCCATCGGGTTACCTGGCCACCTCGTTTTTCTCCTCCTTCCGCGATCGGGTTTCCTGGCCACTACGTCGTTATTCCCTATTTCCCCATCGGGTTACCTGGCCACCTCGTTTTTCTCCTCCTTCCGCGATCGGGTTACCTGGCCTCTTCGTCGTTATAACCCATCTCCCCGTCGGGTTACCTGGCCACCTCGTTTTACCCTTCCCTTTCCGCGATCGGGTTACCTGGCCACTTCGTCGTTATTCCCTATCTCCCCATCGGGTTATCTGGCCACCTCGTTTTTCTCCTCCTTCCGCGATCGGGTTACCTGGCCACTTCGTCGTTATTCCCTATCTCCCCATCGGGTTACCTGGCCACCTCGTTTTTCTCCTCCTTCCGCGATCGGGTTACCTGGCCACTACGTCGTTATTCCCTATTTCCCCATCGGGTTACCTGGCCACCTCGTTTTTCTCCTCCTTCCGCGATCGGGTTACCTGGCCTCTTCGTCGTTATTCCCCATCTCCCCATCGGGTTACCTGGCCACCTCGTTTTACCCTCCCCTTTCCGCGATCGGGTTACCTGGCCACTTCGTCGTTATTCCCTATCTCCCCATCGGGTTACCTGGCCACCTCGTTTTTCTCCTCCTTCCGCGATCGGGTTACCTAGCCACTTCGTCGTTATTCCCTATCTCCCCATCGGGTTATCTGGCCACCTCGTTTTTCTCCTCCTTCCGCGATCGGGTTACCTGGCCACTACGTCGTTATTCCCTATTTCCCCATCGGGTTACCTGGCCACCTCGTTTTTCTCCTCCTTCCGCAATCGGGTTACCTGGCCTCTTCGTCGTTATTCCCCATCTCCCCATCGGGTTATCTGGCCACCTCGTTTTACCCTCCCCTTTCCGCGATCGGGTTACCTGGCCACTTCGTCGTTATTCCCTATCTCCCCATCGGGTTACCTGGCCACCTCGTTTTTCTCCTCCTTCCGCGATCGGGTTACCTAGCCACTTCGTCGTTATTCCCTATCTCCCCATCGGGTTATCTGGCCACCTCGTTTTTCTCGTCCTTCCGCGATCGTGTTACCTGGCCACTACGTCGTTATTCCCTATTTCCCCATCGGGTTATCTGACCACCTCGTTTTTCCTCCCCATACCGCGATCTGATTATCTGCCCACTACCTCATTATTCACTATCCTTCAATCGGCTTATCTGGCCGCTACGTTGTTATTTCCTATCCTTACATCGGGTGATCTGCCTACCTCGTTTTTCTCCCCTTTCCGCCATTGGATTATCTGACCACTACGTCGTTATTTCCTATCACTCTATCGGATTATCCACCCAGTTGTTTTTTTGTTGTGTTATTCTTTTTATGTGGAGGAGGGAGATGGCCCGAATAAATAAATCTCGGACTTCCATCTGCGGAGGATTTTTCGAACACTTTCTCAATGTTGCATTAGCAATTTCAGATACCCAAAGCAGCGACGCTCCAACGAGGGAATCGGAAAAAACAAGCAGGAGCCATATAATGGCCTAAAACAAGGATAAAAAGAGGGTCTGCGCAAAGTTCTTCCCCGACACAGAGGGCTTCGCAAGACTCATCGGAAAGGACCAAGCAGGTTGCAATAGCTTTGTGGATTAGGGGGGTGCATCTCGGCACCCCCCACCCAGGTAACGGTCTTAAGTCTCAAAATTGCCGCGATCGAGTTATCTGGTCTCCCGTCGTTATTCCGTATCAGTCCATTGGTTTATCTGGCCACCTCGTATTTCTTCCCCATTCCGCGATCAGCTTATCTGGCCTACTCGTTTTTTACTCCCTATTCTTCTACCGGGTTATCTGGCTACAGTGTAATCAGCGCGTTACCTAACCATTTTGCTTTTTATTCCTTCCTCACTTATCGGGTTATCCGTTGTATTTTACTTTCCCTAGCAAAATTTGTGATCTGTTCACTTTTTCCCTCCAACCATGCATTGGTTCATCTATTCCACCCTTTAAATTTTAGGTTACCTTTTCTACCATCTTCCCATTACGTTTCCGGTTATCTATACATATCGTTTTTATTCTTCCGCTCTCGATCGGATCACCTGTTCAACCGTCTGCTATTTTAATTTCGAGTCTTATGTCTTACCATTTGTTATAATTGTTAGTGTTATGCGTACGCGTTGTTTTTCTTCCCAGTTTTTTCATTTTTTCTGTTCAACCGTCTGGCCGCCATACTTCGCAAAATGTGTCAACCGTCGTCCCTGCAAGTTTCAGGGCTGGTTGGGATTTTTTTCGTTGATTTGGGTTTGTTTGTCTATTTTGTTTTTTTTTATCGCCACATTATAAAATAAACCTCAAATTTTTCGTCCAAACAATGAAAACACATTTAGGGGTGGGCCACCCTTATTTCCGAGCCGTATAAAAAATATTTTACCACCTATTCTCCGACCTACCGAAAATACACCAGAATCTTTCTTAAAAATCGGTCGACCCGTTTCAGAGGAGTTTGATTACAAACGCTATGAAACGAGAATTTAATATATATAGATATATAAAAGCCCGAGCCTTTATATCCTGTGCACGTGTCACCGCTATTCTATCAGCGAGCCTATGAGGACTCGAGAGACGGCCCTTGTTTATACGGGTGACGACCGATAGCTCACGCGCACAACTACATATAACCTACAAATGTAAATTACCGTATCATCCTTTCGCTTTTCTTATGTATACTACTCTATTGCTTCTGTATTATTATTAATTAATCGCGATGATCTGATTACTGATTTCTAATAAATCGCGAGTCCAGTTTGTAGGATGATTTTCAATTATTTCTCTATATCGCATAATTCCACACAACATTTTCCCCTGCGGCCATCGTTGAGAAAAAAATCGAATCCACCCCATTTGTTTAAACGTTTCACGTTCGCATGACTTCACCGCCCTTTCCTAGAGCGAGACTTCACCGCTCATCCTTAGTGCGAGACTTCACCGCTCATTCTTAGAGCGAGACTTCACCGCTCATCCTTAGAGCGAGACTTCACCGCTCATCCTTAGAGCGAGACTTCACCGCTCATTCTTAGAGCGAGACATCTGCAATCATCATTGTTAGAAAATTCAATCCTTGGAGAAACCTACCGAAGATAATTCCCGGTAGAGAACCTAGCGACTTTGATCGCCCGGGAATTCGACTGAAATTGTTGCCGCCAAAAATAAGTCATAGTGTCATAAAGCTTGCTCGTGCCATAAACTGTAAAGGTTGCATCATTAGAGCGCGACGTTTTTTTGTTTTTTCAATTTCATCATGTATATTGGAATTGTGGGACGATATTTGTTCCTACATTCAGAAAAAACAAATCTGAAAAAAAAACAGTAACAATAATTTTCATTGTATTCCAATGATGCACGCTTCACCGTCTCCTCATCTTGGAAGGATGAGTCTGTAGAAAATACTACAGACTATCGTCTTTTCTCGATGATCTGTCGTGCTTGATTCACTTGATGTAGTGTATTATAAGTAATTACCGCTATTCTATCGAGCGAGACCCTTGGAATCGAATTTACTAAAAAAAAATCGATCCTTGGAGTAACCTGTCGAAGATAAATCCCGACAGAGATAAAAAATTGGCAAACTTTTTTTGTAGTAATCATGAAATTGTACCACTCATTCGCAGAGTGATTCTCCGACGATCTCATTCGTGAGAAAAATTCGCTGCAATCATAAATTGGGCAGCGCTCATTTATTAAAATTTAAATAAATGTGGTAAATTATAAGCTTCTCACTTATTAGTAACCACGCCGAACGATGATCGTCGCTGAGAAATCATAGCGATGCGAGCGAATACGTTGAGACAGTACTCGTACAATGTTTCACCGCTATCCTGCCGAGTGAGTCCATTCGCCGAAGCGTATGACGCTCGGTATAGTAATACGACTACATTGTATATGCTACGTATATGTATGTGAGCAGTGCAACCAGATCGCGCGCAAAAGTTACCCCCTCTCTAGTCTTTTGCGCGCCCATCACACAATCATAGTAGCGTGTGTCCGTGAGCGAGCGACGCTCGGACTTCGGGAAGAGCCGAGCGCCACCGAAGTTCCCCGACCGCGCCTTCGGCAGCTACACCAATACATGGACGCTGAGCACGTTCATGTGCGGCCAAGCCGAAACGAAGGATTCGAGGGAAAAAGCAATCTGAGCACGACTCGCGCGTGGCGTCACCCGACGGCACGAGCGAGGCTTTTAGATGATTTCAATGCTTATTTAGCTTTTGATTCTCTGCGTTATTAATGTATACAAAAAAATGTATCGCACACTCTCATCGCTTATTTTTTTCAGTTTATACGTTAATTTAAATATAATAATAAATCTAAATTACAACTTATTTATCTTCTAAAATATTGTTTACGCTTTACTTACACCCGTCCATATGCCAAATAAATTATAATTCATAAAAGTAAGCGGAAATATATTTATATTCGTATTATTATATTAATTCTCATAGCTCTCATATGAAAACTCTCATATGAAAAACACCAAAAAAAAACTTCAAAACCTTAGATTTCAACGAACCAAGAACATACATCTTCACATTTTCAATCATGACGAATTTTTAAGAACAATATCATCACAAACACATCTGAACCAAAACAATATACATCACCTAAATTATCAAAACATAAATCAAACAACACAAAATCACAACATCTTATACTCAACTCTTACTAATAGACAACAGGATACAAATAATAATCTTTCCACTGATCCTCTGAATAATATAAATTCGACAATCACATTAAATAAAACGAAAGAATTGCTTATAAATCTCTCCAACATTGATATTCCGCTACACATTTCCACATTCTTGTCTCTAGGTGAAAAGTTTTGTTTTCCTTACCTCAAACTCTCAAACATAAAAATTCATATCCACAAATCAATCACCGAACTTGAGTCCAAATTAGATTTTTTACTCGACAAACCTAGACAACTCGAAATTAGAACCAGATTCATTAAAATCTTAAACAAAATAAATATTCCAACCTCATTTTCCAACACTAATCAAATTATAAAACACACGTCCTCATTCTTAAAAAACAACCCTCAACTTTTAGTTACACGAGCTGACAAAGGAAATTCAACAGTCATTCTTAACAAATCAGATTACATTACAAAAACTCATAATTTACTTGCAGATTCCTCAACTTACAAATTAACAAATAGAAATCCCATCAACACTCTACAAAAAGGCATTAACAATAAATAGTCCAATACATAAACTAGCTGAATTTATACAATCTAAACTTTCTAAATTAATCAATACGACTAATTCACACATCAAAGATAGTTTCCACCTAAAACATTCACTTTCTAACATCTCAATTCCACTCAACTACAAATTGGTCTCGTTTGCTGTTGTTTCTCTCTATACCAACATCCCATTACAACTTATTCTGATTTGTTAAGAATGACTGTTGAATTTCCTTTGTCAGCTCGTGTAACTAAAAGTTGAGGGTTGTTTTTTAAGAATGAGGACGTGTGTTTTATAATTTGATTAGTGTTGGAAAATGAGGTTGGAATATTTATTTTGTTAAAGATTTTAATGAATCTGGTTCTAATTTCGAGTTGTCTAGGTTTGTCGAGTAAAAAATCTAATTTGGACTCAAGTTCGGTGATTGATTTGTGGATATGAATTTTTATGTTTGAGAGTTTGAGGTAAGGAAAACAAAACTTTTCACCTAGAGACAAGAATGTGGAAATGTGTAGCGGAATATCAATGTTGGAGAGATTTATAAGCCATTCTTTCGTTTTATTTAATGTGATTGTCGAATTTATATTATTCAGAGGATCAGTGGAAAGATTATTATTTGTATCCTGTTGTCTATTAGTCAGAGTTGAGTATAAGATGTTGTGATTTTGTGTTGTTTGATTTATGTTTTGATAATTTAGGTGATGTATATTGTTTTGGTACAGATGTGTTTGTGATGATATTGTTCTTAAAAATTCGTCATGATTGAAAATGTGAAGATGTATGTTCTTGGTTCGTTGAAATCTAAGGTTTTGAAGTTTTTTTTTGGTGTTTTTCATATGAGAGTTTTCATATGAGAGCTATGAGAATTAATATAATAATACGAATATAAATATATTTCCGCTTACTTTTATGAATTATAATTTATTTGGCATAAGGACGGGTGTGAGTAAAGCGTAAACAATATTTTAGAAGATAAATAAGTTGTAATTTAGATTTATTATTATATTTAAATTAACGTATAAACTGAAAAAAATAAGCGATGAGAGTGTGCGATACATTTTTTTGTATACATTAATAACGCAGAGAATCAAAAGCTAAATAAGCATTGAAATCATCTAAAAGCCTCGCTCGTGCCGTCGGGTGACGTCACGCGCGAGTCGTGCTCAGATTGCTTTTTCCCTCGAATCCTTCGTTTCGGCTTGGCCGCACATGAACGTGCTCAGCGTCCATGTATTGGTGTAGCTGCCGAAGGCGCGGTCGGGGAACTTCGGTGGCGCTCGGCTCTTCCCGAAGTCCGAGCATCGCTCGCTCACGGACACGCACTACTATGATTGTGTGATGGGCGCGCAAGAGACTAGAGAGGGGGTAACTTTTGCGCGCGATCTGGCTGCACTGTATGTGAGTGTCGGTTGGCACACATACATATACGTGTGTGTTTTCGTTGCGACCGAACCACGCGTGACCTTTTTCCGCGCTGCGGTCGGAACGAATTCACACGTACATACACACACACATGGGTGCCAACGCTCAGCGATCGGCAGTTGTCGCGCCTCGACTCGTCGCCCGAAAAGTCGAGGCTTCGAGGCCGAATCGCGTGCGTGGCGCCATCCGTCGGTAGTGACTCGCAGCTCAAAACTGCACAATTGTCACTAACGACGTATCGAGGGGCCGCGTCGAAATTTTCCAGCGTGTTCGTCATTCCCTTAATTGTGTGGCAAATCTCGACGTCCTCATCCCAATACTGTCGTCAGAAAAAAATATTGCAAAACTTAAGACGGGACACCGCTGTGACGGGTCATAACATGCGATTTTTTTTGCATTTTCTCAAAGTATATATATTTAAGAGGATGTGAAAAACATTTCAAGTTAAAATATTAAAATTGACCAAATAACAAACGATTTAGTGCAAGCAGGTAGCACAACAATTTACATACATACTAAAGCTTGCAATCGCGAATTTCTGAAAACGATTTTTCTCGACCTGGCCCGAATCATAACTCTAGCTATGACTCCCCAATTTTCAATTTAAGCAAATGATAAGATTTTCGTAATTGCAGTAGCCATCGTAGTACGCAACCGTTTTTCATTTAGTATTTTTAGGTCCCCAAATATTATAAATATGTAAAAATTTCGCCAAAACGACATTTTGTTGAACACCCGCCAGTCAGTGAAAAAAAAAAATTAGCCCGAAAAACGGCTACGTAGAACGCGAACTACATTGCACATATCATAAAGCTTATTAAGCTTATTTATTTTTATTTTTCTGGCCAACCATTGTCAAGTTATCGTTCCAGTCGTTCAACCACATTTTTCATATTCATTTTAATACAATAACGATCATAATTTTTCATTTTTTAATATCATATTTACACGAAATCAGTTCAATGTATGCTTGATAACATACGTTTTTTTTCAGATCCGAAATAAATAATCTAATAGAAAAAAAAATCTTTTTTTTGGAAAAAACAAACAAGTCTTTTTTGGTTCTTAAGTTGAATTATTATTACAAACAAGTGGTTAAATTTCAGGACACGACGTTTCTGCAACTGATCTTTATATAAATATGCTTACACTAATTTGAAGGTGATTTTAAAGACATTGGGGTTACAAAATGTCAAGTACGAGGATAATTGGCTACTACGAGGACGATCCTCGAAGTCTAATGTCTTCAAAGTCACCTGTCTAAATTATATTATATTATTATATAATTATAATATAATATAATATAATTATAATATATTATATTATATAATAATAATTATATAATATAATATAATTATAATATAATATAATATAATTAAAATTATATTACAAATATATTATATTATTATATAAATAAATTATATTATATTATGTATTATATTTATTTATCGTACTTTATATATATATAAAGTAGGAGGGCAGCCACAACTGCCTACCTGACTGACTCTGACCGACGTCAGAATCGATTTCTCACAAGGCATACGTCACTTCCACATCGCATGTACATCTACCAGCCCCTCAGTCGCATTTAAATGCGTCTCCTTCGCTGCCGGGGCATTGACATGGCGTCGACAGCGAATTTTACCGCGTCGCTTTACCATGGTGAGGAAATCTCGGTGATAATCATGGCGAAGTGTGACACAGGGGGCGAGGGAAACTGACGAGGAAAACGGGGCATTGGCAAAATCACAATCCAACACCAACGTTAAATCGTATTTTCGTCCTCGGGCGTGGTAAACATCGAAATGGAATGGCTTTCGTCTACGTGTACGGAGAAGGAAATATGCGTAATTATGCACGCCCCACTATATGAACAACATTCGAAACCCATTTGGATGTGTGCGTTCTAGAGAATTTCATCGGATTTATTTTTATTTTTTTCCAACTCCGATCGCACTCACTCAGCGGTAGTGCGATATTCGGATTATCGGGGTTTGATCATGCCTGTGATGTGAAAAAATCGGCATTTCATCAACGCCCGTTTTTTTTAAAAGGGCCGTTCTTTTTCAAAAAAGGCCGTCCTTTTTTTAATCGTTGGATATTATCGCGGGTATAAATCGTACGCTCAGCACCGAAATTTTTAAACATTTTTTCAAATCCTGCTCGGCTCGATCTCGGGGCCGTTGAATTTTTCGAGGTAGCTTAAGATCGGTGGGAAAAGAACGGGATCGGGCCAGCAGAAATCAACGAGGCTCTATTTTAGTCGTTCGAAGATTCAGCAGTCCGGTCATCAGGATGAAATCAGAATATTTACATTTTTTCGGCAGCTCGAAATGAAGACGAAAAAGAAAACGAAAATCGGCCCTCGAAGGAATCGAATCGGCAGTTCGGAAGGATAAGATTAGATCCAACATAAGGATGATAATGACGTTTGCATCGGTGGAATGCAACGAAATTTTTATTGTCCTGATTTCCTAAATTTCAAACAATTTTTAGGATCTTTATTTAGTGATCTTTAAGCTAAATCTACAAAATATGATTTTCGATAATAATAAGAATATGAGGTCAATGGGAATTTTCGTTGCATTCGAAAGATGCAAATTTTTGTCGTTCGAAGATTCAACAGTCTGACCATTAGGATGAAATCGGAATATAGACAATATTTCGTAGCTCGAAATAAATACAAAAAAGGAAACGGTATCGGCCCCGAAAGAACCGAATGAGAACTTCCGAAGAGTAAGATAACTCAGATCGAACGCGAAGAAACTTAACTCCGATATTGTTCGATCGTCTCGTTCGCGCCACGAAAAAAGATGATCGCCACTGACTTTACGAGAGAATTCGATTGGTCAATGAACTGTACGAAACGTCCGCATTGCGAAGTATCTCGAGGAAATAAAATAAAGCCCTGGTATTCCCCAGTTGGGTAAATATCACGACCGAACTTTTTCGAACTTTTCCCATGCACGTATAAATAAGGTGGCCCAAAAAGTGACGTCCAAAATGAAAATCCAGATGCCTCGTATCAATACCTATTCGAATCACACCCATCTATGTTCTCCAATCTTTTTCACTGATCGAAAAAAAAACCTTTTTTTTTATTTTTCTCTTTTGTGTACGTACGTTCTTAAACATTTTTTAACCCGTGTTATTGCTATAAAGTGTACTTGCTATAAGTTGCTATAAAGTGTAAGTGTTGAGCAATAAATAAGCGGCCAACTGAACCCTAACGTTGATACCATAGATATTGATCAAAAGTTTAAAAAGAATTTTTGAAGGGCAGGATAGAATTTTTCAAAAGCAGTTTGAGAGGATTAATCACTAAAGTTCGGATGATAAAAAAAAGGTATTGAAGTTTACATCCTTGGAACGTAACGCAAACTTTTGTCGCAATTTTGGGCTACGAAGAACGATGAAACATTTTTTAGGATCCTCATCAGAAATCTGTAGTCCAAATTTGCAGGATATGATGTTGGATGATGATGAAAATGAAATGAATAAAAAACAAAAAAGAAATTTCGTTGCATTTCCATGATGCAAACTCCAACATCGTAAACAAATACTGATACTAGTCCAAACGACTCCCAATTAGTTTTAAAAAAAAACTCCTGAGAGAAAACGTATGTATACGTAGAGAAAAAATCTGAACGTAGTTCCGAACAGCCCATACCTCTGATTAATATGGATTTTCGTGTACCCATGGATTTTGACTCGCTGATTACGAATATAGTGAAAATACCCGCAAATTTTACTTTCAAGGTCAACACTCACGAAAACTGATTTTTTAACAGTTATTCTGTTTTATTCTAGTAAATATTCATTTTGAAGAAAAATGTTTCCTATAAAAGTTATAGCCTATGAAAATAAGTAGGCTATAACTAAAATAGCTAACCAATTTTCACTTATTGGACCATTATCCCATTTTTCTCGAAATGGAATGATTTTGGACAAAAATTGTATGAAACATAAAAAATCCATATTTACATAGGCTACAACTTTTGTAGGAAACATTTTCCTCTAAAATGAATATTTACTGAAATAAAACAGAAAAAACTGTTAAAAAATCAGTTTTCGTGAGTGTTGACCTCGTGAATCAAATTTTCGGGTATTTTCAATATGATATTTGTGATCAGCGAGTCAAAATACATAGGTACACGAAATTCCAAATTAATCAGAGGTATGGGCTTTTCGGAACTTTATCCAAAAATGTAAAAAATATGTATATTTAGAGAAAAAAAAGTAGAGAAAAAAATAATTTACACTACAGAAGAAAACGAGGGAAATTTTTTTAAATTATTTTCTCTCCTAAAGTAAAAAAAAATAAAACACAGATGGGGGTGATTCGAGCAGGTATTGATTCGAGGCATCTAGATTTTTCCTTCGGCCGTCACATTTGAGGCCACCCTGTACGTATGCGAATCGAACACGCGATCAATGTACGATGATGAATTGCCGGAACGATTGGGAGGCAGCGAAGTAAGTTTTCGATAGCACATGACTTACTTCGTAAGTAGAGCATCGAGCTGATGTTTTATAAGGGTGTAAATATGTGCCGATATATCCCGCTCGATCCAGAGCCGAAGGGTCGCACGGTGCACGAAAACACGTTGATGGAGTTTTTTTTGGTCCCTTCGTGAATTTCGCGGCTCAGAGGGAGACAGAGACGAGTATCAGAGTCATCAGTTATGCTCGTCGAGGATTTATTACGTGCCGCGGTACGTTTGGGTGAAGCGCAAAGGGAGAGCGAAAAGTTCCCGCAGGGTGAGAGCTCGGACGAAATTTCGTCGGGAAAATTCCATAGCGAATTGCCATTTATATTATTATTATTATCGTCGCACATATACCGACCGTGCTGGAGGAATGTCGTCGGCGTGTCCGGAAAGGGCACGGAAGGGACATTGCGAATAATAATAATAAAATTCCGTACATCGAAAGTATATTTTTTTTCGCATTTATGACAAATCCCTTGAGTATACTTTTTTTTATTTTTCAGCGCGTTTGTGGACATTTTTACACAAGGTACTGCGAAGGGTCCGTGTGAAATTTTTACTCACCAAAATCTCTTCCACCCTCTCGCTCTATTCCATTATTTAGCATACCTCATTATCCGCACATTTTTCTTTATTTCTTTGATGTGTTTTTTTCCGTCCATTTTTTTAGTAATTATTTCTTTGGGAAAGAATTTATAAAAACTCAATCATTATACGCAACCTGAATATACGCATTTTTTGTTTATTTCTTTGGTGTGTTTTTCGTTTTTTGTACATTTCTTTTATTTTTGTTTATTTCTTTGATGTGTTTTTTTCCTTCCTTTTTTTGTAGTAATGATTGATTTGGGAAGGAATTTATAAAAACTCGATGATTATTCGCATCCGAAATTATTCGGAAATGATTGTTCCTTTATTAGCTTATTTCTTCATTTGTTTATTTTGTTTACATTTTTATCTGTTCATTAAAGCCTTTTTTCTCTCTCAATCTCTTCCACCCTCTCGCAATTTTTTTAAATAGTAATTATTGATCTGCGAAAGAATTTATAAAACCCGATAACTACACGCAACCCTTTATTATTCGGTAACTTCTGTTTCTTTATTACTTTATTTCTTCATTTGTTCATTTGGTCGATTTTATTTATTCCTTATAGACTTTTTTAATATGAAAGTTATGTTCGTTTGTTTGTACGCTTGTTTATTGCAATTATAATTAACCACGTAGGGTAATGCTCAAAGGCCTAAACCAAGTTTCGAACTCTAGGCTGCGTTTTCGTGAAAGATTCATCGAAATCGATTCAGTAGTTCTCGAGTTGTAAACGCGCAAATGTAGACGGATGGTCAAATTCTCTTTGAAATTTGATTTCTTTACTTATTTTAGTTCATATAAACGATCTGTAAGAAAAATTCAGTTAACATTTTAAAAAATGCAGACGAAGCATGCTTCACAAAATTTATTATATTATATATTTATTATTTATTATTGTATATCTACCATTGATCATTATGTACTGATTATTCATTATTATGTATTCATTATATTGGTTGCTGGTAGTTTTTCTTTTTAATTTCCATGGTATACCCTTCGAGGGTGTTTACACATACCCCCTCTAACATACTATTCCCTAGTCGAATTCCCTATTTCCCTAGTGGAATTTTCACCTCTTCGCATTACATGTTTTATCAATACCTCGAACTATTTTACAAGCTTTTTAACGTGATTATTTGTAACCAGTTTATCTGTCTTTTGCCCCCCCCCCCTACACACCGCCCCCCCTTTTGTACTCCAGCCCCTCTTCTAGTTTTCCACTACTTCTAGTTTTTCACTACTTCTAGTTTTCCACCACGAAACTCTATATCCCTCTCTCTATATCCCTTATTACCTTTTTCCCCATATTCCCCATATACTTTTTTCTCTACTCCTCCCACATCCTCAAATCTTATTGCTTGCATATTCCTCCTTTTCTCACTTCTTGTGGGCAACAAACGGACAGGATTCCGTTTATTGCCTTTACCTCTTCTTTCAGAAACACCTTCGGCCACCTTTTCCTTTCCATCTTTTTTATTTCTACCAGATATTTTGCCGCTCTTTTCCAGCTCATTATGTATTCATTATTTTCATTGTACCTTAGGGGGGAAATATCTTTAGGCGAGGAAAAAGTTGGCTGATTTTCATGGTTTTTTTTAAGGAAAAGTTTCTTCATCTTTTTTAGACTCAGCGTATCTTATTGTCGAAAATATGATCCTGCATTTTTTTTTAAACAAAAAAAAGTATTTTTTCATTGCAAAAATGTATCCATTTTTTTGGGAAATCCAATCTTTTTGTTTCATAGCGTACCATTTCATCGATTTTCGACATTTCTGACTTATTCCCGGTTCATATTCTGTGTATAAGTGTTGCTGAAATAAAAATCTTTGCTCGTCTTTTTTTCAGATCAATCCCGCCGACGCTACGCGTCAGGCCGGCTGACAACATCCACCGTAGTCCGTTTAGAAAACCGTGTCACTCCTCTACCATTTTTAAAGATTGATAAAAAATAAAAACTACCGTGTAACAGCCAAAAGTAGTAACAAAACATACCCCAAGTCTCAAAAATGGCAAAGCAATCTTTCCTTTAACCCTTCCTTGACACACTTGTATTTCGCCACGACTTTGACACACTGGGTCAATTTGACCCAGAAAGTACTTCATCCATCTGCCCTTAAGAACCGTTCGGTCGGTTTTTACTGAAAAAAATTCGGGATACACTTTAAACATTCCTTAAGGGGTTACCCCCACTTGCGATTTTGAAAAAATCGTTTTTTTTTTTTATGCATTTTTTTGAAGTATAAGTATCTGAGAATATGTCCTGAAAATTTCAAGTGGATCCGAACAAAATTGACTGAGATATGAGCGTTGAAAGAGAAGAATCCGTGAATTGAAGAACTGAAATTGAAACTTTAAACGCGTTCTTCTCAAAATGGCATTTCTGAAGTCGGTGACCAAGATTACTCGAACACTAATGAACCGATCTTCTTGAAATTTTGCAGGCTTATTTAATACATAAAAATGTAGTCTTTAATCGATCGATTTTTTATTTCGAAAAAAAATGGCCGTTTTATAGCCAAAAAACGGCCGTTTTTTTCGTTAAAATCGAACCATTAACTTTGACTGTCCGCCATTTTGTGAAAAATGAATATTTTTTAAAATCCTTCGATTAAAGACTAGTTTATACTTATATTTGACTAAATCCATCCGCATTTTTTTTTCAGATGATCCACTTCGCCGCAATGTTGGTCACCGCAAACCGTGCATATAAAAACATTATTTCATTGGCGGCCATTTGCCACTAAACAATGTAATATTTTTCATTTAAAAAATTACTGAAAGTTCTTCAAGATGTGTTCTTTAAGATGGTATATTGATCGATTAAAAAAGTTTTGTAGTTTTCTTTAAAAAAAATCATGAAAAAGGCCTTTTTTGCGCTACAAGTGGGGATAACGCGTTAATATGTTTGCATATTTAAAATTCGGAAAATATCAAATTGAATCGTTGTAAAAAATTATTGAAAACTTTCAATTGTGAGCAAGTGAGCATTTCAAATTCGCCCAGGTCAAAATGACCCAGAGTGTCAAGGAAGGGTAAAAAAAAGTCATCATAATCAGCAATGTTTTTCTCGCCTAGATGTGCCCTCCCCCACCCAACATTTATTTGATTATATCTACAGACGGCGCTGCCCTCGCGCCACGCATCTCGCGACAAAAGACAATATTGCAATTAAAATCTTTCATAATAAATTCGATGTCCGCAACCGAGAAAACATTTCCGCTAGGGGAACGAGACAAGAACATCAATTTCGCGATTGGCGTTGTTACGGGTGTGCGGATCCAATACACGTGAGCAAAGTGTGTACTATCCGGGGCCGCCCTTCTGTCTCCGCCGTACTTTGAGCAGCCTTGATGCGCGACTTTAATGAGACGATCGATTGTATGCGTACGATCTACTTTCGGGTAGCATCGCGGACGCCTTTAATGTCTCTTGTAAATATTGATTTTTCTTTATTGTTATACATTTCTTCGTCCGTTCGTTATGGGCATTCTCCTCGTCAGCTATTGTCGGCCTCGTCGTCGCCATCGTACTTTCCGATCCCCGTTACAGAAACGCGGATATTTCACTCGTCCACCGTTAACACGTGTCTATAGGGTGTCCCAGAACTGAATGCGTTCCCTGAATTGGGGGGTCGGGGGTGAAATTCTGAGTCGATTGATATAAGCATATGTGGGTCTCAGGTCAACCCCTGAATTATAATTGATTTTTAAAGGCGGGCCAATCAGATGCGCCCGATGAGCCGGCGGTATCGCTCACCGACGTACGCCGGCTCATCGGGCGCATCTGATTGGCCCGCCTTTAAAAATCAATTATAATTCAGGGGTTGATCTGAGACCCACACATGCTTATATCAATCGACTCGGAATTTCACCGCCAGCCCCCTATTTCAGGGAACACATTCAGTTCGGGGACACTCTGTATACAGGCTGATTCATAACTATAGGGTGTCTCGAAATAATCTGACATTTTTATTTATCAATAAAACGTATTATTTATTTGAAAAGTACAAATGTTTTTTTTTTAATGTAAGGTACATACATGGAGGTTATGTGTGGAACACAATATGCGATAAATGGCCGCCTCGTCCCTGTTTGCAAACGTTCGCCGCGGCTTCGAATCAACCTTCGGGCAAGTGAATTTTTTTTCTTGACTTTCTTTTTCCCTATAAAAATAATGAATCTCGATACTCACTTCGCGAATCCATAATACGAATCAATAATTTTCGTTTATTAGCTGATAATTGAAGAAGAAAAAATCGCGCGTGAGCAACTATCCTGCCATTGTCTATGCAGCGTCGGACTTTGAACGCGAATAACTCGGTAACTTTTTGTTGCACGACATTTAAGGGGCGTGATACCTTTGGGCGAGGAAAAATTTCGTTGATTTTCATGATTTTTGTTTTATAATGATTTCTTCACTATTTTCGAGACATGGGGTATGCTTTATCACTACTTTTGGGTGTTACGTGGTATATTCTTTGTTAATCTTCAAAAATCGCGGGGGTATGGCACCGGCTTCTAAACTGCATTTTCAAAACTGGCCTGACGTATAACTAAAAAAACTAATGGACTGATTCTGATGAAACTTGGTATAAATATTTCTAACCACAAAATCTAGAACATGATCCTAAATGTTTTTGAAAAAAGAAAAAATATTCTTTTTTATTGCAAAATGTAGCCATTTTTTGCGGAAAAGTTTATCTTTTTGTTTCTAAGCGTACCGTTTCATCGATTGTCTACATTTTTCACTTTTTCTTGATCCATATTCTGCGTATGAGTGTTAATAAAAATAAAAAAAAACCCATATAACAGACAAAAGTAGTAATAAAACACCCTATGTTTCAAAAATGGTTTCGAAATGTTTTCTCTAAAAAAAAACAATCCAAAAAATCGGCAACTTTTTTCGCGCCCAAAGGTATTTCCCCTCCTAAAAAAAAACGTTTTGCTCGCAATGAATGGTGTTGAAGTTTGCATCGTTGGAATGCAACGAAAATTGTGATTTCTCAGTTGCTCCCATTTCTTTTGACAAATCTTTTCAATTGACGTATTCAGCTATCTGTAATCTAAATTTGCATGAATGATTTTTTTCTAATAATGAAACGGAGAAAATAAGAAATAAATTCTCGTTGCATTCCAACGATCCAAACTTCGAGAGGATCACAATGACACACCCTATGTGCTTACCACGGGCCCCCAATAGTTGTGACTCGCCCTGTATGTATATCGCAGCCTGATACGACGGATTCGAGAAAGCACTCCAAACTTGCATATACATACATGAATATATGTATCCGTATAGATACTGCTGGTGTGTCGGCTCGCAAGAGCCTCGTTATCTTCCTCTTCAGCTCGTTGGAATCTCCTGCGTGTGGGTTACCCGACGTCAACCGGGACAATCTAGATAAAGTCCTATCCGGTGGAGAGTAGAAAAAAGCCTATATGTATGGGGAATGGATATTTTGGAGACATTGGAGGTTACGTGATGTGGAATATAGGGACCGTTATCTACTTTAGGCAGGGTGCTCGAAGTAAAATGTCTTCAAAAACGCCTTTTTCCTGTGTGTGTGTGTGTGTACACACACACACAAGCACACATTCATATATACATGTATACATACATACAATACATATATATGTATGCGATAATATCGATTGGACATTTACTATGACGCATCCTCCGCATTTTTTTTTATTACATACTCCGCATGATTACTTTTTGTTACGATAACACAAACTGTCGTTTGTTCGTTCGGCTGATCATACACGACGTGGCCTACTGCGAATTCGCGATTCCAACACGTGCCCGCATTCGGACGAATAAAAATTCTATAGGACGTCGCATCGGAGTGAGTAAGTAAAAAGTAAATATAAATTCGAAAAGTCTTAGTTATAAGTATAAACTCGAAAAGTCTAAGTTATAAGTATAAACTCGCAAAATCTAAGTTATAAGTATAAACTCGAAAAGTCTTAGTTATAAGTATAAACTCGAAAATTCTTAGTTATAAGTATAAACTCGAAATGTCTTAAACTCGTAGTTTCTTATATGCACTGCGAAATATTTGCTGCCGGTGAAAAGATAATGACAATTTTTGTAAAGGGTTAGATCGCCCACTGCGCTACGGCGAAAGGCCTGGCTGCGATTGCTCGTTTTATTGCATTTTTCTCGAAACTATTTTTTGTCAAACGCTTCAAGTCCGATCGTATGGCCTTACACTTTTCTGATACGGATATCCATTTGTTAATAACAAATTATCACAACACCCTAAACGAACAATCCGATACATACAAACCCAAACCCAAACATATAAACCCAAAATGACAAACGCAAACAACCGACCCCAAAAAACAAACCCCAAAAACCGAAACCAGAACAAAACCAACCAACCCAAACAACACAAACCCCAACAAACCAACCCAAACGCAAACAAAACCAACCAACCCAAACCAAACAAACACATCCAAACAACACAAACCCACAGAAACCAACCCAAACGGAAACAAACCCAAACAAGGCAAACCCCAAAAAAAACCAAAAACCCAAACAAAACCAACCAACTCGAACCCAAGCACAACCAAACAAACCTAAACCCAAACATAGCTACCCAACCCGAACCCAAACACAACCAACCAACCCAAACCGAAACAAAATTATAAAGATTTTCTTCGGATGACTGCGTGTAAATTATTCTTCCGGATAGTTTATTTAACAATTTGACACATTCAATCGGGACAATTATATATGGCATATGTTATTCGTCCGGATACTAGCTTACACGAATCACAATAATATGTATGCCTACTGGAAATACGGCGTGAGCTGAGCCGCTATCCGGACGAATAACATACGCTTATTCGTCCGATAACCGGACGGGGAGACACTCCGTTATACCAAAAATACATTTTTTCTGTTTAAATAATAATCACATCATCGTTGATGAATATTTTTCAATGGAAAAAAACCTCAAGCTTGCCATAACTATGTATTAATTGTGTGTAAAATCTCGACCTTGTCATCCAATATTCTCGTCAGAAAAAAATAGAAAATCGTTGTTTTTCGGGTCCCAAGCAGCCCTCTTAAGGATGTTGAGTCCCTATGAAACATGTTAATGTTAATTGTTCAATAAATAGCTTCTTAATCGTCATGAAATTTTTACACGACCTCCTGAATACTTCATGTAAAAACATACCAAATTTTCAGAATTCTATCATCATTACTTCAACCTCCTTAAGGGTTGAAATAAAAAATGATAAGAAAATTCTGAAAATTTGGTATGTTTTTGTATGAAGTTTTTAAGAGGCCGTGTTAAAATTTCACGACGATTAGGAAGCTCGTTATTAAAAAATGAACATTTTGTTAAGAACAATTTTTAAAAGAAAAAAAAAATTCATCAATAAACTTCGTTTTGGTTCCGTTGCTTTCAGTATATTGTAGATATTATAAAATTGAGAGGTCAAAAAAAAAACTTGTTGCAAAGTTACATCAGTTTCCATAAAACAACATTTAATTTGTGAATGTTAATTGTTCAATAACGAGCTTCCTAATTGTCGTGAAATTTTTACACGACCTCTGAAATACTTCATACAAAAACATACCAAATTTTCAGAATTTTATCATCATTTGCGATTTGGGACTCAACATCCTTAAAAGTGCATCGACGATCTTGATGATATTCCTAATCCATGCGTACAAAGCTGTATACATTATTCACACGTACATATCAAACCACACCCACACGCATATTCCAATAATGCACAAACATCCCTTCATCACGCAGAGTCCTATAGGACTCCACTTATAAGGATAGAAAGTTAACGACGCCTTCCATTGATTAGGCTTGTTACTCTGATTTTCAGCAGCTCGTCGTTCACTACCGTGTTTGCCTATTTTCCAATTTGCCCCTTCTACGCATCCAATATCGGCGAAAACCCGCGGGCACCACATACTTACGTGTGTGTGTCTGCCCGACGTTAAGCACATAATGTACAGGGCCATGGAGGTGGGTGAATGCGCGTGGTAAAGTGTGCAATGGCTGTGGCGACGGTCCATCGAGTCGTCACAACTGCGAGTATCGCGCGTAAAATGATCGCGATCGTTTCGAACGTACAGCTCGGGACAGTGGAACAGTCCGGCTCCGGTCAGACGTGGTCACGTCGAAACGTACGGGTGGGCACTTTGATTCAACGAGCAGGCTTAGTGTGGAAGTTAATTTATATATAAATATATATATATATATATATATATATATATATATAAGAAACTGGCCCCAAAAAAAATCATTCCGATTCGGGCTCTCACCCCTTGAAATGTTACTCGATAATGAAGCAAAGAATTTCGTGAAAAGAGCAGGCTGTAGGTTAATTCCAACAGGTGATTAATGAGGTTTTTTTTACTCTCCATTTTATTTAAACGTGATAAATTAACATTTTCAATAGGTATAATCAATGAATGATCGAGACCAGGTGTGGAAGTATGAAAGAAGTCGAGATAAAAAAAAGATACTCGCTACATTTGTGTCGAGTACGTGGGGGTTGGCCCCACGCACTTTCCATTCTGGAAAGTAGAATAAATGTTTTTTCGATGGATTATCGATCGGATGGGACGAGCGGGAGGAGAGGCAGAGGAGGAGAGAGAGAGAGAGAAACTTCCGATAATCCTGACGCGTAATGGGCGTTCGACGGGAGAAGGTTGGAGGGCTTTGGGCCCTCGGCGGGGGCTTCCGGGCGTTCGTCTACACGTTGCATCAACACGTATATTACTTCCGGCCGCCCTGAGGCGAGAGCGGAAAACACGCGCGCAAGCCCACCCGAAAGGACACGCTTGAAAGACAGCGCTACCCTCCCGCCCACGCGTCAAAGGGAAATTCGATTTTCCAGCCGCAGTGCAAAGGGCATCGTGAAGAACATTCGTCTATACGCTTTCAATAAATGTTCAATTGAGCCCAAACGAAACGAAATGGAATTTATTTGACTCCCAATCGGATTGACTTTTTCCCAATGTACCTTCAACCCCTGTCGACTTCTCGCCACCCCGGGCACTTCTACAGCCCCCACGAGTCACTATTTCCGGTTAGGGATGCCCCGGAGTGTTGCCCACGGCGTGGCGCTTCCGGTGGCCCGTACAGCGTTCGCACGAGGGCACGGGGAAACTGCGGAAAACCTGCTACGAAGCTGTAACTTTTCCGAGTATTGATCCAACGCTGATCGCCGCGACGATGTCTTTTTCCAAAAAAATGTCATCGCGGAAATTATATTGAAACCGAGGCGAGCGTCCGAATGGCAAAATTGATCAAAGTCCAACGAAACGGAAACACATTTTTCCTGGGCTAACACTGTCAAACGGATGGAAAATCAGCTCGAGAGAGCAAGGATAATTCCTCGGAGGCTGGAGGTGACGCGAGGGCGTGCCAGACCGGACGTCTCATCGAGAAGTTATATCGAGCAGAAGTTCGCTCGAAATGAGCCAACAGAATGCTGCAGTCCAGAGAGAGAGAGAGAGAGAGAGAGAGAGAGAGAGAGAGCAGTGAGAAATCCCCAAGGATCCTCGTAGCTTCGCTCTGATGATCACAAAGTTAATCGGCTTTGCTTGGAACAAATAGATGCGAGACGAGAGAGCAGGCCATCCCTCGGTTCTAACTTTGCACCTTCGTTCTCTGAATCTAGAGGGAAGCTTCCAGGAACACTCTTGAAGAACGAGGAAAACGATGTATGACGACTCGGAAATTTACCGATCGAGGCGCCATGCCGAAATTCCTGATGACGTTGAAGTTTGTATCGTAGGAATCCAATGATTTGGTTGTTCATCTTTTATTTCTTCATTTTCATCAGTATCCAAAAGCTTTTTTTTGCAACTTCGGGACACTACTGCGACCGGTTGCCAACAGCGATTTTTTTGCATTTTCTCAAAGTATACATCAGGGTGGAACAAATTTAACCTCTATTTTTTTTCTTTTTTCTCACCGTATCTTCTTATCGAAGGAAAAAAAAATTCTCACGAAAGCTGCGAGTGGTCAAAAAATATTTAGAGGTCGCTCAAGTCTCCCAAAAATTCAATTTTTTAAATTAAAAAATCGTTTTTTTTCCTTCACTTCTCACCCATGAATTTCACGCTTTATAATGTTTAAATTAACCTTGCAAAAGATCTAGCGGGTCAATGAATATTTTGTGGTCACTCAAGAGCTTCGAAATTTCCAATTTTCGCCAACTTTTTTTTTTTACTTTTCTCACTCAAAAATTTGACGCTTTGTAAAATTTTCAAAACAATTAATCGATTTTCTTTGGAAACAGATTTTTCAAATTTACCTCACACTACTATCCCGAGAATTATAATCTTTGTTCTCATAAAATAATTCTTTAAAGCCCTTGTCCGTAAACAATATTGTAGGTCCCCCGTTTTATCGGATTAGACGTGTGAGGTAAATTACGAAAATCCGTTTCGTAAGAAAATAAAAAAGATTAATTATTTTAGAAATTTTACAAAGTGTTAAATTCATATGTAAGAAGAGAAAAAAAATCGCGACGATTGGAAATTTCGAAGCTTTTGAGCGACTACTAAATATTCTTTGGCCGGCTTGAGCTTTCGCGAGCTTAATTTTAAAACGATGAAGCGTAAAATTCATAGGTGAGAAGGGAACGAAAAAAAATCGATTTTTTATTAAAAATTTCAATTTTTGGTGGGCTCGAGCGACCTCTAAATATTCTTTGACCGCTCGCAGCTTTCGCGACAATATCTTTTTTTCTTTGAAGTAAATAATTGGATGATGAGAAAAAGGAAAAGAAATGAAGCTCGAATTTGTGCCACCTTAGTATACACATTCACGAATATGTGAAGAAGTTTTCCATATGTTGAAAATTGACCTAAATTTCTTGAAAATTGAACTAAATTGACTAAAGTTAATTAAGAGTCAAGTGAGCGCAGGTAGCGCAACGATTTAAACTTTACTTATATATACTAAAACTTTAACTTAATACTATATACTTTACTTATATGTACTAAAACCTGTAATGACGTTTTTCTCGAAACGACTTTTCTCGACCTGGCCGGAATTGTAACTCCAGCTATACATGTCCAATTTTCAATCTTCAAAAACGATAATTTCCGTAATTGCAGTAGCTATTTACTGCAATTACAGTACGTAGGCATTTTTTGTCAATTTGGTATTTTGTTCCAGTCCCCGAATATAAGTAAAAATTTCGCCGCAATTACACTCCTCTTTAACACCCGCCATTTCTTTAATTTTTTTCGAAAAACGGCTTCCAGCGCAGAAAAATCGACCAACATGACTATTTGTTCATAATGACATGCTTGTCTTTCCTAACGGGCAAACTTGTTTTTTTTTCCGAATGTCGAATCATGCGCGATGATTTCGTTGTCGAATTGGTTTGAACCAGAGGGAAAAAAGGCTGCGAGGTCCTGTGGGGGATGAAAGGGATTAGGGGGTGGGTCGCCAGTTGGTGGACTTGTTGCTGCATCGACTAGCCCCGAGCCTGGAACTTTGCATTGGCGCCACTACAGCGCATATATATATACAGGCCAACTGTAAAATGACATCCAGAAGGGAAATCTACATCTATCGATACCTATCCCAATCACCCCCTTGTATGTTCTACGAATTTTTTTAGCTTTCGCGAAAAAAGAATTTTTTTTTCTCTCTTGTATACTTATGTACTTTTCTCGCGATTTTTTTTACTTGTGTTATCGCTATCAAGTGCACAGTGAAGCAATAAATAAATGACCAACTGAACACCAACGTTGACGCCTTAGGTTTTGATCGGAAATTTAAAAATTAGCTTTAGGAGAATTAGGCACTGAAGATGAGATGGAAATTTGCATCGTGGGAATGATTGCATTATGAATATGATTATTTTTCCATTGCTCGAATTTCTCGTGACTAACCTTCAAAAATACATCAATCATTTTTCAAAATCCCATCCATCCATCAATCAAATTTCAAATCGTCTATTCAGATATCTATAATGCAAACCTACAGAAACAATATTTTGTAAAATAATACAAATGAGGAAATAAGAATATGAAAAAGAATTTTCGTTGCAGTACAACGATGCAAACTTCAAGGCCACCACTAAAGTTCGGATGATAAAAAGAAATGCTCATACGCGTCCAAATGTCCCCCAATTGTTTTTAGAAACTTCTAAGAGGAAAGTACATACACAAAAGAGGAAAATAAATAGAAACCTATGCTACAGGAAAACTCGAGGGATAAAAAAAGCAAGAAATTCAAGAAAAAAGCTTTTTTCTTGAAAATAGAATAAAATCTGATAACATAGATGGGGTGATTTGAATAGGTATATATATATATACACACATACATACCTATTCAAATCACCCCATCTATGTTATCAGATTTTTTCAATTTTCGAGGAAAAAGCTTTTTTCTCGAATATATATATATAGCGAAATAGAGGGAGAGAGAGATTGTGATACTTGATTACGAGACAGGATTTCGCAATCAAGAATTTATTTCCCATTAACTGATATCAAATATCAGAACAATAAAATTTTCAGTGAAAATGTATTTGTTAATTTCTGCAGTTTCAAAAATTAATTTTCATCTATGATAATTGAACTGCAACGATGCGAGCTTTACAGCTGGAACAAACGACGACTCCTTCGATACGTTAAGGATGTTGAGTCCCTGTGAAACATGTTAATGTTAATCGTTCAATAAATAGCTTCTTAATCGTCATGAAATTTTTACACGACCTCCTGAAAACTTCATGTAAAAATATACCAAATTTTCAGAATTCTATAATCATTACTTCAACCTCCTTAAGGGTTGAAATAAAAAATGATAAGAAAATTCTGAAAATTTGGTATGTTTTTGTATGAAGTATTTAAGAGGTCGTGTTAAAATTTAACGACGATTAGGAAGCTCGTTATTAAAAAATTAACATTTTGTTAAGAACAATTTTTAAAAGAAATAAAAAAAAATTTATCAATAAACTTCGTTTTGTTTCCGTTGCTTTCAGTATATTGTAGATATTATAAAATTGAGAGGTCAAAAAAAAAACTTATTGCAAAGTTACATCAGTTTCCATAAAACAACATTTAATTTGTGAATGTTAATTGTTCAATAACGAGCTTCCTAATTGTCGTGAAATTTTTACACGACCTCTGAAATACTTCATACAAAAACATACCAAATTTTCAGAGTTTTATCATCATTTGCGATTTGGGACTCAACATCCTTAAATTGTGTACACACGTGTTGCTCGACGACGAGGCAAGCCCGAGGGTGGAGGGGGAGGACAATTTGTAACCCAATTATCGGCAGGGTCTCGTTAAACGGTCATTCTGGAATCTGCCGACAAGAATAGGAGGCGAAAAGCAAGTGTGCACTCATCCCACTTAATTCAATTATCGGCGGCGAGGGGTAAAGCGTGGAAAGTTGGAAACAGGGGGGGGGGGGATTGGATCCGAAGGTTTCTCATCATATTTCTGCTCGCGATACAGCATTGTCGACTCCTTTATGTTCTGTCTCGTTTCCGTCAAAGGTGGAAGATGATTCCATCGATTGATTGATTAGTTCCTTATTTTTTATGCCCCATCTAAACGACTTGGGGGAAAAGTTGGGTAGAGCTGAATTAACTTTGGCTCTCATTTATATGATACATCGAAAAAAGGAAAATTGACGGAACGAGCGAAATATAATAAAATCAAGAAAACTAAAACAAAAAATTACAAGCATACCAGAATACGACAAATTGCCGCAAATAATGGCGGATCGCATACACAGAATCATCATAAGTAAAGATACTTACGACGAACATCACTCAGGTGTCCGCCTCCGATTTTGTTGAAACTCATATATGTGATAACGCATTGAAAATTATTAAACACGTATTTTTGTTTATCTGAGGAAAAACGTTTTTAAGAGGGGAAACGAACCGTGAAAGAAATGCGTGTTCCCCCTTAATTTCATTAGTTTTCAATTATTCCGTAGTGGATTTTTCATCGCTTTACATTAGAAGAAACTTTGTTTCATTCAGATCGGCGGCCTGCTTGTGGGTGAACTGCAAAACCACCCCTCGAAACGCCTTTCTTTGAGGGGTGGTTTCCCCCCTTAAAACCGTTTCTCCGCAGATACAAAAAAATACGTGTCCAATAGTTTTCAATGATCTATCACATATATGAATTTCAACAAAATCGACGGCGGACACTCAAGTGATGTTCCTTATTGGTGATACAAGAAAAAATAGATCTGGTATCGAAAAGGTTCGAGAATATCTCTGTTGGCGTGTTACAGTACTAGTCTCGAAACTTTTTGATACCAATGCATTTTGACAAAATACTTCGGTATTTGAGCCAGCGTGTATAGAATCACAATAATAATAATAACAAGAGTTACGGTACTTAACAATACAAAAATACAAAAATAATAAAGTTGATGATAACAAAAATTGCAATCCTCAATAATACAAGAGTATACAAATGATAATAATAATGATAAAAGTTGCCTGGACGGCAGCCAAAGTGGTTTTAGCACCCTCGCGGGCCGCCCAGCATTAATTGTTCCGGTCTAGATTAAGATTGAGCCTAACCCTCGGGGGTAGGTGAATGTTTCCCCGTGCAAACTGAGGAAGTGTATTTCCTGGAGCAATAAGACGATTATTACTACAAAAAAAAGTTGGAATTGTTGACGATACACGAGTAACAAAATAATTATAATAAAAGTTACAATACTTAATCATGCAAGTATATCAAAGAATAATATTAATAATAATAAAAGGTAAAATACTTAACGATTCACGAGTAACAAAATAATTATAATAAAAGTTACAGTACTTAATCATGCAAGAATATCAAAATAATATTAATAATAATAGAAGGTACAATACTTAATCATGCAAAAATGTCGAAATAACAATATTAATCATAACAAAAGTTCCAATACTTAATGATATAAAAATAATGAACTATAATTTTTTTCCTTGACGTTTACCGGAAAATAATTACGATGTATCGGGAAAGTAACAATGAATAATTTTGATGGACTATTATTTAATCTTAAACACTGCAATGCTACGAAATAATCGAAAGAAGACTAGGAGAGAGAATAGATCCACCGACAAGTAAAAAATTGACTAAATCTATTCTGTCAATTGTAGACAAAATCTACAAATCAATCTTTAGTCCCTCAATTTGATCACAAAATATTAGATCGAGCATTAAGTACTAGCAAATCAATTTCACTGCGATCGATCAGCGTAAATTAACATTCCTTAAAATGGTGGAAAATTAGAAAAGCGGCGTCTGTACAACGAAATTTGCAGATAGTTTTAACGATCTCAAACTTCGAACTTCAACACGTGAACCAGTTGAATGTTTCGTCTCGTCCGTTCTGGCTATCTGGACTCGGCTTGGTTGGCGTTTCACGCGAGGGGCACGTGACCTGAAACACGTACTACATTTGCCTCCAAATCTAACCCGAGACTTCGGGGTGAGCCTAGTACAACGGGGAGTTATTGAAAGGCCTTCCCCGTCTGGAGTCGCTACATCCGGCTGTGGAAATCCGATTCAATTAGGCTCGAGAATCGCACGCCCACTTTTATCTATCTTCGCTCCTGACTGGAATACGAATCGCTCGACCCTGGGGATTCTTGCCCCCAGTGTTCCGAAGGATTTCGGGCAGGAATCTTGTTCACGGGATCGAGTCAACGCTAATGGAACTTCCGGTTCGAAAGGTAAAAAAATTGCAAGTACCAAAATAGTATTAAAAAAATTATTTTTCCCCAGTTTCCCTGTGCCCTCCTGCTGACACCGCAGTCTCTGAGGAACCGGAAATGGCGAAGTGGAGTGTGCCGGTTTGAAAGATAGAAAAATGACAATTAGCAAACTAGTAAAAAAAATGTATTTTTCCCCCAGTTTCCCTGTGCCCTCCTGCCGACACCGCAGTCTCTGAGGAGCCAGAAATGACGAAGTGGCGTGTGCCGATTTGAAAGATAGAAAAATGACAATTAGCGAACTAGTTTTAAAAAACTATTTTTCCCCCAGTTTCCCTGTGCCCTCCTGCCGACACCCCAGTCTCTGAGGAACCGGAAATGGCGAAGTGGAGTGTACAAAGTCGTAAAGAACCGCAAGGACACAGGAAAGAGCACGAGGAGTACGGCAAAAATAATGTACAACTGCTTGGGACAAATTGATGTGGATTTTCGTATGAGGAAAGTGGGAGGACCCACGTGACACTTTTTCCTGTATTTTGGGCTCTCGTACTCGAGAAGGGAAAAACCTTTCTTCCAAAGATCGAATAACGAAAGCCGTGAAATAAAGTAGTCATGTATCCGGGTGAGAGGAAGGCCCCCACGAACTCTACTGGGCAGAAGGACTTGGGAAAAGGCATAATCGATTTTCACGAACTCTCCATTGGTGCTGATGCTTATGGGGGTTCACGGTCGTTTTTCTCTGTCCGACAGGCTCTCTTTCTCTCACCCCCCCTCTACCTCCACCCCTCGCTCCTTCTTTTTTACACGCAAGCTTTTTTCCATGCCGTTCCACCCTCCCTCGATCTCCAATAAATCGTGCATCAATGTAAATGGCTAGGGCAAGCGACCTCAGCGGCGAGACAAGCAACGGCAAAAAAGTGGGCTAACTACCTAAGCTCAGTAGGAAGTGACAATGTCCTGCTTCGCCAGTTTATCAGCAGCACTTTTTTCCCTACGCATGCTGATAATTCAACGCTCCAGCCCCCAATGGCCAGGGGAAATGTCAGACAAATGAGCAAATTGTGAAGCGCGGTGGACGCCACCTTGGGTCGGGTCGATACTTGAATGGATGACCGCTCAGCCGACGTTGAGGGTAGCTGACAGCTGGGTGAAAAAAATTGCAACCTCCTGCCCTGGTTTTTTCGCAGTTTCCCTGTGCCCTCCTAGTCCGTTTAGGAACGAGCGGCTGTGGCCAACGTTCCGAGGAGTCCTGGGAAACGACAGTTCTCCATTGAGAACGGTAAGTCCCTTAAGGTCTCTAGTCACTCGCGTGAGGTCCCTTGAGGTTCCGTAAGCACCCTATCACTCTTTTGAGGTCTATTGAGGTCCTGTAAGAACCTTATTACTCCTTGAGGGTTTCTTGAGGTGGCGCAAGTACCCTATCAGTATCTTAAGCTCCCGTAAGGACCCTATCACGTCCTTAAGGTGCTGCAAGGACCCCATCACTCCCTTAAGGTTCCTTAAGGTGCCGTAAGCACCCTATCTCTCTTTTAAGCTCCTGTATGGACCCCATCACGCTCTTAAGATCCTGCAAGGACCCCATGACTTCCTTAAGGTGCTGTAACGACCAAGTCCCTTCCTTAACGTTCCTTAAGGTCCCGCAAGGACTCTATCACTCCCTTAAGGTCTCGTAACGACTAAATCATTTCCTTAAGGTCCCTTGAGGTCCCGTAACGGCTAAATCACTTCCTTAAGGTCCCTTAAGGTCCCGTAAGGACCCAAACGACTAAAATCACCAAAATTGAGTCCATTTTTTTTTTAACTCACTTTGGAATATTGAAATGGTCAGGATCGCGGTCAGGAAATGCGGCCGGACATACGTTGTTACCCAAAATTGCATTTCTTCGACAAGATTCGATACCCGTTACGTCAGCGAACTGACATAATTTAATTGACAATTGTTATTAATCCTCACGTTCTCATGGGTCGTACTGCGCTTTGCATAAACGTCAGTTTGCACACAACGCGTATGTGTAGGCGCCCGATGGTGGCTTAAAATTCAATTCGAACCTGCGCATATCCATATTCATTCCTATCACGCTCCGTCAAACTTTATATATTCCCCACGAAATTATCGCGCATTCAATCTCCACAGACGCATCGACGTTAATTCAACAATCGCGTGCGTCGCACCGGACGGTTTTTTCTCTCTCGTTTACGTTCAAAATCAATTACCTTCGAAATTCAATCGCCCCGGGTACAAAAAAAAGGATCATCGACGTAGAAAATGGCGAAATGGAAATTCAAACGTCATTCACCAGGAGATACTGAATGGGGGTTTTTTCGGCTGCTGCCATATCTTTGTCTCTCGGAATATCGATGAAACTGGAGGCTCGATTTGTGAGTCGTGTTTTGGAAAAACGATTCACGGAGCTTCCAATGAGTCGCGCATCGGAGGCGAATATTCAATCAACGATGCGACACGTTAATTGTCGCGAAATTCGGCGCTCGGGAGGATTAAGGGGTTACCCCCACTTGCGATTTTGAAAAAATCGTTTTTTTTTATTGCATTTTTCTGAAGTGTAATTATCTGAGAATATATCCTGAAAATTTCAAGTCGATCCGAACAAAATTGACTGAGATATGAGCGCTGAAAGAGAAGAATCCGTTCTTCGTGCAAACTGAAATTGAAACTTTAAACGCGTTTTTCTCAAAATGGCATTTCTGAAGTCGGTGACCAAGATTACTCGAACACTAATGAACCGATCTTCTTGAAATTTTGCAGGCTTATTTAATACATAAAAATGTAGTCTTTAATCGTTCGATTTTTTTTTCGAAAAAAAATGGCCGTTTTATAGCCAAAAAACGGCCGTTTTTTTCGTTAAAATCGAACCATTAACTTTGACTGTCCGCCATTTTGTGAAAAATGAATATTTTTTAAAATCCTTCGATTAAAGACTAGTTTATACTTATATTTGACTAAATCCATCCGCATTTTTTTTTCAGATGATCCACTTCGCCGCAATGTTGGTCACCGCAAACCGTGTATATAAAAACATTATTTCATTGACGGCCATTTGCCACTAAACAATGTAATATTTTTCAATAAAAAATTACTGAAAGTTCTTCAAGATGTGTTCTTTAAGATGGTATATTGATCGATTAAAAAAGTTTTGTAGTTTTCCTTGAAAAAATTCATGAAAAAGGCCTTTTTTGCGCTACAAGTGGGGGTAACGCCTTAAAACGTGTAAAAAGTGTCTACAGCCACTTACGCACCTAAAGTGTGGGAAAACAACACATTTGTTTTTGCAGTGCATGATCAAACGGGGATAATCCGAATATCGCACTACCCGCGAAGAGTGCCCGGGTGAATCTCTTGTGGACGCAGCGGTACAGCTCCGAGCAGCAACGGCGAGAGAGCGAGAGGCAGAGGAGAGGAATGCCTCCGCGAGGCTTGCAACAGGTGGGATCTGGACCACTCGAGTACAGTCTCCGTAACCCGTACAATTTTACGTATCGTATTTTCACACACATACGTAGACCAGTGCACAAAAATATATTCATAAACCGTCGAACGCAATATCGGACCGTGGCCGAACGTAATACAGGTGAGTTTCGACCGATCGTGAGTTCTGGATGCCCGATGCCCTCGTTCGCTAATAGACACGACCCAGCAACGCGTCTGATGAGAAACGCTCGTATTGTAATTGGTCGTTGATTACGAACCAGCCATTCAGGCGTGCATAACGAGCGAGTTCGAGCTTCGGATGCGGCGCATTTTTTCCCTGCCCTCGAATTCATTTATGCAAATGTATATATTTTATTTTTCGCTATATTCGCTTCTCCGTCTACATTTTACTTTTTTGCACTTTTGCTTCGAAGCACTTTTTTATTGCACTCGCTTTCTTGTATGAAAAATAACACGGCAAAATTATGCGTAATTAAGGGGTTACCCCCACTTGCGATTTTGAAAAAATCAATTTTTTTATTGCATTTTTTTGAAGTATAAGTATCTGAGAATATGTCCTGAAAATTTCAAGTCGATCCGAACAAAATTGACTGAGATATGAGCGTTGAAAGAGAAGAATCCGTGAATTGAAGAACTGAAATTGAAACTTTAAACGCGTTTTTCTCAAAATGGCATTTCTGAAGTCGGTGACCAAGATTACTCGAACACTAATGAACCGATCTTCTTGAAATTTTGCAGGCTTATTTAATACATAAAAATGTAGTCTTTAATCGTTCGATTTTTTTTTTCGAAAAAAAATGACCGTTTTATAGCCAAAAAACGGCCATTTTTTCGTTAAAATCGAACCATTAACTTTGACTGTCCGCCATTTTGTGAAAAATTAATATTTTGTAAAATCCTTCGATTAAAGACTAGTTTATACTTATATTTGACTAAATCCATCCGCATTTTTTTTTCAGATGATCCACTTCGCCGCAATGTTGGTCACCGCAAACCGTGTATATAAAAACATTATTTCATTGACGGCCATTTGCCACTAAACAATGTAATATTTTTCAATAAAAAAATTACTGAAAGTTCTTCAAGATGTGTTCTTTAAGATGGTATATTGATCGATTAAAAAACTTTTGTAGTTTTCTTTAAAAAAATTCATGAAAAAGGCCTTTTTTTTGCGCTACAAGTGGGGGTAACGCGTTAAGCACGCCTTCGGCGTCTCTACAAACAATGATTATAGTGTTTTGCCTCGAGCTGGTTTTTTGTATACGTATTATTTTTTTTGTTATTATTACATTATTATTTTTATTATCATGAGATTATTATTTTTGTTATTATTACATTATTACTGTTATTGTTACATTCTTTTTTAAAATTTGTTACCCTACTATTGTTGTTATCATGCCATTATTGTTTTTGTGACATTAATAATTATTTTTATTATGACATTAGCATTATTGTCATTATCATATCCTTTTCTTTTATTATCGCATCATTATTATTGTTATCATTGCATTATTATCGTTTTTACCATAGCATTATTATTACTGTTATTGTCTGCAAATGATCGCGTCATTATTATGATTTTCATTATTGTACAAACACATTATTATTATTACTGTTATCATTATTATTATCGCTATCAGTATTTTTCATCATAATGTTATTCATATATATATGAGGTATTCCACGTGAATCCGGTGGACCTTTTCCCTGACCCCCGCCAATTCGATTTATTTTTTTTTTCATCTGATTCCATCGACTCTAAAAAATTCCCTAAAAAACGCCCCGTTATAAAAATTTGAAAAAATGCCCGAAGGAGGGTGATCATATGTAAAAAATTTCAAGCTATCACCCGCAGTGGAAGTATGATTTTTTCTGTGCTTTCTGAACGATTAAAGTTTTAAAAAATCGAAAAATTCAAGAACCGCTCACTTCGGCCGGATACTTAGATATTTTGATACCCACGATGAATTTTTTGACCATTTTTGAATGACCCAATCATGGACCATGGACCTTGAACAGTTAGCAATCAAAAAGTTCTGGTATTAATTTCAATTGAAGACGACTTCAATTGAAATTAATAACTCACCTTATTTTAAAGTGCCAACTGTTCAAGGTCCATGATCGTGATTTGGTTATTTAACGTCCACCGTCATAATAAAGTGCACATGGTTCTCATTTTATAAAAATATTCTCATTTCGACGAAAAATTCGTTTCCCAGTCCATAACCACCGAATTCCTTGATAAAATATTCACGTTTTCGAATCGCCCGAATCCTATCCGACGTTTTTCGACTACAAGACTCACAGAAACGTCTTTTAGGATCCTCAGCCAAGGATAAAAATCCAATTGTTCAAAAAAAAACATTGGATAATAACAATAAGAAATAATTCCGTCCCGTTTTAACGATACGAGTTTCAGCAGAATGAACTTTTCGGTTTTCATTTCTCAACCTATCGCGAGTCCGCGGGCTGACTGTAACCCCCGAGGTATACTGAATTTGCCATGGATGAAAAATATTTAAAAATTCTCCCCCGAAGCATAATGAAGGTCTCGTAAAAATGTGGAGCACTCGACGATCCAGCTGATCAGATAAAAATCGAACGACTGAGGGTCGACGAGAAATCAACGATATTTGCAGTTCGAAGTCGAAATTGAGGCGGATAAAAATGTCCTCGTGTACGGCAGCGATCGAATTTCCACCCCCTCCCCCCTCCCTCCCAGTGTGCTATCCAATCGTTACACCGAATGTCTCGAGACCTCGTGTTTACATTGTGTCTTTTCCCTCGTGAAAGCGAAAGAGAAAAATCGAGATTTTCGAACGTCACCCTCCACCCCCGCACGTTCGGGGGGGGGGGTCACGCTCAACTGTTCTGCATTTTCCACCCTCCATGTAATTTTTTCCTTTTTTTCCTCGCTTTCTCCATTCATCACGTCCGTACACCCGTTGTTTTATTTTCTTTTTTTTTTTCGTCTCACGCGCCTCGGGCACGTCAACGCGCACCCTCGGCACATCCGGAAAATGATTTCTTTCGTTCGCGGGTATGCGGAGCAAATGGAGCGTCGCCTGGAGCTTTACATCGCTGTAAAAGCGCCCAATGTACCACTTGAGCTCCCTTCAATTAGCGTCGCGCGTTCGTCCAACCATAGCCCGAACCATAGCCTCAAAAAAGCGTAGCTGCCCCCCCCCCCCCCCTCGCTAGAGATGCGAAAAATGTATATTAGAGTCTAAAATGTCTAAAATTTATATTTCCCTCACCCATCCTCCCCCATCATGAACCCCCCCGTTAGTTGGCGACGCCTTTGGAAAAATGGGCATATTATTTCGTGGTGCCCCATCTGATGTTACTTTTATCGCGTACTTTCGTAACCTGTCTTAATTTTAATTTGCAACGAAGATTTTCGGGATAAACCAAAAACTGAACGAGCTATGAGGGATTTCGAGGACGCTCGAGTCGTCCACTGCTTTTTTCTCGTAACTTTTTTTTGCAAGTTTATGTTTGTTCGCTTTTTAATTCTTTATTGTTAGACGTATCCGAACCCTGCTTTTTTGCAAAATGAGGTCGAAAATCGTTAGTAACGTCGCGAGAAATGGTTGACGATTTTTTGGAGGGAAAAAAAATTGCATTTCTAAAAAGAATGATTTTTCGTTGCACTCCAACGATGCAAACTTCAATATTTAAAATAGAAACGGTGTGAGTCGTGTTAAAAAATCTGAGAGTTCAATTCGATTTAAATACGGACCGAGCATAGTTCATAGCGATTTTTTGTCATATGTTCGTCATATGTCATATGTTGTATTTTTTGCACACATTCATCCATTTTTTTATAGCATATGATAAGAGTGGTTTTTTACTCGAAAATTTAACGTTTTTGTTTTCTACAGGTTACCATTGCCGTAGTATCCACAAATTCTAAAAAGTATCGAGACTTACAAAAGTTTGATTATCGTACTGAAAGCACATTTTTTAATTCTTAATTTTGGGTGAGCCTAGTTGCCAGAACTAAATACACCGATTGACCAAAAAGGTCGTTTTCCCGATTTTTTGTTTACTACATTATATATTTAGGACTTGAAAAAAATGTATGTTATTGGGCATCCATTAGACGTATTTCGTGCGATTTTTTAATAAAAATAAAAAATTAGAAATTAACAACGTAACTGAGGTATGGTATAGCCTCTGTGTAAAAATGTGGTCCAACGGCCTGATCGATAACGTCACAATAGTTGCTCCGAAATGTATTTCTCGTTGTACGTAGTCATTAAAAAAAATTAATAAATAAAATAAAATAACGCGTGATAAAAAAAGGAGTAATTTCGGCAACATTTTTACTTATATTCCGATACTTTAAAAAAATACTAAATATAAAAAACGGCTACGTACAACAGCTACTGCATTTACGAAAAATTAGATTTTTTAAATTGAAAATCGGACAATTACATCTGGAGTTCTGGGGTCGAGTAAAAATTTTTTTTTTTCATATACGTAAATCGTTGTGCTACCTGCTCTCGCTAAATATTCTGTAACGTGGTCAATTTTCAGTTACTTGACATCAAAATTTTCTCAACTATTCTTGAATACGATACTTTGAGAGAATGCAAGAAAAATCGTTTTTTTTTCGGCCCATCACAATGGTCTCCCACCTTAAGTAATAATACCTCCATTTTATATCAATATTTTCCAATTAAAAAAAACTCGAACCTAGAAAGGTTATGTATCAATTGCGTATAAAATCTCGACCATCTTCATCCGATCACCCTCAGCAGAAAAAATATGGAACATCGACTAGTTTTTCGTGCCCCAAACTTACCCACACCGGTCACTTTCGAGGTACCAAAAATGTCACCCCTCTACTGTGATCCCGAGCCGCAGCCGACCGGCCACCCATCCGACTATTGGCCCGGGTCAACGCAGCTCGGCAGGCCGAAACCAATTTCCTACCAACCTCCCCCGCCATCATCACTCTCCGTTCATAACCTATTGTTTCTCTTCGTATTTTCTTATCAAACATTTTCGGGCCTCGTCCTTGCGACAAGTCCATCCTTCATTTTTGTTTTCCCCCATTTGGCCGTGCCTCTCACATCAAAACGTACGAAGCGAAAGTCTCGCCGCAAAAACATGGCTGTATCTTTTCTTGAAAGCTCCGTTTCCCACGAAGCTCCCCAAATACTTATCGCGCCTTCCAGAGAGAATATATATTTCCATTGAGAATTACGCCCAGCCGGACTTTTATTACCCCGGGCCTTGCTTGACTGTGTGCGTGGGACGTAAGAAAATTTCCGAGAAAGTGCTAAATTTTGTTCCCTTCTCGTGGACATCACCATAAAACACGCAACTTTTCATTACCCTGCTGTGAGCCAAACAACAATCCCTCTTTTATATATATGTGTATATATATATATATATATATATATATATATATATATATATATATATATATATATATATTAGGGTGGTTAAAAAAATCGACTTTTTTTAACGGCAAATTGAAGTATGTTATGAAGAAGAAAGTTTTGCAAAATTTGGGGGTTCTAAACAATTTTTTTGTCAGTGCCCAAACGCCTTTTTCATGTTCATTTTCATGATTATCGGAGTATTAATTTTTTTTTATCTCGATGCAGAAAACGTTAGTACGTGAGCCAATGCAAGTCTTGATTTAACTTTTTCCGTAACAATACACAATTTTTATTTAAATATTTTTTTTATCATAAACAATTTGTAATTATATCAAAATTATATCAACCACCTAATGAACAAGAACACGGTGTTGACATTACTGAACGCCTTGGAGTAAGAAAACAAATGAAGAAAAAAATTGACGAAGAATAGAAAAAAAATTACAAGTCGTTTGAGCATTACCTAAAAAAATGTTAACACCTCTCAAATTTTGTATGAATTACTTTCTCATACCGTAGTAACATATTCCATTGAGTTCCACGAAAAAAAAATTCATTTATTTTAACCACTATAATATATATATATATATATATATATATATATATATATATATATATATATATATATATATATATATATATATATATATATATATATATATATATATATATATATATATATATATATTTATATTTATATTTATATATTTTTATATATTTATATCCGAGCCCTTTTTGCTCGGGAAGTTTCCCTGCTGAATCCGTGCGAGTGATTTTTAACCGTCAAAGTGTGGCAGTTCCCCTATTTTCGTCCTGTGAGTATAAGCGGACCGGGGAAGGGGGGTTGAATTCGTAGAGGCGGAAATGGCTGTCCCTTTTGTCGGGTGAAGGGTACTAATTTTTGGCCAAGTTGGCGAAACTTGACCAAAAATTGCCAGAAACTACAACCAGCAAAATGTTTACAAAATCAGCGATAATTTCGAAACGTAAATGACAATTTTTTAATTTATTTTTCTCATTTTTAAGGCCCATGGTAATTTTTCTCCCTTCCGACGAGGTTAATTTATACGCGTACGTCACTTTGTCTCGTTTCAATTATACATTTCTCGTGAACCGCACACTTTTCTTTTGTTCCACCCTATGGGGACTACGGTACCTTCGTTCTCCGTGCGATTTATACTTGTCGCTTTAATGGATTGAAGATAAGAATGCACGAGGCTAATGAAAAAAAAAGCAGAAGGCATTAGAGGCGACTGAAACCGATGTTGTACTACTTTGAAAGACTTGAAGATGAATGTACTTGAGTACGTTTATCTCTTGATAAAATATGCTTTTCGTTAGATTATTATCATCATTATTTATATTGATATTTTTGTCGTTAATAATATTGATGTAATGGATATTGTTCGAATTATTATTACTATGCTCGTTATTATCGTAATTATCAGTCTTGGTGAGTAGCAGGTCTATTATTAATATAATACCGATTATATTTGCAATTATAACTATATGATAGCGCTTATATTTTACAATTCTATTATTGTTGTATTTTTCTCACTGTCTTGAATTATTCTCATTGTTTTTAGGATTATTAGGGTGTGGTTCCAAAAAGCACATATCTCTGATTAATTTTGAATATCTCGCGCTCACGTATGTACTCGCTGATTACGAATATGATAGTGGAAATACTCGCAAATTTGATTTTCAACGTCAAAACTGACTAAAACTGATTTTTTTGAAGTTTTTCGCCTTCATTTTAATAAATGTTGATCTTAGAGAAAAATGTTTCTCACAGGAATTGTAGGCTACGATAAGTTTGATCTTTTATGTTTTATACAGTTTTTGTCTAAACCCATTCTGTTTTGAGAAAAATGGGATTATGCTCGAATAAGTACATTTTGCTAAACTCCATTAGTTTAGATATTATATACTTAAGCACTACCGCGGGAAAGCTGGAGGTTGTCTGGGTTTGTTTGTTGCGTTGTGCGTTGTCTGATATTTATTGTTTGGGTTTGTTTGTTGTCGTGTGTGCTGTTGTTTGGGGATATTGTTATGTTGTGTGGTGTGTATTGTTTCAGCCTTCCCGCGGTAAAGTTCGTAAGTAGATAATATAATGGAGTTTAGGAAAATGTACATTCTGAAGTATAATCCCATTTTTTTCTAACCAGATTGGTTTTAGAAAAAACTTGTATTCATGTAAAAAATCAATCTTTTTATAGGCTACAACTTATGTAGGAAACATTTTTCACTACGATCAACATTTATTGCAATAAAATAGAAAAGCTTTAAAAAAAACTTTTTGTCAGTTTTAACGTTGAAAATGAAATTAGCGGGTATTCTCACTATCCTATTCTTGATCAGAGATAAATGAATTCAGAGGAATGAGAATGAGAATACATGCGTACACAAAATTCCAAATTAATCGGCGGGATGTCCTTTTCACAACTTTATCCGATTATTTTTAGTGTTATTTTTAATATAGTTATAATACTATTAGCATAGCTAATATTGTTGATACCATTTTCACTATTTTTGCTATTATTAACATTATTCGTAGTACCCATTTCTATAATCAATATAATTATTATTGTATTAACAATAGTAACAACATAATATCGCTAACACTATATACCAATATCATACATTTTTTATTACCGTCTTACAACCTTATCGTTGTTATTTTTATTATTATTATAATAAATATATTATTAATATAGTTATTACTGCACTTTCGATTCAGAACTAAGAGCACCGTATTTTTATTATTAAAAAAATAAATTTTACTCGTTCATAATAATATTCTTTTACAATTTATACTTTAGCAAGACGACTACGAATTTTGTATTGTTATTTTTGTGTTTATTATGGTCGTTGCATATTGTTCTCAAAAACGGCCTATTAAGGTTAGAATTTTTCGGGCAACAATTCTAGGCCTTAATGGTTTCGAATTGTCAATATCGTAATATTGGGTATATACATGGGTGAGAGGTTCAAAAGGCCGTTCAAAACGCGATGGGTGCACGTCGTCACACTGATACGGGGTACGTTATCAAAGGCAGATGGAACGTCACATCGAGATCCGGCGGCTCAAGGATTTTCGAGCCCTGTTCTCTCTCGCGAACGGATTTGAATCCCGTTCGGACGGAACGTATTTGCGTGCACGTGTGCACGTCTGTATATTTGCGTGTGCGTGTAGCTACGTGCAATTGAGCGAGTGTTCTTTGCCCGGTCCTCTGTCTCGTCACGTAGCGGCCCAGCTTTCGACGGCACGGAAAACAGCGACGAAAAAAAAAATTTCGTACGCGAGCGAAACATTGTACGAGGGAGTGCATCTGGAGGATTTAATTGAAGAACTTTTTGTAGGATTCAAAACGGCTCGGAATATTGTTGTTTTTTTTGTAGCTGGATTTTTTGGTGTGGTTTTATTTATTGGTGGCGTGATGACCTGAGATTGAAATAAAAGAATATCGATATCAATTCTCGGTGATGTTAAGGATGTTGAGTCCCTATGAAACATGTTAATGTTAATTGTTCAATAAATTGCTTCTTAATCGTCATGAAATTTTTACACGACCTCCTGAATACTTCATGTAAAAACATACCAAATTTTCAGAATTCTATCATGATTACATCAACCTCCTTAAGGGTTGTCATAAAAAATGATAAGAAAATTCGGAAAATTTGGTATGTTTTTGTATGAAGTATTTAAGAGGTAGTGTTAAAATTTAACGACGATTAGGAAGCTCGTTATTGAAAAATTAACATTTTGTTAAGAACAATTTTTAAAAGAAATAAAAAAAAATGTATCAATAAACTTCGTTTTGTTTCCGTTGCTTTTAGTATATTGTAGATATTATAAAATTGAGAGGTCAAAAAAAAAACTTATTGCAATGTTACATCAGTTTCCAAAAAACAACATTTAATTTGTGAATGTTAATTGTTCAATAACGAGCTTCCTAATTGTCGTGAAATTTTTACACGACCTCTGAAATACTTCATACAAAAACATACCAAATTTTCAGAATTTTATCATCATTTGCGATTTGGGACTCAACATCCTTAAGGGAATGCAGAGAGTGGAAGAAAATTTAGAGGCATATTGGAAGGAGTATAATAGAAATTGAGTTACATTAATGGGGAACCCTTATTCAGAAGGTGGACGAAATATACAATGATAGGGTCTCGTAAATAGAATATTAAAAATCAAATTATTCCCATCTCGGTCAAAAATACGTAGCTTCATTGAATCATCGATCATTTTTTTCTGTTTCGATTTGGAACTTTAGTCTGTACTCATAGTTTTCGTCGTCGTTTTTTTCTTTAAAATGCCGTTCGATACGTGGAGTTCCGATGATTTTTCGAGTTTTGGCAGAATTTCAAAGTCGGACCATTGATTTTAGCGAAATTTTCCACCACGTCCCTTTGCCTCTTTCTCGGTCATTCTTCAAGTGCATTTTTCGGAAAACCTATTTGAGATATCGGGATGAATCAAGCAACATTCTCTAAGTCTACCAAAATCCTTTTTAAAACCCCCCCTATGAGCCCATGCGGCTCGAATAGAAACGGAGCTACGGCCATCTGAAGTTTCGCAGTTTTGAGGATTTTAAAGGGCAAAAGGGCCGATTTTTTTTTTACTCCCACACCATTTCTCGATTCTATCCAATGGAAAATTTTCCATCGATTACAAATATCATGGGGTTTGTGTCGAAAGCTCAAAATTACCCCGGCTTCACGCGAAAACCGTGTGTTCACGTACATTCGACGATTTCTAACCCTTCCTTTACACCCTGGATAGTGTTGAAGTTTGCATCGTTGGACTACAACGAAAGTATAGTTTCTTCGTATTGCTGATTTTTTTTTAGCACATTGAGACTACAAAAATGACTGAAACATTTTCAAATATTTTTTTACATTGACAATCTATAAACGAAACCCGCAAAAAAATATTTTTGACAATAAAAATAAAGAACCGAAGGAAATAAAAAAGAGTTTTCGTTGCATCCCAACGAGGCAAGCTTCAGCACAAAATGACTGGGTCATTTTGACCCGGACGAATCTGAAATAAGATGCTCACTTTCCTAAAATTTAAAGTTTTCAATAAATGTTCGCAACAGTACAATACACAACTAAATTTTCACAAGAAATTTCCAACTTTCACAACTTTTTCAAAATGTTCACAACAATTTTTCACAACAAATTTTCAGAATTTTCACAACAAATTTTCAGAATTTTCACAATTTTCACAATTTTCACAACTTTTTTTTCACAATTTTCACAACAAATTTTCACAATTTTCACAACATATTTTCACAATTTTCACAGGAAATTTTTACATAAATTTCACAACAGTACAATACATAATAAATTTTCTCAACAGTACAATACACAATAAATTTTCACAACAGTACAATACCCAACCCAACAATTTCCGAATTCTAATCATGCAGACTCATTAAGAAATGTTTAAGGTGCATACCGGATTTTTCGCAATAGAAACCGATCGAAGGGTTATTAAGGGCAGGTATACGAAGTATCCGGGTCAAATTGGCCCAGTGTGTCAAAGCCGTGGCAAAATATACGTGTGTCAAGGAAGAGTCAATAGAAAGTGAGGATTTTGTTGAAAATAAATGTTGAATTCGTGTTTATGGGGTAAAAATCGTATTTGGGGGCTGAATATACTTTGATAGGGACTGATGGAAAAAATTATATTGAAAATCCAAATTTTTTTTTCACCTTTTTTCACCACGACGAAAAAAAGTGTCCTCGCTCAATCACCGCTCGTGACTTTTCCATTTTTATCTGAAAATTCGCTCCGGGCGAATTGTCTCCGCAAGCGTGTGAAAATATTCGATCAGAATTGATGCGAGGCTGAAGCTAGTCCAAATGAGTTTGGTCCGAGAGCAAATGGAGACAGAAATCAAGATAAAGAGAAAAGGCAGGCAATGAAGGATACTTTATCGGCCTCGAATCACAAATTGAGACGCAGCAGCTCGTAGGAGAAAAGTATTGCACGAGCGTAACGACCGCGACAGTTCGTCCACTCGCCGGCAAAACTTTCGGCCCCGTAGTTGCTCCTACTTTCGTCCGTCCCTTTGCCCATTAATTTATTCACCCTTACCCTTCGCCCTCAAAGTACGGCCCATACCCACAAGGACCGGAGTATTTTTCAGGGCGGAAAATTCCGTAGGGTCCAAGCTGCTGTAACGACGATAGGCCACCTCACCCCCCCCCCCCCCCCCCGCTCCTACCAAGATTGAATGGCCATTGGAGAACACGAGAGAACGACTTATTCCGTGGAAAATCTTCCGATACGCCACTCCTGAGGTATTCGGATCATGATCCCAACTTTTCAACTTTCATGAATATAAAAACAACCATAAGAAAGAGGAATAAAATTTTGTCCAAAAGTTTCGCACATTTGTGCGGCTCAGCTCGTCCGAACTTTCTTCATTTTTCATCGGACCACCCTGTATACGTCATCGCGAATAATCAAAATTATATCGCACACGGATCGATAGTGAAGTAAAGAAAAGTAAAATCATTTTACGAAAATGATTTCCTTTATTTCCGTGTTTATTATCGTTATTTACACTACGAATTTAAAGGACACTGTGACGGGCCGAAAACGGGTCATTCCTTTTCGATGTTTTTTTGTCGACTAGATTCTTTAATTGGGATTTGGAAAAAAGGTATGTTTTTGAGCATGGATTGAACTTAGTTCGTGTAGATTTTTAGGAAAAAGAAAATTAACCACGTTTTTGAGGTCAAAAAGAGCTTCTGTATAAAAAATGTGGTCCAACAAGTTTTATAATCTACACTAATGTTGTTCCCGGTGTACATGGCAGTTTGGGTGAATTTTTTTTTAGTGAAGGGTGTTCGAACGAAAAAGCGTTATTTTGACGGAATTTTTATATTATATTCGGGGGTTTAAAAAATACTCAATAACAAAAACGGGCACGAACAACGATAGCTACTGCAAATACGGAATTTTGGTATTTTTATAACTGAAACTCGTACAATAATAGCTAGAGTTATGATTCTCGCTAAATCGTCTGTAACTTGGTTAAATATCTAAATTTCAAGTTAAATTTTTTTTTACATATTCTTGGATATGTGTACTTTGAGAAAATGCAAAAAAAGAATCGTCATTTTCGTCACAATGTCTCGCTTAAGGTTAATTGAATTTTTGTTCACATTTTTTTAGTTTCTGGCTACTTGAAGAAGAAAAAAACTGTGAAAAATCTTTCTAAATATATGGAAAAATTAATATTTTCCTATTATTCTGACCATGCGAAAAGAAGAAAAAATTCGTTCAGACGTATTTTGAAATATATAAAAAGAATATTTTCCTATTATTCTGACTATGCGAAAAGAAGAAACAAATCGTTCAGACTTATTTTGAAATATATAAAAAGAATAACATTTTCCTTTTATTGGTGGGTATTTGAAAACACAGAATTAACATTGCATATTGAAAATGAGTATGAAGATTAAAAAAGATCGGTATTTTTCGCGTTGTGCCTAAGCAGATCGATGCTTTAGATGCTTTAAAGAGAGAGGGAGAGAGATCAACGCGTGTGGATTGTCCTTTCCGGCGTCGAGCCGGTATACGAAAGCGGCGCGGGAAACCCAACGAACAAGGAAGCGTGAATGAATCCGTTTTCCCAGGCCCGCTCATGATGGTCCGTTTCGATCGATGCCCGGGACAGCCTGGTGCCCTTTCTCCCTATCTCTCTCTCTCTCTCTCTCTCTCTCTCTCTCTCTCTCTCTCTCTCTCTCTCTCTCTCTCTCTCTCTCTCTCTCTCTCTCTCTCTCTCTCTCTCTCTCTCTCTCTCTCTCTCTCTCTCTCTCTCTCTCTCTCTCTCTCTCTCTCTCTCTCTCTCTCTCTCTCTCTCTCTCTCTCTCTCTCTCTCTCTCTCTCTCTCTCTCTCTCTCTCTCTCTCCCCCCTCGCTCTTTATTCTTCCTCTCTCAACTTCTTTTTCATGTTCCTCGATCGCTTATTCACTTCTTATTTATGTATATATGCGAATCTAGAGCTGTATATAAATACAGGGTGGCCCAAAAAGTGACGTCCAAAAGGAAAAACCAGATGCTTCGTATCAATACCTATCCGAATCATCCCCATCTATGTTCTACGATCTTTTTTAGTTTTCGTGAAGAAGTCCTTTTCTCGCGATCTTTGTTACTCGTCTTATCAACATTAATTGAACTGTTGAGCAGCAAATAAATTACCAGCAATTGACACTAACGTCGATGCCTTAGATTTTGATCGAAAGTTTGAAAACAAAGATTAAGACAATCCACTGGAGTTCAGACGATCTACTAGAGGTCAGATGGTTAAAAAAATACTTATAGTAGTCGAATAAGGAACAAAACTCAAATGGCCACCTTCAATTTTGTTGAAACTCGTCATTGTGACAAGGCATTGAAAACTATCAGACACGTATTTTTTATTTATGGGCGAAAAAAGGATTTAATGTGGAAACCACCCCTTCAAAGAAAAGGGTAGCTTCCACCCTTAATTTAATATTTTTTCAAAACTTCTATAGAGAATTTTTCATCGCTTTGCATTAGAAGAATTTTGATTTTTGTTTCATTAAGATCGGTGGACTGCTTTTGGGTGAAAATGCAAAATCGATCCTCGATACGCCTTTTATTGAGGGGTGGTTTCCCCCTCGTGAAACCGTTTTTCCGTCGATAAACAAAATACGTGTCTAATAGCTTTTTGTGCTTTATCACATATATGAGTATTAACAAAATCGAAGGCGAACACTTAAGTGTCCCTTGTAAACGGCTCCCAACTGTTAAAAACAAAACTTCTCATTGTGAGTGGAAAGTACATACACAAAAGAGAAGAAAAAATAAACATCTATGCTACAGGAAAACTCCACGGAAAAATCCGTTAATGTTTTCCTTTTGAAAACTGAACCAGATGGTAGAACATAGATTCAAATAGGTATTGATACAAGAAATCTAAATTCTCCTTTTGGATGTCACTTTTCGGGACATCCTGTACAAATATATATAAATATATTATATATATATATATATATATATATATATATATATATATATATATATATATATATATATATATATATATATATATATATATAAGTTTATTTATAATCCTGCTCTAGAACATGCCCATACAATACTATATAATAAAATGTATATAAAATTGCTAGAAAATGTTATCCACCCCCATGTCGATGAATATGTAAATGTATATATATATATATATATATATATATATATATTCTGAATTTTTATATATATATTATTTATATATATTTTATATATATATATATATATATATATATATATATATATATATATATATATATATATATTTTTTTTTTTTTTTTTTTTTTAAGCACGTAGGTAGAATTCGCCCGTGCATCCGCGGATACTCGTCTCGCTCCGCTTTCGGCCGATGAAGAACGCGATGAGTTTCACACTGCTGGCGCGCGTGTCATTATTCGGGTCACGTGAAACCGGTATTGTATTATCCCCCGAGTGCTTTTTGTCAAGTGGAAACTTTAATTCGTTAGTCATATCGGCGTATGGTTGAAAATGAAACGGGAATAGTTATTTTGTTTTACTGGTAACTTATGAGCACTAATGAGTTAGCATGAAATGAGAAATTTTGGAGAGATTTTTTTTTATTGCATCGTTTTTATAGCCGACGGTCTTAAAAGAGGAGGCACCGTCAGGCAGGAAAGAAATTTGCTGCTTTTCAATATTTTGTTTTTAAAAGGAAATTTTTTTTTTATCATTTTTCAGACTCAGGGTATGTTTTGTTACTACTTTTTGCTGTTGCATAGTATTTTTCTTCATTAATATTCCAAAATGGCGGACGTATGGCGAGGTCTTCCAAACTGCATTTTTTAAACTGGCGTGACGTATAGCTAGAAAACTAATCGACCGATTCTGATGAAATTTGTTATGAATCTTTCTAACCTTACTGTCTAAAACATGACCCTCAATGTTTTTAAAAGTTGAAGAATAAAAAACATTTTTTATGTAGACATTTTTTTCGAAAAATTCAATATTTTTGTTTGACAACGTACCGTTTCATCGATTTTTGAAGTTTTTCACTTTTTGTTGGTTCACATTCGTGACGCGCCGGCTAACGCCGCAAACCGTTTAGAAAACCGTGCCGGAAGTGCGCCATTTTTGGAGATTACAAAAAATACCATGTAACAGTCAAATATAGTGATAAAACATACCTTGAGTCTCAAAAATGGGGAAGCAATATTTCCTTTGGAAAAAAAATCATGAAAATCATCTCCCCCTTTATCTCCCTCTTTAACTGTCATTTGCAATAAAGATTTTCTAAATATTACCAAAATTGACAGAGTTATGACCATTTTTGTGGAAAGTCGGATCGCCCACCGCGCTACAGCATGACCGCGAAATAAAAATAAAAAGTATTGCATAATTTTATAGCTGAGAGTCTTTAATTTCATTCGCATTTACGATTTTGTAAAAATTCCAAAAATTCACCGACTTATGACGATGTTTGTAGAGGGTCAGATCGCCCACTGCGCTTTATGAGACGGTGCAAATCGCATCTCAAAATCTAGGAGTCCGATTCCCTTTAAATTCGGACAGAGCGTAGATTATAACATTTTCTATCGCATAACCGGGTGATTTTTCAAATATTTTCATCCATTTGTTAACAACAAATGAAGAAAATAATTATCTGGGATCGAAAGTCAAACTTTGTTTCCACAGCTGATCGTAATTTTCAAAATTTCAGAAAAGTATCCGGTCATACAAAAGTGTTATTATTATACTAAAAGTGCATTTATTTATTTTTCGTTTGGCTTCCCTAGTTGCCAGATCCGCCCACATCGATTGGTCGAACCACCCACACACAACGGCAGCATTTTGTTTAAATAATAATAACTTTTCTGTTTATCAATATTTTTTAATAAAAAAAGGCTCAATCCCCGCAAGACTTTGCATTAATTGTGTACAAAATCCCGCCCTCGTCATCTTAACACTCCCATAAAAAAAAATATTGAAAATCAATCTTTTTTTTTATCCCGAGCTTATGAAGACTCTGCTGAATTATTTATAATTTTTATATTTACAATTTTTTGTAGCCAAAAACGGTGAATAAGCACGTTTTTTGTTTCGAAAAAATGTCCGCCATTTTGTTATTTTTGCATATATAAAAAATCATATGATATGCGCTATGGCCATTAGCATACTGAATCTAAAACCGTTCGATCTTTTGGTTTCGCATGATCCATCTTGGAGATTTCATCAACAGCGCAGACCTACAATTTTTTTAGGACATTTTTTGAACTACCATTTTCTTCTATAAATAGAAACCTAAATAAATTTAAAAAAAATTTGATGTATTTCGAAAGTGTAGTTATTAAGTGCAACAACTTTTATATCAATATTTATAAAATCAACCTATCAAAAAAAATCTTTAAAAAGCTCTTTTTAGCGTCTAAAATGAGAACTATATAGTCAATAATAATAATTTTATTGTTTATGAATTTTTTTAATAAAAAAAAACTTAAACTCCGCAAGACGATGTATTAATTGTCTGTAAAATCCCGACCTCGTAATCTCAATACTCTCGTCAAGAAAAAATATTGAAATTTGACCTGTTTTTTGGGATCCAAGGTTATGAAGACCCGGCTCATATATCAGATACGTTTATGCAACGAGAACGAATCGCAGCAAGACCGGCACTTTTTTACCTCGTGTATATGTATCAGCACACATGTAAACTTGACTCTGACGTATATACGTGCGTGTCTACGTATAGACATGCATCAAAGGGTTCATTACAATACCCCCCCCCCCCCCCCCCCGTCGCCAGGCCACCCCGCCCGCAGAGATGCGGTCTGCAGCCTTACATGTGCCAACGTAGTATCAACTGTGGACGTATATACGGTACCAAATAAATGGGGGCACATGTATGCGTGTGCCTTTGATAGCAACATTCACGAGGAAACGAAATTATAGGCCGCGTGTCTATGTGAACCAACGCTCTTCACAGACGAAGAAAAAAGAACATCTCAACTTTGTAATTATCCCATCTGCGAAAATTTCTTCCCAGTTAATAATTCGCGGTAAATGGAAATAAATTGTCATATAAAATGTCATGGGTCTATATATGTATTAATCATTATATAACGATAATTTTGAGCTTTTTTTCTATAATAATCGAGTTTTATTTGCACAAATTGCTTTACAAGATTTAAAAAAAAAAGCTTTTTTTCTGTAATTTTATTTATTTATTTATTGACTGTTGTCGTTGATATTCATCTTTATCGTTGATATTCATTGCCTATGTATTCTTAGTGAATTTTTTTTTATCGTGATAAAGAAAATCCTTAAGAAAATTAATGAGGATTATTTCGTAACGATGTATTATTATTATTTCATTGTTACTACTATATATTCATGCATGCACATAATAAATAATGAGACAATGAATATCAATTATGATGAAGAATAATAGAACATAGATGAGACAACCATATGCTTGGAGAAAAAAATTAAGAAAGAATATTTTGCAATATTCTTTCTCATTATATATATATATATATTTAACAATATTAAATATATTTTTTTTAATAGTTTTATTTTTCTATTGTACTTTTTAATTTATATTTTCTTCACTAGTATTGGGACTATTGAAGAATAATAGAACATAGATGAGACAACCATATGCTTGGAGAAAAAAATTAAGAAAGAATATTTTCCAATATTCTTTCTTATTATATATATATATTTTACAATATTAAATATATTTTGTTTAATAGTTTTATTTTTCTATTGTACTTTTTAATGTATATTTTCTTCACTAGTATTGTTTATCATCAATAATATTTATTGCCTATATATTCTTATCACAATGTATTTTCTCGTGATAAAAATAAATCATTAAAAAATAAATGCTTGTTTTCCAACGCTTTAGTTGTTTATATGTACATCGCCAAAAGAGAAAAAGCCCAAAACAAAAAACGTCCACCCCTCTGCCCCATCGTTCCTCATCCATTTAGCGAATTTTCTCTCCGAACAAGTGGCTCAGTCGGTATTGAGCTTCCTTATGAAACAAAAGCTTTGAGCAAAGGCAAAAACGAGGGAAAAAAGGTTTCGCGCACAAGTTTCAATGTGCCGCGCTTTGTGTTTCCCCTTTGGATCCGTAGCCTACACGAGGTTACTTTAATTCCGAAAGTCTGGCCAACCCCTTCGAAAAACGAGAGAATTTCACGAGCTTGAGAAACCCCTTGCCATTCTTTCCGCATTTCTCTTCGCTCGAGCTTGTCAAAAATTGAATAAAAAAAGCGAGAGCGTGAGCCAAAAACGAGTTTTTATTTTCTTCAAAAAAGCACTAGATTTTTACCTCAAGCCGAATCCAAAAAAAAACTGAACAATCCAAAAAAAATCATACAACAATGGAAAAATAAAAAGAAACCCGAAAACGGTACAACGCTAGGTGATTCTGAAAAAGAAAACATGATTTTTTTCCAGCCTTTCAACCCTGTCTGCTTTATCGATTCACACGGTCGTTTACGACGCAATTAAACGAAATAAAATGTCAATAGTCCACGTCGGGAACTGGGCCACAAATATTTATTCCGCACAACCATGTAATTTCCCTTGATGCGTCTACTCTCAACGGGAAGCGACGAACGACAAAATGTTGCCTGGACAGAGCCAAGTGGACGAAGAACTTGAAGCGCTTTGCAGAGGACCCAACGGGAACGTGAAAATCCCACTGGGGAACGCGGCATCGAGAAAGTTGCGTTTGCAGTGAGAGTTCGATAGTCCTGGCGCCCGCACAGGTTGCCAAGCTCGGGGGAAGCTTCGCCCCGTCTCCTCGAGGCTCTCTGGGGCTTTTGAAGTTCACTGCCCAACATCGTTCCTGTACACGTAAACACCGGCGAGCCTGCCGCGCAGCCCAAGTGAAAACGAGAAAAAAAAACGAGGAACCACCAGGGAAAGAAACTTGGAACGATCAATGAGGAAGGTGATGAAGACTCGGCGGCCCCGGGGCCAGATACAAGTTGATCGGAATACAAATTTACATACGTACGTGTGTGTGTGTATATATATATTTATTTACTTATTTACTCATTTATTGATTTACTCGTTTATTCAAGCATTCATTTATTCATTTACTTATTTATTCATGCATTCATTTATTCATTTACTTATTTATTCGTGCATTCAATCATTCATTCATCCATCCATTCATTCAATCATCCATTCATTCATTCATTCATTCATTCATCCATTCATTCATTCATTCATTCGTTCATACATTCATCCATTTATTCATTCATCCATTCATTCATTCATTCATTATTCATCCATTTATTCATTCATTCATGCATCCATTTATTAATTCATTCATTCATCCATTTATTCATTCATCCAGTTATTCATTCATTCATCTATTTATTCATTCATTCATTCATCCATTTATTCATTCATTCATTCATTCATCCGTTTATTCATTCATTCATGCAACCGCTCATCCATTCATTCATTCATTCATTCTTTCATATTCATGCATTCATTCTTTCATATTCATGCATTCATTCTTTCATATTCATGCATTCATTCTTTCATATTCATGCATTCATTCATTCATTCATTCATTTATTCATTCATTCTTTCATATTCATGCATTCATTCATTCATTCATTCATTCATTCATTCATTCATTCATTCATTCATTCATTCATTCATTCATTCATTCATTCATGCATTCATTCATTCGTTCATTCTCTTATGCATTCATGCACTCATACATTCATTCAATCATTCATTCATTTATTTATTTATCAACGTATCAGTGTAGTATTTCATACTTCAAAAGTACTTAATATCGCGAAACTTTTTTAGGTTAAGGATCTTAAAAAATGGAATTTTCGGCTTCAGCATAGCGTCACGAAAGAAATAACGTAAAACGGTACAAGGATTTGATTTATAAAGTGATTTCTCATAAGGGAGCTTTTTCAGATGGATATGATAATGATGTGGGGATCAGGTTGAGAATTTGAGAACATTGCTTTTCTCGATTGAACATGGCGTCATAGAAATGGGTTTTTTCAGACTTTTTTCCTACTCGTATTCGCCAGACCAGAACCGGCATCATCAAGTAAATTTTCCACTTGACGGATGACTCAATGTCGTTCCAAAAACAATTTCTAATAGTCAGCATCCCACTATACTCTTGCAACTATCTCTCCCCTCTCTCTCTCTATCTCGATTGTGTCAAAAAGCTTTTTCATCACGCCTTCTGAGAATCCCCATAAGCCGCGATTCCTTCGCATCTTGCACCCCCTCCCCTTCGCCACCCTTCGCCACCCTCCGTAAACTGACGTACCGTAGATTATCCCCTCTGCGAAACCATGGGTCGAAATTTTTCACTTGTCGAGGATCGATCGTCATCAAGCTGAGAGATGAATAGGGGATCTTTGAAACTTGTAATGCATATGACGCATTAGTGAAATTGGAGAGGGCCGTGTGGAAATGGGATGGATGTGCACGTACCCTATTCCAGGGGGGGAGACTTCTTTGAAAGAGCGGTCTCTAAAAAAAAATAGTGTATGGAAAAGAGAACGAGAGAGAGGGAGGGAGAGGGGGGAGGGAGAAAGGGGGAAAGATAAGGGTTGTTTACACAGGCGGTTTACAAAAATAAATATGGGGAAAATTGCATGGCTGCTTTCGTGCTGAAAAATAAAATTATGCTTGTTTTTGTTTCGCATAGACGGAGCTTTGCTTTCACGATGTTTTATTGTATATGTTTATATATATATATATATATATACACAATGTCTATGTAATAAGCTTAAGTACGGGACAAAGTGAAACATCCAGGGTGCCCTGTTCTGAATGGATAATTCTGCAACTGTCAATAAGTCAGATGATGTCCTACCATATGATGGAATTTCCGTTTAGTAAAAGTCCCACTGTTTTCGAGATAAAACTCATCTGCTTTTTGTCTTTCGCATGCCATTTCTACCCATGATAAATTTTTTGACCCGATTCTTTTCAAAATACTCTCAGTTATTTGCTTTATCTATAAAAGGCTTATTTTTCACCTTAAATGTTAAGGAAAGTATGGAAAAAGATCTTATGCAGAATATCCTGCAAATCAATTCGAACGTCTGACTTTGATATTGATTTGTTTTTTGAATTACTTGAAAAAGGTGCTTAGTTATTGTTGATTCGTATAACTTGTAGAAATGGCATGCGAAAAACCAAAAGCGAATGATTTTTTTCAAAAATAACATAAAGCCGAAAATCACGAAAACCGTGGGACTTTCACTAAACTGAAATTCCAGCATATAGTAGGACGTGATGTGATCTATCGACAGTTGCAGGATTACCCATTCATAACAGGACACCCTGTGTACTCCACTTGAGTACAGTACAAAAATCACGATTCTCTTTTAATCGAATATTTACTACAATTTTATTTATATTTCATATTTATATTTTATAATTTTATTTATATTTTATTTTTTATAGCTGCTATAAGTTGGATTATAATTTTTCCTGCGGTAATTCAAAGCCTATTGTGATATATATAACCTTGATGTATATACTTGAATAAAACGCCAGTGCACCTGAGAATCAGAAGAATATGGGGCCGTCTATACCGGTACGGGTTTCCCACTGTTTCCCTGTACCCTCGATGCAGGTATAGTGTAGCTTAAGACGGCTGTGGACGCAACGACAGTTAGGTTAGATTAGCGAAGTGCAGGTAGGGAGTGATAGGAAAGGGTTCAATTGGGAAGAGTAATACGTAAAAATTCGCAAGGCTATACGTTGGAATTTACATATTAAAATATGTATAAATAATTTTATACATAATATATAATAATTACACGATATACATGTATGTATATTTCTTTTATTGTAGCTTCCATTGGGTGAGGTCGTTCCCCTATTAAATTCCCTACCATGTTCCACTTCACATCCCCTCACATCCCTTCACATACCAATATTATATTTATATTATAAAGAATTATTTCAATTTGAAGCAGCATTCTATTTTAGAGATTTTGAAAAATCAATTTTTTGCATTTTCTTAAAGAATAGCCTCTTAAGAATATGTCCTCAAGAGGAAATTTCGAAATTGCCAATATTTACTTGCAATATTCGTACGCCAACAAGCGAGAGCACAATAGGATCGACCGGTCGGAGCTACGAACTTCAGAAGCTTCTAGGGAAGCTGGAGCTGCTCGCAGGGGAGAAGGAGCTTCATAAAATCATCATTTCGAAGTCGAGAAAGGCACACTTTACGAGGCAGGAATGGCCGATTAATGTAATGTAAGTATAACACGCCATTATGCCACTTAGATAGTTCCAGTTGACTGAAATTATACTCAAAACGTTAAACACGTTTTTTTCGAAACTACTTTTTTCAACCTGGTTGACATAAGATCTCGGGTTTCGCTTGACCGATTAACTTCAAATTTGGTATGGACCTTCGGTATATATTCCTCTATCTTCCCTACCTCGGGCATAGTGAAATTATTATCAAGACTATTTCAAAAAATTAAATACTTTGAGAAAATAAGGGAAAAAATCACATCTTTCCAGACAGTCGCCATTTAGAAAAAATAAAAATTTTACTTTTTGGTACCTGTCATAATGACTTTCTTATTGATAAAAAAAATTGGTTTTATTTCTGTTTCACATAGAGTTGAATGAAATGTTTCCCTGAAATGTTTCATTAAGGAACACGTAGCATTGTGTTGAAGACCATTAATACTAAGTTTCGAGTAAATCTGAACAGATATTTCTTCTACCATACAAACTTTGCTACAACCCTTTTTCCCTCAAAGATTCGACTTCCAAAAACGCTGAAATTTTATTAATTGTGTCTGGAAGCAGTAAAAAAAAGTTTCAAGTAAATTTGACCCGATTATTTTAATTTTCCGTACAAACTTTACCACCCGCTTTCGTTTAGGGGTTGAATTTCGAAAAACGCTAAATTACGTATTTTATCAATGATGTTGAAGAGCATTAATACCAACTTTCATGTAAAGTTGTCCATAAAAATATTATTTTCCGCTAAAATTTTGCCACCCCCTTTCACCCCTTTAGGGGTTGAAGTTTTAAAAATGCCGAAATACGTGTTTCATTAATTGCGTCACAGAGCATTAATACCAACTTTCAATTAAATTTGACCATAAAAATATTATTTCCCGTACAAATTTTGCCACCCCCTTTCACCCCCTTAGGGGTTGAATTTCGAAAAACGCCTAAATACGTCTTCCATTAATTGTGTCACAGAGCATTAATACCAACTTATAAGTAGATTTGACCATAGAGATATTATTTCCTGTACAAATTTTGCCACCCCCTTTCACCTCCTTAGGAGTTGAAGTTTGAAAAACGCCGAAATACGTGTTCCATTAATTGTGTCACAAAGCTTTAATACCAACTTTCAAGTAAATTTAATAAAAATATTATGTCCCGTACAAATTTTGTCACCCCCTTTCACCCACTTAGGGGTTGAATTTTTTTTAACGCCGAAATACGTCATTCATCAATTGTCTTGCAGAGCATTAATACCAACTTTCAAGTAAATCTGACCATAAAAATATTATTTTCCATAGAAATTTTGCCACCCCCTTTCGCCCCCTTGAAGTTGAGTTTTGACAAAACGCCTAAATACGTCTTTCATTAATTGGGTCACAGACAATTAATACCAACTTTGAAGTAAATTTGACTATAAAAATATTATTTCCCGTACAAATTTTGCCACCCCCTTGAACTCCCTTAAGGGTTGAACGTTGACAAAACGCCTAAATACGTCTTTCGTTAATTGGGTCACAGACAATTAATACCAAATTTGAAGTAAATTTGACCATAGAAATATTATTTCCCGTCCAAATTTTGCCACCCCCTTTCACCCACTTAGGGGTTGAATTTAGAGAAATCCCTTCTTAAACGACGCCTCCAATATAAAATCAACACCCTCTTCAAATTTCACGGTCAGTAATTTAGGCTGGGCGATGAGGAGTCAGACAGTCAATCACGACCTTGCCTTTTATATATATAGATTTTTATTTTTCACGCTTGAACAAAGAATGACATCTTGAAACTGAACAAGACCGATTCTTCTAAAGTCTCGATCTTTAATTTCCCCTGCGTTGCGAGTGTCTCTTGGCAGTTGAACAAAAGTCGTAAAATATTCCAAACTGAACACGATAATGTGCTCCGAAGAGTCTCTCGGTTTCCCTTCAACGTATGAAAAAGGGCCAAATCTGCCTCTATTTCGAGGGAAATATGGGGATGCTCGTGACTCGCGCAAGTTTTTTATTTTCATCGATGCTCCACACGTGTTCTCGCACGTTCCACCTGAGGGTTCGCTTTCACGTACGACGTGGCAGACATTGTCGCTGATGCGCTTATCCAACGACACACGAACGGACACACATTCACACACACACACACACAGGAAGACGGTGACGCGTCTTGGTTTGATTGGATCAGCCGTCAGGTTAGCTCCGCCGATGTTGCGGCGAACGCGACAGCCTACGTTGAGGGTGTCGTGTGAATATTTTCGTCGGAGCTTGACAAACGCATGCAAATAGACATATTTGCAACGTTGCACTTTTGAAGCCTCAAAGAAACCGATCCCCACGTGGAAAGGGCGAAGCGAGGTTGCGAGGGTGATGAGAAATTGATAAAAACAACGTAGAAACTTTATTTCAACAAAGAAAATCAAAGCTTTTTTCAAATTGAATTATACCACTTTTTAAAATTCTTTTTTTGTGTTTTTTTTTTTATTGGGCCAGTTTTGATGGGAGAAAATAGTTGGCTGGTTAATTCAAGGTGGGATAACACTGTGACGGGTAAAAAAGAACATGTTGGTGACACTTTTCGATACCTTGAAATTGACCGGTCTAGATGAGCTTGGGCCTCGAAAAACGAGTTGATGTTCGATTTTTTTTCTGATGAGAGTGATGGAATGAGGAGGTCGGGATTTTACACACAATTGATACATAGTCTTTCCAGATTTTCGTTTTTTTTTTATTTAAAAATATTGATTAACAGTGGAGGTATTATTACTTAAGGGACACCATTGTCATGAGCCGAAAAATCATTTCTTTTCCATCTTCTCAAAGTATGCACATTCAAGAATATGTGAAAAAATGTTGAAGATAAAATATTGAAAATTGAAGTTGCACACGATTTTTGCTTGTTGCAATCAAAACTGAATGGAAATATGAAAATCTATCGTATTATAAAATTCTTATAAAAGAATTATGACTAATAATAATGGTACAAATTAATGTAAAAAATAATTATAAAACAATGTTTGTAATTATTATCGAAAATGATTCCAAATAATCGTAAAATTGCCATTATAATTAAAATCTCGATAATCCCGAGTAATTAAATTCAAAGTGACTCTTTGTGACTGAAGAAATGTGACCTAATCAAAGCTACACGTGGAAATCTTGATAATTATAAGAACAATTCTACACCGGAAAGATTGAAGAAATATTTTTGGCTATTGCTAGGCCGTCGAAAGTTTGAAACGTGAAGGGATATAATTCAATAAACGAAGCACACTCATTGCATATAGAAACTGTATAAAAACCATATAAAAATGTTAATGATCAATCTCTCGCGTCATTCACAAGGAACAATGAATAATCAATGATAATCGTGGAATGAGATTAAAAATTCGAGATTGAAGCAAAGTTGGATGCAAGATCGTTAGGGACTGCGGGACAGCGCTCGGGGACGAAACTTATTGGTCCGTCAGAAGTTAAATTAAAAGTGAACACGCAGAGAGAGAGAGAGAGAGAGAGAGAGAGAGAGAGAGAGAGAGAGAGAGAGAGAGAGTGCAGCGTGACGCAGAAAAAAATTAGTGTCGAGGAACCGCAACGAGCCAGACGAGAAAAAGCTCTTTTTCAGACGAATTTTTTTGTACTCCCAGAAAAAAAAATTTTACTCCCAAAATTAGAAAAAACTATTTTCCTCTACTTCAAGAAAAAAACATTTTTTCACTCAAAGAATAAAAAAATATTTCCCACTCCAAGGATAAGAGAAAATATTTTTTCACTCCAAGAATAAAAAAAGTATTTTTTCACTCCGGGAATAACAAAAGTATTTTTTCACTCCAAGAATAATAAAAGTATTATTTCACTCCTAAAATAAAAAGAAGTTTTTCCATTACCCTAAGAATAAAATAAAAGAACTTTTTTAATCCAAGAATAAAACAAAAGTATTTTTTTACTCCGAGGATGAAACAAAAGTATTTTTTTTACTCCAAGAATAAAACAAGTATTTTTTTACTCCAAGAATAAAACAAAAGTATTTTTTTCTCTCCAAGAATCAAAACAAAAGTATGTTTTCCTTTTTTTTCTCGTTATTAATTCAGAGTATACCGAACTCTAGCGATATTATCACGAGTCCGGAGATTCTCTCGTGACTCTCGTGGCCCTTTATCCCGTGACTTTTCCCTTCACCCTTCGACTCGCGGGATCATTCCAGGCATCAAGCACCGGGGTTTCCGGCTCCGTCGAATATAGAGGGTTGCTACTGCCCGTTACTTTTTATCCCCTTTTTTAGTCATCCGGACTCGACCCTCCACGTAGGGTCGTCCATGGACGCACAGGGATGTTTTCAGATGTACAGGAAATTCCACATTCCTGACACGTGTGTATACAAATACGTACGTGTACGTACAAGCATTGCCGTGCTGACGATCCCCCCCGCTCGTTCTGAACAGTCGGATGGGTGATCGGAAAACAGTGAAATGATAGGGGCCAAAAGGGCAAGGAATCGTGAAAACTGGAAAGGGCATAATGAACGATGCAAATAATATTTATGGGGCCGGAAAGTATTTAGGTTACTTTACGTATTTTGGAAAGGCTCTAATTCAATATTTACCATTTATCATTTACCATTTTACCATTTTATCATTTAGTACTAAGAGTGATCACGTGTCAAAAAAAAAACTCCATTGAGCTAGAGCAAAAGGACTCTGGTATATATAATAAAAAAAACCAATTGCATTATTTTTTAAGAAACCGTAGCATATTTATAATTGTTTTTTATTATTTATGTTCCTGTACTTGGAGGAACTTTAGCAAATAAGCAAGAACCATTGAATTAATAATCTTAGCAAATAAACCTTAGCAAATAAACAAGAACCATTATTAAAAACAATTGAATTGTACTTAGACATCTTGTAGCAAACGCACGAAAAAAATTGAATTGCGTTTGGAGATCCTGTACCAAGTAAACAAAAACAATTTAATTGTATTTGGAGACCCCGTAACAAAATTTTTTTTAAAATAAAATTATGTTTGGAGATACTGTAGCAAGTAAACAAAAAACAATTAAATTGTATTTGTAGATCCTATAGCAAATAAACCAATCAATTAAAGTATATGTAAAAGCACGTGACGAAGTTCGGCGTTGAAAAAACAATCCAAATGTCAGAACCATTAGGAACAGTCAACGCGAAAGGCCTCGTGTAAACACTTCTGTATACACGAACAAATGCGGGACCCTCGGAATTTCAAAGGTCACCCATCCATATATGCGACTCCTTCCTGACATGACAAGACTTCATCAAAGAACTCTCGCGGTCTAGAGCTTTCGGTTATGGCGTGCGTCGCCGTGAGCGGAAACAAACCCAAACGAGAAAAAAAGCGAATCCGAGAGCACGTAATGCATTGTAAACCGATATGTGTGTGCGCGCGTGTGTGTGTAAGGGCCTCGAGAATTTCCCGAAAGCATTTTCAAGCTTTCAGCAGCCGGATCCACTTTTTCCCCCACAAAAGCATAAGACAATACCTTTCTAAAACGAATTCTGCCATCACGTCACGTCGGCAGTGGCGAAATTACACCACTATTGCGAATTCAATCAGACATTTAAGGGGTTACCCCCACTTGCGATTTTGAAGAAAATCGATTTTTTTTATTGCATTTTTTTGAAGTATAAGTATCTGAGAATATGTGCTGAAAATTTCAAGTCGATCCGAACAAAATTGACTGAGATATGAGCGTTGAAAGAGAAGAATCCGTGAATTGAAGAACTGAAATTGAAACTTTAAACGCGTTTTTCTCAAAATGGCATTTCTGAAGTCGGTGACCAAGATTACTCGAACACTAATGAACCGATCTTCTTGAAATTTTGCAGGCTTATTTAATACATAAAAATGTAGTCTTTAATCGTTCGATTTTTTTTTTCGAAAAAAAATGGCCGGTTTATAGCCAAAAAACGGCCGTTTTTTGTCGTTAAAATCGAACCATTAACTTTGACTGTCCGCCATTTTGTGAAAAATGAATATGTTTTTAAAATCCTTCGATTAAAGACTAGTTTATACTTATATTTGACTAAATCCATCCGCATTTTTTTTTCAGATGATCCACTTCGCCGCAATGTTGGTCACCGCAAACCGTGTATATAAAAACATTATTTCATTGACGGCCATTTGCCACTAAACAATGTAATATTTTTCAATAAAAAAATTACTGAAAGTTCTTCAAGATGTGTTCTTTAAGATGGTATATTGATCGATTAGAAATGTTTTGCAGTTTTCTTTAAAAAAATTCATGAAAAAGGCCTTTTTTGCGCTACAAGTGGGGGTAACGCGTTAAAAAAAATCTTCAAAAATTCTCAATAAAAAGAAACAAATTATTTGACTTGTATCTTTCGAATTAGTCTGATAATTATCACGACAATTAATACTGATTCTTCTTCACAACGATTGCAAACATCTAGAAGTGTCTAAAAATTGGTAAAATGGTGTAGTAAAAAAAGAAGAAGTGCATTCAGCATCCGTTCTTACCATTTTAGCGTTCCACTATTGTGTCCTATTGAAAATAATATCAAAAAACGCCAGTATTCATTCCTATGCCAATATACATATCCATATATACATTTTTTCTAAATGATATTTATTTTGAAGATGATTGTATTATTCGTATAGTTTAAAAAACATTTACATCAAAAATGCTTTCTGTTTTTGACAGAAATTTTTAACAGGACACGGGCTTTTTTTAATATTAATATTTCTGTAATTATCTGAATAATACAATAACTTTTAAAAACAAATAATAATTATAAAGAATGTATTAGAAGGAAAGCTTTTTTCGTAAAACATTCTCATGCATTCACTTCAAAAGGCGCTTCGCGCCGAAAAAAGGTGCAGACGTCAATCAGTGTTTTTGTCGAAGTCTATTTTCCGACGATGAGGTTCGCACCGAGATCGATCGATGAAAAAAAAAATCGTCTGGTACCTGTTTTGTTCTTTCTTCTTTTCTTCTTCCACGCAGATTCGAAGAGCAGAAAACTCGCCTCGGCTCGCGTGAGTGATTAATTTTGCGGAAATTTCATCTACCGAAAAATCTGGTGAAAAAAAAAATTGATTCGCTGCGAAGATTGGGAGCTGCGAATCGCATGAGCATGTATATAATCGCGGGTTTATCGCGGTTGGAAAAGTACGAAAATATTTGATAGAAAAAGCTCGTCATTTTGGAGAGGAAGATGGAAGAAAATTGAATTGTGGGCGAGAACGAGAGTGTGCACACATGCAGATAGAAGCAAATAAAGGTTATGCACGAGTAGATGAAGACTCGATGTGAGAGAGAGAAAGGGAGATAGCCCGAAACGACCTCATCGTTTCTCAAGTCCGTTCAATCTCGCCGCGGTATACCAAGTCGTTTCCCCACATTGTACCTCATGAATATTTAGCTGCATATGCATATGTGCAATAGGTGCTAGAGGATCAGCAAAGAGTTTGATGCACTTTGCCACACTCGTTGCATATGGCCCTGTCGTCATATTCTACTCGCCCGTCTCACAAGGAACATCACTTTGGTGTCCGCCTCCGATTTTGTTGAAACTTTTTTATGTAGAAGAGTATCAAAAACTAAGAGACACGTATTTTTTTTTATCGGCGGAAAAACGGTTTTGAGGGGTGAAACGCACCCTCGAAAATGGGGATGTTTTTTCGTTTTTCGTCGATAACGTTTTAACGGTATGAGATATAAAAAAAATTCAAATTGCAACAATGTTTATTTTTTCATGTACTATACATTGGAGATCAGAACGATACCATTATCGACGAAAACCGAAAAACACCCCTACTTTCGAGGGCGCGTTTCACCCCTTAAAACCGTTTTTCCGCCGATAAAAAAAAATACGTATCGCTTACTTTTAGGTGCTTTATAACATATCCAAATTTCGACAAAATCGAAGGGTGTCACCTGAGGGATGTTCCTTGTCAGTGTGACTTTTTTCGCACGTCCGACCAAACGCTGCCCTTTCTACTTCGCGACGTCTTCCCTTTTTTTTTCCTCAGCCCACGCCCCTCGCTGGCTGATTCGCCGAAGAGAATTTTTCAACTAAATTGATATACTCTTTTTTTCAACGTTCCACGTTTACTCAAATTATTCTTAAGGCCTTAAGGCACACTAACGGGTATAAAATCATGTGCGAATTTAACAATTTTTTTTTCGTATGAAAAAATGATTCACTCATAAAATTAACTACACAACTATTTAGTATGAATATCAAGCTGTTAAAAAATATATTGTTTTTTCGATGTACAAAATGGCCGACTACTCGAAACTTCTCGAAACAGCTTTTTTCCAATTGGCGTGACAAATAACTTCAACAATTTTCGCTCGATTTACTTCAAATTCAAAAGTTATGTTCCTAGTTGCATTTCGCAGAGAAGTACGTAAGGAGTTTCTGATTAATCGAAAACTTTTCTTTTTATGAGGAGTTTATGAGCAGTTATAACGAAATTTTTCACTGAAAATTAATTTCTTAAGTTCGAATACCTACAACTTTTGAATAAAAGAATATTTTTAAATTCCGTACGTACTTGTCTAGAAAAAAAAATGTTAAATTCTGTTGCCTAAGGCCTTAAGGGGCTTACCGCGGGAAAATATTCGGAAAAAATCGAGATAAATTGGATCTTCGGAGCTAAAGATATTTCGACGCTGATATTCAACGAAAAAAACATCGAAAAAAGCTCGCAATTTTTCTACAGCTCTTACGTCACGAGCCACGAGCCGTAGCGAGGGTTGTGGCCGCCCTGAGAGTCTCCGAATTCACCAAAAGGATGAGAATTTGCCTTCTCGACCAACTTCGGCAAGTTTTCTTCCTCGCTCGACAGGATGGGAATACAAACGTGAAGCTCGGAGGGCGCGGTGCTCGGTCAAGAGGAGAATGGGGAAAGGGCAAAAAGTGTTTCTTCCCGCCCTCCTCGTTGCCCTCGATCTCACCGGGAAGGCATCGAAACATAGAACAAGGCTCAGAACGATCAGGATGAATTGACAACGGAGTGCTTTGGGTGAAGGAGAGGGTGGGGGAGGAGAGAAAGCGCCTCTGCAAGGGTGAAATTCAATCTTGCCAATCACTTCCGATATAGAACGATGATCCGTCGAATCCAAGGTTCGCCCTTTTATTTTTTTCCCATCGGGGAGCTCTGTCCGGTTCGGTCGGGACGATACCCACAACAACAAAAAAAACCCCCCCCGTCAGTTCAACCTCGTAGTTTTCGTTTGTCATTTCGACAGTTTGGCTTTTCAGCCTTTTTATCCGATTGTATACATTCGTGTGGAATTTTCCGGCTGTGAGAAGTTTTTCTGCGATTTTTCAGTGAACTTTCAAGCTCCTTGAAATTTGAATGAATGAAATTTGATGAATTTATCAATACGTATTATTGATAAATTTACTTTGAATATCAATTTTATCAATTGATATTCAAAGCCTATATTGATATATATTATTGATATATATTAATATTGATAAATATTGATTGATCGATATTGAAAAATATTAATATATATTGATAACTATCAAATTTATCAATACGTATTATTGATAATTTTACTTTGAATATCAATGTTATCAATCGATATTCAAAGTATATATTGATGTATATTGATAAATAACAAATTTATCAATACATATTATCGATAAATTTACTTTGAAATTCATACTTCAAAGTAAAAAATGAGCCTAGACGATAATAGTGGAGGTATTGATAAATAATAATATGAATGTGAGATGTATAATAATGTAATAAACGAACAACAAGCTGAGGAAGCCCAAAGAAACATTTCGATGTTAAAATTTGCATCGTTAAAATGGAACGATGTTTTTTTTCTTAATTTTGTAATTTCTACATTTTTATCGTTATCGAAACCATGTTTTCGAAACTTGAGGTCGTAAAATTCTGATGAAAATACGTAGAGACGCTTGAACGCTTTCCACAGCTTACATCGGGTGAAAAAGATTTGAGTAACGATGAAAAAACTTGATGACTAACAATATCCCCTATTTTTTTATTCGTGATTTTTATTCGACATCGTAAATTTGAAAAAACTCACAAAAAACGAGTGAAAATAATTGAATAAATAATCCGGTGATCTGTAAGTGGAAAAAAATGGTGCTAAAGTTTGCATCGTTGGAATGCGATGAAAATGCTCCTTTATTTTCTTCATTTTCACCACTTTTCTTTATTTCTTTATTTTCACCACTATCTAAACTCTTTTTTCCAGCTGCAAATTATGGATCCCTGCTAAGAATTTTTTTAAACATTTCAGTACCCTACAGGAGCAGAAAAAATTAGTTGATAGAGAAAAAAAAAATACTTTGTTGCATTTCAACCATGCAAACGTTAATACCATTAAAAAAAAGACGTTAATTTCTCTCACGAATTCGTCGTTTCACTATGAAAGTATCGCTTCTGGAACTGTGCATATATATATGCCTACAAAAAAAATCGTGAACAAAAAACCTTTTCGTTTTCTTTACCCCTTTCTCGTTTCTTTTCCACTTAAGAAAGAGGCCGTTGCGAGAGATGGGACGTAAAAGCAAGGACAAAGGAAAGCTCGGATGTATTGTCGGGTTAGTAGAAACGGAGAAAAACACCCTCGAGAACTAATCTCCGTCCCAGACCCACCCCTGCCCCCCTCGTCTCTTCATCCCCCTTTACTCGGCGTATTTTCACGTATTTCTTTGGGCCACCACCGTGATACAAGGGTTCCACGAACGAGAGTAAGAAACAGAAAAAAAAGAGGGATGCTCACCCTCGAGCGAGATACGATTTTCCTGGGAATTCTGGTTATCGCGAGGCTGCAGGGAGAGACAACGAGAAAGAGAAAAAGAAGCGGAAAATTTCGTCAAAAACGGTAAATTGGTCGGTGCTAATTTCAAGAACTGCTGCTGGGGATGTTCTCGGAGGGGGAATGAAGTTGCGCGTGTAGGGGTGTACCGTCGAAAGGTCGAGATTTTTTCGTGGCGATTTGCCGTGACCAGTGGTGCTGGCCTGGACCAATACTGGGATGGGTCTATCGACAGTTCCAAGGTTATCCATTCATAACAGGACACCCTATATATATATATATACAGGACATATATATATATATATATATGTGTGTGTGTGTGAGATATTCCAAATGTTTTGGAACGGCCTAAAAACCTGACCATCTTTAATCTTTTTCAAAGTTGGTGATGTTTTTGCATCATATATTTTAAGTACGTGGTATTTTTTTCAGATTTTTATCGGCTCGCTAATTCGGCTAACTCGGAGATAAGATTTGACAAGTGATGAAATTTCAAACGTTCGTATCGCATCGATCTTCACGTCGTACGAATAAATGTCCTCCACAAAAAAGATGCGTTTTTCTATGAACTATTTCGAAAAAAAAAATTCATAATATTCCAAGTACTACAACACTGAAAAAAAAGAAAATTCTTTAATTTTTATTTTTTTTAACCCCAATAACTAGGTTGTTCCTCCTGAAATTTACACTGAATTTTAGTTTACTAGTGCAAAACAACATGGCCAAGTTTCATTCTGGGCTGAGCTTGCGTTCAGTTAATATCGTCGTCTTAAATGTATTGGGAAATTGTTTTTGTTGAATAACTCGGCGATTTACAATTTTTAAGTAAAAATGGTAATAAGTAAACTTGTAGAAAATTGAGTGCTTTACAACTTTGGTCATTACAGTTTTTTCTCTACCATCGATATTTTTCGAATTAAACCTGAAAGAAGCGACTATAGCATTGTCTCGTTCGTCTTCAACTTTAGGGCATAAATGAATATGAACAAACTATCCGGGAAGGTCGAGGGTAAGCGGGCTGGCGTAGCTCAGTGGTCAGAGCCACGGTCTCATATACAGGTCTGGAAACGACCACGATTTTCGTTGAGTATCGCCAAAAAAAATTTAATTTTTTTTTTTCGCGATACTGAACGGAAAATGTTACTACGTTATGAAAAAGTAATTCATACAAAATTTGAGAGGTCTCAACATTTTTTAAGGTAGTGCTCAAACGACTTTTAATTATTATTTGTTTCGATTTTTCTCCAATTTTTTTTCTTCATTTGTTTTCTTACCCCAAAACAGCATATTACTCCGAAAAACACGCATACTTGTTAGACGTTCAGTGAAGTGAACACCGTGTTCTTGCTCATCAAGTGCTTGATATAATTTTCACAACCGAATTACATATACTGATTCTTAATCTGCAAATACAAATTGTTTGTAGTAAAAAAAAAATATTTAAATAAAAATTGTGTATTGTTACAGAAAAAAATTAAATCAGGACTTACATTGGATCACGCACTAACATTTTCTGCATCGAGATAAAAAAAAAGTCAATACTCCGATAATCATGAAAAAAAAAAACATGGAAAAGGCGTTTGAGCACTAACTAAAAAATCAGTTTAGAACCCTCAAACTTTGCGAAACATTCTTTTTCTTAACATACTGCAATTTTTCGTTGAGAAAAAAAATTGATGTTTTTCAACCACCCTAATATATATATATATATATATATTCTAGAGCACAGAAGGGGCCATTTTGGAAAATATAAGTTCCAGATACCATCCCTTTTGTAGCACGAGCAGGAAATAGCCAAGCGAAATGGCTGACAAAGTCGAACTACCCGGAATATAAAAGGGCGGTAAAGGGCCGTAGACGGAAGGGCAAAGGGACGCTGGAGCTATTTCGGCAAGATATAAAGATAGCGAGGAAGCGACGGAAGAGAGTATCAAAGAGGCAAAATCGAGTGTCATTGTCGTCGCTACTGCGGTGTCGGAGATCAAAATTATCAATGAAACTCGAGTGAGCAATTGAAATGAGGGAGAGAGACAAAAAACAGAGAGGGAGAGAGAGAGAGAGAGAGAGAGAGAGAGGGAGAGAGAGAGAGAGAGAGAGAGAGAGAGAGAGAGAGAGAGAGAGAGAGAGAGAGAGAGAGAGAGAGAGAGAGAGAGATAGAGACGGAGAGAGAGAGAGAGAAGGAATTCAACTGAGTAGCTTTCCCAAGCACGATAAAAACGTTATCGCAGCCACCTGTTCCTTCGATGGGCTTTGCAATTTTTTTATCTCACCTCTAAATGCCTTTAAATATCGATTGATCCTACTTTTTAGCTTTGGGCATGAACTTCGTACTTTTGAAGTACACCGGTGAGTTCCGGTGAGTACTCGTGAGTTTCGGAACCTTTTTGAGTGTACCTGTGGGTGTATATATATATATATATATATATATATATATATTAGACTGATTCAATTTTTTTTTTCCTTCTGGATTCTCGTGCTATTGTTGGGCACTAATGAAAGAAAATTTCTCTAAAAAAATGGGCGCGGTCACTCAATTTTTAGAGGTGGCTATCTCGACTTTTTTGTATTTGAATTTTTTTTAATAAACGTTTTGCATTTAAGCATAGTCATGGCTTCGGATTACGGATAAAAATTACATCCAGCAGCTATTTCGTAACAAAAATAAACTCTAACAATTTGAAAAGATTGCAATATTCACAATTCAAATCCAGGTACATCAATAATGGCGTCTATACTACTCTCGTTATTCATGTAGATTTATTTATACGCATTAACATTTCGCGCTTTTTACGAAAAATTAAATTATAAGCTTTTATTCATAAATCGTGTATTTAGATTTTCAAAATGCTACACTCATATTATATTTTTATTATTTAGTTCATTATTATTGTCAGTTTTTGTTAAATTATCCATGATAAAACAAGTCGTCATAATAATAAGTTATTATGTTTTATTAAACAGCGTTTGAAATATTGTTTGGGCTCAATTTATTTACCGATTCATAATAATATTTTCGATGTTGTTTTCTAGGGATTCAATGTGTGTGCGATATACTTTTCTTCGTCGCAAAACAGCTGTGAAACATACTATTTCCTTCATTTATTCTATTTCCGGTATAATCTAACACCATGATCATATTTATTAAGTAAAATCATGAAAAAAATAACAAAAAGTCGAGATAGCCACCTCTCAAAATTGAATGACCGCGCCCATTTTTTTAGGGAAATTTTCTTTTATTAGTGCCCAACAGTAGCACAAGAATCCAGAAGGAAATTTTTTTTTTTTAATCAGTCTAATATATATATATATATATATATATATATATATATATATATATATATATATTCGAATGGACACGGATATTTGTTGTTATTATTTGTGAGTGTCCGAGTGCCTGTCAGTGATTTCGAGTGCGGGCGCATTTTTTTCTGAGCCTTTACGCGTCTCCGAGTTCTGCCAGTAACTACGGTAATAGCGAAGGGTCTCTGTGTGAGCTCCGCAGATAATTCCGCCTCCACGCTCATTTCCCATGGCTTCAGAGCTAATTATGACTTTTCGAACTATTTTTCTTTTACTTTATTTTTAATTCTTTTCTCTTTGTTCGCTCTAGGCATTTATGTGTAATGGCATTTTCTAATTGTTTATATTTACGTCAGTTCATATATATATATATATATATATATTGATATTTATTGCTTTTTGAAAATTTATTCTATAGTCAACGCGTTCCCTAAACATTTATTTATATTTGTCGCGTTTATCAGAATATATTTATATTCACTTTTTCTAAATTGGTTTTGTAATTATCGCATTTTTTATACATTTTTTTTCATTGGGTGCATTTTTTCATGATTATTTATAGTTATATTTAAGAGCTAACAGCATTGTAGAATTTTCAAAAAATTGATTGGTTTCAAATTGGCTTAGAGATACTTTGGACCGTCTAGATTGAGGGGGAAAAAAAGCTTGGTACCTGTAAGACAAAGGTCCGCAGGCCTGTGTGGGTCTGCGGTGGCCGCGGCTGGCCCGCGTGCGAGACGTTTGCGGTCGTTTTTCTCGACACACAATTTTTCGAAACGGCATGCAGCATAACTTCAACAATTTTCGTTCTTTACGCTCCAAATTTTGAGCACATCGTTAAAATAACATTCCGAAGTGAAATACGTACGGAATTTTCCATGAGTTAATTATATCATTAGTTATTGACAAATGGTTGTTCTTTTTTTCTGTCAAAAATTGAATTTTCACTTTAAATGCTCGCCAATCACACAAATATTCGTATTTTCAAAATTCCCTGCGTATTTCACTAACTATACTCATGTAAGTGAAAAGAATTGATTTTTTTTCCAAATTCAAATTTGTGTCAGTTACACTGCGTGCCACAGAGCGTCTCAAATCCAACGTGGAATAAAATGTTTTTATTCGCTTGAAGAAATGACTAATAATATCCTCGAATATTATTATCCTCTTATTTGTCCTTCCACCCAAAAAAAAATCGCGAAAAATCACTTAATTTCAGACGTTTATAGTGATAAGGAAAGAAGTGAGGGTAAATGGTAACCTATAAAAATGGGGAAAATTTTTTTTTAAAGTAATAGACACAAATAGACAGAGGCTTCTGTCTATTTTTGTTGTATTATTATTTATTATTTATTATTTATTGTTTATTATTTATTATTTATTATTTATTATTATTGTATTTATTATTAATTTTGTTATATTATTTTGTTAAATTAAAATTGAACGAAAAATTCAATACAATTGCAAGAAAAAAATTTACCGATTATCATTATTTTTTTTTTTAATGCGAAAGATTTCTTCACCATTTTTGAGACTTAGGATATGTTTTACTAGCTTTCTAGTAATGTTCCAAATGTTTCATTAAGCAACACGTGGAATTGTGTTGAAGAACATTAATCCTAAGTTTCACGTAAATCTAACAGATATTTATTTTACCATACAAACTTTGCCTTCGCCTTTCTCCTTAAGGATTGGATTTCCAAAAACCCTGAAATTTCATTAATAGTGTCTACGAGCAGTAATACAAAGCTTCGAGTACATTTGACTCGATTTTTTTTAATTTTCCGTAAAAACTTTTCCATCCTCTTTCGTTTAGGGGTTGAATTTCGAAAAACACTCAAACACGTATTTTATTAATTGTATTGAAGAGCTTCAATACTAAGTTACAAGTAAATCGTCTGACCGGATTTTTTGAATTTTACATACATACTTTGCCACTCTCTATCTCCCCTTAAGGGTTGAATTTCTAAAAACGCTGAAATACGTGTTTCATCAATTGTGTCAAGAAGCACGAATACCAAATTTCAAGTAAATACCGACCAGATTTTTTAAACTTCCTTGCACACTTTGCCACCCCTTTCCCCCTTAAGAGTTGAATTTCCAAAAATTCCTTCTTAGTGGGTGCGTACGTCACAAAAGCAACCCACTGTCCAAATTTAATTTTATTAACCTCTTCTCTATTTAGCGCATTTGTTAGAAATTACTTACATTTACGTTTTTCAAAAACAATTTTGTATTAATGGCATTTATTAAATATTTTATTGTTCTTGACGAATTTCAAGAATTTATTGATATTTACTACATTTGAAAAAAACGGTTTTTGCAATTAACGCTTCTGCTACACATTTTTATCCATTTATCGCATTTTTTCGCCGATCAACAATATAATACTAAATTTTCAAAATTTATTTATATTGCTGGATCGAATTTTTTCGAGATTATTTATATTTATCGAATTTACCTTCCACTGTCTCGTCGATCGTCAGCCTCGCTGTCGCGGAAATTACCCCGTTGACAATGATCGAATATAATATCCGTCAGCTGGCCATTCCGTACTTTGAATCCTCGACGAGCTTATAACACGAATTATCACCACCACCAACACCACAGATAAAACACTAGAAAGATTCGAGCGTAGATCGCGCAAGCACAGCTCATTTCGCGTCACGAACGATAAACTATTCCTATTTCTCTTTTAAACGATACTCTATCTACAACTTCAAAGCCCCGTAATTTCCTTTTTTCCACCGTCGCCGCGAATTCGCACGCGTCTTACTCCCTCCGAAAAGTTGAAACAAAGCGCGCGCGCGGTTACCCTGCTTGCCGTTTTTCTTTTTTTCGTTGACTTGCTTCTCTCGTTCGTTTACTCAATTCTCAGGCATACAATAATGAAAACACAATAACGCATCATCCCCTCGTCCCATTCAAAGCGATACGACTCACGACTACGAAGTCCTAACATGCAGCTACGCGCGCACCCCCCGACAGCCAGCAAACGCTCCACGATCGCTACACTAACTGGCGCGCGTTCCGACGAATTTCGAAAACGGCGGCGCGAGTGGCGTCTCGCGCCTGCGTCGGGTGGGGGCGATCCACAAGTCGCCGCGAGCCGCGAGTGGCCGAGTGGCTCCATCTATTGGAGATTGCCGGCACCAACGTGTCGTTGACTCCCGCGAGCCTTCTCGCGGCGATTCATTCGGCGGCTGATCGAAATAATTGTGGTCCCGTTGTCTCCGTTAAATTTGTCAGTCTCTCGTGACTTCGAGCGTAAAAATTCGCACGGTGGTCCACGCGAGGAGATGGAAAATCGGGTTTTCTCGTACATTTTTCGTTTTAGCCTCCGAAAGCTCTTGAGGGACTTTTAGCTGTTAGAATGCATCAGGTGGCGTCGACGTCTCTCCCGTAGGGTTCGCCAGCATCGCGAAAAATGGAGAAATCTAAATTTGCGTGGGGCCGAAAATGAAACCTAGCCGCAAAATAAATGTGTTATTTGGCAATGAGTTAGGAACTATTTGAAAATAAATAAATAATATATCTAATGTGTCTCAAAATGGCCTGACATTTAAATGTATCAACAAAACCTATTATTTATTTGAAAAATACGAATATTTTTCATTGGAATACAACGTACAAAGATGGAGGTTAGTGTGGAAGACAATATACGGTAAATGGCCGCCACCTCCCTGTTTGCAAACATTCACTCCTTTGACGGCATATTTGCGGACTAATTTCATAAATGGTGCGTCCAATTGCTTCCTTGAGCTTCGGAATAGTGTGTGGATCACTGGCACACACTTTTCCTTTCAGAAAAGCCCAAAGAAAGAAGTCCAATGGCGTCAAATCGCACGATCTTGGTGGCCGATTGACATCGAATGGTGTTTTCATTGCATGGAAGTTCCAAAATTTGAATGACGTGAGACCTCTTTGCAACGCTCGTTAGAAATCGCTCAACAAGCGTGCTTCATCAGTTCCTTCATAAATCTTCCCGAGCAATTGGTACATCGCTGGAGACTTCGCTTCTTAATATACCCCACGAAAAGCAATCCAATGGTGCTGAATCGAGCGATCGAGGAGGCCGGGCTAGACTTTTTGTTCATTTCAAGGTCATCCCAAGGTCATGATATTGTAGGTCACGGATTTTGATGTTTCCGTGGCCTACATCAAGGGCCAACGAGAGAAAGGCGGTTCCCTTTGCACAAGGTGACCTTGAAATCGGGTTGATACCTCCGGTTAAACACAACCCCGATGCTACCAAAATGTAGACAATGACAGACATTTAAAATGTTGTCTCCGACGTTTTCGTCCAGTCAATATTCGTTGGACGATTTTCCACGTGTGGAACAAGACGAACGAGGCAGGTGTGAAATAGAAAAAGAAAGTCTCGTTTTCTCTCCTTTTATTATACAAAAAGCTTTGTGATTTGTACAAAAAACTTGAATCGTCACGTACGGATCAATACAATAATCGCAGCTTCTGAGACCCTCGCGTCAACAACAGTCGTGAAAACCCAAACGAACACGCAATGAACAACAATAATTCCTAACCTTGTTTTTTCGTCTCCCTCGTATGTTCCGCCGAATTTTTGCGCCACGCGATCGATTCGATCTTCGGCCATAAAGGATAAAAACAAATGTCTCCAGTTGTCGGCGCCTCGGCGAGGCAACGAGGCAACGAAATATTTCACTATCTACGGTCGTTCGACTGACAACATCGACGATTCCATGTAAAATTATGCGAGCAGTCGTTACAATTGGAAATAGTAAAAAAAAAAAACGACAGATAACTTATGAATACGCGTTGCGTGATGTTTTTTTTTTTTTCAGGTTCGAGATAAAGTTGGCCTTTCGAAAGAAGACACCGGACGATTTCCCGCATTTTTGTACTGGTCCATTAAACACATTTGATTTACACGATTTATGTACACACTTGAATTACACGATTCTTCGGACCGGAAAAACGAATTCTCGATTTTCCGTGCCCGGAAGGTTTGTCTCTCTTTTTCGTATTTATCCCTACGATTAGAGCATTTGCGCGGCAAGAATTTCCTCCTGCTGGATCTTCTTGCGATAATTGTCGAGGGTGACCTGTATCGTTTTCTCGGAGTAACGACAGTTCTCGGCGCCGCAGGTACACGTGAACGACTTGCACTTTATTATCCAAAACTTCTCGCCGTAGTCGAACCTGCGATGGTGGAAGAACGGAAAAGAAAAACGATTCGAGAGTTCAATCGTGTTAGAGCCGGAGAGAGGCGGAGGGTACAATGAAAATAATTTCTAGCAACCATCTTTCCATTTTTGTTCATTTATTGATCTTTAGATGCTTCGAATTTTCGGAATTTTTAATGATTTTTTTATTTTTGCCTCTTATTAATTTTTTTCGCAGATACTTTTGATTTTGCCATTTTTTCGCTTATTTACTTTTTAAAATGAATTTTCGAATGGAAAAAATAATTCTCGAGTTCAATCATGTTAAAGGAGTGGAAATAGAAGCGGAGAGTGTAATAAAGCTACTTTATATTTCATGATTCTTTCATTTTCATTTACTGATACTTTCTGATTATTTGATACTTTCGATGTTTATTCGTTTATTCGTCTTTAGACCCTTTTTATTTCGTCGCGTTTTATTTATTTTTTCTTTCAAGATACTTCGTATTGTGGCATTTATTATTTTTCTTTCTTTTCTGTTTTATCGTGTGATTTTTTTCGTTTTCATTTATTCATCGCTCGAAGCTTGTCAACTGTTTCGAATAACTTGTTCGGTTCGTGGAAAGAAAAAACGTTTCTCACCCGAGTTCCTCGTCCGCGTCGATGTCGCGATTGGCGAAGAAAGCGATCCTGGGAAAGTGCAAGTCCTGATGCTCGACGAAGACACGCACGGGTAGAAGGTTCGGGGCGCACGAGTGATTTATGAACCGAGCCAAATTTCCGTAACGTCTCGCGTCGATGCAGTAAGTCTCGCCGTCCTGTGGGCCCGTGAACACGCGAAGGAACATTGAAAATGGAAAATCCTCAAAGTTCGAATTTCTACGATTTTTTTAAATCGAGAAAATGTCATTCGTGCGCTCACCCGATTATCCAAATCGAAGAGATATGAATCGTCCTCCCGATGATCGGCCTCGGAGTCGGATATTATTTCGCCCACGTATTCGCAGACGTACGTCCCTTTGGGTATGCGCCTCAGCGTCCTGAGACCCCAGCCCTTTCCCTTGGTACGGAAGAGCTGAAATCGCTGCGTCAGGCCGTGCTGGACCACTCGATTGTTGCACGTAATCCGATTGCAATCGCACGCCTGGTTACACTCGAAGAGCATCGGAGGATCTGGCGGAGCGAAGAATGGTGCAATTTTGTATGTAGCGAATAATGGAGAAAATATTATCCACAATACATTAGATACAGCTATAATAAGACCGCGTGATAAATAACATTCGATACATCACGTTTGAGGCATAATGTAAAACATCTACTAAGAACGTCTGATCGCTCTGTTGCGAATTACTTTTCTCAGATGGTGTTGAAGTTTGCATCGTTGGAAAGCAACGAAAGTTCTGTCTTACATTTGATTTTCCACATTTTTATTATTATAGGCGATCTTTTTTTGATAGATTTTTATGTAGATCGCAAAATAAATATCTTAAAGAATGGTTGAAGGATTTTTGTAGGCGAAATCTGCCAAAATAAATTAAATCCGTTGCAGTCCAACGATGCAAACTTCAGCATCGTTTTTCTCAGTCTCTTATGTTTTTCTCGAAACTGTGTTACGAAACGATGCAAGTCGTGTTTCAAAATGACGTTGAAATTCGCACCGTTGGGACGCAACGAAAATTCATTATTTTCAATTGTTGAAATATGTTGTATATGTCACTGCTTAAATGGATTTTTGGCGCGGCCCGATAGTTTTCGAAATATCGGATTCTAAAAACTGACGAATGAATGCGCTAATGTATCTATATCGATCATAGCGTGCCACCGCTGTCTTTACTTTATTGACAAATGATTTACGTCTTCACTATACGATTACCATAATGTTGTTCGTATAGTCACTTTTCGTAAGATCCTGTAACAGTTTATACTCAACAAGTGTTAATGTCAACCATATAAATAGTACAAGCTTGCACTGAGAAAAATGTCCATAGTATTTATAATATAAAAAAAGCGCCCATGGCAAAAGTGGGCATAGTAAAATTCAAATAGCTTATTGCTACCGCAATCATGATATGGTTAACACAACTATAAGCGTCTATCTAATCATGCCGTTTTGGTAGTCTGTTTTTTTTAATCCAGTATCCATGAAATAACTATTAACTACTGCGAAAGACTTTGCAATATCGATATAGTTAATTCAGTTAATATTTTTACAATAGTTAGTAGTTTTTTCCGGGTTAATAGATAGTCGAGCACGCCACCAAAGTTGCATGTTTAGATATATTTTTTGCTTATAGTTGTGTTATAGGAATATTGAAAATACCCGCAAATTTCGTTTTCAAGGTCAACACTCGCGAAAACTTTTTTTTTAACAGTTTTTCTGTTTTATTTTAGTAAATATTTATTTTAGAGAAAAATGTTTCCTACAAAAGTTACGTATGAAAATATCGATCTTTTATGTTCTATACGCCTTTAATCTAAAACCATTCCATTTCGAAAAAAGTGGGATAATGGTCCAACAAGTAAAAATTGCTTAACTTCATTAGGCTCGATATTATCTACTTATCTATAGCAACAGATCGGCAACATTAAGAATACAGATAATGTTCATTAGCCCACACAAACCCAAGGGAAAAAACCAAATTCAAACTGAAACAAAACCAACAACAACAATCCAAACACAAATCTAAACATAAAAGCCCAAATAACCCAAAGTAAAAAAAATGGAATAAAAAGCCCAAGCAACCCCAACGAAAAAAACCCAAACCCAAACAAAAAATGCAAAAGTAGTATATAATACAAAAAGAAACTAAAATTAAATTATAAAATCAAAAAAATAAATAACAATAAAGCAAAAAAAAACATGCCCTTTAAAGACTAAACGCCAACCTTCCCGCGGTAAAGTGCGTAAGTAGATAATATCGAATCTCATGGAGCTAAGCAATTTTCACCTATCGGACCATTAACTGTATAGAACATGAAAGATCAATACTTTCATAGGCTTTGTATAACTTTTTGTTTTGTACGACTGTTTTGTATTGTATATGTTTTTATAGTTTTGTCTAACTTTGTTTATAAATGTTTTGTATAACTTTGTATAATAAAAATGTTTTGTATAACTTTTATACAAAACACTTTTCTCTAAAATGAATATTTACGAAAATAAAACAGAAAAACTGTTAAAAATCAGTTTTCGTGAGTGTTGACCTTGAGAATCAAATTTGCGGAAAAATCAAGAGTGGCGAAGAGGCTACAAGGCATTAGAAGGAGAAATTAATGAAGAAATGAAGAAGACACCGATCGAATAATTGTGCGAGTATGTGAGAGCCTTCGAATGCATTGCAAGAAAGGAAGCATAAGGAGAGAAAAAAGACAAAAAACAAACGTTCACAAAAAAAGAAAGAAATTTGTCAAAGGGTATAGATGTAGAGAGGGGGAACTGTGTAAAAACCCGCAAGGGTATACTTGAAAATAAATAACTGTACTGGACTACTTTCATTAGAGATTTACGATCACAATTTGCAAAAACGCAAGCTTTGGATAAGCACAAAAGTAAAGGAAAGAAAAATGAACTAAAAGGATCGTTGCATTCCAACGATGCAAATTTCAACGTCATAAACTCGAGGAATCCGATTCGCTTCAAATTCGAACAGAGCTGAGGTTATAACACGTTCTATCGTATGCGTTAATATCAAATGATAAAAGCCGTTTTACAATTTGAAAAATTGTCGTGCTTTGCCACAGTTTGCCAGTTGCGTAATTTTCAAAATTTCAAAAGGTATCCGGTCATACGAAACTTTCATAGCTATATTAACAGTACTTTTTTTATTTCAAACAATCGTAGTTGGAGGAACGGCCCACACCACCATGCAGCAACGGCGGCGCTTTGTGTCAATAATAACTTCATTGTTAAGGGACCAGTCCAGTGTAAAACTTTTGAAAATCGTTTTTTTTCGCATTATCCAAAAATATGGACTTTCATAAACATGCTGTTAAATTTTGGTCGCGATATTCGAATTATTTCGGTCGCTAAAGCCTTTTTCAGAAAAAGGGAATCGACCAGCTGCGTGAGAGCTGGCGCGGACGGTGCTTTTTATCGAAACGTCGTTTTTCAAAATAGCGGAAGATTCAAAACGAAGAGCTTTGAAGCCTTCCATCTCAAATTTTGCCACGTCATTCTTCACGGTTAAATTTAACATTCCTTAATGTCGTACAGAAGCGTTTCTTTTTATCTGAAAATTTCAATTTTTCTACCGGAAAACTGTCGCCAAAGTTCCCCATTGGGCACTTAATTTTCTTAATCGCCACCATTTTCTTAATTTTCATCGAAAACGAAAATCCTCCGTAGGCCTCTACAGTTTTTCATGCTTATTAGTAATCTTTTTGTTTTCTTTCAGACAAACTTTGGAGGAGTAAGATTTTCCACGGTCAGGCGCTATTTTTTTAGGCATAATTTTGCAGTGGCAAAAAAAATGATATAAAAAAATAAACGCTAAAAAAATGTTTATGTACAACATAAGTAATTTGGACGAACGAAAAAATAAATCGGTCTGATTATCGAATATTATACTTTTTACATAATGAAAATCAGCAATTCTCAAGCCGGTCGCACTGGAATGGCCCTTGGTAAATATTCGCAAATAAAAAAGAAACATCAAACTGAGCATAACTATGTATTAATGGTGTGTAAAATCCCGACCCCGTCATCCCAACACTCCCATCGTAAAAAAGACATTAAGGATGTTGCGTCCCAAATCGCAAATGATAATAAAATTCTGAAAATTTGGTACGTGTTTGTATCAAGTATTTCCGAGATCGGGTAAAAATTTCACGACAATTAGGAAACTCAATTTTGTAATATCTACAATATACTGAAAGCAACGGAAACGAAACGAAGTTTATTGATAAACTTTTTTTTTATTCCTTTTAAAAATTGTTCTTAACAAAATGTTAATTTTTTAATAACAAGCTTCCTAATCGTCGTGAAATTTCAACACGACCTCTTAAATACTTCATACAAAAACATACGAAATTTTCCGAATTTTCTTATCATTTTTTATTTCAACCCCTAAGGAGGTTGAAGTAATGATGATAGAATTGTGAAAATTTGGTATGTTGTTACATGAAGTATTCAGGAGGTCGCGTAAAAATTTCATGACGATTGAGAAGCTATTTATTGAACAATTGATATTAACATGTTTCATAGGGACTCAACATCCTTAAAGATCGATTTTTTCCACCGTTACTATTGTCTAGAGCCCAACGTATAATTCCGATCTCCCTACCGGCATAATTGAATTCCGGTATGAGTTTTCCATCCTCGTCGTACCAGCATCTCAGGCTGATATTGCCGCACAGGCACTTCTCGGAGTTGCAATTGTCCTCGCAGTGGCACGACTGCAGCGACGTTATCGTGCGGTCGACATTGATGTTGCTGGTGAAGCAATTTTCCGTGACGTATAGAAAGTCCGTCGGTTTGTCCTCCGTGTCGTAGCCGTTCACGCACTGTATGGGATTCGTTTCCTTTCCCCTCGACACGTCGCTGTCGGAGGACGAAAAATATCGAAATGCGAAAAGTTTATTCAACGAGAGAGTCCCGTGAGAAAATGCCGAGCGTTTCGATGTTTGAGCGGGCAACGTACTTGGTGAGAATTCTCGTTGTTTTTTCCCACATGTGTTCCGACAGCTCGTTGACTTTAGCGTTGAGTCTGAGGGCGGCCATCGTGTCGCCATCGTTGATGCAACAATTCACCGCGGTCTCACCGGCCGCGTTGACTTCCCCGACTTTTGCCCCGCGGGCCAACAAAAGGACGCTCACCGCGTACTGATCCTGTCGCGCCGCAATGTGCCTGCGATCCCCAAACGGAAATTACACAAAGTTTCACGAGCCTCGATGCCTCCTTGCCCTGTCGATCTTCCCGTTGCCTTCTCCGAGCAACGCGAGGAGATTAACTAACTTCTCCAATCTTTGGATCCACAATGAGGCCTTTTTCACAAGCTTCTATACAACTTGACTTTCTGTGAGATGCAAAACGGAAAATCGATGTTTCACCCACTTCCCGACTACTTAGAGCTCTGAAATTCTGCAAATATGCATCTAAAAGATAAGAATGCATGATTCAACTTAAAAAAATATATATATATACCCATCAAACTTTCAACTTTTCATGTAAAATTAGGGATATCTAATCATCCATATAAAACCTCACTAACACATATAAATTCGTAATCAACTGTGTATGTGAAAAGTTTATATGCAGCAATTAGTCGTAAGTTCAATCCCAGTTAGAGTCTTTGTTTTTTCTTCACAAGTATCCCACGCTTGAGGCGCTCAAAGTTTAGATCTTTACTTTACATAAACCCGCTACCATATCAACTGTCTTTAAGGGAGCTTTCCAGTGTGAAATTTTCAAAAAATCGATTTTTTTTTTTGCTTTATCGAATAGTATACACTCTTCCGAATATTCCCTGAAATTTTCATGCCGAAATTCAGATTATTTCGGTTACTGTACAGCATTTCTTGGAAGAAGGCAACGGAGCGCTACAGCTACAGCGAAACTTTGAACGCGTTTTTCTCGAAACAGCATTTTTCAAAACGGTGTCCAACTTGGAGGGCAGAGTTTTAAAGCTATCGAGTTGAATTTTTTACACAATATTCTTAACGTCATTGTTTATCGTGCTATGGAAGCTTTTTTTTCTTTCTTTGACATCTTCCTATTTTTTTGTAAAAAAAACTGCCAAAAAAAATGCTAAAATCGATACTTTTTGTTCAAACCGGCGCCATTTTTGCAAAAAAAAAAAAAAAAGCCTCCATAGCACGAAAGCCAATTATATACCGATCAATAATCTTTTTGTGTTTTTGTTTCAGATCAAAATTGTGACCTCCAACGTGGACACCACATCCAAGTGCATTTTCTGCAACAATTGTTTCATCATTTTTATAGATATTAATTAATAAATAAATCGATCTTTAAAAAATTGTTTTGTATTCTTCAATACCCAATTAATATACAAAAAAAAACCAGACCGATTAGATTATTTTTTCTTTAAAAAAAAAAATCGCGAAAAACAGCGATTTTTCGGGCTGTCACACTGGAAAGCTTCCTTAATGTACTGTGAAACAACTTTAGATTTCTTAAGGCCTCAGGCCACAGGAACGGGTATAATATCATGTGCGAATTTAACAATTTTTTTGTACGAAAAAGTGATGCACTCATAAAATTAATTACACATCTATTTAGTATGAATATCAGGCTGTTGGAATTTTTTTTTTCCATGTACAAAATGGCCGACTACTCGAAACTTCTCGAAATTTCTCGAAACAGCTTTTTTCCAATTGGCGTGACAAATAACTTCAACAATTTTCACTCGATTTACTTCAAATTTAAGAGTTATGTTCCTAATTGCATTTCGCAGAGAAGTACGTACGGAATTTCTGATTAATCGAAAACGTTTTATTTTATGAGCAGTTATAACGAAATTTTTCACTGAAAATTCATTTCTTAAGTTCAAGTACCTACAACTTTTGAATAAAACAATATTTTTTTAATTCCGTACGTACTTCTCTCGGCATTCTAGAGCAGATTGACGAGAATTTTTGTTTTTTGTTCTAGGTAAAAAATTGTGGATGCTAAATGTTACGATGCTAATATTAGTAATCGGCCACTTTGTACATCGAAGAAAAATATTTATATATTTTCTAACAGCTCGATATTCATACTAAATAGATGTGTAATTAAATTTATGAGTGAATCACTTTTTCATACGAAGAAAACTTGTCAAATTCGCACATGATTTTATACCCGTTACTGTGGCCTAAGGCCTTAACTAAAACTTCTTTCTTTCTCCTTAACTGTAGATTTCTCAAATAAAAATCATGCACCTGAGTACAAACGTGTGATAATAATTTCTCTAATTACTATTGTGCCCAATTAAATACGATTAATGAAACCGAATTGATCAAATTTATTAAACATCCAAAAAGTTGAACACCCCAAGCTTTTGTTTACAATCACATAGAGATGACACAGTAAAAAAAATGATTTTCTACTATATAGTACATTGAACAAAAGCTTGTTTTTTTTTAAATATTTCTTTTTACATATAAATATTTTCTCGTCCATTCGCGTACTCACAGCGGCGTGTCCCCATGTACGTTGACCGCGTTCACGTCGCAGCCCTCGTTCAGCAACATTTCCGTTATTTCCGAACTTCCGCTGTAGGCGCTCCAGTGGAGGGCGATGTTTTGTTCGGCGTCGCGAATCAACGGATCGCACTTCTTCTCGAGTAGGAAACGCGCGACGTTGGTGTGACAAAACTCGCAGGCCCATATGAGACTCGTCCAGCCGCCGTCGTCGACGCAATCTACGGGGGAATAATTTTTTTCGTCATTCTGTTCCGAATCGTAAAATGGCGAAGTAGTATGGGAGCGTACATAAATTACGTAACGCAAAATTTCCCAATTTACGACACCCCCCCCCCCTCCTCCATGTAACAGAACCGTAACGCCGGGCCTGACCCCCCCCCCCTTATCCCGTTACGTAACGGGTGCTTTGTCGTTAATTGCGTTTTTTAAAAATAACTGATTATGAAAGGATCGGGTTTATACTCATTTTATGCAGTATATATCCATCTAGTTTTATACCAATTTTTATGAAATTTCTTTTCAAATTAATCCTGATTTGGCGACGAAAAAAAAAAACTCCATTGTCCCGTCGATATCCGTTTTCCTTGATATAAAGTTATGTTTTTTTCTAGAATATTGATACTTACAGCAAAGTATCAAGTCGCGGGCGATATGACGATTTTTCATCTTCATTATATTTCTCAAAATAATAAGAGCTTGCACTTCATCTATTCTGAACGATGAGTTTCAAATTGAAAAAACTTGAAGATGTCGAAATTTTTCGTAGAATAATTTATGTACGCCCCCTATGGAATATCGCCATTACAATAGTTGGGCAACGTTCGAGTTGGATTTATCGACGGCAATGTATTTACCTACTAGTGTCCGGGGCACTTTGCATTCGGAAAGAATAATTCTGCATGCATCCAAGTGGCCCGATTTCGCAGCCATGTGCAAAGCCGTCATACCGTCCTCTCCCTTGAGCGTAACATCCGCACCGGTTCTCACGAGGTACTTGACGACGTCGATTTTGCCCTCGGTAGCCGCCAGCATCAACGGCGTCAGCTGATTCTTGTCCATGACGTCGACCTGAGCGCCCGCCTGTATCAGAACGTGGACGCATCCCAGATGGCCCTTCTCCGCTGCGATGTGGAGCCCCGTACGATGAGAGTGCTCGCGAAACGTGTGGTTGGCGTTGTAACCACAGGCTGCGAAAGACAACGGCGGGTTCAGTCGGTGGAAATCCAATGGACGCTTCCGACTTGAGAATCTCGAAACGACAAATTATTTCGAAATCTCAAACGGTACAGATTCCGTCTGAAAAACGAGATAAGAAATCTCACCCAAAACGTTGACCAACTTTTCCAAGTCGCCATTCTTCACGGATGTGTAGAGGCTCATGATGGTGTATCGTTCGGGCCTCTCGAGATTGCTCGCCGCTTCCGGTATCTTGATGTCCTCCGGGCTGACCAACGGGCTCGGTGGTCTTTCCGCCAATTTCGTGTTGTCGCCTTTCCCGGGCAGGCTCATCTTGGCGGATGGTAACTTCGAAAATTTTCTACGGGTCGGTATGTAAACGGGTTTTCTCTCGCCGTTCATCGTCACTTGAATTTCGCAGATGGCGCTCTCGGTGGCGCAGTGAGGACAGGCGGACTTTTTGTTGACTACCGTCTCGCACTCCCGATGAAATTGATGGCCGTTCGAGCACTGGACGAATTTACCCTGTGCACAGAAGAGGCCGCAGGAGGGACAACAATTGTGCCGCAGCAGGCGCTCCTTGTGCGTCCGACAGAGAATTATGAAGGGAACACAAGTGCTCGGACGGCGCATCGCCACGTCGTTGCTGTCGACCTCGTTGCAACAACCGATCAAACGATTGTCGATCGAATCGATCGCGGTGCAGTAGAGAGGAGCACCCGAACCCGTTATCGTCACGTACAACTGCGATCTCACTTGGCACAGGCACTTCATCGTTTTCTCGTACGACTTTAAAGGGACAAACGTACGATCACGAATTATATTCTCGATAGATTTTTCCTTAGGACGGGCCAGCCCCCTGACACTGGTAGATAAATGCTGTTCGCAAAATGTCCTTACCGCACTGTGGCGCTAGTAGTCGTGTGACAGGCATACATATATATATATATATATATATGCCTGCAATATTTCAATTATGATTCAAATCCATCATACACCCGGTTTTCTTTGAAACTTAAAAACGGTTTTTATAAAGTTATCTACAATAGACTTTTATTCATGTAAAATATTCGAAACACCGCTGCAGCATATATATATAATAGAATAAAAGTATATTGTAGATAACTTTATAAAAACCGTTTTCATAAGTTTCAAAAAAAGCGCGTGTATAATGGATTTGAATCATAATTGAAATATTCAGCTCAGCATTATTAACTTAGAATATTTCACGAAAGTATCGAATCGTTCAGCTGATCGGAGTATTTGGAGCCGAAGGCTGTCACATGACAGCCAACGCTAGGTAGCGGCGATTTTAAGAACTAAAAAACCGGGACAAAAGTCGTTTTCGTTTATCGTATAGGAAAAGTAGCCCAGTGTCAGGGGCTGGGACGGGCTTTATTCGGAGGATTTGAAGTTTTTACCGAACGGGCTGTGTCTACCTAGATGGGTAAAAGAGGTTGCATTTTTCGATTATATTTTTACTCGGTGGTATCACCTTTTAGCTGTATTCACTGAAAATTTCAATGAAGCATTCCTAAAATTGAATGAGCTGACAGTCGGGCAAGCAGCGCCATACTCCGAACTTTAAACGCGTTTTTTCCGAACTACTGTTTTCAAAGACGGTGGACATATCTCGAGAAGTTTACAGGAGATACGAGGAGAAACATTTAAAGATCGTTGATTATCTCACTTTTTCAAAATCGATCTCTATTTTTTAATAGTCGCGTAAGAATGACGACTTTTTTTTCATAGTTTTTGTATGCTAGAGTTTCGATTCGTCGCCACGTTGTTGTAAAAAATGATTTTGAAAATCGACGATCGTCGATGACTCGTATTTTATTAACTTGAATAACCCGTTTGGATTTTAGATATCGGACATTACAAACGGGGCCATCCGATAGGAATAATGGTTTTTCTGCAGGTAGAAGTACTTCGGACATTTGAAGGCCAACTCCATTTTTCTTTAATGGATCGACATGTTTTTTTTCTGTATCATGAAAGAGGAGCTTAAAGCGAGTTCAGCGACCTATAAGATGAGGTCATTGAAGGTCATGGAAAGTACAGAAAGACGATAATACTTACGGTCCCGTGCAAGTTTTGGTGAAGACTAACATGGTACGAGTGAAATTTGTGACGGCGCAAAATGCGAAGTACGCTGCTCCTGCTAATGCCAGATTCATTTTCTATCTGTCGCGAACTAATGTGAGGATCTCGAGACACACTTGCGAGCACATCGATTTCCATTTCTTCACTCGTTACGCGTTTCTGGCGTACACTACTACGGACACTCAAACTACCGGTTTGCCGAAGTTCGTCACACGCATTTTTAAATGTTTGACGCGAAGACTGAGACCGATGTGGATATCGTTCACCATACAAGGTTTTTGCCCTTACAGAATTTTGTTGGCATTCGCCATAAATACGAAGCATATCGACTTGCTCTTCAAACGGATACATTGTACTCGATTGACCGATTTATCGATACTAATCCTATCATGTTTATCTTATCCTGCAAACTTATTAAAGTGTCCTTGAAACAGTGTTTATTTTCAGTGAAGTAAACCGTAAGTATTATCGCCTTTCTGTACTTTCTGTACCTGTCGAAGAAATGTGTGAACGTACATAATAACGTACGCATTGATATTGACGGTCGTCGTTTCGAACACTTACTGTAAACGTAGTAATTTTATTTACTACCGAAACTGTAAGTATTATCGCCTTTCTGTACTTTCCATGACCTTCAATGACCTTATGTTATAGGTCGTTGAACTCGTTTTAAGTTCAACCTTCAAGAAGTTGACCTTCAAATGTCCGAAGTACCTCCACCTGCAAAAAAAAACTATTATCGGATGGCCCCTTTCGTACTGTGCAATTTCATTTCAGCAAATATTTCTGTGAACCTTATAGTTTCGAAGATATCCAAGGTGCTAATAGTCATTGATCCACCCTGTATGTACCTTTGTGCTTAAAAATTACGTTTCATTTTCACCAATCGTTTGCGAGGAGAAAAAACGAAATTTTGACATTTTTTTCGGGCCTCTAGGTACGTGTAGCGCCTGAATGAAATTGAGCTTTTCCGTATGGATGTGGATAAAGAAAACGGACGTCGAATCAACATTTTTAAAATTATTCTTGAACAGAAGATCTCACGATAAAGATCGCAAAAAACTACGATATTTTTATATTACAGGCGTTTGAGTTTGTCCGAATGGTTTTTTTAAATGAAAGTTTGAACAAATGCATCGATCGTGAGGAAAAAAGATAGCATAAAACTACGATAATTTGGCTATGACTGTTTGGGCGCGTTTGGATTTGTTTGTCGTCATTTTTGTCAGCGACGAATCGATATTTTGGGAATTGATATTATTGCTATTATTTTCAAGGCAAGTTTGAACGACTCTTAAGAATCTGACGGATTCTCACTATTGTATACATTTTAGTAGCGACCGGAAATTGGATTTTTGTACGTCGTTTCGAGATTCCTTCACAAAAGTGCGCAATTTTTATATATTTTTTCTCTGCAATAAGGTCGATAACCGATCCCGAAAACTTACAGAGACGATTATTAATACATTTAGTGAAGCTCAAAAAAAAATTATTGGAATCCTATGAATCGATGCCTATCGATAGGACTACCTTAATGCTATCTAGTGACATTCTTTGGTGAAAAATAGCGCCCGGCACTTGAAACTAAGGTACCATAAAAGGAAATCTTTCAATCGAAACTCTAATAAATTGAATATTTCGTATATGCCAATCGTAAGATAGATAAATATGCCAGAAGTAAACGCTTTCAGATCTTAGTTGTGTTGAATGTTGAATGTTTTAGTTTTAAGGCTTTCACGGCTCTATGTAATAAGAGTATGTGATTTCCGGATGTAGGCCTTGTCGAGGATCAGCGTTATGCCGACGTTTCGCAATGTTACAGTCTGCATCATCAGGGTTGAGAGCTCCGATATCGAAGCCCTCGTGTCTCAGGTATTCCTCATATAGTTGCCGTCGTCGTTCCAGATCACTGCACCAGCCAATCGAATGTTTTAATTGATCAGCTGATCAGCTGTGTCAAATATCTTTGAAATTACGAGCATTTTCCCTCAGGGGGATCATCTCGTACCCCTGTCCCCTGCTTTTTCTACTCTATGTGTGAAAAAAAAACATCGGCGGTACGATGAGAGTATATTTCCGTTGCAGTCCAACGATGCAAGCTCGAATACCATCGGAGCTGACTCACCTCACTGAATATCGCGGTCGATTCGGGTTTGGAGGCTTGACCCTCCGCGGGACTAGGACTGGGCGCCATACTCCGTCGAGTTCGTTTAGCGGGAACCGCGCATTCTGTGTGATCAACGATTGAACGACGTAAGTGCCTCGAATTCCGTTGAACAATATGCTTTTCTTTCTCTAACGGTCGGTAAAAAAAATCTCAGGCTCTCTTTTTGGGCTTCGTAATTCGTACCTTCGGGGAAGTCGTTGTTCTTTCCGGTTTCCGCGACGGACGGCGAGCCGTCTGAAAAACGAAAAAGCGAGGCTTCATTTCCAGGCGATCGCGGCAAATGATACTTTGATATTGGAATAGGGTTTTTCACTATATTAAAAGCACGGTTTATTCCCTTGTCACTATAAAAGAATACAGTGTGTAAAAAGTATTTTCTATCATTTTATCGAGAAATAAAAGCATTATTTTCGTTTCTTTCAGTTTTTAAGTTAGATGAATTTGAACGCTTGGTCACGTGAACGGAAACGCTCCAGGATTGGTTGGATCTCCAGTGACGTCACGCGCCAGTAAACAGATTGTCATTGCAAGTCCTGTGACGAGTAATGAGCGATTTTCTCCTTCATTTCGTTATTCGTAGTGATAGTTATCATATTACGAACTTTTGAACAAGAATCGAGAGGAAGGTTTGCCCTCCGACAACTCCACGTAGGTCCTTTACCTTGTTTACTGGCATGTGACGTAACAGGCGTCACGTCAAAATCATGTGCGAATTTAAGGGGGGATTGTCTTTTTTTTTCGCAAAATATACCGCTTTTTGGGAATTTTTTTGTGAAGAAAGTATACAACGGAAAACTTGTGAAACTTGGCATATAGTTTTATTGATCTGTTTACTACATAAAAAAAAATTTTTAAACAATTTCATCAAAAAATCCACCTCCCACCCCCCTCGACGCGCGATGGTCCTTTTTTGATGGTGTGCACGATTTCTCAAAAACTATTCAACCGATTGCCTTCAAATTTGGACAGAATACTCAGCTGACATCCTTTTATCGTTTGATGAAGCAAAAAAGCAATACGTTTAATAGTTTTTTATTTATAACAAAAAATCGATCAATTTTTTTCGAAAAATCGATACTTCACGTTCAAAACGTCACCAAATCGTCAATTTTTTTTTCCCCTTCATCGAACGATAGCTATATGTGTCTAAAGTAAAATGCTTTTTGGGTTTTTGTTGCAGGATGAACGTGAAGGCTGTAATCGTGCACACCATCAAAAAAGGACCATCGCGCGTCGAGGGGGGTGGGAGGCGGATTTTTTGATGAAATTGTTTAAAAATTTTTTTGTATGTAGTAAACAGATCAATAAAACTATATGCCAAGTTTCACAAGTTTTCCGTTGTATACTTTCTTCACAAAAAAATTCCCAAAAAGCGGTAAATTTTGCGAAAAAAAAAGACAATCCCCCCTTAACAATTTTGTTTCGCATGTAAAAGTGATTCACTCATAAAGGTATATTCTATTTAGGTACTATTTAGGTACTCTATTTAGGTATTCTATTTAGATACTGTTAGCATTTTTTTTTTTCGATGTACAAAATGGCCGACTACTCGAAACTTTTCGAAACAGCTTTTTTCCAATTGACGTGACAAATAACTTCAACAATTTTCACTCGATTTACTTCAAATTTAAAAGTTATCTTCCTAATTGCATTTCGCAGAGAAGTACGTACGGAATTTCTGATTAATCGAAAACTTTTCATTTTATGAGCAGTTGTAACGAAATTTTTCACTGAAGATTCATTTCTTAAGTTCAAATACCTACAACTTTTGAATGAAACGATATTTTTTTAATTCCGTACGTCTTGGTATTCTAATGTAGATTGACGAGAATTTTTGTTTTTTGTTCTAGGTAAAAAATTGTCGATGCTAAATGTCACGCCGCGGAGCGCCTAAAAAAAGATAACGAAAGAAAATATTAGTAGTCGGCCATTTTGTTTATCGAAAAAAAAACGTATATATTTTCTAACAGCTTGATACTCATACTAAATAGATGTGCAATTAATTTGATGAGTGAATCACTTTTGCATACGAAAAAAAAATTATTAAATTCGCACATGATTTCATACCCGTTACTAAGGCCTCAACCATTTAAGGATGTTGTGTCCAAAATTGAAAATGGGAATAAAATTTTTTAAATTCGATGGGCCATTATGGAAAAATGTCACGACGATCAGGATGCTGGCTACTGAGAAATTAGAATTCACAAATTACGCGCTGCCTTATGGAAACTGAAGTTACGTTGCAGTTATTATTATTATTATTTTTTATAAAAAATGATGCCAACAATACAAAAAAAAATCACACTTGAGGAAAAACATATAAGAATATAGCGGCAACGTTGCATAGACCGAAAGTAGCGGGAAATTTGAATACTCATTTTCGTCCACGGACGACGTCGTTTCTTGCACCATAAAGCCACTTTTGTTTTCGATATATATGAAATAAAAGAACGATCGTTCATAAAGATTTCTTCTATTTCTTAAAAACAAATAGCAAAGTTTGCTGTTTGCTAATAGAATTGCAAAGTTACTTCAGTTTCCATAAGGCTGCGTGTAATTTGTGAATTCTACTTTCTCAGTAGCCAGCTTCCTAATAGTCGTGACATTTTCACACAACCTTTCAAATGTTTTACACAATGACCTAACGATTTTTTTAAATTTTATAACCATATTCAATTTTGGACGCACCATCCTTAAAATGATTTCCGTACAACAGTCAAATAGCCCATTGGGTCAAAGAAAACAACAACGTGATGTTTGTTACTCCGTACCTTCGAAGGAATCAGTCTTGGCAATTTTTCTCGCAGCTTGAGCACCACTTCGAGGTCTTCCGCGTTCTCTCCTCGTTCGTCCGGCGGCAGGTTTCAAGAAGGGTTTGTCGACGTCGCTGCTCGAGCTCTCGTCGTTCCCGACGAGGTTGTTCGGGCCGCTCTCCGCTGGCGCGACCCTCGTCTGGGCGGGCAGCGCGCTTTGCTCCGTACTCGTTTTCGACATGGGCGACAAAATCGGCATACCGTCGTAATCGCCGATCGCCGAATTAGCGTCGCGCGACTCCTCGACGCTCGTCTCGTTCGCGTTGCTGTTCTCCGGACTGCTCGCTAGCCTCGAATTCTCCAAGCTTGCGTTCGCGTCCGAATTGCTCGCGTCGCCGTTCGCCACGACTATCTCGCTGCGCACTTCCGTTGTCGAGGATTTGGCGGGAACTTGCTTCGCCGATTGCTCGCGAGTTGCTTTCTTCGGCCTGCCGGGCTTCGCTTTTCTCTTCCATTGCGACGTCTCCTGGGTGTAATTGGACTTTTCCTTGCGGGCCATCGCACTCTCGAGGACCGTACTCCTGAACGGCTCCTTGCACAGACGACGAGCCGAACGCTTGGGACCTGGCGACTCCTCCGCAGAGTCGCTGTAAAATTATCTATTTATTCATTTGTTTTCACATACATTTCATTTTGTTGTTTTGGATGCAGTTCCGAAAAGCCCATACCTCGGATTAATTTGGAATTTCGTGTATCCCTGTATTTTGACTCGCTGATTACGAACATCATGGTCAAAATAGCCGCAAATTTGATTTTTTTTACTTCTTTTTTTTACAGTTTTTCTGTTTTGTTTCAGTAAATATTCGTTTTAGAGAAAAATGTTCGCCATTAAAGTTATAGCCTATGAAAATATTGATATTTTGTGTTCTATACAGTTTTTATCTAAAACCATTCCGTTTCGAGAAAAATGGGATAATGGTCCAATAGGTGAAAATTGCTTAGCTCCATTAGTTTCGATAATATCTACTTACGCACTTTATCGCGGCAAGGTTGGAGTTTAGTCTTTAAAATGCGTTTTTTTGCTTTTTTATTTTTTTTCCTTTTATTTTAGTTTCTTTTTGTATTATATACTATTTATGCATTTTTTGTGATTCAGTCAATTTTAAAGTGCACGCTGTCGTCGGTGAAATGTTCTCGAAAATGACGAAACTGTCGAAAATGAAAATGTCCTCTCGCCTATGAAAATATTGATCTTTTATGTTCCATACAGTTTTTTTTTATCTAAAACCATTCCGTTTCGAGAAAAATGAGATAATGGTCCAATAAGTGAAAATTGCTTAGCTCAATTAGTTTCGATATTATCTACTTACGCACTTCACCGCGGGAAGGTTGGAGTTTAGTCTCTAAAAGGCGTTTTTTTATTTTATTTTTCTTTTATTTTAGTTTTTTTTGTATTATATACTATTTTGCACTTTTTGTGATTCAGTTAATTTTAAAGTACGTGTTTTTTTTGCTTTGTCTTTTTTTAGTTTCTTTTTGTATTGTATACTATTCGTGCATTTTTGGTTCGGTTTATTTGGGCTGTTTGGGTTTGGTTTTTTTTTTTGGGTTTGCCTGAGTTTTTAAATTTAACTTTGTTGTTTTTTATTTTGGGTTGTTTGGGCTTTTTTGCTTAGGTTTGTGTTTGGATTTTTTTGTTGATTTTGTTTCATTTCGAATTTGGTTTTTTTCTTTGGATTTGTGTGGGCTAATGAACATTATCTATATTCTTGCTGTTACCGATCCGTTACTATAGATAAGTAGGTAATATCCAAACTAATGAAGCTAAGCAATTTTCACTTATTGCACCATTATCCCATTTTTCTCGGAATGGAATGGTTTTAGACTAAAGATGTGTAGAACATAAAAGATCAATATTTTCATAAGCTATAACCTTTGTAGCAAACATTTTTCTTTAAAACGAATATTTACTAAAATAAAACAGAAAAACTGTTAAACATTTTGTTTCGTGAGTGTTGGCCTTGAAAATCAAATTTGCGGGTATTTTCAATATGATATTCGTGATCAGCGACCCAAAATACATAGTTACACGAAATTGCAAATTAATCAGTCGTTGAGCTTTTCCGAACTTTATCCGTTATTTTTTCATTTTTATTGATTTATTTGTTTTCAGATACTTCTTGTTTTGTTGGTTTTATTTATTTTTTTAACTTCTAGATTCTTTTCGTTTTGTCATTTCGTAATTGTAATTTTTTTCATTTCAGGTGTATAATTTCCAAACGATCGATTCTTTTGCATTATCCGAGAGTATAGACGGTTATAAGTATGCTGTTCGATTTTTGGGGCGAAATTCATATTAGTCCGATTGCCACAGGCTCTTTCAGAAAAAGGGCCAGCTGCGTGAGACCTGGCGCGGACGGACGCGTTTTTCTCAAAATGTCGTTTTTCAAAACGGCGTACACTCGCGAAGGAAGACTTTTAAAGCTATCCGTCTCAAATTTTGACACAACATTCTTCACGCCATTATTTATATTGCTTTGGAAGCTTTTTTTAATGTTAAAAATATTTAATAACACGGTGAGAGTGAAAAAGAAAAGTTTGGGAAATTTGACGTTTTATTTCTACACGGAAGAAAGCTATGATAGAAAATGCTCAGTGATATTCTTTATTTTGCCCTACTATGATAAGTTATGTATTTAGAGTGCCGAATCAGCTACGAGAGTTTATACAATAACAATAAGTCATTGAAGTTAAAAGAAGGCGAAAAATATACGTTTTCAACAATTAAACTGCCGAAGGAGTCGATTTTTTCCATTTGTCACTATCCCGAAAATGCTCAAATGCAAACCTCCGCATAAATATACTTTTTGGAAAGACATTCAACACTGTCAGTTGCCGTATGTACAAACCTTTCTCTTTAAACACCTCAGGAGATTCTTTTTTTTTTTATTTTGAAACGAAATTATAATCTTTTTCGTGCAAGTAGTTTTTTTTCGACGCATCTTCCACTTTGAACAAATGTTTGGGCACGTAATTTTTGTTCCTCTTGGAAGTCTGCAGTCAGGAGTTCGTGGCGGGAGTGTGCAGTCGAAGAGTTAAGGTACTTAATTTGTCCTCTTGTTAATTCATATTTATTTATTTATTCGTTTAGTAGTAGCCCTCTCCTCCATCCTCATTTTTTTGCCCCATTATTTGTTTATTTTGTTTAGATTCTTTTTATTGTGTCATTTTTTTCATTTTCTTTTAATTATAGTGCTAAACGCTTCTCAACTTTTCGAAATACCTTTTTGCATTCATGGAAAAATCGAATAAAAAATGCCTAGGGACAAATACTGAAATCCGACCAGAAAATATCATCGGACATCACTATATCCCTATATTTGAAGTATAGTGATTTATAGGACGGTATCATTTTTTTTTACATTCTGGGATTTTTTCTTTTCTTATCACTTCGCAATGTTTCGTTCAAAACGCGTTCGTAAATTTTCGCTTCTGGCAATAAGACGGCACAAGTCTTTTTCAACTCTCACTAGGGACGATAATGTCGCCGGGGCTGAATTTCTTGATTTTATCGATGCCTGGCAACACGCCCGAACTTCAAATTCGGAATTCGCAACGATAGGCTCTTTGTCCAGGATTTCCATGTTAATAAAGAGCCGTCCAAACGTGAAAATAGCATAAAAAACAATGGGATTGAAGTTTGCATCGTTTCAGTGAGACGAACATTCCTTTTTATACTTTCGTTTTCCTATTCTTGTCAGTATCTACATAATGTTTGGCAAATTTAGATTGCAGATCACTGAATAAGGATCTTAAAGAATATTTCAGTGTATTTCGAAGCTTTGAGTCTGCTGAAAGGAACTTGGGCAATAAAAAAACAAGTAATTTTCATACGAGATAAAGTTTGCATCTTGGAATGCAGCGAAATTCTTGTTTCTCAATATCCTAACTTTCCATTCCTGTTTTTTGCTATGAAAAAAATCCCTCAACGATTATTTATGATACTTGTTCCAAGATCTACAATTGAAATCTGCGAGTGAAAATATTACGTATAATAATGAAAGGAAGGAAATGAAAATATAATAAAGAATGTTTATTCCATTCCAACTATGCAAACTTACGACATTACATGGTTGGAATGCAACGATTTTTTTTTATTGTAAAAATTATTTTTTTCTCCAACTGCACAAACTTTATCCGACCGTTTACGGCTGTGGAAGTGACGCAAACATTTTTACGTATTCTTATTAGAAACTCACGACCCTCATTTGCAAACAAAAGGCTTAGGATAACGACGAAAATAAAGAAACAAAAAATTACAAAGAAAAAAGCGTTGCCTCCCAAGGATGCAAAATTCAACGCCGTCGATTCTTAGAGTAGTTATTTTTCGTTAACACTTTGGTAACTTGGCTCGAAATTTTACCTGCATACTAGGATGAATTTTTACTGCGTTATGAACGGAAATCACTTAATCGTTGAATATTCAGGTTTGTGAAGGGAATATCTTAAGCACCATGAAACGAGATTTCCACGACAGACTCGAAACAAGCATGAGTATATCCGTTACCTGAGTACCCTGAGTCTCGTGCGTCCAGCTCTTCTTTTCCTGGTGACGGGAGGTTCCGGATCGGTTCGTTTGCCAGGCTCCCCGGTCGTCTCCGAGTCAGCTTCGTCATTTGCCAACTCGTCGCCATCCTCTTTCTTGTCGCTCGGTTCCTCTTCCGCGGGGTTGACGGTGGTCGTCACGTTTGCTTCCTCTTCTCGCTCTGAGCTTTTTTCCTTTGCCGCCGTCAAAACCTTGGCGCTCTCGTCATCTTTCTTCTCGTCGTTCTTCGCGTCATCGTCGTTCTTGGAATCCTCGTTGTCCGACTTGTCGGCTCCGTCGGTGGAATTCTCGTTGGAGTGTTCGATTTTGACGGAAACGCCGCCGATGCGATCGCAATTGCCGATGAGTTCGTCAGGCACGAGGCTAAGATTGGAGGAACAGCTTGAGATTTTGGTTTTTCTGCCGTAATCGGTGTTCTCGTCGATAGTTCTGAAAGTGAGTACGATACGTGGTATATTGTTGTCCTTCTTGTTGGCAGTGCCGTCATGTTTTGCGGGGCCCTCGGCCGCCTCGTCCTGCTGGACTTTGTTAGCCAGGGACGACGAGCTCTCGGCTCGTTCGCGCGCCGACTCGTCGCTCGTCTCGACGCGTTTCCTAGCCTCGCGCCTGCTGCTGTCCGACGCACCGTGCGCCGCCAATGACGCTCTGTTGACGCTTTTGACGACTTGGCCGTCGGGTCGGGACTGGTTGGACGTGGCATTGACCGTGCGATTGAATTCGTTCTTCATGCCGGCAAGAATTTGCTCTATGCTGACCTTCTCCTCGGCTTCCTCTCCGGCGCATGACATCATCTCTTCCTCGTCCTCCAGGCCTGGAGGAACGACCTCGCGAGCCTGGCTGTCTTTCTCCATCTCGCGAGACACGCAAATTTCGGTAAAACCGATTTATTCACAACGATTAACCGGGCCCCCGCACCGGAAGCCACGGATCTAAAAGCAAACGGAAAAAAACGATCCTCAGGACATTTCCGGCAGGAAGTACGATCACTGCGGCAGACACGCGACGCAAACGTCCTCGGAGACAAATTGTCCGCGTTTATTTTTCCTCCACTTGGATGCCCGCGCCCGGAAGAGCAGACGGAAATAAGCGCGAACTTACCGAACTCACAGCAGATTTACCTCAGCGCGTATCCTTGAGAAAATCGTTCGCGGAGCCGTGGCCCGTTTCGCGAGCCGCCAAACACGACACGCGACCATGTTCGCGGACACGCGAACAGAAAAGTCTCGAATTTTTTTCTCTTACGCTTACGCATATGCGCGTATACGTCCACATACGCGTGTACACGTACGTTATTTTGTCGCCTCGATTGCGCTGAAAATGAACAAGAACGCGCGCGCGGGCCTAGGCTGGCGTGCCCCGCGTACAGCGCCGGAGGCCATATTGATTGTTCAGGGACGATAAACGAGACGCCCGTACAGCGTCTACACGCGCCAGCCGATCCCGCCGCAATATCCCGAATGTATATTTATCGCATTTTCACCGACGAGCCTTCGCAGCTTCGAATTTTATCGCATAGAATTTAAACGCCGTTTGCGAGAGACACTCGCCACCTGCGTACGTGGATGTTAAGGCGCATCTCGTGATCGCGCGGTAACCGAAAGCTATGTCGACGCTACTTGCGGGATATCCCGTGAAGGAAGAGCACGATTCTCGATAATGGAGAAGCGACGGGCTGATACGTAGGAAAAACTATGCTCGCTTTTCTCTTCACCCGGAGGGATCGTTGAAAGGTCTAAAAATAAATCGGTTCACGATCGCGTATTTCAGATGAAATATGCACATATAGTCTAACTCGAATGCATGTTGTATCGAAAACGAAACATCGTTTTATTTTGTGTTAAACGAAAAATTCATTCGGTACGCGCAAATTTACTGTATATGACAAACCCAAACAGCGTTTTGGGGCGAAACGGAAATTACATTCGATACACACAAATTGACAGTGTCGTTGCTTTATGAAAAAAGCAGGCCCGTGATCGGGCCGCCATTTTTGTCAATACGACATAACCTAAAAACCGGATACTTTTTAAAGTAGAAATTCAATTCTATCGAAAGATATTATAGAAATGAATTGCGAGTTTTCACACCTAATTGCACCTTGAGTAAATATTCTATTTGCTTTTGCATGTGCTTGTCATAAATTAAGACCTACGTGCATTCTGCGTAAAAAGTGATGCACTTTTTAATTGAAAAAACTGACAAAAACTGTATTTTACTTTTAGATTAATTTTATTTTTAAATCAATTTAATTTGAACTTAATAAGCTCACTGAGATTCAATCAACTTAATATAACATTTGGTCAATTAATTTACGTTTAAATTTAATCAATTTGAAATATTTATCATTTACCTTCAAATTTGATCAATTAATTTACTTTCGAATACTTAAATTTATTCAAAATTTCCTTTTTTCTTCTACATTCTGAGCGTTTCTGCTTATTTTTTTCTCCTTCCTTTCGCGCATCGATTATCGCGAGGACACGCAATTGTTTTTTCCCTCGGCGAAGAATGTAACGAGGGGAACGCAGGAGAGGCTCCGAGGCGTGCGCGCGAGATGGCGGACCAGCGGACGACGGATTTCTCGTAAATGTGTCGTTCCAGAGTTTTTTTCGGATTCTTCGCTATCACGTTGCGATCGAATTCTTATAGTCTCGTGTAATAGCTGAGAGTCGAGTCGTATTTCGAGCTAATTGTATCGGGACGATCGACCGAAAAAGCTCTTTCGGAAAACGACGCGTGCCGCTGAAGGCTCGGCAGGGAAATGAGTCTGCAGTCTGCACGCTGCACGCGCGTTGAAACGATCCCCGACGAACTCGTGGGCGAGCGAGGCGGGACGGAGCGTGAGCAGCGCTGAGAGCGAGAGAGACGGAGCGACGAGGATCCCGTATCTATGTGCGCGTCTGTGTGTGTGTGTCGATGGCCGGAGTTGCCGAGGTCGCTTCCGATTACTTTTTCGTATTTACAGTTATGCTTCTACCAACAACGAACGATTGTTGCTTGGGTCTATTTTTCCTCTTACTACGAAGAAAAGGGGTTGATGTAAGTTGGAGCTACGAATAATGAGAGATGGCGGATCGAGATCGATCCTCGCACACTTTTTGAGCTGCGAGCTTACAATGAGACGAGGCTTAGGCGTGAGAGATAAACTCGACGAAATTCCTTCCTCTCCGTCGCTATATATATACACACACAGTCGAACCTCGATAGAACTCTCTAGGGAAGCTCGTTATATCGAGTTTTCCTTATATTGAGGTTTTATTATATGGAGGTCGTGTTCCTTAAAGTATTCTTAAAAAAACATATTAGTACGATAAATAAAAATGTACGATATTTGTTAAAGACAGAAAGGTTCAAACTAGTGCAATTTTTACAAGCAATTAGCAGTTGGCCATAATGTACATTATTATGTCGTATCGTGGCTTAAGGTGGCTATTGGAAGAGAATGGACAAATCTTCGGTATATCGAGGTTTAACTGTGTGTGTGTGTGTGTGAGTGTGTGTGTGGGTGTGTGTGTGTGTGTGTGTGTGTGTGTGTGTGTGTGTGTGTGTGCGCGCGTGTGTGTGGGTGTGTGTGTGTGCATAAACAGGGCGTTCACACTACTAGGTTTCTCTTTTTGAACATCCACTGCAAGCTAAATGCTTTTTTAAATCTCGTGCAACAAAAATTGACCGACATGTTCGCGTTCAAAGTCCGAGGAGTATAGTGAAGCATGGCACAGTAGTTGCTGATGTGCAAGCCGGTTAGAGCACGGGTTCGAATTCACCTTCGGACAAGTGGATGTTTTCGTCGCATTTTGTTTTTTTGCTAAAAATAATTAACACGAAGACTCGCTTTGCCAATCGATAATACGATTCAATAGTTTTCATTTATTATTGGTTCAATTCTTTAGTATTAACTAGTTTAATTGATTCTCTAAGGATTTGGTCGTTATTGTTGTTATCATTATTAAATATGGTCTCAATTCAATTTCGTGATAGTTCACCATTAATATAATATCGTTTAGTTCAATTTTTGTTGATTCATTAACTTGTTTGAGGGGTTAGGCTACTGTGGAAATGACGAAAGCTGCTTGAGGCAATGGCAAATGGCAATGGCAAAATGGAGAGGAAGATCCAACGTAGGATGCGAGAATCGCAATTTGAAGGTAAACTTATGATTGCAACGCAAACCGGCTAGAGAACGTTTGAGCTGTCCAGTTGCCTCAAACGACGGTTTATGAATATTCTTTTCAGTGAACCTCAAAACCATGCATACGAGGAACAGATTTATTCTGTAGTTCAATATTGAATATATATGGTTCATGATGGGCAAGATGGGGATTTCTTTTTCTAAAAGCCATAATAGACGATCGAATACGGTACGATCGTTCAGACCGTCCAGCGAACTCCTTAATTAATAGACGGTCGAATATTGTCCGGCCGAACCACGGATTTGATTCGCCGTCGAACCATTTTCTAACGACTTGAGCGCCAAACGGTCCGCTGCTGCGTCCAGACGAGCGGTTCGTGCGGAGCGCGAGTTCGATGTGCGAGCCATCGAACCAAACGTACCGATAATAACAATAACAATGCACGGCGTACTTCTCTCCACACGACGAAGTGGTTCGACAGCGAACCAAATCAGTGGTTCGGCCGGACCATATTCGATCGTCTGTTAGGTCTTCAAACGTTTACAAAGGTTAAGTTTGCGTTAATCCGTTGTTAGGAATGGTTTATCTTGGTACTAAATAGCCATTAAAAATTGCCTCACTCGTAGCGCTCACGCTACGAGTGAGTGAGGCTTGCCTTGCCAATCTAACCGCACGTAAAATTACACACATCAAATTATTTTTTATCTCCGGTGTTTTATGGTGAAAATTATTCAAAAAATTCGTGAAGACTCATGTGGTCTACACCGTAACGTGTTTTTTTCTTCAAATTTAACCTTGGAATGTAGCTAACGCGCCAACCTCCTTAAACGCGTTTTTTTCGGAATTACGTTTCTCAAAACGGTGTAAACGATTTCTCCACATCTAACGAACGGATTGACTCGAAATTTTATACACTTATTTAACGTAACAACTGTTTAGCCTTCATCGACGTTTTCTTCTCAACATTTCGTTTCATTAGTTATTGACAATAATGATGCCATTTTTTCGAGAAAAAAGAACTCGAAAGGAAATTGAAATTTGTTTTTTTGATGATTAAAACACGATAACAAAAAAAAACTCGACCACGACCTAGTCAATATGATCTATTTAAATAAAAAAAGTCGCTTTTTTGTTTCAGATCAACCGGGTGGCCAAAATCAAGTACACCATTGATCCCCTCACGGTTAAAGGTCCTTCACGAGATTGTTTATAACTTCTTTGATTATTAATATTTGTTGATAAAATTTGACAGACAACTTTGTTAATGTATCTAAAAAATAAATGTCCAAACGATTTTTCGATCTTATGACGTAAATTTTTTTTTTATGGATCCTGATTTCGATTCGTCACAGTAGCCTAATTCCACAATACTGAAAGAGAAAAAAATCCTACGTGAGAAATTTCAGTTTAGTAAAAATCTCGCCGTTTTCGAGATTTTCGGTTTTGTGTTTTTTTTTTAAAAAAAGATCATCTGCTTTTGGTTTTTTGCATGCCATTTCTACAAATGATATGAATCGGCAATAACTAAACAACTTTTTAAAGTAATTGGCACGCTATGCATAGTACATTTTTTTACACGGCAGGCTATCAAAGTCCGATGTTCGAATTGGTTCGTATGAAAATCTGCATAAGATCTTTTTTTCATAAAGTTTCCTTAACATTTAAGGTTAAAAGACTTTTCGAGATAAAACAAATAACCAGGAGTATTTTTTTTAACCGGGTCAAAAAAGTTATTTGTAGAAATGCCATGCGAAAAACCAAAAGCAGATGATTTTTATCTCGAAAACCGTGGGTCTGTTACTAAACTGAAATTCCAGCATATAGTGGGAAATTATCTGACCTTTCGGCAATTGCAGGATCATCCATTCATAACGGGACACCCTGTGTAGGCTTGAAAAATTATTCGAATTTCATCGATTGCTATTTTCTCGTACTCCCCGACCGTCTCGAAATATGCGGAGGGCGATTCGCTCAGCCATAGACGGAAAAGTGTGCCTGATGCATGCGTACCCTGTACGACGAGGGGAGGTGCGCGTAGGAGGAAATATGAGAGCGCAGTCGTAAAGTAGCTTCTCTTTGAAATCGAAGATACGCGAGAAATTTATAATACAAAATTGACGTCCGCATAATTCAGCGTTTTTGCGGAAGCTCCGCATTCGCAACGCCAAAAATATCCAGCGTGAAAGGTCGTCGTTTTTTCTTTGTTAATCGCCTCGTTGCCGAGCGCGTCGCGTGGTGCCCTCTGTTTCCGTTTGCGTTTGAGGAAAAAGCGAAGGACGTACACGTGGCGAATCATTCCTACGAAGGCTCGCAGCATATGTATATATATATATATAATAATAATAATAATAAACAAGCGAGAATTGTGTCAAACTTAGCCATAATTCTGCATTATTCGCTTCGTTGGTATTATTCTTCGTTTCGATCCAAATCAACGCCAACCGCACGCGTCTCTACGAACATTATTTCCCCCGCGCGCAATTTGAGGTTATGTCGACCCGCGCTAAAATCGTTACGATTCCCAAGATAAAAAGTATATATATATATGTATATATACATCTCAGCGGCGGACCCCACGCGATAACCACAATGAAAAAAAGTTACGAGAACAAAGATATGACACCTTTAGAATTTCACGCGTGTTTACTTACGTTTGTGAGGGCGTCTTCGGCTTATTATGTTTGCCCCGTAGAGGAAGCTGTGTTTGCGTTGAGAAAAAAATTATAATTTAATATGCGCATATACTTTTGAGCAAACTTTCTACATAAATTTATCGGCCGCGATGAATAATTAGGCGCCGTGCACACGCGAGACATAATTATGTACCAAAATAACCCAGTCCGGAGTAACACTTGGATTATATGTATACATCAGACGCAAGATATGTGTGTGAAACGAGTTTGCGAATAACTTCGATATTTTTAATTTTTCGTGTGGAATTTTTCTAGCAGCAGTGTGTAAAAAACGAATTAAATTATACATATATGTGTGTGTGTGTGTGTCGAATGACGGCAGGGACAATATGTAAAAATGTCTGAGAATCAGTTAAAGCACACCAAACTATTTGGAGGATGGAATCGGGGTGCGCAGGGGTGAAAATAGAGGTCTGAAAAAGTGCGTCAAAATACCTGATAGAAATCCCAAAGATAGAAAAAGGAAGGTGGCCGAAGGTGTGTCTAAAATGAGAAGAGGAAGTTTAGACGGAAACTCGTAAAAGTAGAGAGAGGGCCTTGGCAAGGCCATGCGGGAAGTGGGAGAAAAAGGAATATGGCAGACAATAAGAATCGAGGACGTGGGAGGAACGGAGCAAAAAGTTGAAAGGGGAATAAAAATCGAAATGGAACAGTGAATACAGAACGACTGGTGCAGCACAGCAGAATCGACAAATCGACATACTGCAAAGAGTATAGAAGGAGACAAGGGAACGCCGAAATGGAATAATACCGGAAAATAAAGGAATTCAGTGGGGAAACGAAGGAACTATGAGCGATGGTAAGGTACGGGAATATAGCGGAAAAAGCTATACGGAGACAGCTGCCGAATGTGTAGGGAAGAGGAGGCGAGCTCGGAACACATTTGTGGCTGTGAAGCGATGAAGGCAGAAATCGAACCGGAAGTAGTGGAAAAATTAGAAGTGCTGGACTACAAAAGGGGAGGGGAGGATTAAGACAAGAATTAGAGAAACTGATGTGGAATAATCCCGCCGAAGAGCTAAAAAAAGCGTACTAATCTTTGACAACTGACATCAGGAGGTATTGATGTTTGGTCATGGAAAATTACACGATCGAGCAACGCATAGAAATTTTTGTTTGCTGCATTGTTACTGCAAGATCGTGCGATTTGACGCCACTGTACTTCTTTCTATGGGGGTTTTCTAAAAGGAAAAGTGTATGCCAATGACCCAACGACCATTCCAGAGGTCAAGGAAGCATCTGTACGCACCAATAATGAAATTATTCCGCAATTATGCCAAAATGTGATTAAACATTTCGTCAAAAGGGTGAACGTTTGCAAACAAGGACGAGCCGGCCATTTGTCGACCATTGTGTTCCACATAACCTCAACATAACCTCCATGTTTGTACCTTATATTAAAATGAAAATATTCGTACTTTTCAAATAAATAATACGCTTTATTAATAAATCAAAATATCACGTCATTTTGAGAAACCCTGTATGCGTATGTAAAAGAATTCGAGATATTGATAAAACAGGCAGCGCTCGTCATCAAGAATTTAAAAATAAGTTCTCACCCCAAATTTCATAACCGATCAAGATTTACCATAAAAAAATAATAAAACAATAGTTTTCGTGTTTTCAGCCTAAAATCGACGAAATAAACGGTGCAAACACTTACTCCTATAAAAAGCGCTCAGTCATGGCCACCACTTCCAATGCACGCGGCGCTCTGATTCGCATTGATTGTATTGTCTTAGTGATCACGTCAGTCTGTCTTAACGTACGGTCGAATTATTCTTCCTTGCATATCTTGCGCAGTAGTCGGCACTTTTTTCTACACCTTTCCAAGTGCCCCATAAAAACGAACTCCCAGTGGCGTCAAGTTTAGTGAACGAGCTGGCCAAGCCACAAGACCTCCACGAACAATATCCAACGATCGGCAAATTTTTCACTGAACTTATTTCTCGCAACCAAATAAAAATGAGCCATCGTGCTCGAACCACACCGTGCCGCCGTGTGTTCAATGGCAAATCTTCCAACGAAGCTACCAATTTGTTCATTATCGATCGATTTTTTCAACGATTGATCGTCGTGAAATTTGACGTGTGAACTTGTGTTTAGTCGCTGGATGAAATGACCTTGAGATCTCCGACGACCTTGCACCTGTATAAACCTCTCTTATCTACTACCCGACGACCCACTTCGACCTATGCAGCTTTTGTTGACAAAGTCTTCTCCTAACTAGGAACATCACTTGAGGTAGTCCTCCCGTGAAGCTATTGTAAAAAACACGTGTTTCAAGATGGGCTCTTTCGCCGCCATTTTGTATGAAAATTACAATAAATTGTTTTCAATACTTCCATATGTGTTATATAAACCCATTCAAAAGAAATCCCATACCTTTTTTCAAACTCCCAAAATAAATTGTCAAAGTTAGGCCTTATTTCCTGCTACTAGAGTGCGGTTTTATTCCTTAGAGGGCGTACATAAATTACGTAACGCAGATCTCCCAATTTTTACCCCCCCCCCCCCCCTCGCGTAACAAAACCGTAACGCTTGGCCTGAAGCCCCTCCCCCTATTCCGTTTCGTAAGGGATGCTCTGTCGTTAATTGCGTTTTTTTTAAATAACTAATTATGTCAGAATCGGGCTTATACTCATTTTATGAAGTATATATTCATGTAGTTTTATACCAATTTTGATTTTTTTCAAAATTAACCCTGATTCGGCGGCGAAAAAAATTCTCTTATTTTTCGCAGTTCTAAAGTCGTGACGTAACGCAAACCTCGAGCCCTCCCTTCCCATTGCGTTACGTACTTTATGTACGACCCCTTAATTGATGTTCCTTGCGAGTCTGCTAGGTTAGAAAATATTTCTACCGCCAACAGTTGTTGCTTCACCCAGTAACCATCTTCACTATATAGAATGCATTCATTCCAATTTCTGTTACATATTATCCCTTCAGAAAACAATGGCATTTCTATTACCCGAATTCTCGATTATGCGAACCACCTTCACCTCCAATTGCTTCGGATAATCGAGATTCTACTGTACTCCTTACGAAAAAAAAAAAAAAAAAAAAAAAACGATGTGCACAAAAACTTTGCTCTTACCCAACAGTGTGCGCGTGAATAGTTTCCACAAATTCTCCGAACGGCCGCGTGGCTCTGTCGCGTCCGATGAGCCACACACACACACGATTATGCTTTCCTCGTTGGCGAATGACCTCTCTAGACTCTAGACCGATGAGGAAAATATTGAAGGTGTAGAAAAAAGGCGGCGTGGAAAGTCGCGCGGATTTCAAAGCGAGACGTGATCGAATCGTATAAATATAAGTTTATTTACATTGCAACAGATCCTCCTGTCAAATAAGCGACGAAAAGGTGATTACGAGAGAGTGGGTTCTGTTTTTTTTCATTCTTATTTTTTTTTGTGGACTCGAAGTTATTTTATGAATGATTAATTGTGTATATATATATATATGTATGTATGTATGTATCTACATACACACGTGTATATATATATAATGAAATAATAATTACAACAGTTTTTAAAGCCCCACGACGCACATTCTCTCTCTCGCTCTCTCATTAAAATAATAATGTACAGTCGAGAATATATTTATTAGCGTCTGGGAGTTACTTTTTCTTCGCGCCGCAAGGCTTGTGCATTTCCGGTGCTTAGGGCACCTATGATCGACGCTCCTCGCGGATTTGGTTTTTTCTTTTTTTCTTATTATGATGATTTCTCTCTGTCTCGCTACCTCTCCCCCTCTCTCTCTCTCGCTCTCTCTCTCTCTCTCTTTCTCGATTTCCAATGCGCAATGTACAGACTACAAACGTTAGGCGCTTGTCGTTAAATCTGAAAACGTACTCTCGTTACAACACGTAATTTAGAAAAAAACGTACTGCTCTGTTCCCGCGATACTCTTCCGCTGTCTTCGTCCCACGCGTTTGTTACGTACAATATATGGTGCATTCCACGCCATATCAATATATATTTATATGTTTCATGTACGTGTGTGTCTGTGTGGGGGGGGGGGGGGGGGTATTTACAGTACCGGTGAAGAGTACGAATACGTTTTTCGCGGTTTTTCGACCAGAAGCATTCGTAAGCACAAAATTTCTGACTAACGGTGTCCTGTTATGAACGGATAATCCTGCAACCGTCGACAGGTCAGCTCATGTCACACTATATGCTGGAATCTCAGTTTGATAAAAGTCCCACGGTTTTCGAGATAAAAATCATCTGCTTTTGGTTTTTCGCATGCCATTTCTACAAATGATAACTTTTTTGACTCGGTTTGAAAAAAAATACTCTTGGTTGTTTGTTTTATCTAGAAAAGTTTTCTTCTTAACCTCAAATGTCAAGGAAAGTTTATGAAAAAAAGATCTTATGCAGAATTTTCATACAAACCAATTCGAGCATCTGACTTCGATAGCCTGCGGTGTGAAAAAAATGTACTACGCATGTCGTGCCAATTATTTGAAAAAGTTGCTTAGTATTGTCGATTCGTATCATTTGTAGAAGTGGCGGGCAAAAAACCAAAAGCAGACGATTTTTTTTTTTCAAAATATCGCATAAAGGTCAAAATCTCGAAAACCGTGGAGTTTCGAATGAATTTCAAACTGAATTTCTGAATTCAGTTTTAATTTGAAAACTGAATTTCCGGAAGATATTGGCGAGTTAAGACTTGTTTTTTTTAAATCGCATTTTAGGAAAAACTTTACCCGCGGAAGAAAATGATCGGGTTAAATTTTGCATCGTTGTAATTTAACGAACATTTTCATGACTTTCCGATGTTCATTATAATCGAAAATAATACTTTGCAGATTTAGGTTGCAGACTGCTTAATAACAATCCCAAAAATAGTTCTCGTGATTATAGTAGCTTAAATCTGCGAAAAGAAATTTGCGAAATGAAAAAAGAATCGTTCCATTCCAACGATGCGAACTTGAACACCGTAGAAAGTGAAAGAAATTGATTGGCGACTAATTGCAGGTGAATCTCGGCTGATTTAATGTGCCGCTTAAGAGATTGTCCTTTGCCAAAAAGTAAAACGAACTTTGGCATTAATCTTTCTAAACTTATTGTCTAAAACATGACCCTAAATGTTCTTGGAAATTCAACTTTTTTTTTTTCGAAAAGTTCAATCTTTTTGTTGCAAAGCGTACGATTTAATCGATTTTCAACATTTCTTACTTTTTCTTGGTTCGTGTTCTGCGTACGAGTGTTATTTAAAAAAATACCACGTAACAGCCGAAGGTAGTAACAAAATATAGCCTAAGTCTCAAAATAGTGAATAAATCTTTCCTTCAAAAAGAAAATCACGAATACCAGCAATGTTTTCCTCCCCTAAAGGGATCTTCCCCCCTTAAGGTCAATGAGCGAAGTAGCGGAGATCGAAGAAAAAATCAGACCAACGCGGAACACGTCTTTTTTGTCTCTCAAATACTCGCACTCCCTTTGAAGCTTTTATTTCGGCCGAGACTCGTAACTTTTCGTTCCGATTGAAAAATCGCACGTCCATACGGTTCCCCGGTAGCGCATGCGTGTGTGTGTATGTACTCTCGTTGCGTTACACGGTGTCGTAATAAAGATTTTTTTGTTTGCTGTTGCGTATTCTCTCGTATGTGACAAAATGTATTATTCGCTGTAAAAGAGCACGAGCTTGAATTGCCGTCGTCAGCACCGGCTATGTTTGTGTTTCCACTCTCGCGATAACACGAAAGTTTGGCTCGATGCGTCATATATACGTGTAAGCCAATTTCGTACGTAATTTTTTTCGGACCGCTTCGAACACTCGCGAAGGCCACGAATGCGCTTCAATAGCACGAGATAAGAATACACGGGTCGAGAATATTATGAACACCTGTGGCAGTTTTTTTTTCTTCAAAATTACCGAAGAGAATTTGTATTAATTGTATCGTGCTTTTTTTCTGAAAATTATTCGATTATTTGAATTTTTTAAAAATTACTTGAATTTTTAAAAAATTATTTGAATTTTTAAAAAATTATTGGAATTTTGTAAAAATTATTTGAATTTTTTCGAAATTATTGGAATTTTTTCGAAATTATTGGAATTTTTTAAAAATTATTTGAATTTTTTCAAAATTATTTGTTTTTTTTTAAATCATTGGAATTTTTTTTTAATTATTTGATTTTTTTTGTAATTATTTGAATTTTTTAAACACTATTTGAATTTTTCAAACATTATTTGAATTTTTATACATTTTTTGTAAGGTTTGAATTTTTTCTTCAATTTGTTCGAGCTTTTTGAATTCATTGAATTATTTGATTTTTAAGTTAATTGTCTTCAATTTTTTTCGATGAATTAATTAATTTTGTAAAACTTCTTCGAATTTTGTCGAACCATTTTGCATTTGGATGAACTGTATCGCGCATTTTTTGCTGTAATTATTGAAATTTTTAAATTATGTGACAACCATTTGGAAATAAGGAAGAATAATAAGAATAATACGTTGAGAGGGAGAGTAGGAGTGCAGCTGCAAACCTCTTACGTCGCGTAAACTTATTTCGGCTCGCGAATAAGCGCTTTTGTCCATAGGAGAGAAGGCTTTCAGTCGCGACACTTTGAGGTTATTGAACCGTCCACAGACGCATGTAAAAGGATACTCATTTTTTTTTAAACGTGGATACTTCCAGTAGAATCTCAGGATCGCTCGAAAAAAAAATATATATATCAACCATCTATGCAATCTAACACAGTTTTGCAGAGGAAAATCGTGAATGTAGCTGTAGATATTTCTCGCTGGCATGTTTACCGCGCTCTTCGAGAATAAACTTCCAGCTCAATCCGCGATTCTTCACGACGGACTGCGTGAAATTGTCCGGCTATTAATTCTTTTTTTCCGCGACAACGATGTTCGAAAAAAAATTCCGTGTCCTTTGACATTGATCGGTGCAGGGCTCTCGCGCGTTATGTACATGCGTGTGTGTGTGTGTGTTTCCGGTTGTGTTGTCCTCCGTCGTCGTCTTCTTTACACGCGACATATAAAAAAGTTGAGCATCGTATTGCGAGTGTTTCTTGTTGTTGTAGTCGTTTCAATAATAAATTACACAATAATAATAGAGACTCGATTACGACGAAGATTCTGAGAATGGTCGATCGTTTTTTTCTTCTCCTCTTTCATCCGATCACGGACACGAGGAACGAGAGATTTGAGGCTCGGACGTGTATTAATCCAAACTAGGCAACTCGGTGAAGTGTTTTCATGAAAAATCGCGAATCAGCGATATCTCCCGAAAATTTCACCTCAATACTCGAGCGCGAGAAGCTGCGCCGACTTGCCCAGATTTCGATACCTTTTTCTTTCCTCCGAAAACGGCGTAGTCAGACTTACGGAAACGTGGAAATTGAATGTTCAATGGACACAAGTGAGTGGAAAAACGAAAAAATCAGCATCCTTCCGATGGTTGAAGCATTCGAGCCTCCTCGAACGCCAGAGCCGAATTTTGTCGTCCGTTTGTCCTTTCGCTCGAGACGTATCGTTTTTCTTTTTCTCCCCCATTTTTTTTTCTCCGACAATTGCTCGGCTTTGCTCGGGAGTCTTTTTTTCGTTGCTCGGACAAACCTAAACGAGCTCATTTTTTTCTCTCCGATTCAAACGTGCAAAAGCTTTTTTACGCTGCGCAAACGTCGAAAGCTCGCGCGTATCGGTTTCATCGCGAACGAGCGATGACGCTCCGGTACTAGAGTATTATTATTATTATTATTATTATTATTATTATTATTATTATCATCATTATCATTATTATTACGATTTTTTGGTTTTGAACTATTCACGATTGATGCTCCGAGTCCCGACGCGATGATCGTTGTCGTGAAACTTATTTCGTCGTACGGAATTTCCGTGCGCGAAGGAGCCTCGTAAGAGTCGCGACGGCAGCGACGGTGGCGCCGGCCGCGACGCTGACGGGCCTCCTGATTGTATTGTTGGTGGTTGGCAGCGGGTCTCGGCACTCTGCACCGCGGCAAGCGCGCGTCGTTTTTCTTGTTGCGCTCGTACTTGTCCTCGTCGTCGTCGCTCGGCGGTTCGTTGGCCGTGCGTTATGGGGGCGGCGGTGGCCTCCTCTGTGGCTCCGGGGTGTAACGCAAATGAGCCCGCACGTACTGGGGACTCCCCGGCACCGAACTGCTCTCCGAGAGTCTGCGAGGCGGCGGCTGAGGCGGCGATGGCGACACGTATCTTAAGCAAATGAAGAAATAAACGTTACCTTCGGGACGAACGTTTGTTGCTGAATTTGGAGAAATTGTTAGGTCAGTTGGAAAAGCGGTACGAGTTATCGATAGAAACGAAATATTTCCTCGGATCGATTAAGACCTTAGGCCACCGCAACGGGTTCAAAATCATGTGCGAATTTAACAATTTTTTTTCGTATGAAAAAGTTATTCGATCGTAAAAATAATTACACATCTATTTAGTATGAATGTCAAGCTGTTAGAATTTTTTTTTCTTTTCGATGTACAAAATGGCCGACTACTCGAAACTTCTCGAAACAGCTTTTTCCAATTGGCGTGACAAATAACTTTGACAATTTGTTTAATCCGAAAAATTGTTGAATCCGCACATGATTTTATACCCGTTACTGTGGCCTAAGGCCTTAAGGAGTTTCGGAAAAAATGACGAAATGTTACCATTTGCTTTGAATTCACACAGTAAATTATTTGTCATATGCTGAATGCATAAGCTAATTTTTGTTGTTGTATAATAATGATTATTATCATTATAATCGTGACTTATTATTATGTATTTTATTTCCTGAGTGCCATCGTATATGCTTGCGGGTTTTTCCGTATTACCCTTCCCAGTTAAACGCTTTCATATACCTTCCATTATGTCCTCTGCCGTCTTAAGGGAAGAGATATCTTTAGGCGAGCAAAAAATTCCTGATTCTCATGTTTTTTTAAAGGAAAGATTTTTTCACCATTTTTCGAATCCTAGGGTATGTTTTGTTACTACTTTTGGCTGTTACATGGTATATATATATTTTTATTATTCTTTAAAAATGGCGGAGATAGAGCACGGTCTTCTAAACTGAATTTTCAATATCGACGTGACGCACAGCTCATAAACGAATTGACCGATTCCGATGAAATTTCGTATAAATCTTTCTAACCTCATTGTCTAAAACATGATCCTAAATATTTTTGACCATCAAAGAAAAAGTATTTTTTATTGCCAAATGTCATTTTTTCCGGAAAATTCAATCTTTTCGTGTCAAAGCGTACCATTTCATCAATTTTCGACATTTTTCAATTATTCTTGGTTCATATTCTGCGTATGAGTGTTAACGAAAGGAAAATCTTCGTTGGTTTTTTTTTCAGATTAATCTCCCCGACGCTACGTGTCACGCCGTGTGACAACGTCCGCCGCAACTCGTTTAGAAGACCGTGCCATAACTCCGCAATGTTTAAGCATCAATAAATTTAAAAAATACGATGTAACAGCCTCAAGAAGTAATAAAACATACCCTAAGTCTAAAAAATGCCGAAGAAATATTTCCTCTTGAAAAATGATCATGAAAATCATCAATTTTATCCTCGCCTAAAAGTGTCTCCTCCGTCGAGCTCTCAAGCGAATTCAATATACAATTCGCGAGCATTGCGTACCTTCGCGGAAACGAGGGCGAGGCTTGATCGACCATGTTCCGTCTGACGGCGAGGGGCGATTCGCCGCGATTCATTCGTGGCGGTGGTTCGGGGGAGGGTGCCCTCTCGCCGCCGAGTCTCAGCCTGACGTAAGAGGCGAAGCGTTTTTTCGCCGATTCCTTGGAGCCTGCCGCGGCAGAGTTTTGGGCGGATGTTATCGGTGGGTCTTGCTTGAGTTGATGAGCGAATCGGGATATGAGAAGTTGGGGACTGGTCGAGCCGTGTGTACCGTGGGGCGGTGGTTCCGACGGGAATCTGCGGCAAAACGTGAGATCAGAAGTGGACACAGACTACGGGAAAGAGAACCTTAAAGCGGCGGTAAATTAAAGCCGGGTTTCCTCCGTACGGACGCGCTCAAAGCATGTGCGCTCATACGAGCTAGGTCGTATTGGAGTGCACGCGGAACGCAGTTGACTCGCTACGAGTTCAATAACGTCAGAGTATCAATTGTCTCTAGTACCTAGTACCTAGGTTTTCCAATAGGGGCGCTCGAACTTCGACAGTGGCCATGTTGATGAAGCTACAGCTGTTAAATTTGGAGGTTATGGTAATTAATGTTGGCCGAATCACCATGGAAAGTAGTAGTAGAAACCAAAGGGTTTTCCATAGTGTCGCTCGAACTTTGACAGCGTATAGCGGCCATGTTGGTGACTCTACAGATGTCAAAATCGGAGGTTATAGTAATTAACGTTGGCCGAATCACCATGGAAAGTTTAGTCTCTACTACCCAGTACTAGTAGAAACTAAAGAGTTTTCCAATAGGGGCGCTCGAAATTTGACAGTGTATAGCGGCCATCTTGATGAAGCTACAGCTGTTAAATTTGGAGGTTATAGTAATCGATGTTGGGCAAATCGGCATGGAAACTTACAATGTTGAGCAACGCATGCAAAATACTAAACTTTTTTTTTATCAAAATAAGTGCTCAGTTCGAGTTACGTTCCGTGCGGTACGTGATTTTTACAGGACAATCGTCCTGTTGAGTCGACGGCACACTCCTCCACACTCTCGTTCGCTGGAGCAATGTTTTCTGCAGACCTCACCCTTCGACGACGTACTGGTGTTGTTTAATTGTTCAGTAAACCAGTTGAGTCGAATTCGTTCACCAAACGACGAATAGTCGATTCAACCGGCCGATTTTGGGCAGCAAAAATAACGTAGCTCGAACTGAGCACTCACTATGATTATAAAGTTTAATGATTTTCACGCATTGCTCAACACCGTAACTTCCCATGGTGCCCAACTTTGATTACTATAGTTTATGTCAAGGCTAGTACACTAGTCTCTAGTTTTTTAAATCTTCAGCTTTTCTTGAGCATATCCACTACGTTTGTTGTTTACTTTGATATTGACATCTTGCGTTACAAGACCGCCCGAATTCAAGTTTCTAATGACACGTTGTATTCCTGATACGAGCAGCGTCCGCGTCATCCGAGGGCGCTCGTGCCGTGAAAACCCGGGCTTAAGGGGTCATAGAGAAGGCTATAGGGAAACGTCACCTCTTCCTGCTGATCATGGGACTGCCGTAGATGTCTTGAGATGTGGGTGGATGCGTTTGGGGTGCGGGCGGAAGTTGGCCGAGTCTGTGTTGGACGAAGGGCGAGTATCGGCCGGTCTCGACGAGTACCGGTTGAACGACGCCCGGCGGATCGACGTTTTCCCGTCGCCAGGGCGAATAGTCGCGCGCGAAGGGACTCAACGAGCGCGACACGTTTTGCCATCGTTCGCCGCTTGGCTCGCGGCGATGATGATGGTGATGGTGATGATGATGATGATCGTCGTAACGAGCCGCGTGATAGGGCGAGTAGGAGCGCTCGCTCGGGTCGACCGAGCTCTCCTGTCTGTAAGGCGAGTACGATCTCGCGTCCGCGTAGGCTTGGCCGTTCGACGAGCATCTCTTCGATCCGTATTCCCTGGTCGTCTGGTCAACTTGCGCTTTTTGCTGTTGCTGATGCTGCTGTTGTCTCCAGGGTGAGAAAGGCCTCGATTGAAGGCACGGCGGTTCCGCTTCAGCGGGTTTTACCGGTGGCGAGAAAGGCCTCGTTGCTGAAACTTCCTTCCGCTTCGTCGCGTACGGACTGTACGGCAGATAATTGCCGCCGTTTTCGCTGCTCGAGCGCTGATGAAAGCCGACAAAATTTGTCGAGACGTTGCAAGATTGCTCTTTGGTGGGGCCGTTATTGCTGCTCTTCATGAAGGCCGGCACCTCCGAATGGGATCTCAGATGGGCCGTTTGCTTCAGAGACACGTGACCTCGGGACTGGGTTTGATGAGGGGCTTGCTGTTGCTGGCTCTCCTGCTGCCGTTGGTGATGCCCACCCGACAACCTGAAACTGAATCGTATTGCCCTGGAGTGACAGGCGACTGCGTATCGCGCACGGTTATCTCGGAACATTCCGGATCTTTCGTTTCTTGATTTTTTTTTTACGTTTCTTCAAGCCCCCCATAGCTTCTCAATTTTTTTTTCGTCGCTGACTCCCCGGATAGTGGCGCCCTGATAGGCCTCGCACGCGGCACGTTAGTCTTTCGTCGTTGTACACCTGGTGAGTTTTCAGCGTACCCCTTTTTATTTATTTTTTTCTTCCTTTTTATCAACTTGGGGTTAGTCGAAGTTAGAGAGCTGTTAGTCATCGTTTCATGCGACACAAAGGACAGAGAGAGAGAGCGAGAGATAGAGAGAAATACAGACGAGGATTTTTTTTTTACTAGGGTACAATGGACGAGAGACATTCAATTTTTTGAATATATTATTTTAACGCGCGCGAACGATGCGGCGAAAAAAAATTGTACCGGTAAAGATTCGGATTTCCCAAAATTTTCCGAACAACGATAGTCTCGATGAAAATCGTCCTCGTCGATTTTACGCGGCCCAGGTAACCGGCGAGTCATCGTGACATTGCGTTATGAAGATTAACAAAAAAAAAACAGAAAAATAGCAAAAACTAAAAGAGCCGTGAAAATAATAAGACAATGCAAAAAACGAATTATTTAAATTAAAATAAAAAAATAATGCTTACCATGAGTGGGGGTTGAAGGGTGGGGTGTGTAACAGGCGCGTGCACAAACCAAACAACTCGAAATGAAAATCGGACATTTTCGTGACGGGGCGGGGATGTTCGGGCTTTCGCAATTCTTTCTTTTTTTTCTTCGTTCAAGTTACTGTTTCGTTTTTCTTTGCTTTTCGTGGATTCGTCTTTCTGTTTTTTTTCCGGGTAATTGTTAAGTCAGGAGGTGTAGCGGAACGAGTCTGGAATCAAGGGCGAGGGACAGAGAGAGGGGATATGCTACGCTGCGCTGCCTCCCTCAAGCTCAACGCTGCAACACAATTCAACACGCACGCAAACTTTTAATTCTCATTTGCGAGTGTCATCGTTTGTTGTTTGGTTTTTTCTTTCTAAATAATCTGTCGTGTCCGCCACATGAAAGTAATTCTTTTGTGTTTCTCCAGATAATCTCTCGTATGGGTGAATGTTCACAGGTGTAAATAATAAATAAGCTAACGTTTATAACGGTGTAAAATCGGGGAAAAAGAAACATTTCGCATTTTTCAAACTACTTTTATGCGGGACTGTGTCCGAGCGTAGATTTCCGATCGAAGCGGAGTTTCGAGTACGACATATTACGCGAAAACGTTAAAAATTGGTCAATACTCAGTCGAAAAATAATTAACTGACAGCAAAAATCGCTGACATTGAGTTCTCATCGCAAATATAAAAGAAATGAAAAAAAAAAAGTATATCATGTATGCCAAATAGAAGGATGATCTAAGTTACCAAAAAAAAACAAGAGATCACGATTTTTTTCTCGAAATTTGGGTTGCTAGTTTCATCATTTTTCAGTAAGCTCTTTAAATGTTGATTGGATAACTTCAGGGTCGTTTGGGCGTACGGCAAAGTATCGAAGTTTCGTCCAAGCCCCGAATCTTCGATCGGAACTGTACGGTCGGCGGTTCCTCGCGAACAAAAATTAAATAAAATTACACCAATAAATGATTAGCATTGCGTTAAAAACGTTTGTCTATTCGCGAGGAGTTTCAGGCCGAGGCTCGAGGCAAGCTGAATCCGATCGTATTTTCGACACTATTTTGAGAGGCCGTTCGGGTGGCTCGATACAAGGCGCGTGATTGGTTCGAGCTGAGGTGAAACTCCTCCTCTGTACACGAGTATCGTTCGCTTGCGAATCGAAAATCGCGAGAAAAAAAAAAACAATAGACCCGGTTATTTTCAAACCAAACCAAAAGTTACTGACATTAGTCAGGAATGTCATGCCGTTTTACGCGAAGTAATGAAAAAATAAAAATAAAAATAAAACAAAGGAAGAAAAACGGCGCGCAAGGCGAGCTCGAAGTTCTTCTTTTCTTTTCCATAAAAGCGCTAAGTAATCTTACAGCAATTTGGTCCTTTGTATTTTAGTCTATATCGTCCAATCGGTACGTTACATGTGCGTGATCAAAACGAGTAACCCTAGGCTGTTATTACGAGTGTGAATTATAACGGGAGCAGCACCCACCTCGGCTCGAGTTGTTGCATCACTCTGCCGAACCATTGACAACTGGAGGTGGGCAAGGACGACGAGGAATTCGGGCTGGCTTCGTCCTGCGGCGGCGAGTCGTACTTTCGTATGAAAGAATGCTCCATTAGCTTGTGATACTTAGGCCGATGCTTGTAATTCTTCGTCAGGCAGCACGTCACGAAGCCCCGAAATTCTTTCGAGAATACCGCGTCCGTTGGCAACGCGGGAGGATCGTCCTGTACTACCCTACTGAGGACCTGAAATTTTGCCGCGATACAATATTATTTTCACGATTATCGTGGAACGCTAATTCTTTTGGGTTTTTATTTATTATTTATTTATTATTTATGAAAGCATTTTTTTTAATTCTTGTTTCCTATTATTCATTATTGTTAATCATTGTTTGCTATTATAAAAAAGTTGTAACAATAAATGACAAATCGAGGTAGAAGCGAGCAAGGGAGCGATCGACAACATATTAAGGGGGTATATAGCTCTCTGGAAACTTGAAAAAAATCGTTGTTTTTTTGCATGTTATAACGTGAACTTCCAAGAATATTTTGGATCGATATCTTGAGTAACCTTCACACCCAAAAATTCAGCATGCTGTTTTTCAACAGAAAAATGAGCTTTTGTTTGGAGAAGCTGTCATTTGTCGTATTTTTTCGAAATTTCGCAACATGGATCGTGAATCCATAGCCAGTTGGATATATTTGAATTTTTTGCGCTCAACACATGTACGTTTGTGTTCAAATAAAATGAGTTTGTCATGAAGCGTTTACCAGGAGAAAAAGAAATCGGATCTTGGCCATTTCATCGGGCCTTTAGGTAGCCCCTTAAGCATACTTAAAATGGATGGCGAGAGATGGCCAAGAATTTGTCTAAGTGAAGAAATAAGGAACCGGCAAAATGGAAACCCTTCCAAGTGGAAAGCGTTAAAAATGGATGGAGATTCGAGTCGACTAGAAGCTGAGCTGAAAATTGAATGTGAAATACTAAACGATCGAAGGATGCAGGGAGACTGGTGCAAAATAAAAGCCTCGAAATACCGTATAGAATATAAATATCGTATAAACAATGTCAGGATTAAACAATATTGGGAACAGAAAAGGAAACGATAAAGAAAAGTGGGCCAGAACGAGGTGTGGCCAACGTGGCGAGGGAGGGAAATAACGGGCTTGAAGAAGCGTCGTACAAACTGTGCCGGAAGGGAAAAGAGAATTTGGAGCATGTAAGGCAATATGAGGAATCTAAGGAAATGATAAGTAGAGATACGAGGATGGACGTGGATAAACTCTTTATAGGAGCAAAGAAGCAGATGGGATGGAATGAGCAACTAAATGGAGAGCTTAAGCTCGTACGAAGTGAATACGTAAGAATGTTCGAGAAAACGGTGCGGACTAGAGAAAACAGAAAGTAAAAAGAGTATAAGATGCCAATTAATAATGAAAATGTAGTAATAGAAGGAAAACGATTGATGTGAACCAAAGACAAGATTATAAGTAGACTTAAGTGTAGCATAAGAGAGAACTATGTAACCGCTGTAAATTAATGTAATATCCTTAAGCCCGAGCGACAAACATGGCTAAATGAATCTATCTATCTATCCGATAAATGACAATAGCAAATAAAAAATAATAATTTTATTGATCGCTTTCATTTTTTATATTTAATTTCAATAAATATTTCGTAATTTGTTGACGATAAATATATTATTTGTTATTTCGTAAAAACCTGCAACGGTATACGTTGAAACTAAGTAAATAAAATTTAAAATATCATTTATTCTTTACCATTATTTATTACTATCATGTTTGTATATTTTAATTACTATTCCTATTATTTATTCCCATTCATTGCTTTTATTATTATTATTATTACTGATATTATTCATTACTTTTTCAGCACGCCATCCGCAATTGTCTTTTTCACTTTTTCGGGACTCGAAGCCGTTGAGTTATTCTGAGCACTGTTCAGAGCTTGATAATATTGTGGCAAAACTATTCATCGTTATTACAGAATTAGTAACGACAGATATTGTCCTCGGAAGAAAAAAAAATGACCAATGCGAGAATATTAAATGGAAAGAACCGCGTGCGTTTATCTGAAATCTAAAATAAACGCATGGATTGAACGATCATGAGGGCATCGTGTATTTTTACCTCGAAATCAGTCTTGCAGTCTCGATAAGGAAAGACACCGGTCGCCAATTCGACCAGAGTTATCCCCAAACTCCACACGTCTGCTCTTATATCGTAGTCCGGTTTCGTTGGATCGGGCGGGTCTATCCTCTCGGGCTGCACAGAAAATCGTTGCCTTAAAGTTTCAATAGTTTTAACGAGAATTCTTTTTTTCTCTTCATTCTTAAGATTCGCCAGAAATTCGATAATAGAATCAAGTGCAATTAGGACGAAATAAATTAACGTTGATTGTGTTTCGACAACGTGAGATTGGACGTGTGAAAAATTAATATTTCAAGATTCAATATTTATGTAAAGTTGACTCGCGTCTTTTGAAATCGATGGACGATGATAAAGGCTCCGCATTTATCTTCGGAGAGCATTAAATTTCCGTGGAAAAGCGATCGTCGATTCTTATCGAATCGGAGAATCGACGCTGGCTTATAGGCCAATCGAAGGATAACCATCGTGACAATTTAAACAATTAATTTACCGCCATGTAAGCCGCGCAACCGGCGCTTCTCGTTTTCGCTTTGCTATCGACCAGCCGTCCGGATATACCGAAGTCGCATAATTTAACGCCTCCCATCTCGTCCAGAAGTATATTGCTAGGCTTAACGTCTCTATGTATCACCCCGTGCTTCTCCTTCAGGTACGACAATGCTTTTACGGTCTGTGAAAAGGAGAGAAAAAAAACGAATGAGCTCTACGAGAAAAACATTTCATTTGAAAAATTCCGTACGTCTTCAGGTAGGCAGTCAATGGTAATGTTCAATTAAGGGGGGAAATACCTGATTTTCAAGATTTTTTTAAAAGGAAAGATTTCTTCACCAATATTGAGACTTAGCGTGTGTTTTATTTCACTTTTGACTGCCCTATGATTTTTTTCTTCATAATCGTTAAAAATGGCGGTGGTATGGCACAGTCTTTGACGAATTGCTAAAAAACTGTTCGACCGATTTTGATGAAATTTGGTATCAATCTTTCTAACCTTATTGTTAGAAACAAGACCCAAAATGTTGTTTAAAATAAAATGAAAAAGTATCCTTTTATTGCGAAATGCAACCACTTTTTCGGACAATTAAATCTTTTTCTTTCAAAGCGTACCTTTCCAATGTTTATTTTCATTATTATCCAAAATCATATCTTACAGAATTTCTTTGTAGATCGCTAAATGAGAATCCAAAAAAATGTTTGCGTGATTTTCGTAGCCGAAATTGGCCAAAGGAAATTCGGGGAGCAAAGAAAAATTAGTTTCGTCGGAGCGCAAGGATGGAAACTTCGAAGTCATGTCATCCCTCCGCCATTAGGAAAGATTAATTGAAAAATCACCATGTTACAGTCAAAAGTAGTAATAAAACATACCCTAGGTCTCTTAAAGATGGTGAAGAAATCTCTCCTTTTTTAAAAATGCATAGAAAGCAGTAATTTTTTCCTCGCCTAAAAGTATCTCCTCCCTTAAAACTTGATTGCAAAAATTACTTCGCGCGAGATTCGACCGATAGTCGAAATGCTTTTTTCTCTGAAACTCTTTACAGCGTTCCGGATGTGTCCGTCCCGACCGTGGCAAAGTGAAGTGATATTTTTCCGAGGTGAGATTTGGCAAAAGTTGGGTGGCATAGAGGGGAAAAGTAGCGATATACTCACAGCTACGGTAACTTTGCCTAAAAACTCTTCGGGTATAGCCTGACGGCACTTCTTCAATAATTTGTCGAGGCAGGTTGCCATGAGTTCCATGCATATCCAGACGTCCGATTCGGTTATGAAGCAGCCGAGGCACTGCACTATGTAAGGACAATCGTGGGACTTGAGAACAACGTCGAGATCCATTATTATTCGCTTGTTTTCCTCGGCGTTGCCGGATCTTCTCATCTGTTTGACGGCTATTACGACGCCGCTGGGCTTGTGCCTCATTTTGACGACATGGCCGCAAGTACCGTTGCCCAATTCGCCCAGATGCTCGAGGTCCTTCATGTCCGTCTGATACTTCTGACCGTTGATGTTCAGTATGCCGTTCTGCTTCATTATCTCCTGGAGCTTCGACTCGAACTCGCCGTTGTGCGCTTTGGGCGGTACCATCTGCAGGACCGGCAGATCCAGCTGACGCTTAGGCCTCGTCGGCGTACCCATGTCACCCACTGTGCGAACGTTCGTACATGGAACATTGTTCATTGAGATCTCGTTAATCTTCGACTGCTAACGGCTGGGAGTTGGGAAGCAAATGTGCAAAAAAAATGAATGCAATGTTATTTCTTTCCAGAAAACTTGAATCCTCCTTCACGGCCTACATCTAGGTAGATGTAGCCCATTGTTGTTTTTTGTTGTTTTTCTGTTTCTCTGTGGTTTTAGACGATTGTTTTTACAAAGGCTCTCAATATATATACCTTTGTGTTTAAAAAAATGCGTTTCTTTTTCACCGACCGTTTCCCAGAAAAAAATTTGGAATTTGGCCACTTTTTCTGGGCCCCTAGGTAGATGTAGCCCCTTAATTTTATATTCTGATCAATGTTCTCCTCTGAGAAGAAACTCCCATCCTCAATGCCCAAATAATGGTACGCGAGTTTACGAGAGTAGGAAAAACGAAAAAAAAAACAGATCACGCCCCCTGATGGGTGAAAGAGTAGTCGTGAATATGATAAAAAAAAGGAAAATGGACCTTACTTTGTACTATTCGAATACCTTAACATTCTTTTGCGCTTTTTTCACCCAGGCTTTGAAACTTTTCCTGCCGATTGAAACTTTAAATTGTATTCGTTCTTTTCACTAGTAATGTATTTTAAAGTCTGCACGGGCGTTTACATTTTTTATACAAGCAGCGTTGAATACTCATTGCGTTGAAGTTTGCATCATTAGACTGCAACGATATTTTATATTTATTTTTCATTCCTCATTTTCATGCTTACCCAAAGCCTGCTTCTTTTGCAAATCGAGCTCGTAAATCGCTAATAAAAATACGTAAAAAAGTTTGAATTATTTTCGCAGACAAAAAAATTTGACCAAGTAAAAAGAATGAGTGATTGTTGCATTCTGACTATGCAAACTTCAATATCACAAATACTCTGATATGGTTTCAGAATTTCTCAGAAATCCGCTTGACTTCCTTCTTATCTTCGTTTTTTGGAAGATCTAGATAGTTGCTTGCCCGAAAGTGTCTAAGAAGAGTTTGATTAGTCATCATTATTTGCCCATCCGCCATTTCATGCATTCCTCTTTTCACGTAGCTAATTATTCACTGCTGTTTGATCCTTTGGAATCTTTACCACCCGACGTAACGTAAAATTTAAGAGTTCGAATTAAGCAAACCCCTCGAGTAGGGCTTGGGAATGCCGAAGCCAAAAACGGCACAATTTTGGGGAAAAGAACCATCGATGAAATTTGTCACAGTTAATAAAATTTGTCCTCCAGGCTTTCAAATGTGTGGCCAGACTCTAATAAGCCCTGTTGGCCTGTTCTTCAATGCTTTTAGATGATCTTGAAGTTTGAATAATTTAAATGCCACGAAAATTCTTTTTCATACTTTTATTTCCTTCTTTCCATTATTGTAATAAATCTGTTTCCAAAATTCGATTATAGATTGACCAAATCGATCATAGAGTCAAACTAAATAAGCTAAGATTATCCAAACGAAATGGGGAAACTTGCATGTCGACGATGCAAACTTCACCATTGTCTTTTTAGCTCCTTTTTAGAACGTTTTCGCTGAACCGCTGGATGGGGTTGTAGGATTGTTTTTTACATTGTTATTCATCATCAACGCCGATACTTTAATACCAATGACCGAGATACGCCACCGGGAAAATGTTACTGACTAGACACGTGTGTATTGTAGGCCGAGAAGAAAAATCATTATTCTGTCCACTGAGCCCATGCATTACATCACGATGAATGTACAGCTGAATTCTTAGTACCGTTAGAAAATTGGAGCAGCTGAAAGTTGCACAAATCGCCATAGCCTTAGGTGCAGCGCATCTGTTCATTAGGGACAAAAGCAGTGTGTGACAAATTGACTAGGGTCTGGAAAAAAGTTTTCCCAGCTGGACCTTTAGGACCTAGACGCTCCTCAAACGCGTACGGAGTGCCTTGTTGGCTCAACGATTGATTTGGTCAGAAAAGCAGGCAGCGGCACGATTGGCAGAAATATAAATGAACTTTGGCTCGAGAAAGCTGAGCAAGACGAACGAGTGCATACTCGGAGCATCGAAATTCTGCCCAACCTTCGTAATGCACCGATCTTCGGGAAAAACTCAAAACAGCTTGAGGATTGAAGACATTCGAAAATCCCTCAAGCGACAACGTTCGTTTCGAGCTCAGGCCTCAGATTGGTACGCCATAATAAATAAATAGGCCGAGACGAACATAACCTATACTCGTGACCCCCGTACTGTCACTTTCCTGCTTCTCTCCAGCCCACCCCCTCGGGGAAAAATGTTTGTTTTTTGTTGTTGTTCTCGATCGGTTTGGGAAGAAGAGGAGTCGGGGAAAGGTTGTACTCACGTTGCCGAGGTCTTCGTGCAACGGGGCTGGAGGTTGGTGCCGAGGACGGCTGGAGAGCAGCAGTCGCGGTCGTTCCTGGCACGATATCGTTGCTCTGTCGATCTCTGTCTCTCGATTCCTTCTCCGCCCTGAGGCGCTCCTGAAGATTTAGTATCTTGTTCTCGAGGGTGCTCGACATTCTCGTTGACTCGTCGGACATTTGTCAGATACGACGGGATACCGCCGTATGAACCACGCGACACACACTCGGCGGAATCTTCGTTTTCTTCTTTCTTTTCTTTCGCTTCTCCTTCCTTCTCTCTTTTATTTGACAATTTTCACCATCACACACCGACGAACTTCATCTCACGTCGCGCGCACCTGTCTCTCTCACTCCGCTCCTCGGCCGGAGCGCTCTCTCTGTCGGGCCCTTTTTGGCAAAGCGGAGAGAGCGGCACGCCAGAACGACCGCGGCGCCACTTGCGCTCAGCCCGCTGCGGCCAATCGACGAACCGAGGCGTCTAACCACACGGTAAACGTTTCCGCGGCGTTTAAGGGGTATGCACGATGAAAAACTAACCGGAAAGATAAGCAGACCGGAAATTGGTGAGGAAATTCGCGGCGCTAGGGTCGCTAAAAGGTAAACGGACTGAAATTCACAGCAAAAAAGCGGGTCAGGAATTCAAATTGATAGCAATGATCGTGTGTGGATAAAAAAGATAAGAATTGGATTTGACGGAAAATTATTGTCGAAATCGTAGTAATTTTAATTGAACAAAAAATGATTGCACCTCGTAATAATTTGAATTGAACGGAAGATGATTGCAGGAATCGTAATTTTAATAGGGCGGAAAATTATTCCAGTAATCGTTATCTTTTTAATTAAGGATGTTGTGATCAAAATTGAAAATGGTAATAAAATTTTAAAAATTTGATAGGTCATTATGTAAAACATTTGAAAGATTGTGTAGAAATTTCATGACGATTAGGAAGCTGGCTACGGAGAAATTGGAATTCACAAATTACACGCAGCCTTATGGAAACTGAAGTAACTTTCCAATTATTTTTTTTACAAAAAATGGTGCCTAAAATACAAAAAAAATCACACTTGAGGAAAAACATGTAAGAATATAGCGGCAACGTTGCATAGACCGAAATTTAAATACTCATTTTCGTTCGCGGACGACGTCGTTGCTTGCACCAAAAAGCCACTTTTGTTTTTTGATATACTTAAAATAAAAAAACGATCATTCATAAATATTTCTTCTATTTCTTGAAAACAAATAGCAAAGTTTGATATTTGCCAAAAGAATTGCAAAGTTATTTCACTTTTCCATAAGGCTGCGTGTAATTCGTGAATTCTAATTTCTCCGTAACCAGCTTCCTAATCGTCGTGAAATTTTTACACAACCTTTCAAATGTTTTACATGACCTATGAAATTTAAAAAATTTTATCACCATTTTCAATTTTGTACACATCCTCAAACGGTAAATAATTCGTGATCATAACAATTTCAATCGAAAGTACTCGGATTCTCGCGATACTCGAAAATTCATATGACCAATGTTGATGAAATCTCGATAAAGACGGCTTTCCCTAACACGAAATCGAAGCTGTACCACGTGACACGAGTGCAAGAAAGATAGATGAACATTCCTAACCGATTTCTCCGAGACGAATGTCTAGGGCAGAAAAAAAAGAGCCCGATGCTTTCTTATTCCTAAAAAGCTCAAACATCGCTGAGAAAACCGCTTGAAAATTTGTGAGGTTATGTTAACCTTGTGATGTCCATCGTATATCGACGGCACCGGCTCACCGTCAGTTACGGTGTTTTCAATAATTTTATCGCACGTATGATATTTATAATTATATAATTTATTAGTTAACTTTATTTCGTTCTGCTCGTTCACGTAGTTTCTCGACAAATTTCTAGCAACTCGAAGATGTCCGGTCATTGAGTAACCGCCGCATTCGCGGCTATGCTTGGATTGTTGATTATCTCGCCGAGGCTCTCGAGCAACTCTTTCCTGTAATCGTCGAAGTCACCGTCGATCTCGTTTATCGTTTGGTTCTCGATAACGTAAAGGCAACACTCGGTGTCCCTGATGAGGCGCTCGTCGTGGGAAACTATAATGACGCCGCCCTTGTAGCCGTTAATGGCGTCTGCGAGGGCGTCGATGGACTCGATGTCGAGGTTGTTCGTCGGCTCGTCAAGTATGACGACGTCGGGCGCGTTCAGGCAGAGTTCCGCGAGCGCAACTCGAGCCTTCTGGCCGCCCGACAAATCCTTCATCTGTATCGTGTGCGCGTGGGAGCTCAGGCCGAAAGTCCCGAGCTGCTTGCGCGCCTTCTCGTACTGCAGGTCGAACAGACGCATCAGATACTCGGAGGGCGTCTCCTCCGCGGTCAAATGCTCACCGGAGTGCTGATCGAATCGGCCGATCCTCTGAAAGAGTTCCGTCATTCGCGTTACTTTTCATCCAAAGTGCAAAATGGCCGCTGTTCGTCTTTTCAGGCTGACACGGAGAAGCGCCGCCGAATTTTTGTGATTTTCACTGGCCGACTTACCAATCGATGATTCCTGACGAGTTCACCGGAATTCGGTGCAAGATCACCCGTGAGTAATTTGAGGAATGTCGATTTGCCGACGCCGTTGGGACCGACAATGGCGACCCGGGAGTTCAGGTCGATGCCGAAGTCGACGGAGATCAACAGCGGTTTCTGGCCCTCGTAAGCGAACGTAACGTCTGAAAATACGAGAGAAGACATTGGCGGCTGCGATACAATGGCGAGGAGTTCGAAGGAATAGCGACTGATGCGTACTATGAAGACCGAGGATCGGCGGTTGGAGAGGCGGAGGATCCGGAAAACTGAATTTAACTATGTATTCGCGTGGCCTCGCGAGCAATTCCTGCGGTCCGTTCTCCTCCTCGTTCTTCTGTAGCTTCGTCTTGTTCTTCTCTTGTTTCCTCGTCAGCACTTCCTTCTGCTTCTTCTCCGCCGCCTTCTTGCTCTGTCCCGAGGCTTTCATGTCCTTTATCCTCTTCTCCTGCTTCTCGTAGGCCTTTATCATCTCCTTGCGCTTTTGCACGTACATCTTCTTGAACATACTGTAATTGCCCTTGTAGTAGAAGAGCTTGCACTGGTCGAGGTGTATTATGTCGGTGCAAACGTTGTCGAGGAAACTCTGGTCGTGAGAAACTATCAGCAGGGTCTTCTTCCAAGCTTGAAGATAATTGTCCAGCCAAATGACGGCGTTCAAATCGAGATGGTTCGTCGGCTCGTCCAGCAGCAACAACGTCGGCTCGAGGAACAATGCACGCGCCAGGGATACTCGCATTCTCCAACCACCGGAGAAATTCTTCGTTGCTCGGTTTTGCATCGATCTGCTGAAACCCAGACCGGCGAGGATACGACGCGCTCGCGGCTCCGCCGAATCGGCCCCGATCGCTTTCAACTCCTCGTACACCTGTGGCATTTATTTGTTTTTTTTTTGTTTCGTCAACTTGTTTTTTGCTACAATTTTTTTAAATTGACAACGTTGAGGGCGTTGTGACGATTTTTGTGGAGAGTTAGATGGCCCACTGTCTTTTGAGTTTTCTCGAAACATTGTTTTATGATTACCTTTAAATTCGGACAGAGAATAGTTTATAACCTTTTCTGTCGTATGACCAGATGATTTTTTTTACATGTTTATTCATTTATTAATATCAATAGTCAATTATTAATAAGTCATTGTTTTTGTGATCGAAAATCGAACTTTTTTTTACAGCTGCCACCTTTGTAATTTTCAAAATTTCAATAGACTATCCCGGGCATCAGAAAGTTTCATTATTATACTAAAAGTACATTTTTTCCTTTTTCAGGTCAGACAGCGGCACTTTCTCTACATATTAATTAATAACTTCATTGTTTATTCATTTTTTTTCAATTTCAATTCTTGTTAATTTCAATTCTTTTCAATTTCAATTTATTTCAAATTCCATTGATTCCAATTTCAAGTAATTTCAATTTTGATTCAATTTCAATGAATCAAATTTCTATTCAAGTTCAATTCATTCAATTTATTTTTCAACAATACAAAAACTCCAAGTTGGCAAGAATATGTATTGTGTATAAAATCCCAACCTCGTTGCAGTACTCTCATCAGAAAAAAATAGTGAAAATCAAAGTGTTTTTTGGGCCTCAGGTTAACGCAGACTCCTTAACACCTGAGTCCGCATGAATTCCAATACGTGGTTAATACGTAGTTGGCAGAAAGTTGGCGGTCTAAAAATCGTAATTCCGCCAACATCCTCAAATAACTTTGAAAAATACCTCCTGGAGTCTCGCTTGAATAGACTCGTCTCCTTTTTCAGCTTTTTCCTCCAACGTCTTGCACTCAGCCTGGAGCGCTTTGCACTTGAGATCGGCGTTAAGTACTGTCTCGACTGCTGACGTGTTGTCCGCTACGACTTCCTGTTCGCAATACAGGACGTCGATGTTGGGGGGAATGGCGAACGCTCTTTTCGCAATATGACGCAACAGGGTGGTCTTTCCATGACTGAGGGGGGAAAAGGGTGATTATTTCGAACGCGTCCAAAGGGCTCTCGCCGGAAGAGATTGAAATGAGGTCGTAGTCGCTCACCCGTTGGGTCCGACCAGGCCGTAGCGGCGGCCCTGCGCTATGAGGAGGCTCGCGTTAGTGAACAATTCTTTGCCCTTGGCGGCGATACTGAAATTGTCGACCTTGATGTCAACGGCGTTGTCCAGCTGTTGGGCGCCGCGCGTCTGGGCGAGGCTCTGGGAGACGGTGAAATTCGATTCTAACTCGCTGTGTCCCTGGCCACCCGTCTTTGTCATTCGTTCCACCGTTTTCTCGTACTCCTGCTGTTTCTTCAGCTTCTTCTTCTCTTTGTGGGTCAATTTCTTCCCCGGCTCCTCGATCTCCATGTCGTCTATTTTTTCCGTCACTTCCGATATACTTTTTTCCTTCGACATATTGTGCGAATATTATGAGGATAATAAAATAAGAAGAAAGAAATAAACAAAACGAAACGCGTGAAACTCGCGTTACGGGCTCGCTCGACTCTTGCCTCGAGGCAACGTGCTCCCGCGATGAGAGGTGAAAGCTTCGAATACCCAATACCCACACAGAGGAGCGCGTACTCCTTCAACGGCATCGAAGTGTCACAGCGACCGAGTCGCGCCACGGGTGCGAGCGAGATACCCTTTGCTTCCTCTTCGTGTTTTGACGCGCGGAATATCGCGATTTTTCGGAAACGATGAAGACACTGTGAACGTTGGTTGTGCGGGAGACTATCTCGCCGGTTGATCGAAATTGAGGTGCGAGGAGGCACGAGTGCGAGAGAGATAACGACAGCGGCGCCGAGGGACCGAGAGAGACGTACGCAGATCTCGCGTCACCTTAATTCGCGGGGAAAAAAATTGGTCGCGGGATTCTTGCCGATCAAGAGGCGGAAATTCGAGCTCGGTCGGTAAAAATGCCTTTTTCGCGTCAGAAAGGAAATTTTCGATGAAGGGTAGTTATTTTGGATAAAGAAGAACAATTTTGTTTAGTTTTTAGTGAACTAATAGAATGTTTATTTTTTCGAAAAAAATTGTCGTTTTGGAGGAGAATTGGAAACGAGTTTTTGCTCGTTGGAGCCATCAAGCTCGGCTGGTATCTCATCTTGGCTTGGGGGGAGATCCGCGACAAATTTTATCCACTCTAGACGGCCGGCAGATGGCGCTGGCAGCGCGAAAATTTCGCTTTCGTTATTAGCCATCGCTTCACACGGTTTTTGATAAAATTTGGGTGAATAGTGACTGTTAAATCTTTGCAAGGTTTATTTTAATTATTGTGTAATTTCAAATGTGAATAAAAAGTTTTCGTGTATACGCAGTTCGCTGTTTATCGCTACGGCTTATTCCGGTCAGCGAATATTGGATTATTTAAAGATAATCTTTTCCGAATTTGAGATGCATCCCCTAACCTCAACGATCCCGATCGATCGCTGTTCCCGAAACCCGATTGTAACGAATTCCGATAAAACTTACGGTCAAAAGTACTCAGAGTTATCGAATAATGAGTAAAGATCGAATGAATTGAGCAATTCATTTTGCAACAGTCGAACGGCCCTACATAACCTCAATTCTTCGATCTTTTGAACCTTCTGCCAACGATTAAGAATAATTTTTATTCACTAAGAAAAACGCCGCTTCGATTCGCCCAACGAAATCACTGAAACTTCACAGTTCTGCGACTCGCCTAGAAAATTTCGTAAAATATAATGGTTTTCGTATTTCCGGTAATGTTGCATTTTTAAACAGGGTATAAAATATTTTACGAGTGTTACAAGCGTTTCAGTATCAAGTTTCGGCTCGATAGTCGATTTTTAACGATCCCCGCAATCAGCCAACGGTTCCAGCACCTATCGCGGTGCGTCCCGAGCTATTCGGCACTTCCGCATACCGAGCGATAATTCTTCACAGCCTATAAGGAAGAGATCGCGAACTTCCTTGTGCGGTAACGATCCGGATTTTTCTTCCTCGTACATTTACAAACTTTTTTCCATCCGAAGAGTGTGTACAGTTACGTCTCTACTCGCAGCGCCAGGACTGCCATAGGCAATTTGCTTGCATTCGCACGGACATACCATTAAGATATTCCGCATCAATTGTGAGATCGTCAATAATTCTGTCGCCAAGAAACGGAGCAATGGGCCGTGCCACGCTCGTCACGCTCTCAATCATTCTGGGAGTGCTGACTGACCATTGTTGGACGTCCGAGCTCCGAGACAAAAGCGAAAGACCGCGTCAGGCGAGGAACCCGTTGGATATAATAATCGTTAGGCATCGACCAAAGATTTCCAGGATAGTGATCACGAAGCCGGCGTCCAAGGCTAAAGTTTACCATCATTGGATCTTGTCCCAGCGATCGTACAACTAGCCCCAGTCGTTTCCACGCCGACTACCTTGGTTCAGTCGTCGAACCGCCCAATAAAGAATCCCATCGGCGAAGAAGGCAAGACACGACCTCACGGTACGAAAAATGGGCAACTCTGAAAAGAAAAACTATCGGGGGTCGGGATGAACCAACGGCAAGTGGAGGAGCGATGAAAATCAAGACCATTTTTGTACGAAGCTGATTTATTGTTTCACGCTATACTGTAGAAAAGTTCAATAAATTTGTCGCCAGCTGAACAATGTGCGTCAACAATGGTGAAGTATTGGGCTATGTGTGCGAGACTAACGTGGATGTTTCGGTATCAGTATGCTGATTTGTAGAGGGTAGAGCGTGGAGCCTTTGTATATACCATTTTGAAGGATAATTCACAGCGGAGGAATTAACCATCACACGTTAGGCAATCTGGATCTTTTTTTATTTGACTGTTACAGTCTCTCGCGTTAACAATTCGTTAACAAATTAACGTACCAGTCGTACAGTAATTGTGAAACATTGACTCTTGCCGGAGATACACGAGAAATAGATCGCAGGATTTTCTGTACACGAGTGTGCAATAATTTAAATATATGTATATCTATATAGATAAGAGTGTGTCGAAAAAAAAAAACGTTCGACTCTCAGTGCTCCTGGCTAGAAATCGAAATTTTCCGTCGATCCACCCTTACGTACATAGTCGCCACGGCTGAATGTCCATTTCGTACTTTCAAGAACGTGGAAAAAAAACACGCGAACACACGCCCATCGTCGTTTAAATATTAATCCTCGTTTTCCTCGTCGCGCGCCATTATTTGAATTCGAAAATTCGCGTCGATTTTTGCAATCCCGTTTCTTTTTTAGTTTCGACATTTTGATAGTCGGCGAGTTTTTCTCGTTATACATTTGACGCTTCGGTAATTTTACGAACGCGCGAAATCCTGCGATTCGATTATCGCCGATAATTTATCGAGCACACGTGAAGATCGTCCGTGCGCGGCGATCACGCGTCCACGCACTCTCGTGCGTCCAACGTTGCTCTCGTCGATGGGTAACACCAACAGCGTTTGTCACTCGCGTCGCAATGGGGCCTCGAACGCTGGGGCTTGGTTAGGGTCCAGCGACGAGTCGGACACGGTGCCGGAAGTCGACGCTTCCGTAGTGCGGGACGAGGAAGGATATCAGCAGCACCAGACGATCCCGGAGAATCGCGAACGGTCCGGCATCGCTTCGAGCATCGACCCGAGCCAGTAGAGTTACCGCGTCGATGCGTCATAAGTCTGGAAATCTGCGAGCGGGAAAAAGTCGTTACGTTTACCGTGTTTGAACCTCGCGACTAATCTCTTCCACGGACGGCCGTATTTTGTGGAGACATAAGCCTCTAGATAGAAGTAGTCCCTGAATTTGGATCTACGAATCGAAACTCGCCTCATTGGGTCCTCGAAGTAATCCGAGGGCACTTGAAAGAGCTCCGAGTCGATGTCGTTGCGGAACGCGAATTCTTGGAACGTTATCTTGGCGGTGACGGTAGGCAAAATGGGTATGTCGATTTTGACGGGAAAACCCGGCGGCAGTTTCATCAGAACGAACTGTCGCAGTTTGCTGAAGTGTTTGAAGGGCGCGGTGACCTCTAGAACGTTGAGCAGCATGTCCACCGTGAGGGGAAAGTCCATGCTCATGGCTACGGTCGCCTTGAAGGACTTGCTGCTCTCCTTGTAGACGAGACTTCGCCCCAACAGCGGACTCTCACCGGACGGCGCATCCAGATACTCCTCCCAGGATATGTGAGCTTCCGGCGGTGGATTCAACGAGACTCTTCTCATCGGCGGCTACGAAACGGAACGGATGAAATTAAAGCCGTGAATCCTGCGAATCTTGTCGAGAGAATTCTCGTAACAAACCTCGCCGTTCGTGAAACCCTGCGAACTTCCCTTCGTCAGTGACTCCATTATCGCTTTGTTCTTCTGGAGATCCTCCTCGCTCAAGTGCTCCCGGCGCTTTCGACTCTCCAGTACCATACCGTTTATCTGGTAAAAGTCCGCGTTGAAGGGTCCAACCATTTCCTGGGAAAGAAAAAATCTTTATTTCATTAAGGCCTTATATACTTTTGAGAAAAAAATGATTTTTTATTGGCTCTGATTTATAAACATCCCAAGGATGATGTAGTTCGAAGAAAAATGGTTTTGAAGCTTTGCAAACGTTTTTCTTGAAATTGTGTTTAGAAAATCGGGCAGACTCCTATCATTTTCAGCCCATTGACTTCAAATTTCAATTGTTGCTGCTTAGATAAACTTTTCAGCCAAGCGCACACGATTTTTACTGTGGATTAACAACTACGGTCTTTATAAACAAGTTAAGGCCGTTTTTAAGCCGAAAATGCGAGTTTTTTCACCAAATTGCCAAAAATCACTATTTTGTAATAATCGTATGTACTTCGCTGGAAAACTCTTGTCGATTACGAGAAAAAAAAATTTGTTCTAGGCGCACATGTGCGTCTTTAAGAGTTCGCCCGTGGCCTCAAAAAAAGCGCTTTTTCTACCGGCCACCATTTTGTATTTTTTTTGAGAAAAAATTATTTTCAGTACCTATGAATGTGTAAAATTTTCCTCCAACCCTCATTTTGATTAAATTTGAGTTTGCAAAAAGAATTTTCAAAATTTTAGATTGAATTGAATTTTCAACATTTTTGATTAAATTGAATTCTCAATTTTCAAGGGACTTAAATTTGAAGAAAAAAAAACCAAAAAGCTTCGCTTTCCGACCATCCAATGGTATACGCGACCTTGAGGGAGGATTTCAATTTATTTTCAGCACGATGAAATTAGCGCTTCAATGCAACGGTCATGGTCAAGTCCGGTCGGAAGTCGCGAAAATTAGTTAGAGGACGTACCTTTTTGTCCTCCCTGAATATCCATCCGGTCTGCGCTCGGGAAAACGTAATACCCTTGGTCGACATTTGAGCTGCCATAATATCACTGGACATGAGAATATCGACTTCGTCCTCGATCTCCAGTTCAGTCTCCTACAATTCATTATTTCGTTACTTTATCAAGTGTCTCGCAGGAAAGCTCCAAAAAAGATAACTTGTGCATTGCAATTATTTGGCTCGGTAACGCTCGCGAGTATGAGGTAGACTCACTTCGTATCGAACCCTCTGAAAGAGTTTGGCCTTATTGTCGAGAACGGTGAGTGATTTGCTAGGCTTTTGGTCTCCGTTAAAAATGAAGGATATGTCTCCGCGCTCCCATCGCATGTCGTTGAAATCGACGAGCGTCGTGTCCATCCTTATCGACGCCCCGCTTTTGTGTATTTTGCATATGTCCGAGGGTAGAATTCTCGACACGAGGGGAACTTCGAGCAAAGCAGGAATTTCGGTCAGCGTAATAACATTGGTAACTTCCTAACGAAGGGCATTGGAAAACATTGGGCGACGGAAGAATAATTATCGACGCTCTCACCCCAACTCTGGAAATCCCATTTGAGTTCCATGTAAAAATCGCCCATTTGACGCAGCGCGGATACTAAGTTTGGTCTCCTCTCCTCCATCTGCTCTCTCGCTTGCTGCTTCAATTTTTTCACTAGTGATAAAACTGCAACACATACACGGGTCATGCCACCAACGTTACGTATTGAGAAAAGAGAAAGATTTTCATGGGCTTGAACTTTGCATCGTTGGAATACGATTCTTTTTTACTTCCTTATTTGATCAGTATCGAAAATCGTATTTTGTAGATTTGTATTTTCGTAGCTTCAAATCCGTTGAAGAATATTTGGGAAATTCGGTGAAAAAATATTTTGCTTGGATTCCAACCATGCAAACTTCGACGTAGACTTCGTTCATCTCACTCACTGGTGAGCCTATCCCCGTAGCTTATCGCTTCGGCCAGAGGGCTCCAGCCGGCCAGATTCTTCACCTTCACGGGCGCTCCGTGCCAGAGCAAAAGCTCGATGCATTCTGTAAAAAATGAAATTTCTCGTAACACGGTAAAGAGAGTACACGCGCTCCATTTACATTTTGAAGGACGCTACGATAACGCGACGATTGTATCGGTACGGTAAATCTGCGCTGTACCTTTGCGTCCCAACATCACTGCAAGATGCAGAGGCGTGTTTCCTGCAATGTAGAAAAATAATAGATCGTACGAAACATCAAACTAACGATAAGCGTCCAATCGAATCTGCCTTACGAAGACTCGAGCGCTCGCTCACCCACCTTGCTTGTCTTTTTCGGCAATGTCGTGAGTTTTGAGAAGCGCGGTGAGCTTCTTGATATCGCCTTGGAATATACAGCTATGCAGCGGATACTTTGAACTCGGCGTACTTTGTGCCATATTTGCCGTCGATAGTGGTCTCCGAAAACTCCGTCAATGGGTCAGATGAGTTAACGTCATTATTGGAATACTCTCTGATGGTTTTCGGGCAGCAACGGCGCACCGTTCATTCCTGCCTCTTCTTTTTCATCGCTCCTTCCGCGTCCGAGTGAAATTCTCCATCTCCAATTTTCCGACCGGCCGGACTGTTCCATCCGCGCCTCTGTATTTAGACGACGCCTCAAGATTTTCGACTGTCCTCCTCAGTGCCGACGTCTGCGCAGGCCTCAGGTACGCTCGCACTGCAAGCAAGGAGTGTTTCAGGAATTCTTTCTCGTAGGAAGTTCGTCGAAATTACAATAGTGTTCGAGACGACAAAGCGATTGGTCGAGGCGGTGGCGTTATCGCGAAAAGCTGCAAATTGCCCCCGATCGTTAATGGGGGTCGAGGGTTAAGGGCCACGTGTGTTTTGCATTTCTCAATTGTTCGCCCCGTCCGCAATTTCGGCGATACTCGTGACGTTCGTAATGCGAAGAAGTAACAACGAATCGAAGAAAAACGAACGCTCGTTCGACGTTCGCTAATGTTTATAATTGACGTACCAAATTTTCGTGAATTCGCGACATCGATACCGGTGAATATAGCGTGACCGCTTCGGCGAATAAAGTTTTTATTTTCACTTTTTTTATCCCTCGCGGACAATTAGAACGGACGTGTTGCTTCGTAAACAATAATTTCCCACCCGATGCACCGTACGACGTCGTTATGCATGTGCTACGTAAACAAAAGCGCCGATGGGACGGCGATTATCGTCCCTTCGTTTTGACACACATACCGATTTTATTGATAACTGGCTGGACAAGCGCGATAAATATACGCAGCGCCCATGGAGGATCGAGTGAGCAGAGTCGCGTGTGCATGTTCAATTTTTGCAGCTGCTCGATCGGTACGCAGTGTCGGTAACAAAGTCAGCCTGGCGCGGATTGCGCGGGGAAATTCAAATTGCTGCTGAAGAATGTTCTAGCGAATTTCTTTTATTTCCGTAAGCAGCTTCGAGGATACGAGCGGGTCGAATTTAATGGGACAGCGTGTAGATTGAATACGGAAGAAAAATCATTTTGGAGATTCCGATTTATTGAAAATCCGCAATTGCAGATCCAGACGATAAAATTTCTACACGTACGAGGCGTCGGCTGGTTTTTTTGCACTTTCGTTTCATTCTCATTTCGATGAGCCTCGCAACGAATTGCGGTATAAAAAAAAACACAAATATAAATAATCGATTGGAATTGATACACCGCTTACAAAAACTATGACACGTTTTTTAAAAAAATGAAATAATTGATTACAGAGAAGAGATAGTATGACCGAGCCTATTCCAATGCGACGCCAGTTGGCTGCCTGCTGATGAACCTAAGTGGTCGCATCCGCAGTTAGTCGCGACTTCCGATCCGTCGGACCGACGCGATGTCGCGGGCGTTTTTAGCCTCAATGCCAAGTGGAAACGCCCGGCGCTCCGTTGGCTCCTGGCGTAAAATTCGCGTCCCCCAAGTAAATTTCTCAAAAATTCCTTAAATTATCCGCCAACGGGGTACAGAAGATATTTCAGGCTCTGGACGTATTCGCGAGTCCATCTTCTTGTACATCGCTGAAGCGGGTATGCGTACAGGGTGTCCAATTTAAATGAGATTCGCTCGAATATCTTCGAAGTCGCCCATTTCGAAATACGCTACGGACCAAACTCGAATGGTTTCAGGACACAGATTTCAAGCCTGCGCTTTTTCAAGCACACGTGAAGGACAAAGAAAGGTCGAGTTCGGTCTGCTGAATCGCGTCCATTTTATGCGCCAATCGATGCGATACTTTTGGGTAGAAAATAACGAGTTGCATCGATCGGTGCGTTAAAAAATTGACGATCGAATTTAAAAGAAATATAGGAGAAAAATCGCACCGACTGAGGCGAAGCAGACGTACCGCGTGACACACGAGTGCAAGAGAGATAGTAAAAAATTTCGAACTGCGGTTTCTCGGAGATAAATGATATTTAGGAAAAAATAAAATCGTCAAGCTCTGCGCCAGTGAATTCCACAGAGCCTGATGCTTTCCGTTTCGTTGAAAACGCAACCCTCTGTGAGGAAACTCGGTTCGAAAGTTTGTGAGGTTATGTCCGCCTTGTACATAGTCTTAAGGGGAGAGATCCCTTTATAACGTAAAGAAGGGCTTATGGGCGAAAGCGAACACCACGAGGAAGCTGAGGAACTACTTTATGGCCCCGGAATCGCAGATCAATCGGTAGGCCATTGAATCACATTTTTCAGTCTTGAAACTTTAAAAGCGTTTCCCTGATAGCCACTTTTTCGCGAACCTCGTACAAAATAACTCAAAAACTATTCAATCGATCATTCTGAACTTTCGCAGACTTTTAGATAACATAATTACCGTCTACGTGAATACAACGTTTCTTGACAATAATTTTTAAAAAACTACTTTTTCATTAACAAATACTATAGTAAAAATGTCATGAAAAATAGAGGATTTTTTCAAACACGTACCATTTTTCGAATTTTCACTTCTCTTTGGATGTTTTAGGTTCGCAGAGAGCATGTGGGTCTTAGTAATCTAAAACCTCTTGGCTCTGATGTTTCGGGTAAGTGCACCAGACGCTAGGTTGTACGCCGTGGAACAACCGAGGCGGTAACCGTCCGTGAAACAAGTTTCGTGCAATTTTAAATAAAAGAAAAAAACTTTGGAAAATCAAAAGATATAATATGTACATAAAATTTTAATTATGTAGAATAAATAGTTTCGACACAAACTAATCTTGCAAATTCGCTCATTTTCTGCCACCTAAAGGGAACTCTCCCTTAAGACGAAAATAGGTACGACGTGACACACGAGCACGCGAGAGACATTTTCGAACGAAGATTTCTTCGAGCTGTTTTTCGTAAAAAGCTCGACCAATGGTGAGAAAATTGTTCGAAAATTTGTGAATTTCGTTGATTTTGCGCATGCCCCGAGCGGGTCGCCTGAAACCATTAGAAGATATCAGAGCCGATCCATTTTAATGGCACACCCTGTATATGTGTCGATACATACGTATATATGTATGTACACGTGTACTATTGCAATACTGTAGAATAACGCGTCCTCGTAGGATCATTCTCATAGCTTCGCCTGCAAAGTATTGTCCGTGTGTTGCGAAAACTGCAGTACAATGTTCAAGTACGATCCGGGCGTTCGATACGTGAAAATTCTTTCCAAATCGGTGATTATGCCCGACATTCGTTCGGCGTTGATCTCGTAGATGGATGACTTGCCCGAGGAGTTGATCGCGCCCTGCGCGACGAGGCTGACTAGCGTGGATTGATAGAGATCGAGGGAAAGCGTGTACGGATGTTGGACCAGGCTCGTTTCGTCGAACAGCAAACTCTCCGCTCGCCTCTGGCTCTCCTTCAGTATTTGCTTCTCCATCCTCTCGCCCATACTCGTGTCGTCCCACTTTAACGCAAATTCGAGTGCACAATGTAGTCATAGCAAGGCTATTCGGCAATTCGTCGCAAGATTGACACTCACTTGAGACAAAACCGTACAAACGAGATGCACCGCAACGGCGAAAGGCGTCACGAGATTGCGCAACAGATCGCGCAACTTTGAATTATCGCCCGGTGAGAAACGATCGTTCTCGAGACGCAAACAATTCTCGTTAGTCAGAAAGGACAAACTCTTCGACCATTCGTCAATCACGACCGATCTCTCGACGTCCAAAGGTATCGCGAATTCCGTGCACAGCAGCGATCGCAGAAAGAAGTATTGCTCGAACGCCTCCTCTGGAAAACGAAGGAAAATCAGTGGAAATACTTTTCATCATGTTTCACGACAATATACGTGGAAACGAATTTCAGGACGATTGTTCGACACAGGCAATTAAATTTTACGGGCTGATGAAACACATAGAAACGCATGTCCATCCGGACAATTATTCTGATGATTCATCGACGGTTTGAACATTTGAAAGGGTCAGATGAAAACTCCAATGTATTTTTTTATTTGACAAAAACAAAGTTATCCTTGACTTTTTCGAAATAGGATTTTACACGGATTTTGCACTTTTTGATCAGCTTAGCATCAAAATATAAATTCTTTTCTTGCCGAGCTTTCTGTACGTCTTTTAAATATGGTCGTCCAAATTCTTTGAACATTTAGGACATTGCAGGAAAAAACTTCGTTTTTTTTTTTAAGAAAACGGAGTGTTCTCTATGAAAGAGGGAAATTAATAATCTACATAATTCATTATTAATTGATTATGGTAATTAGTAATTAACAATAACATTAATTATACAAGGTATCCATCTTTTTAGCAATTACTAATCACCATTGATTGATATTAATTAACATTAATCGTTTATTAATTAATTAGCCGAATGCGTGAGGTAATTAATCTGCAAATAACATTCATTGCTAGTCAATTGATTAAATTAGTTAAGCGTTAATTCACATTAATTGACTAATTAATTAAACGTTGATGCGCATTTATTCATCAATTGTTTAATCGTCAATTTGCATTACTGGTCTTGAGTGATCGTTAGTTAACATCAATTTATCAATCAATTAATCGTTAATTGACAATAATTAACAGTGATTAATCGTTAATTAACCTTAATTGATTAATTAATCAATCGTTAATTAACGTTAACTTACACTATTTAACATGAGGGATTCAATTAACTAACGATTAATTACCTGGTTAGGTACTGCTAGTTAATGATTCATTGTTTATGAATGGTAATTAACGCTCAATTAATTAACATCGATTAATCAATCAATCAACTAATCGTATTAATTAACATTAATTTCGGGCTTATTATATCTGGACGAAATTAACGTAATAGGTACAAAGCGCAGTTTCCAACCGATATTTTTTTACATGGCTCCTTACCTCTCGTAACGCCGGCGCGATGAATCGCGAGAACGCAAATAGCGGGTTTGGCGAAGAGTGCGAAGCAAGGATTGACGTAGATAGCGAGATTGACAGCGGGCAGAGCTATCCTCATGGTGCGATTCTCCAAAAGATGTCCCTTCACGTTGCGACTTTTGTTGGCATGATTTTCGCGATGTCGATCCTTGAGCACGAGAAAGGCTTTGGCGTCGAAGGCCAAGAGGTCCTTGTGCACGTGCAAGGATTCGATGATCTCATCGTCGGTGTCGTAGCTCGCGTTGGTGCTGCGAAAACAGAAAGTCCCGATTGATCGAGGGACGCACGGGAAGCGGACCCGTTATTTTGTTTTTCCGACTGAACTAACTTTTCGATTCTCGGGGCGACCGTGGCCCCGAGGGAGACGGTCATGACGTCTCTGAGCCAGCGATAATCCTTCACGAGGCTATCGATCGTGTAGGGATCATCGGGACGAGACTGTACACGCTCGTTGTACAGGATAGCTATGAGATTGAAGGGAGTGAAGATCGTGTTCTCCTTGTGGGTGTCGACGATCGCATACGCGAGCCTCGTCACCGCCTCTGCCGGCAATTTTGCCGTTGGCGACAGTGCGACCATTTTACGAATCGACGAGTCGACGTATTCGCGCGCGGAAATCGGTGGCGCTATGTTGAAATGCACGTGGCCGTGGGCCTGCGGCTCGCGCAGTATCGACAGGGAGCGAAAGAGTCCCGTCGTCGTTTCCGCCGGTTTTGGTTCGCCGAGCAACTCGTAGGAGAAGAGTAACTCCTCGAGCGGCCTGTCGTACGTTATACTTATCGGCACGAAGTGTATGTCGGGCACGTCGCCCTGGAACAAACCCTCGAGTATCATCGCCAGCAGTCCTGGAATGAGGAAAAAGCGTCAGCCACGTGCATCTGCGATATACGTCTGGTCGGCAAAACTGAAAATTCAGCATTCGTACCGTATTTTGGTGCCAGGCTTTTCTGGCTTCTGCTTCGCGTTCCCTCGATGAAGAATTCGATGGCTCGGTCGCTGTGGGCGACCAGGGATGATATGTAAGCCCGAAAGATCTCCTTGTACAAGAGATCGGCGGAAAAGCTGCGTCTCATGTAGAACGCGCCCGTTTTTCTCAACAATTCGCCCACGATCTGCATACGATAGAAATCCATGCCGCTGGCGATATTCGGCAGTGCCATGTCGTACGAGAAGAGGATGAACGACATGAGTACAAAGTCCAGGTAACTCCGGTGGGTCGGCGCGTACACGTACTGCACGTTCGAGTCTCTCATACCGTCTCGCATTTCCAAAATGTATTTTTGATTTACGCGGAAACTCAGAAGTATCCTCTTGAGAACTTTCACCACGAGAAGTCCTGGAAAATAAGAGCAACGATTGAAATTAGAAAATCATCGGTGAGTGGCACAATATGTACTCGGAGACTCAAAGTCCTGTGTTTCAAAGTGTCTTCTCTCTTTCGAAGATTGTTTCGCCCATATTTGTTTATATCGAACTCCGTTGGGGCAGATAATATTGCAGTTTGCATAGTTGGAACGCAACAAACGTTCCATAGCTCAATCTTTTTGGCTGATTCAGGCCTCCGAAATCACTTGAACCGTTATCAGGATCCTCATCGAACCCTCAGCCCAAATATGTAAGGAACATTCCCAGATGACAAAAAAAGTAAGGCTATATCAAAATTCAAATGAATTTTCTTTGCATTCCAACTACGCAAACTTCAGCATCTCTAGGACAGAGCCCTTGAGAGTCGGGGTGGCAAACCTTGCACCATTGCTACTCAACCGTTTACAACGCTTCTGTACCATTTGGTATACCGGGACAGCCAAACACAAATCGGAATTTCAGTACGTTATATTGGAGGTATTCGTTTCTCGGAGGGCTGGATTTTGCCGGAGCAAACCAAATGATTATGACGTTGAAGTTTGCATAGTTGGAGCGCAACGATTTTTTCGGCTCATTATCAATTTCTTTATTGTTGAGCTCATACAAATAATTTTTATTTGTATTTGTTTTGTATTTGAGCTCATATAAATAATTTTTATTTATTTTATTTGTATTGTTGAGCTCATACAAATAATATGTAGAAACGTTTGAGTGATTTTGACGGCTAACAAATTTTTTTAATTTGAACATTGAAAACGAATTATTTTCCATTGCATTTCGGCGATGCAAACTTCAACATCATAAGTGATTGGCAAATTACAGTCGTGATTAATAAAAAGAAGTCACAATCATTTATTATACCCAACAATGAACTGGAATGGAAAATTTCGCATTCATTTAGTAGATTTAGACATTTTCACATGTTCTTTGAAAAGTCGCGGCTACGAAAATTCATCTCCGAGTCACTTTTTCCATGATGTTGGAGTTCATATTGTTGGGACGCAACAAAAATCAATTATTTTCAATTGTTCGATTTTTTTTGGCTGTGAAATACACTCACACATTTGTATGTATTCTGATAAGAGATTTACTACCTCACTTTGCAAAAAAAATAAGCCTGTGGATAAGCATAGCAATAGATAAATGAAAAATGAACAAAAAAATCATTGCATTCCAATGATGGAAACTTCAACGTCATCATTTTCCTAAGTTTTATCATTAGTATTTTGTTCAAGAATTCGGCGAACCCCTGCTTTTATAGTCCTTACGGAATCTTTAGATTCTTTTACACGCCTGAGCAGTTTATATCAGCCATCTAGAGTTATTCAGTGTAAAAATGATTAGATACGAATGTAGCCAGTATGTCATCTCCATAAAGCGTCACATAAATGAGACGGTCTTGGTGTAATTTTTCGTTGAAAATTCATCAACATGACTTAGCATTTTACTCATATACTGGTATGTATTTTTACTTGCTTATAGAAGAAAATTAATTCTTTTAAATAAATCCAATTTGTTTTGACCACTTTAGGCTATGAAAATCGCTCAAACGTTTTTGGGTACGCTCATTCAAAATTCAAGACTTCAATTTACCATAAAAAGGCTTTGGATAATGATGAGAATAAAGGGATCAGAAATGACAAAAAAAAATATATCATTGCATTCCAACGATGCAAACTTCAACGTCGCCGTAAATCGGTTGATATCTAAATATTTGGATTTGTGAACGGAATATCTTAATTGTACTACTATCCTGTAGTGGACGATCGTAAAATTTATTCCTTTTTGGAATAAATCTGAGTTCGGTGCCAATTCTACCAAAAACGTCCCTCAACAATGTGCCTAATTCCCCTACAGCCAACTAAGTACCCATTTTTAGGCGTATAAGCGGATAGTTCCTAAATTGTGTCCGAAAAAGAGTCCGGTTTTTACCGCCAAAGTGGAGACGCAAACAGGTGTAAAATCGAATCGGAGCATCTTCGACATTGTACATTCGGTATGTTTAGCTACTCTGGCCGCGTTTACCTATCCAGCGAACGGTTGGCAGATGCGCCTTGCTGGCCATCTCCTCCAGCATCTCGTAAGCTTCCCTCAAGAGAACGGACTTGTCAACGCCGCGAGCAGCAGCAAGGGATTCGACGGTGAGGACGACCCTGGGACTGGCGAGCACCTCTTGGATGGCGCGGCTTCTCGAATATTTGGCTTCGGGCGGAAGTGAATGAGGCAAGAGCGGCTCCATCGCTCTGGACACCCATAGAAGATCCGATTCTTTACGCCTGGCCGCCAAAAGATCGACGAACTCGTGACTTTTTTCCATCTTCGAGAGATTCGACACGCTTGGCGTTCGCGCGACGATAAGACGACTATTTTTCTGTATTCCTTCGAGGATATTTGCCCATTCGCGTGTCACTCTCTTTCTCTCTCCGTCACGCTCTTACCGTCGCAATCTCCCACACGTACACACTCACGGCAAATAATACTCAGCCAGCGCCCAGAAACGCACTCTTAACGAGAAAACAAAGTCCAACAGCGAGAGACATTTCCAATTCTAATTTGACGTGACGCTCCTGCCTCTTTGACTTCAAGCCCGGAGAGGCTTCACTCGTACGAGAGGCAAAACGAAGCGAGAGGAGAAAAAAATGCACACGGTCATTCAATTCGCGTATGTGAGAACACGCGAGAGGCGTCTGCTACATTCTGACAGCGGCTATTGGCGGCTCGATTGTATTTCCATTTTTTTTTCCCATATTGTTTGCCGGTACCACGCGATCGCTAATGAGATCCCTCCCCGATCCGCTGGACGGCGAATCGTCACCGCCGTGCAAGTAGCGACAGCGATAAGCGATTGTTGAAACACGGTACATTCGTGACCGTGCATAAAAGCGGAATATTCAGCGAGCTTTTTCCGTTTAAATTTGATTATAAAAGATGAACGCCGTGACTGGAAGGAAAAAAAGGAAAAAGAAAAACTGCATCGGGATGAGAGCTCCATCTGGTTTCGCTCCGCTGAGGCACGCATCGCGCCATCTGTTGCGCAGCGCGACAAGTATTGATTGAAAAATACCTTTTGAAGATTGAACTTCTTACGTTTTTGGTAAGGAGTCGTCTTTAGGGGAATGTTATTTGATAAAATATACTGAAGAAGCAAGAGAATCGAAGAAATAACGGTCTACAGATGTAGCGCGTTATTTCTTCTAGGTAGATACCTAGGTGGGCCAAAAAGTTGCATTTTCCAACATTATTTCTCTTCGATGTTATTACCCTTTAGTTATATTCCCTGAAAATTTCGGTGGAATATTCCTGAAATTGAATAATTATTCAATTTGAAAGTAGCTCGAGCTAAAAGTACGCACTTTGGGCTCGAGCTTTTTCAAATCTCCCGCCTCACGTGAGCGAGAGATTTTTATAGGCCACACCGGTGATATTTCGATCGTTACGTCGTACTTCTACGTTGATTCGTATTCACGGTTTTTCCAAAGCACGTGCACCTGCGTGCGACCTTCCCTGTTGAAGAGTTTAGCCGGTTGCCAATTTCGAATACCGCGTCATCGTCAGCTTTGTCACCAGTGATATCAAGTAACGAATAAATTCTCAAAGAAACACTTCACGTGAGCTCGTAAAAAAAAAAAATACAACAATTCCACCGTTATTTTCCACTGTTAAGCGATAGTCAAGATCTTTGGTGATGTCGTGGCGCAACAAGAAGCCGGAGAGAGGTTATGGACGCTACAGAGGCAGAGGAGGATCGCGTCAGCATCGTGACGACGAGAATACGGAACAACGTGTAACGGAGACTGAAAATCAGAACAGTGATCACAAGCAACAATCCGGTTAGCGGCGTTTCAATCGATACGGCGACGTCGTGTTGAGCGCGCGACATAACCTCAAATGAATTAACGGGAGACATGCCTTTAGACGAGGAAAAAAATGCCGATTTTCATGATTTTTTTTAAAGGAAAGATTACGTCACCATTTTTGAGACTTAGGGTTTCTTTTTTTACTGCCGTTGGCTCTTGCATGGTAGTTTTTTTTATTAATCTTCACAAATAGCGCAGGTATAGCAAGTCTAAACAGTGGCGGATGTTATCAAATGTCCCGACACGCAGCTTCACGCATACTTAAGCTAATTAGGTTGCCAAAGTTATTTCCTTTGTTATACACATTACAAATCGTTGTTCGCTCTACATATTGCGAATTGTTCCAGTTGGGTCACAGGAGGGGTCATCCCCATTGTACGGTATCCATTCAATGTTCTCAGGTAGCACATTTTTCACCTGGAACAAATTTAAGAAATTCTATTTTTCACCAACAATGCTTTTTCTTTCATTAACACTTATATGTACAATACGAACTAAGAAAAAGTGAGAAATAAAAATTTGAATAAAAAAGATTAAATTTGCCGGAAAAAATGGCTACATTTTGCACCAAGAAAATACTTTTTTTTTTCTTCAATTTTTGGAAACATTTAGGGCCATGTTTCAGACAATAAGGTGAGAAAGATTTATACCAAATTTCATGAGAAACGGTCAGTTAGTTTTTCAGCTATTCATCGTGCCAGTTAAAAAAATGCAGTTCAGAAGATCGTGCGTACCTCTGCCATTTTTAAAGATTAATAGAAAGAATAAATACCCTGTAACAGTCAAAAGTAGTAATAAAAAATACCCAAGTTTCGAAAATAGTGAAGAAATATTCCGTTGAAAAAAAAAATAAATTACGAAAGTCAGCAATTTTTTCTCCGTGCCGAGAGGTAAAAAATTCTCGCCCCTTAAAGTAAACATTTTGTCGTCCCGCAGGGCACCGGGGTGGCAGAGGTGGCGGTTACCGTGGCAACTCGTACAAGCGCCACACCCAGTCCGGTCATTCGTCTTACGACGTCAAGCGCTCTAGATACAAAGTTGGCGAGCGTCTGAAGGAAGAGGACGTGGGCGTGACGGAATTCGTCGGCTCTCACAAGCGTTTCGCGGGCGTACTCAAGGAGCGTTTCAGCGACTTTCACGTTCACGAGATAAGTCCCGAGGACGAGATATGCAAATTGACGAATCAGAACATTCCGCCCGACGCGGGAGATTTGCGAGACGACGCGGAGCTCGCGGAGTCGCTTCCAGCTGAGGTGCTGGAGAAGCTGGAGGCGTTCGCAAAGCCGTTGGTCGAGGTAGCGCCGACCGAGATCGACGTTACGGATATGGACAAAGCGACGCGCAGGAAGATACACACAATGGCGAAGAGACTGCCGTCGGTGAACAGCGAGACGAAGGAACGGGAGGACCGAAAAATCATCGTACTGTCGAGATGGAAGGAACGAACGGCTCGCCAGCTCCGCGAGGATCGCCGTGAGGACTGGAGCAGTCGCGAGGGCAATTACTGCCGCTTCCGCCTTCACAAGGTCAACATGGACACGATGGACGCGCTCAGTCAGCTCGCCGTCAGGTTGCGCATACGCGCGAGTCTCTTTGATTACGCGGGCACGAAGGATCGTCGCGCCCACACGACGCAGTGGGTCAGCCTGAAAAAAGTCAGTCCGGGGAGTATTCACGCGGCGGCTCGTCAGGTGCGCGGCGCTTACGTCGGCAATTTTCAATTTTCAAAAGAACCTCTCAAGCTCGGCACTCTCAACGGCAACCACTTCCGGATTGCGCTCAGGAGCGTAAACGGCACGGACGAGGAAATCGAGTGCGCGATGTGCTCGTTGCGCGATAACGGCTTCATAAATTACTACGGTCTTCAGAGATTCGGCTCCATCGCCGCCATACCCACGCACGAGATCGGCAAAGCTCTTCTCCAGGGAAAATGGAGGGAGGCCATAGAACTCATACTCAAACCCCGCCTCGGCGAACAACGCCGAGACATGACGACCGCCCGCGAGATCTATCAGAAAACGAAGGACGCCGCGTCGGCCCTCCGACCGATCGCCCGATCGGGCAAGATCGAAGCCACACTGCTGCGCGGCCTCGTTCAAGCCGGCGAAAATAATCCACAGGGCGCGCTCGATCATATACCCAGAAACGCGAGGCTCATGTACATTCACTCTTATCAGAGCTTCGTGTGGAATCACATGGTCACGAGACGCGTCAAGGAATTTGGCGCGAAACCGATCGTCGGCGATCTTGTATACGAGAAAAACGACACCAAGAGCGTTATCGAAACTATGGACTACTCGCTACAGATGGACGAGCCGAAGGACATCGAAGTCCCGAGACCGAAAGTCGCGGTAAAAACGGAAGAGTCAGCCCGAAACAACGATGACCAACCGATCGACGAGGCTACTCGACCCGATGACGATCACACCGGCGAAAAAGCCAAAATCGAAACGGAGAACGAGACGATCGACGATCCAGTCGGCGGAGAAGCCAAAATCAAAACGGAGAACGAGACAATCGACGATTCGATCGGCGGAGAAGCCAAAATCAAAATGGAGAACGAGGAAATCGACGAGCCCATCGGCGATGAATCCAAAGCCGAAACGGAGAACGAGACGCTCGACGATCCCAGGGATGAGTTCAACTTGCCCGCTGTGAAAATCCTCACCGAAGAGGATCTATCGAATTACACTCTCGCGGACGTGGTCATGCCAAAGCCTGGATGGAAAGTCACGTACCCGGCATATGCGAAGGCCTGGTACGACGAGTTCCTCGCCAAGGACGACCTGACCACGGACCTCAGACAGAAAAACAAGTGAGTTGTCCTTCAACCACGCGATATATCTTTGGCTATTTTCACTGCCTGCAATACCGGCAATCAGCTGGCGGCCAGAAAAAGTAGGAATTCCCGTGAATTTTGTTTGGTAAAACGTGTGCTGGTTTTCATGTTTCTTGTTTTATGTTAAGGAGGTACGATCATTGCTACGAACCCAACTTTCGGATTTGAAATTTTTATATGATTTTGACGAATACTTTTTGCGCCCATTGCCAAAATTTCAGCTATTTTGACCGTTTAGTTTTTTCGCAATAAAACTGCAAAGTCGAGCACTTTGAGTTACCGAAGCACGTCGTCTTGTGGAGACGGTCAACCGGAAGTGCGGTGATCGTGGTTTTTATGCTCACGTATCCAACTAAACCGGTTGGAAAACTAAAATTCGATAGATCAGATATAATAGATATTGTAAAAAATAAGAAAATCAATCTTCACCGTGTAGTTAAAGCACTACATTGCACGAAAGTTTCAATTTCCGGTTGAAAATGGTCAGAACGACGAAATAGCACCCACAGACTTAGCAACGTCGTGAGTGACAGCTGATGCGTTTGGCGAACATAACCCAGCTTTGTTTTGAAATTAATTTGAATAGAAGCCGCCACAAAATATGCAAACAACAATTTATGGAGTTTTATCATTTATCACGTATCAATAATATGTATAATTATATTCTGCCTATCGTGTTAATTCCGCTGAGGTGATTCAAGCATATTTTGATAGGCTTGGTCGATTAGTTTTTTAGCTATACGGTAATTCAGTTTGGAAGACTGTGCCATACCTCCGGCGTTTTTAAAGATTAATAAAAAAAAATACCACGCGACAGCCAAAAGTAGAAATAAAATATACCCTGAGTCTCAAAAATGATGAAGAAATATTTCCTTTAAGAAAAAATCCTGAAAATCAGCAAATTTTTTCCTCGTCTGAAGGTATCTCCACCCTCAAAAAAGCGAAAAAGATGCACAATAAAAAATTCTCCCTACAGGAAGTACAGTCTAGGGGGCGGATACCGAAAGATTCTGGAGACTCCAGGCGGGCTGAGCTGGAAGATCGTGCATTACAACGGTTACCACGACGACTTGATAATGTCGGACGTCGACGAGATGCGGGGACTGGATCCACCCAAAGTCGAGACCGGTAAGACTCTCGATCTCGTTGATTGCGTCGACGAACCAACCGACGAGCTTTCGCCGACTCGAAAAAACGATGCATCGCTCCAATTGGAAAAAAAAATCATGCCAACGTAATTTTCAGAGGGCAAACACAAAGCGCTCATCCTCGAGTTCTCGTTGACGTCCTCGACGTACGCGACGATGGCGCTCCGTGAGATTCTCGAGATCGGCACATCGGCCCACGCTCAAGCCACGCATTCAGCGGCCAATCAAGCCCGGGACAGCGCCAACGAAAACGCCGACAAGATGGAAACGGAAGTGCAGCTGGTGGTCGAAGGTATCGAGGTCCTCGGGGAAGTCGCCAACACCGACAAGATAGACGCCGATAAGACCGACGAGGAGTCCAAGGACAAGCCGGAAGTTATCGGCGAACCGGATGACTCGGAGGTGGCGGAAAAGAAAGCGGAACAGGGGGAGGAAAGTACGATGGACGTCGCCGGCGACGAGCCCGAGAATCCGAAGGTCGACGAGGTGCAAAAAATGGAGACGGAAGCTCCGCCGTCGCAGGACACTGAGGAGAAGGAGCCCAACGATGCTTAATTCGAGGTGCCCGTGAGATTTTTTTTCTTCCAGGAGCTTAATTACACAAATTTAATTGTTTGGAATGATTGAATCGAATTCTTTGTTTAAAAAGTTTAATGCAGACGTTTCTTATACTTTAAATCATATTTCAGGAAATACTCCTTTTTCCTCGAAGTTTTAACCTGCTTAATGCTGTTGATTATGATTTATAATGTTGCAGTTTGCATCGTTGAAATGCAGATAAAATTCTCGATTTTTTCATTTATTTATTTTTATTATTATGTTGAATATTTTTTTTACAGCTTTCGGTTATACATTTTTCATAAAGATATTCAAAAATGTTCCGATAAAAGTTTGGGAATGCGTTAAAAGTATATTTTCGTTAAATTCCAACGATGCAAACTTCGGTACCATCCTTATTAAAGAAAAACACGCAACAGTAGTTTTACCGGTTGAGCGGCTTTCATCTCGCCCCAAATAGATTTTTTATTGACCCGCTTTTGGCTGCAAGGAGTGTCCGAATTTTCATCAATTTTTTCCACCTCTGGGGTGGCGTTATCCCTGAATTTTTCTCGAATACGTCTCGATCCGATTTTGGTTTAAAACGAACGTTTCGTTCCCTCAGGGTCATTTTGGCGTTTCACTTCGCGCCAACGACGGAGTCGGTCTAGTGAGATGAAAAAAGATTGTTCCGACCGGCCTCGTCAGATCTTCGGGGCTGCCCGATGAAAAAGTCTTTTCGTCACGTGGGCGCTGTGCAACTGAACGTGATGATGGAAGGCGGCGAGTTTGCAGTAGCCTCGAGCGCAAAAGGGACATCGCAGGGGCCAATTGCCCGTGTGGGAGTAACGATGGGCTCGAAGGTCGCCCGGAGTCGGAAACGATCGTCCACAATCGTTGCACTTGTGGGGCTTTTCCTGCAACGGTCATTATCAGAGAAACGAAAAAGATTCGTGAAACGAAACGCGAGCGCACCTCCTGCGACGCGTATCGAGAAACGGACGCCTTGATGGTTGGCCGAGAAATTCCGAACGCGCGCATTTTTCTTTTTTTTTTCTCCTGCATCTCATGCAGGACTCACGTTCAAACGTCAAAAGTGTCCGAACACTTAATTTTTTTTCTGCGACGCTTCAGCGAAGTACACAAATCGTACTACGGGCTTCAAACGATTTTTCTTTCTTTTCGTACCACGGATAATATGCAATAAAAAAAAAGTTCATGCATTTTTTTTCGAAGCTATTATTCTAACGACCTTTAGGGATGTCTAAGGACCTCCAAGGGCTTTTGAAGGTCTTGAAGGACTGTTCTTTGAAAAAGGTGCTTTAAACGATGTTACTTTTTTAGCCTTTGAGGACTCAATTGAAGAAGGTCCTTGACCATTTCTTTCAAGTGCTATTTCCATCCACGCCCAAACCAAAACAAACTCAAACGTTTTTTAAGTGTTGCTTCACCCCAGTTCTAAGCCCAAACTTTTAACTTACTATTTTACCCCAGGTCCATTATATTTGGAGGATTAAATTTTCGAGATTCGATATTTTCGCATTTTTTGTTTTTTTTTAGCAAAAATTTGTTGACTCATTCGAACATTCGAATTTTGTTTCGATCGTAACGTTTCTGATTTTTAATGATTTACATAGGATTTTTCGATCTTATAGTTTGCCGCGCAATTTTAGAATTTCGTGTTTTTGTTGCAAAAAGATATATCAATTTGTCACCAAGATATTCAAATTCAAAGATGCGCAGGTATCGTCCAGGTCCACATTGCGGTCCCGTTCTCTTTTTCGTGTCAGTGTGGGAAGGGTTGGGGGAAGGAATAATAATCTAAGGAACGAAGCGGGACGCGACGATATACGTCTACCTTGTAGTGGGTCATACGATGATAGTATAGATTGGACGACGCGGTGAACCGCTTACTGCACAGGGGACACTCGTGAGGTCGCTCCCCGGTGTGGATTCGCGCGTGAGTGTTCAGAGAACTGCTCGTACTGAACGTTTTTCCGCAAATCGAACAACCGTGGGGTTTCTCGCCTAAAGAATCGCCAAAAAAAATTACGATTCAGAACGCTTCGATTGGGTGGCAAACTTCAGCGCGGTGGCTCGACTGACGTAAAATCCAAACGGGGGAATCCCCGGAAAACGTTCTCCCACTTCTCTACGCTTTCTTGACTCACCCGTATGCGTGCGCGAGTGTCTCTTGAGGAGGGAAGGTCTGTCGAAGTTCTTGGCGCACATCCGGCACGAAAGTTTCCGGGTTTGTCGGGGAGCGCCACTTTTCGCGTCACTTCCGGTAACGGGACTACTGAGATCGAGGGGAACTTCCTGTTCCGAGATCGAAGCTGTCACAAATTTACGATTAGTTCGTTTGGGTTAACGATTGTACGAAAAAATCCAACGTTTGCAACAAAAATGTCCAATAAAAAAGTCGAAACCGGAAGTGAGGCGACGTAAATAGAATTTTGGCACGCAATCGTATGTTCGTATTTTTCGTATAAAAACATATAACGTTTGCGATTAAAATGCGTAAAATGTTGATGTTGAAATTTGCATCGTTGGAACGCAACGAAAATTATTCTTTATTTATCAAATTTCTTTTCGCGGATCTTAGCTACGAAAATTCCTCAACAATTTTCCCATCCGCTTATACAGAGATCTGTAAGCAAAACTTGCGAAGGAAACTTTTAATTTCAATTTGACCGAAAGGAGGAAGTAAAAATACAAAAAAGAATTCCCGTTGCATTCCAACGATGCAAATTTCAACAGCATGTAAACCGGAAATAGTGTGAAATAAGATGACTTTTGGGAAAAATTCAAACTCACCGGACATTGCTTCCAAGTAGACTACAAGTAGTTTCAAATGAAAGTGAAGCGAAGGGCCTTTTCCTCAAGGGAAGAATATCACGAGAGCGGGATGAAAATAGCGCGAGACAGGCGAGGAGCGAAGACGATATTACGAATGTGAATGGAAAGATAGTACGAGTCCTTGGTACCGGTGCATTTTGGTTCACGGCGCGCATGCGGGTGGGTGGGTGGGGTTATTCGACCGAAGGGAGGAGTTTATCTTTTCTGAGCGCTGCGAATAGTTAAGAATTATTCCGATATTGGCCCAATCGACGTTTGATCGAACGTTATAAATCAAATGAATTCACGCAACGTCATCTCGACCGAGCAGTGAATTGGGCAATCCTAAGCAAGTAAATTCTCATGAATTAATATTTCGCGTTCTAATTAATATTTTGTCAATATTGACAATAATTCCCTATAACGATTATTAAAAAAATTACGTTTATTCGCAGGTCTCGTAAAATTTGGAAAAAATGGCGTCTCGCTCGGTAGTCTCCAAAGCCGCGGCCACCCATCCGAGTAGCGGCTCGGGCCTCAAAAAACGTGTGTCTTCGCGCATGTTTAGGATAACTAAACAGGCAAGTAATATATTTGTTTTTCTGCAACAGTGAGACAGCTGATTTTCCGTCGGTGCACGAAGACCGGAAGTGAGGTAATTCCAGCAGCGTACGGGGATACGACGCGGACGTCACGTAGCGTTATTCTCATTCGTCATTGTCAAGAAAGTATCGACGGCCCCTCGATCCAGAACTCGAGGACCTCACAAAAGATTTTTTTTCTTCATTTCCCACCTTCGCCCATTGACCGGCATCGAATAATCAAACGGTACCGTCATCCTCGATCAATTTGCCTCTCGGCACAATTAACTCGTCCGCTAATGGAACGTTTTCCCATTGCCTGGATGAGGGTGCGATTATTATCATTATTCACATTAAAAATCAATGACCATTTATTGCTATCATCGCTGCTGTTCCGATCTTGATTATTTATTGGTTTTCACAACAAATTGTTGAAATTAATATGCACGGCTTGCTAGGTTGACGGACGTCCGATCGTGGCCACATCCGGTCCCGAGGCACCACCGATCTCGGTCGCATCCGGTCATCCGAGGTTCGCCGTATCCCGGAACGTGATGGTTCTTCGCGGGTGCACATACTCGAACTCGAGGAGGACCAGCTTGTTGTATCCGCTCTTCAAGTAAGCCGAGGGCACGTAAAGGGTCATTTGGGGCCCGACCAACGGCCAGTATCGGCCAAGATTGTGATCGTTCACATAGGCGACACCTTTGCCCCAACCGGTCGTATCGAGATACGTGTCCATGGGTTCGCCAACCACCGTGAATTCGCCGCGAAGAAAAACTGGCCCCGCGCTGAGAACTCCGGCGTCGATGATGGTCTCGCTGATGTTGAACAACGTCAGCTGCGCGACCGTGTCCAGCTTGAAGCCGGTCACCCTCCACGGGGTCAGGGCTGCCCTGTCGATTGTCGCATCCAACAGGCCCTGCGAGAGAACGCGAATAAATCGAAGGAAAATATAAATAACTTGAAAAAGTCGGTGCGATGGTCTAGTGGTTAGCGTGCTTGCCACTAAACCTGCGGACCGGGAGGTCCCGGGTTCGAATCCCAGTCGCGTACATTTCGTCGCGAAATATTTTTCTCCCCCATTTCGCGGCGAAAGAAGACTAGTTCCGCGACTGGGGGGCGAACTTGATGACCGGTTGTATTGGTACAGGTTTTCCGCAGTTTCCCCATATCCATGACAGAAATGTCATGATGAATATGATACAGAGGGGGAAGTCGGCTGCGGCCGCAAGGAGGGGGGAATAGGGACAAAAAAGTGAAGAAAGGAGTGTAGAAAAAGGAACAGTGGAGGAACGAAACAGTCACAGTGGAGGAAATAATAGGTAACAAATGCGAACAGCGTGTAGTTTAGGAAAAAACAAAAAAAAATTATAAATAACTTGAAAAAGTATAACATCAGTCATGATTGTTATGAAAAAACTGCGGCACCTAATGTTTTATAGAACTCAGGATGAAATTCGGAGTCTGTTATTGTTATGCCTGTTTATATGTATGTCACGAGATTATTTGATATTACCATTAATTCATTTAAGGCCGGAAACTAGGTTAGGGGTACGTTTTTTTAGTGATTTTCATCATGTTTTTTTTGCAAGGAATGAATGAATTTATTTAAAGTTTCGGAATATTTTATACATATTTTTAAACAAATATTTATATTTTTTCGAAGCATTTTCTCTGAAAAGATTGAACATAAACCTGCCGCCCTTTGAAGGTCGCCATCGGCCTTTGCTGTTTGAATACACTCTGACATGTTTTCCTTCCATATGAATCTGACTCTGAGCAAAAATTGAAAATTGCACTTTTTAGAGGTATTCAAACAAAAGAATTTTTGCATTTGTTTTATACCTTTTTTTTTTTGCTAAAAAATATATTTACACAATTATATTACCCGAAATTTAAGTTCAAACAGGGCGTAATTATATAAAGGAACTATCACTTTGTAAAATTATTGATTAGAAACTTTTTGAGCTAGAGTGTACACAAATTGAAAAAAGTAGTTTCGAGAAAAACGCGTTTTAAAAAACATTACCAAACACAATGAATTCGAAGCAGTAATAAGTTATCTATACTGCCTACCGGTTAAAAAAAATCGATTTTTTAAAATAATCTGAACCGGTTTCCCGCCTTAAGTGTTGGCAAAATACGGCAATTGCGGACATTGAGGTTAGCAGCAATGCTTTTCATTCGTCAGCCAAGATTCGTTATTTTTCATCGAACCTTGATGGTTCAATATTGAATATATGGTTTACAATGGGCAAGATGGGGTTTTTTCTAAATGTTTACAAAGATTTGGTTTGTGCTGATCGATCGCTTGTTACAAATGGTTTATCTTGGTGCTGAATAGCTAGAAAAATGACATCACTTTTAACGTGAACGACTTGGCCGTCTTACCGCACGTAAAATTCCATAGATTAAACTATTTTTTATCTTTGATAGTGGTGAACATTTTTTTTAAATCGCAGATTCAGCAACGTCTAGACAATAACGTATATTTTTTCAAAAATGTTATCTTGCATTGTGACCAACACCCCAACCTCCTTAAAGAGGTGAATGTGCCGAGGAAAATATAAAAAAATGGAATATAAGATAACGTCTAATTTGCATGGTTGGAATGCAACGAAAAAGTTTCGTTTTTAACTGCTCAAATATCCTCTGGCAGATTTGAGCTACGAAAATCACACAAACATTTTGTAGGATTTGTATTTAGCGATCTACAATCTGAATCGGCAGAGGATAATTTTGGATAATAATGGAAGTAAGAAATTGACAAGAATCTTCTTTGCATTCCAACGATGCAATTTCAACCTCATAATGGAAGGAAGAAAAAGTATCAGGGGAATAATGCAAATAGCTTGAGATAAATACAAATTAATAGCCATGTTAAACGTAGGAGGAAGAGGACTACATCCAACTAGAGGCCCGAAAAAGTGGCCAAATTCCGAATTTTTTTCTCGAAAACGCTTGGTGAAAAAGAAACGCATTTTTTTAAACACAAACGTATATATTGATGAGAGGCTTTTAAAAAAATACAGAAAAACAAAAACACGGCCGCTGGCAGATAAAACGGCTTTCAAAGTTGGCGTGCGGATATCTGATCAACCACTTGATGGTTTGTTTCCAGATTTACAGGAGATACGATGAGAAACATTTAAAGGCTTATTAAAAAGGCTCACTTTTTAAAAATCGATCTTCATTTTTCAATAGCTGCGTCAAAATGACGACTTTTTTGACGACTGGCAACCGTCCGTGGAGCAAATTCCGTATAGCCAACAATTTTAAACATAAATATTTGTAAGATTAAAAATTAAATATCTGCATAAAACTTTAATTACGCAGAATGAATAGTTTCGACACAAACTAATCGTAAAAAATTCGCTTATTTTCAGCTGGCTAGAGGGACCTCCCTCCTTCAAAACGGAGACGGAAAGTGAATGATAAAGGGCGCATATTTACCTTCCAATCTTCGGTGGTACTGCCGAAATTCAAATGACCCTGATTTTCGACGAGAATTTGAAGATTTTTTCCGTAAGATCCCACGAGGCCGACCGCGTACATGTCGTCGCTTCGGGACGTAACTCCCGCGAGCCGCGAGTCGACGTACACCAGGCCGCGATCCATCGTGCGGGCGTAAAGCACAGCCGGGTCTTGGTGACTTTCCGGTAATACGGTCTCGTAGAGCACGAGATTGTGAGCGATACCAAGTGCCTCGAACGTTGGCGCTGTCTTGTAATTTCCGGTGACCGAGGCAAAGGCCCGTCTGGCGAGCGGATCGAAGAGCTCCACGACAGCTTCCAGTACGACCGTTCCGTAATTCCCTTTAGGCTTGACTGTCGGCAGCGTGAGGTTCTTCAACGGAAGATACTGGAAGTAAAAGTGACGAAGAAACATCAGCCTTTGGTCCGGCAAGAGTTCGCTCGAATTTCGAACAGCCGGTGGCCAATTGTCGATCGGCCGGAAGTTACCTTGGCTATTACGTCGCGAATCGCAAAATACTTGTCGGTCGGATCTCCCGCCTCGGTCAGAGGCGCGTCGTAATCGTACGAGGTCAGTTGGGGAGCGTAACCCTGAGGTCCATTCGCACCTGAGGATAGACAGTGAGCTCTAGGATGAGGACATCGAAATCGATTTTTTCAGAAATTTACATCAAGCAGTGAAGACACGAAAATCGATTTTTTCCGAAATTTCAACTAGGTGTAAGCGCCCAATTTTCTTTTCCTTTTTTCTACGTTTTGGAACAATTTGTTTTCCTTTTTTCCGTTTGGGAACTCAATTTATTAATTGAGTTACGAAACGGAAAAAAAGTAAAGAAAAATGGACGCTTGTACCTAGTTCCGACTTGAAATTTGCAGACAAGAATTTTCAACTGCTTTTGAGAATTCCTCGAAAACCAAAAATCGATATCTTCAGAAATTTCAACTAGGTGTAAGCGGCCAATTTTTTTTCCTTTTTTTCCGTTTTGGAACCCAATAAATTGAGTTCCAAAAAGCGAGTTCCAAAAGGGCGCTCACGCCAAGTTGAAATTTCGGAAAATATCGATTTTTGGTTTTCCAGGAATTCGCAAAAACATTAAAAATATATTGCCTGCAAATTTCAAGTCGAAACCGGCGAATTTTAAGAGACTTTTTCTCAAACTTCCTTGAAAAATATGATGACCACGATAACTCAAAAATAACTGCACCGATAAACTTCAAATTTTACGAGCTTCTTTTGGATATGAAAAAGCAGTGCTTCAACAAAGGTATTTTTTTCGATGCATAGTTTTTTTTTTATCAATGAAAATAGTGCGGCGTTTTCACCGAAAATCGATACTTTTACTTTGGACAGCGGCCATTTTTTCTTAAATCAATATTTTGTTGCATTCTTCGTCTAACAAGGAACATCCGTCAGGTGGCACCCTTCGTTTTTCTTGAAATTTGGACATGTCATAAAGCACCGAAGAGTAAGCGATACGTATTTTTGGGGATGTTTTTCGTTTTTTGTCGATAACGTTTTAACGGTACGAGGCATAAGAAATATCGAGCATAATTTATTTTCGAATGCATTCTTGTCGCGTCGAACATACAAAATTTTCGATTTATATCATTAATATAATTCATCAACAATATTCAGTAACTTCTAACATCATGCAACGAAAATATTTTCACAAAACTTCATCCATGCACCGTTTTACCATAATTAATAAAAAATGATATTTACTTGACTCAAAAGTTCAGCTCTTTTTTTCATGTAACTGAAGTAACTAATAAATTTAAATTTACATTGCGCACAACATAACGTCAACCTACTTCCATAATTAAATTACCAAAATATAAATAAGTAAAAACTTATAATGTCTTCAGGTCTAAAAAAATCGAGTATAATACACCGTTCAATATTATTTTTTTCACCTGCAGCTTCGAGTATAATATTTTCCGATCAAATAATCGAAGTACCTAATAAGTTGAATTTCGTATTACGAATTCGTCCAATATAAGTTTACTCGTGAGTTACCTGCGGTAAATCCGAAGTTAGTACCACCGTAGTACATGTATATGTTCACAGAGGCACCCAACGCGAGCATTTCTTCGAGTACTCTAACAACGTCGGCTGTATTCACTCTCTGGAACGGTTCTCCCCAGTGGGACAACCAGCCTGGGTAAAACTCCGAGTTCACCAGGGGGCCCTGCGTGACGAATTTTTTGTCTTAAGCTACCGGATGAATTTCAGGCGTGCAAAAATCATCGTCAATTTTTTTTACGGTCGGTTGAAACGCTCTCATTATAGCGAAATATTGGCTGGCGTTTCCGCCCGTCCCGAAGTCGATGGTCGCGTAAGCCCCTTCAACTGCACCGCAACGTAACGCCGCAGTGGAAGAACCGTCGGTCGTGTACAACAAGGCTTTGCTCCCAACGTAGCGCTTGATGATGTTGTACAGATTCCTTCTGTACGCAGCGTCACACGCGCGAAAACTTCCGTACTCGTTTTCGACCTGTCACAAGATGCGATAAGCATGTATAGCCTCCGTCTGATAATATCGACTTTACAAAACGGTACCTAGTGTGAGACAGTGCTGGGCAAAATTGTAACAAAAAATTAACAATTACAAACTACGAAAGGTAATTTGTAATTAAATCGTATTCCATTAAAATTACTTTTAGTAATAATAATTGAATCGGAGTTCGTTAAAATTACTTTCGATAATTGCAATTGAATCAGAGTCCATTGAAATTATTTCCAGTAATTGTAATTGAATTGGAGTTAATTAAAATTACATCGAGTCATTTTAATTAAATCGAAGTTCAGTAAAATTACTTTCAGTCATTGTAATTGAGTCAGAAATCATTACAATTATTTTCAGTGATTGTAATTAAATCTGAAATTGTCAAAATTACTTTCGGTAATAGTAAACCACGCAATGTGGTTTCATTAAATTTTTTTTGCTTGAGAGAATTCTATGCATCGAAATGAATATCTCGTTTTTTTTTCTCGTAAAAACGAAGCTTTTTTATACAATATTTTGCAAAAATATTGTATAAAAAATCATTTTAAGTTTATTTTTTAAGGTTAATCGTAAGAATTTAAGGTTAATCGTAAGAAAATTGTAATTGATATAAAAAAGTAACAATTTTCCCAAGTAATTGTAATGAATAATACAAAAAATACTATTTTTTCCAGTAATTGTAATTGATAACGGAAAAATTACCATTCTTCCAAGTAATTGTAATTAGCAGCAAAAAATTACAATTATTTCGAGTAATTGTAGTTGATAATCACAAAATTACAATTGTTTATAGTAACTGTAATTGATAAATAAAAATTTATAATTGTATCCCGTAATTGTAATTAGTGACTAAATATTGCAGTTATTTACAGTAATTGTAATTTACGGATAATGAAATTACAAAAGTAATGTCTGCTGCCCAATTCTGGTGTGAGACACGAGCAATGCACTGACCTGGACCATAATTATGGGACCACCGTTCCCTCGTAGCAAGGGCTCTATTCTAGTCAACAACTCTCGCAGGTATACTTCGACGTAATGCATATAGCCTGTTGTTGAAACAATACAAACGGTAGCGTTATTGTCGAGGGGAAAAACCGGCGGAAACCATAAATTGCCATTGAAAGTTGCAATGTTTGGTCTTGGTACTCACGCGAGTCGTTCTCGCGCATCTTTATGTCCGGAACGACGGTCATCAGCCACGGAGGTAAACCACCCTTAATAAAGTCCAACATTATTTTTAGATTTAATTTTTTTTCAAGGATGTTGAGTCCCCAATCGCAAATGATAATAAAATTCTGAAAATTTGGTACGTTTTTGCATGAAGTATTTCAGAGGTCGTGTAAAAATTTCACGACAATTAGGAAGCTTGCTATTGAACAATTAACATTCACAAATTAAATGTTGTTTTATGGAAACTGATGTAACTTTGCGATACGTTTTTTTTTTGACCGCTCAATTTTGTAATATCTACAATATACTGAAAGCAACGGAAACAAAACGAAATTCATTGATAAACATTTTTTAAAGTTCCTTTGAACATTGTTCTTAACAAAATGTTAATTTTTTAATAACGAGCTTCCTAATCGTCGTGAAATTTTAACACGATCTCTTAAATACTTCATAGAAAAACATACCAATTTTCAGAATTTTCTTATCATTTTTTATTACAACCCCGAAGCACGTTGAAGTAATGATGATAGAATTCTGAAAATTTGGTATGTTTTTACATGAAGTATTCAGGAGGTCGTGTAAAAATTTTATGACGATTAAGAAGCTATTTATTGAACAATTAACATTAACATGTTTCATAGGGACTCAACATCCTTAAGTAATATAAAAGAATATTGGTGAAAATATGAATGCACAAAATATGTTCATTATACAATTTAAAAATAGACATTAAGCTTGAATGCAATCAAATATATATTATAATAATATTAATTATTACAAAGATAATAGAAAGGGGGAAGAAAACAAAAACAGATGAGGAAATCCAGCAAGACTGGAGCAAAATTGAAAAATCAACGTATTGTGCGCAATACAAAAATCGTAAACAAACACTCGAAACCGAAAGGTACTGGGAAGATAGAAATACAATGCCAGGAATAAAGGAAACCTGGGCGAGACTTCGATGTGGGAATGTGGGGAAAGAAGGTAATAAGGGATGTAGCGACAATAAGTGCAGGGTCTGCAAAAAAGAATTCGAAAACCTGGTCCACATATGTAGGTGCGGAGAAATCAAAGGGAAAATTAAAAAAGAGATAGTAGATGACCTTGAAAAGTGGATGGGCAATGGAGAAAGAGAAGAGACGAATAGAAAAATAGAAATGGGATTAAAAAAGGAGCTGGTAGCACCACTATGTTTATATATGAGGCAATTCGAGAAAATGAACATAGACGAATAAAAATGGAAATAGAAATATAAATACAAATAGAAATAGAATATAAGTAGTTTTAAGAGTATTGTGTAAAAGGGGAATGAATATGCAGCGGGGGGATGTCTGTGTGAACACCCTGAAAGGGTACACCTGGAATAAAAACTAACTATAACTATTACTTATTACAATTGAAATATTGAATCTATATTTAAAAAAAATAATTACGAGACTTTTAACCATTTTCTACATTTTTTTCGCGACCCGATCATTGTTAGGTGTTTTCAATTTCATTTGAAAGGGAATTCTTGGCTGAGTGGAAGATTTACCAAGTTTCTTTCAGCGCATTAATAAATATAATGCAAAATATAATGTACAATTTAAAAATCAAGTTGAAATATTAATATTCGATGTAACAAAATATGAACTATAATAATATTACTTATATGATTATCAGAAGCATTTTTAATTCATAAACAATTAATTATGGGAAGCATTTTTAATTGATTCGTACATTTTTTCTCGACCCGATCATTGTTAGGCGTTGTCAATTTTATTTAAAAGGGAATTCTTGGCTGAGTGGAATATTTACCAAGTTTCTTTCAGCGCATATATAAGGGCCAGGTCTGAGAAGTACCAGCAGATCCTCTTCCCTTGCAATGTTAATGAATTCCACAATGTCGGCCTCACCGGACCATTGCCACTTGTTTACTTCAGGCTGATGAAGACTCCACTCGACGTAACTACGGATTTTTTGCCATAATTGGATTCACCATATGGCGCGTGAAAAAAAAATTAAACGTAAACTCACGTAGAGACTGCGTTGAGGCCGCCCGCTCTCATTTTCCTGAGTCTGTCCCGCCAGTATTGTCGCGGAGTTCGGAAGTAGTGGAAACTTCCGGAAACGTATCTGAACGGTTGGCCATCGAGTAAAAATTGATCATTCTCGTGATCGACCTCGAAGCCGAAAGTACTGGGCACCTGTGTATCCTGCGTTTGCAAACTGTCATGAATCGTAATTGACGAAGACTTGACATACTGTCACTCGCGCTCTTCTACCTCTTCACTCCAGATGCCAGTAATTTCTTTGCTCCTTTACACTTGTGGAGCAATATGGTCGTTAGGTGAAAGAAAGATACCGACAGTACACAGAGATGACATATCGGTCTCATCGGCAGTGACATATTTGCCATAAAACCGTCAGAGACGGCCTGATTCAGAATAATGGACTTGTGGCTCACGATAAAACAAATACGCGTCAAACTGTGCATTTGGAAAATCGGCACAGTTGAATACGTGAAAAATGATTAATCGATGGGACGTATCTTGACCAACCAGATAGCGATGTGTTTACTCTTTGACTATTGATAATGCGAGAAAGAAAACACTCGAGCGATAAGGTGTTGCACTCTTAATGATACCGTGGAAAGTTTAAGGAGGTACGATCATTACTACGAATCCAACCTTCGGATTTGAAATTTTTATATGATTTTGACGAACACTTTTTGCGCCTATTGCCAAAATTTGAGCTATTTTGACAGTTTAGTTTTTTCGCAATAAAACTGCAAAGTCGAGCACTTTGAGCTACCGAAGTACATCGTCTTATGGAGACGGTCAACCGGACGTGGTGATCGTGGTTTTTATGTTTACGTATCCAACTAAAGCGAATGGAAAACTGAAATTCGATAGATTAGATATAATAGATATTGTAAAAAATAAGAAAATCAATCTTCACCGTGTAGTTAAAGCACTACATTGCAAGAAAGTTTCAATTTCCTATCAATCCTCATCTATATCAATAGATTAGATATAATAGATATTGTAAAAAATAAGAAAATAAATCTTCACCGTGTACTTAAAACACTACATTGCAAGAAAGTTTCAATTACCGGTTGCAAATGGTCAGAACGACGAAATAGCACCCACAGACTTAGCAACGTCGCGAGTGACAGCTGATGCATTTGGCGAACATAACCCAGCTTTGTTTTGAAATTAATTTGAATAGGAGCCGCCACAAAATATGCTAACAACAATTTATGGAGTTTTATCATTTATGACGTATCAATAATATGTATAATTATATTCTGCCTATCGTGTTAATTCCGCTGAGGTAATTCAAGCCTATTTTAATAGGCTTGAATTTTATTACGTTTATATTATTACGAAGATTACTACCGAGTCGTTGACAATCTAATTTTTCAGTTTTTATTTGTTCACGTGCAATAAATTCATCATTTACCACAACATTTGGCACCCTATAATCGATAATACGAATAATCAACATAAGTAAACATCAATCAGAGCAGCTGTGGGTAAAATAAATTTAGATTCGTTTTTGACCCCGTGGAAGTGATCGTACCTCCTTAGAGAATATAAATTATGATAGCAATTTGCGTCAATATAATCAAAACCAATAAAAATATGTGGGTCGTTGGCGAATATTGGTCCAAGGGCATAGACCAAAAGTACGATACGTAATAGTGATTCGAACATTTTTTCGTCACTATAGTCATTTAACAGATAGTAGTCCCAAAAAGAACGTCCAGAGATGATATTGAAGTTTGCACCGTTGGAACGCGACATAAATGAATTTTTTGAATGCCAAAATATTTTTGCCCCGGAATTTGAGCTACATGAATCACTCGAATGCCTTTAAAAATCTACAGCAAGAACTGGCAAGATGATATTTTCCATAGTAATGAAAGCAAAGAAATAAAAGAATAGAAATAATTATCGTCGCATCCAACGATGCAAATTTCAACACTTTGTCGAGACAACACTACAACTTTGAGGTAAAATCGATCAACTCTCCATTTGTAAAGTAACAACTATATATATTTCACCCAATTTATCGCACCAACCGGAATAGCGAAGAAAATATATAGATATATCTCCGAACTAAGTCAAGATAGTTGTATAACTGGAAAATAAATATATATTTCTGTATTCTTGCGAATTGAGAAGGGGCGTGAAAAACGTCCGTCGTGATGGTTTTGTTAAAGGGGATATCATATGCATAATACCAGATGAAAAATATAGCTTATATATTATATATAAAAGGTAAAAAGTTTAATTTGTTGACTTACATCAATTGCGGATTGAGTAACCGTTTCTAAAGCCGAGGCTACACAAATCAGAGATAATATGTAATACTGCCACATTTTTGCACTTAATGTTACTTGGGTATTGGGGACTGAAAGGTTCACAAGTAGATTCGAGGCTGGTCGAAACAGTCAATGCGTTGAATGTCTGAGAAGCGGGTCTGCGAAACACTTAACCGTAAATAAACGGTACTGCTCGACGTTGAAGAAAAGACTGCCGTCGACAACCGTACATTCGACGCTATTGAATTATCGCCGTGACCAGATTGAACTTGAGGACATTCGCAAGATAAGAACCACTCTTTTGAGCTGCGAAGAGCTCGAGAAATACAAGCACCTCATTTTTATTTATTATTAAAGTATTTGTTTCTCTACAAAAACTATGCACACGATGGTGTCATGACGAAAACGTCTTAAATAAGAGATAAGTCACGTTTACGAGATTTCCAACTTTTTATCTTAAATATTGTGACATATAATTATACTGGGAAATGCTTGGGAAATATATATATTTATTCCGTGAACTATCTTGTTTGCTCGTGACGAATGCGTAGTTTCTACTGACGTTCGGCTACCGATACACAGACCCAATTTTTGTGCAGTATTCGAGTATTTGTTTCTCTGGAAAAACTATGCGCACAATAGTTTAGTGACGAAACCATCTTAAATTAGAGATAAGTCACGTTTACGAGATTTCCAATTTGTTATCTTGAATATTGTGACATATAATTACACTGGGAAATGCTTGGGAAATATATGTATTTATTCCGTGAGCTATCTTGACTGCTCGTAACGAATGTCCAGTGTCTACTGACGTTTGGCTACCTATACACACACCCAAACACTTACAAGGAAATCTGTATTGACTGTGTTTGCCTCGGTTACAGTACATACTTATCTCCTATGACCAGAGATGTCACAAATATATCATAAATTCATGTTATATAAATTCTATGTTCAGTGGATAGTGCTGAAGTAAATTCACAGTGTCTATAAATATCATATTTATAACGGTGAAGGCAAATAAAGTAAGTCGAGTGCCTTCTTAAATCAATTTTTTATTATTTCATGATTCATTGATAAACTAGATAATCGAAACCTCAAGTTTCAATGATAAAATAATATTGGTATCCGATGAAGTCGTATGGATCGATCGAAAAATGGACCTTCATTTTTAACGGCCGAATGTTAGAAATTATGGGTTTCAATGCACATATTCGGGCGACAATGGCCAATATAGATCAATTCGGAAGTTCGTGCGCCGGAATTGTTGCGAGAAAAATTGATGAAGAAGACTACTACATATTCACGTTTATATACAAATTTTTACATATTGCGCGTAACAGCTATCTCAAGAACTTTACACGTAATTGAAACAATGATTTAATCACCTGTTTTTACAGATCAATGGAAAAGACTATTTAAAGGGAATACTATAGAAGCAGCTTAAAGAGTTACTGCTCAGCCAATTCTAAATATAAACATTATGACCAAAGAGATATGAAACATGATGATACCAAGCAATGATGTCCAATAGTTTTCCTTAGTTAACGTACAACTAAGGTTGATGCTGTTATAATATATGAGTATAACTTCGTGGTAGCGTTATTGATTTTGTTGAAAGGTAGTGTTGTAATATCCATTATCTATTCATAATTTACCGGAACAGTTTCTGTTAACGACACTTGGGGAGTTGCGTTGTATTGGTAACTTTCTCTGTATATTTATTAAGCATTTTCAAATGTGTTGAATACGCTCAATATCATATTGAGTACTTTGAGAACTGTGTATCGGAGAAATACAATAGAAGATTCGTAATGTCGTAATTTGTAAGATTCGTAATCAGTCGAGATTGATCAAAGCCTAATACACATTGCCTTTAGTGAGTATGCACTTTTACGAGCGAAAGTTTTGGACTAGGGTGATGATGCCATTCTGTTGCACCCGGTGCTTCCTCATCAGCTGACCAAAGGACATGAGTACCAGATGATGAGCGAGAGGACGCACGAGCCGTCGAACTTGCATATGATTCTGATCCAGCACTAGCTTCTGAGCTAGATTTGGATTCACCGTTTGACCAGTCATTATCAGATCCGGAAGCTGAATCGGAATAGGTGTAAGACGCCGAACTAGCATCTGATGTTGATTGGGACGAATTCTCGGCACTGGATTCCGATGAACTATCTGACCAGGCATCATTAGATCCAGACGATGATTCAGAAGACGCGGAAGACGTTGCGCTTGCATCTGAATCGGCTCCAGAAATAGTTTGGGCGTTGGATTGTGATTGACCGCTTGACCAGGTATTATCAGATCCAGAGGACGAGTCAGCAGCAGCGTAAGATCTCGAGCGAGCATGTGATGTTGATCTGGCAGTGGCCGTGGCACTAGATTCCGATTCTTGACCTGACCAGCCTTCACCTTCAGAACTAGCTTGGGCGTTGGAGCGTGATTTACCGCTTGACCAGCCATCATCAGATCCAGAAGATGAGTCAGAAGCAGCGTAAGATCTCGAGCGAGCATGTGATGTTGATCTGGCAGTGGCCGTGGCACTAGATTCTGATTCTTGACCTGACCAGCCTTCACCTTCAGAACTAGCTTGGGCGTTGGATTGTGAGGTACCACTTGACCAGGCGTCATTGGATCCGGAGGATGAGTCAGAATGCGTGGAAGCCGTCGAACTTGCATCTGAAGATGACTTTGCAGAAGCTTTGGCGGATCGGGAGGACGATCTAGTAGAGGCTAAAGTGGCAGATTGGCTAGCGGCGTATGATTTCGATTGTGCAGCATTATCCGATGATGCAGAGTTATAAATAGAACTTGATGTTGAGTCCGATAAACCACTAGATGACGAATCAATGCCATAATCTCGGTCTGATCCAGTTATGGCGATAGAATTCGCGGATGATGTAGCACTGGCAGCTGCATGCGATTCACTTCTGTGAGACGAGGCAGATGCTGCATTAGATTGCGCAAATGATTTAGCAACTGAACCTGCTGAGGAGCGTGACCTAGTATGTTTCCGTAAATATGCGGCTGAGGCGGATTCAGCAGCTGCCTGCGAAGAAGTTGCCGATGACGTTTGAGAACCGCTACCATCGTTCGTGTTTGATGTGGCGGCGGAACCCGCGTATGATACCGCATTAGACGATGTGTGTGATCCACTTTTTCCGCGGGAGGTATTCACAGCGCTGGATTGCGAATATGATTTAGCAGCTGACGTTGCTGAGGACTGTGATTTAGAGTCCTTTTGTGAATCTCCATATGAACTCGCTTTAGCGGCTGAACTTGATTCGGCACTAGATACCGCGTGAGAACCATGGTGGCCATCTACGTGGGATGCAGAGTCTGATTTCGCGTTGGATATCGCATGCGACGATGTGCGTGATCCACTTTTTCCGCCCCCGGTATTCACAGCGCCGGATTGCGAATATGATTTAGCAGCTGACGTTGCTGAGGACTGTGATTGAGACCCCTTTTGTGAATCTCCATATGAACTCGCTTTAGCGACTGAACTTGATTCGGCACTAGATACCGCGTGAGAACCATGGTGGCCATCTAGGTGGGATGCAGAGTCTGATTTCGCGTTGGATACCGCATGAGACGATGTGCGTGATCCACTTTTTCCGCCCGAGGTATTCACAGCGCTGGATTGCGAATATGATTTAGCAGCTGACGTTGCTGAGGACTGTGATTTAGAGTCCTTTTGTGAATCTCCATATGAACTCGCTTTAGCGGCTGAACTTGATTCGGCACTAGATACCGCGTGAGAACCATGGTGGCCATCTCCGTGGGATGCAGAGTCTGATTTTGCGGTGGATACCGCATGCGACGATGTGCGTGATACACTTTTTCCGCCCGAGGTATTCACAGCGCCGGATTGCGAATATGATTTAGCAGCTGACGTTGCTGAGGACTGTGATTTAGACCCCTTTTGTGAATCTCCATATGAACTCGCTTTAGCGACTGAACTTGATTCGGCACTAGATACCGCGTGAGAACCATGGTGGCCATCTAGGTGGGATGCAGAGTCTGATTTCGCGTTGGATACCGCATGAGACGATGTGCGTGATCCACTTTTTCCGCCCGAGGTATTCACAGCGCTGGATTGCGAATATGATTTAGCAGCTGACGTTGCTGAGGAATGTGATTTAGAGTCCTTTTGTGAATCTCCATATGAACTCGCTTTAGCGGCTGAACCTGATTCGGCACTAGATACCGCGTGAGAACCATGGTGGCCATCTACGTGGGATGCAGAGTCTGATTTCGCGTTGGATACCGCATGCGACGATGTGCGTGATCCACTTATTCCGCCCGAGGTATTCACAGCGCTGGATTGCGAATATGATTTAGCAGCTGACGTTGCTGAGGACTGTGATTTAGAGTCCTTTTGTGAATCTCCATATGAACTCGCTTTAGCGGCTGAACTCGATACGGCACTAGATAACGCGTGAGAACCATGGTGGCCATCTCCGTGGGATGCAGAGTCTGATTTCGCGTTGGATACCGCATGCGACGATGTGCGTGATCCACTTTTTCCGCCCGAGGTATTCACAGCGCTGGATTGCGAATATGATTTAGCAGCTGACGTTGCTGAGGACTGTGATTTAGACCCCTTTTGTGAATCTCCATATGAACTCGCTTTAGCGACTGAACTTGATTCGGCACTAGATACCGCGTGAGAACCATGGTGGCCATCTAGGTGGGATGCAGAGTCTGATTTTGCGTTGGATACCGCATGAGACGATGTGCGTGATCCACTTTTTCCGCCCGAGATATTCACAGCGCTGGATTGCGAATATGATTTAGCAGCTGACGCTGCTGAGGAATGTGATTTAGAGTCCTTTTGTGAATCTCCATATGAGCTCGCTTTAGCGGCTGAACTTGATTCGGCACTAGATACCGCGTGAGAACCATGGTGGCCATCTACGTGGGATGCAGAGTCTGATTTCGCGTTGGATACTGCATGCGACGATGTGCGTGATCCACTTTTTCCGCCCGAGGTATTCACAGCGCTGGATTGCGAATATGATTTAGCAGCTGACGTTGCTGAGGACTGTGATTTAGAGTCCTTTTGTGAATCTTCATATGAACGCGCTTTAGCGGCTGAACTTGATTCGGCACTAGATACCGCGTGAGAACCATGGTGGCCATCTACGTGGGATGCAGAGTCTGATTTCGCGTTGGATATGGCATGCGACGATGTGCGTGATCCACTTTTTCCACCCGAGGTATTCACAGCGCTGGATTGCGAATATGATTTAGCAGCTGACGTTGCTGAGGAATGTGATTTAGAGTCCTTTTGTGAATCTCCATATGAATTCGCTTTAGCAGCTGAACTTGATTCGGCACTAGATACCGCGTGAGAACCATGGTGGCCATCTACGTGGGATGCAGAGTCTGATTTCGCGTTGGATATCGCATGCGACGATGTGCGTGATCCACTTTTTCCGCCCGAGGTATTCACAGCGCTGGATTGCGAATATGATTTGGCAGCTGACGTTGCTGAGGACTGTGATTTAGAGTCCTTTTGTGAATCTCCATATGAACTCGCTTTAGCGGCTGAACTTGATTCGGCACTAGATAACGCGTGAGAACCATGGTGGTCATCTGCGTAGGATGCAGAGTCTGATTTCGCGTGTGATACAGCAACAGACGATCCGCGTGATCCACTTTTTACCCCCGAGGTATTCGCAGCGCTGGATTGCGAATATGATTTAGCAGCTGACGTTGCTGAGGACTGTGATTTAGAGTCCTTTTGTGAATCTCCATATGAACTCGCTTTAGCGGCTGAACTTGATTCGGCACTAGATACCGCGTGAGAACCATGGTGGCCATCTACGTGGGATGCAGAGTCTGATTTCGCGTTGGATATCGCATGCGACGATGTGCGTGATCCACTTTTTCCGCCCGAGGTATTTACAGCGCTGGATTGCGAATATGATTTAGCAGCTGACGTTGCTGAGGACTGTGATTTAGAGTCCTTTTGTGAATCTCCATATGAACTCGCTTTAGCGGCTGAACTTGAGTCGGCACTAGATACCGCGTGAGAACCATGGTGGCCATCTACGTGGGATGCAGAGTCTGATTTCGCGTTGGATATCGCATGCGACGATGTGCGTGATCCACTTTTTCCGCCCGAGGTATTTACAGCGCTGGATTGCGAATATGATTTAGCAGCTGACGTTGCTGAGGACTGTGATTTAGAGTCCTTTTGTGAATCTCCATATGAACTCGCTTTAGCGGCTGAACTTGAGTCGGCACTAGATACCGCGTGAGAACCATGGTGGCCATCTAAGTGGGATGCAGAGTCTGATTTCGCGTTGGATACCGAATGCGACGATGTGCGTGATCCACTTTTTCCGCCCGAAGTATTCACAGCGTTGGATTGCGAATATGATTTAGCAGCTGACGTTGCTGAGGACTGTGATTTAGAGTCCTTTTGTGAATCTCCATATGAACTCGCTTTAGCGGCTGAACTTGATTCGGCACTAGATACCGCGTGAGAACCATGGTGGCCATCTATGTGGGATGCAGAGTCTGATTTCGCGTTGGATACCGCATGAGACGATGTGCGTGATCCACTTTTTCCGCCCGAGGTATTCACAGCGCTGGATTGCGAATATGATTTAGCAGCTGACGTTGCTGAGGACTGTGATTTAGAGTCCTTTTGTAAATCTCCATATGAACTCGCTCTAGCGGCTGAACTTGATTCGGCACTAGATACCGCGTGAGAACCATGGTGGCCATCTACGTGGGATGCAGAGTCTGATTTCGCGTTGGATACCGCATGCGACGATGTGCGTGATCCACTTTTTCCGCCCGAGGTATTCACAGCGCTGGATTGCGAATATGATTTAGCAGCTGACGTTGCTGAGGACTGTGATTTAGAGTCCTTTTGTGAATCTCCATATGAACCCGCTTTAGCGGCTGAACTTGACTCGGCACTAGATACCGCGTGAGAACCATGGTGGCCATCTACGTGGGATGCAGAGTCTGATTTCGCGTTGGATACCGCATGAGACGATGTGCGTGATCCACTTTTTCCGCCCGAGGTATTCACAGCGCTGGATTGCGAATATGATTTAGCAGCTGACGTTGCTGAGGAATGTGATTTAGAGTCCTTTTGTGACGGGTACAAAGAGCTATGACGGCCTGTATTTGACGAAGAGGCAGAATCCGCAGACGACGCGGCACGAGACGAAGACTCGGTCTCACTTTCTTGATCAGCTTTGGCCTTTGATTTTGACGCTGAGAAAGCGTTTGAACCCGATCTCGTAGTCGAGGTCGATGAACTCGACTGAGATTGAGCGCTTGCGCTGCTTGATGCATAGGAGTCGCTGACAGCATCATGTGCATCTTGATCTTCGTCAAAATTTGATGATGTTCCCGTTTGAGATTTGCTTAATCCTTTGCTGTTTGCCTTGATATCATCGACGATGATGTTTAATTTCTCGTGAATTGCTTCGATGACAAATTCAACTTTATGGTGCAATCCTTTGATTATTCGATTGAATAATATCTTTTTCTTTCCAGATAATGATATGCATTCTTCCAGTCTTTCGATATTATGATGGAGACGATTTGCTAACACTTTTAAATCATTCTTGCATTTAGGCAACGCTTTCCGCCAATTAGTTAAGATACCTGCCAAATGTCTTTGCAGATCAATGTTTGCATTTTTAATAATCAATTGACGGTCTTCGTACCCCTTCCAGAACAAATAAATACTCTTTTTATCTCCAAATTGGCGTCTAATTGCAATGTCGTTGATCTCACTGTTCAACAGAATAAGAATATTGCTGGCATATTTCTTCCATTTGCTGAATTTAGCTATTAGTTTGTCTTTGCTCCATGTTTTAGAACCCTCTGATCCTTTATTTTTCTTAGATATTTTTCCTTTCACGTCTTCTGATGACTCCTCATCCTCGCAAGATTCTTCATCGTGTGATTTGTTGGAATATTCTTCGGATTTTTCGGCCCCTTTCCATGAATGTCGTCGGTTGTTCTTATAAGCTTTTTGATGCTGATATTGTGACCATGATTTTTTTAAACCGTACGATTTGTCTGAAGATTTCTCAGCGTGTCCTTCTCGTTTCTGTCCCCATTCCGAATCGTGATCGTCCTCACACGAGTCCTGTGATTCGTCGTTCGATTGGTTAGATTCATCGGATTCTTCACTGCTAGATTCTAATGAGTCTGAATCTTCCTCAAAACTTTGGGATTCATCGTCATCACAAGAATCTGTATACTCATCTGACTCCTCCGAACTTTCGTTTTCGCAATCTTGGTCGCTTGAGTCAGAACTCGCTGAATCTTGGCTGCTAGCCTCCGACACAGCTGAACTTTCACTGGAAGAAGTTGTCGACCATGCTTGGTCGTCTTCTTTGTTCCATTTTCCGGCCTTTGTGTGCCATCTGTCGTCAGCTTTTTCATTCGGAGATCCATATTTCCATTTACTTTCCCAATTGTGAGCGGCCGTCCCATGCTCTCCGGCTTCGTGAACCTCCACACCCTTTTGATATGAATGAATGTTCACATCATGTCCCGAAACGTGCGGTATGTCTAACACGCACGCAAGCGCCGAAACAAGAATGCAGTACTGCAACACTGAAAAAAGAAAATAATTATTGGTGCATTTTGAAGCGATTGTGAATAGTATCATTGAAGTCTTCTAGGTGCCAACAAAGGAGAGGAGATAAATGCGCGTGTACCTCTCATTACAGTTTCTGGTTAAGACAAGTAGCGAATTCAATACGTCGCAATGGCGGCGCCCTACTGCACAAGATTTTTGCGTTCGTTCTTTTATACCTTGCATATTTCACTATTGTCTTTATGGCTTATCTCATTGAAAGTACGCTCGAGCTTGTTAAATTTATTACTATTATTATATACTCTCGCTTCGCAGCACCAAAACGGTATCCTCCGAGCACCGATATTATGCTTGGTGAATTAAAATATTTATCGATTCCATGTTTTAACAAGCGCGGACGGTTAACGTCTTTTTCATTCGTGAGGTTGTTGGTGAAGAGACGCATACTTTCCTCGAAAATAATATATTCACATGCCCGATTGTCCCACGCTGAGGCACCACATGTATAATTAATATTTCGTAAAAACGATTGCTTATTATCATTGATTTGAATATGAGTTTTTTTGCACATAATACATATATTATGTTTGTTCAAAATATATCACAAACTACGGACGAGAATTGCTAAAAACAATTATCAGGGAGGAAATTACATTAGCAGTGTATCGACACCACTCGGTCGTCATATTGTACAAAGCATACAAAAATGTCGTTATCCTTATTATCATACATGATATGGTTCATACGAGAGGTTTTAACTTGATCAAACCTAATCCGTTAAGCGCTATCTTTTCAATACTTGGAAGTAGGATTTATCGACAGTATTTCTGATTCCCAGATGAGAAAGCGTTGACTGGAAAGTCATCTTCAAGTCGGGCCACCTTAAAAGTTCATCACGTTACTATAACGTGGAATGCACACACGGGCCCGGAAGATATTCGTTGAACTTTGGGGACACCCATTGTCAGGGACGATTGACGTTTAGCGAAAAAAAAATCGGAAAGCGTGAGTAACTTTTGGGCACATGTGGCTTGAATTTGCTTTTATCGAAATATCAACATTCTCGATATTTGCCTTTAAACATTGTGACTGAATTGTTTGCAGTTGTTATTACCGACCATGGCGTTGCGCTGTAAGAACGAAAAACAAAAAGGTCAATCGCGCCATTGCAATAATGAAAATCTAGCACACCATTTTCGCGAGTTAAGGGAACTCGTTGGATAAAAATAGGGTTTGCATTTTCCTGATACATAAACGACAATCAGTTCGAAACACACCTTAGAAACTCTGTTCCTGTTATTATTTAACACACTAATGGAAGCTCGGTTCATTTATATGCCCAGCTGAACGGAAATCGCGAAAAAAAATAAACTTGTTATTCTTTTGATGTGTTGTTAAAAAATATCTGTCAGATTCGAGAGTTCACCAAATATATTTATCGCATATTTTCGCTGTGTCACGCAATTAAACACAAAATGATTGGGTTTTTCCAGGCCGAAATAAATTTGTTGCTGTTTCTCAAAATTAAAGTTCCGATGCCAAGAGTAAATATGTATAATGCAAATTTGCGTTCGGAGATTTTTTTTTCAACCTTTCCCATATGCATTTTTCGGACAAAATATGGAAATAATGATCGGAACAGCTGTTCTAGAAACTTCTCCACTACCAACGCGATTATCGCTGTCTTTCATGTCCGGCGCACTATCGTTTGGTGTTCATTAAATTATAAGTTGCGAAAATATTGAAGGGATCTTAAGCATCATTACTGAAACTGATGTATCACTATACAACAGTTGAATAGTTAGTAGAAAAGTTCAATAACAGATTCTTAAGTATTCTCTATAGCGGAATAGTTATAATAGTCAATCAACACACGTTATTGAAAGTAAATAAGCAGCTTTATCGTTACAGAATTTAAAAAGTAGTAAAAACAGAACGAAATCCGTATCGAAAGTCGTATAACTCTCAATAGAAGCCTCAAAGTCCTGACTAATTAACAAAATGTTCCATAGATGATACATTTTTCCCATGGATAATTTGGACTCCTTATCAGCTAATATATTTACCTGTAGCTCGATGTCCGTCTTCGACTTTGTTGAAACTCATGTATATGACAAAGCATTAAAAGCTATTACATATGCATTTTTTTATCGGTGGCAAAACGGTTTTACGGGGTAAAAGTACTCCTTAGAGTGAAGCGTGTCCAGGCCTGATTTTGCAGTTTCACCCGCACGCAAACGAGTTTTTCTCGTTTAACCGGCGTAATTTTCAGCTTTCGACAAAGACTTAGTAGGAACATCACTTATGCATACGCACTCGATTTTGTTGAAACTCATATATGTGATAAAGCATTGAAAAGTATTAGACACGTATTTTTTTAAATCGGCGAAAATACAGTTTCAAGGGGGTAAACCACCTCTCAACGAAAGGCTTAAAAGGCTAGACCGTTCTTCATATTGGATTCGTCTCGATCCGATAAAAAATGGTTGAAACAGGCGTATTTATTAACGTCGAATCTCATGTGAAGCTCTGTTCGAATCGACGTCTTTTACATCTGGGAATGAATACGAGTCCGCATGCTGTTGTGGAATAATCCTTAGAAACTGAGCACGCCGCGCTGATCATTGGATTCCTTCACGTTCATAGTCCACAGGAGCAGTAGTAGGCCAATGGCTATTTTCGTGTCGAGGGAGGTAAATTGAAAAAAAATTCATTCTCTGGTAAAGAATCCGGAGACTCTGAAGGTTATTTAAAAAATGAAACAAAACAGAATTTGGATCAGCCGTTTTTCATTTTTGATTCTTCTCGATCTGATAAAAAAACAGTTGAAACGGGCGTATTTATCAATGTCGATTCTCATGTGAAACTCTCTTCGAATTGACGTCTTTTACAGCTGGGAACGAATCCAAGTCCGCATGCAAGTATTTCTGCTGTGCAATAATCCCTACAAATTGAGAACGCCGCGCTGAACATTGGATTCGTTCACGGTCACAGCCCACAGCAGCAGTAGTAGTCCTCAATGACTATTTTCGTGCCGAGGGTGATACATTTTAAAAAATCACCCACTAAGAACGATTCCGAACAATCTGGAGGTTATTTCGATAATGAAACACGAAACAGAATTTGAATAGAACGTTTTTCATAGTGGATTCGTTTCGATACGATAAATACGGTTGAAACCGATTCGGTTGACGGTTAAGGCGAACCCGATTGAGATTGTTTCTGACGTCGAATAATCTCTACAATCTGAAAACGTCGCAATGAATATTGGATTCGTTCATTGTTATTCTCATGTGAAAAAAATGCACCGCCTCGATACGAAGATAGCGATTGAAAACCACTACTGCTCCTGTGGACTATGAACGTGAACGAATCTAATGATCAGCGCGGCGTTTTCAGTTTGTAGAGATTATTCCACAGCAGAAACACCTGCATGCGGACTTGGATTCGTTCGCAGCTGTAAAAAACGTGTAAAGGACGTCAATTCGAAGGGAGATTCACATGAAATTCGACGTTCATAAATACGCCTGTTTCGACCGTTTTTTATCGGATCGAGACGAATCCAATATGAAAAACGGTCTATTAAAATTTTGTTTTGTGTTTCATTATCTGAATAACCTTTATAGTGTTGGGCGTCGTTCCTTGTGAATGATTTTGAAAAATTCACCACCATCGACCCGACAATAGCCACTACGGCAATGCGAACACTTGCATGGTGCCTCCAAATGTGGAAAACACAAAATGATTGATCATTCTGTGCCTCATTTCTCTAGACAATAAAGATTACGAATGCATTTAATAATCTGATTTTTTAACATCGTCGCTGGCTCGGTAGAATTACAAGTCTTATGAATGTCGGCAACCTTCACGCTTCGGCCCGGAATTCGTGGAGCGACCGAAGACGGAGCGGGAACTGTCACTTTGGCCAGCCTGTCACGACTCTCGAACCCGATTGGTTGACAAGCAGCCAAAGCGAATGCTACGCTAAACGTCAAATCATCCGCGCCGTCAACTGTCAAACGATGTGTTTCTGCAGAACCTTGACGCGCGCTCTGAATTTGCCTATCCACGATGATAGAAAATAATAGCAGATGATACTCGAAACGTCAAATTGGCCGCGCGAGCGAGACAAATACCTAGCTACCTTGCTGGCTGCCTCCTACGTGTCTCGCGCTCAGACTGGGCACTCGAGTAGCGTTGTCACTAAGGGCAGACGGCAGCCCTACAACAATCAGCCGAACGGCAAAATTCTAATCGCTCTCCTTTAAAAACTGTTTGAAGGAAAAGAAAACGCCTTGACAGTTTTACTCGGGGGACCCTCCTGAACCCACCAGTTCCGGATGGATCACTTATTATGAAACACCCATGGAAAATTTCGCAAAATTCGATGGTGCGACTTCGAAATTTTGCCAAATCGAAAAATAGTCGGAGCTCGATGAGCCAACCGGCTTCTCACAAAGCCCACAATTACCGAATCAATAAGCATAGGGGGAACTTTCCTATCGGAACAGGAATAAAATGATGGGGAATTCAGTGACGGCACCAATTTTTGGCGAACGTGTAAAAAAGGGTTGCAATTTTTATATTTTCTTTTTAAGTCCATATCGATTTCTTTTTACACAGAATTAGAGAGTTGAGAAATGGAAATGTTTAGAAACGAATAGATGTTGAGATATTAGCTTTTATTGAACTGGCAGTGAATTTAATCCCAAGAGCAGTAGCTTTTTGAATAATTTACCGACGGTTGAAACAAGACCAACAGATCGGTATAATCATTTCGTTCGTGACTGGTTTATCGGATGGTTTATCGGATGGTTTATCGGATTTTCGAATTATGATTTGAACCGCCCCTCGGTGGTCCCGGATACGAGAAGTTCGCATCATTTGATTAAGGTAGTGGTAAAAAATATCTTTGCTCGTATCGGCAATAACTCTAATCTTTTGCCAGTGATTAGGTTATGTCCCGGAGATTATTTGTTCAGTGAGACCTCGATTAACAGGGGTGCTCGGGACCGAACGATCTACGGATAACCTAAGCTACAGTTAATGCGAAATAAATGTTATACAACTTCTTATAATTATTGATCCGGGTTCCATTTGATTGTAGTGTACACATGATTTCTAATATTTAATGATAATCATCTCCGCTATATTGCGTCATATTTTACTCCTGTTTCTCAAAAAAGCTAGATGATTTAATTTGTTTTGGGTTTCGCGTTTGACGCGAACGACCGTGCCTGGTCGCACGTGCGAGGCGCTCGAGAGACGCACGGTTAATCCGCTCCACACAAGACCCAACCCAAGTTAATCGGGGTTTTACTATATTCATTTCCTTGTTGATAATTTTGGTGACTTCGGATTGGGTAAAATGTCGAATTGGTAGGTACGTTAGTAATAAAGAATCCAAGTAGTCCTGAATTATGTTTTCGTGACCTTTGAACATTGTGTTCGACCTAGAGACAATATTGTAAAGATGAAAGTCGACACAAAGATGTCAATAAAAAAAGAACAAACTAGGCCCAAAATTGAGACTTAGTTTACGCGAAAGTGACCAGATTTGTTATTATCTATAATAAGGGGGAATCTAATAATGAAATTCAATAAATGAAACTCAATAAAGTAAGCGTTGTTGTGATTGACTCCATTAATAAACGCATGTTGACGGTTAAGCCCGACAAATCGATATATGAAATTCGTAAATTAGGGAAAATACTCTACAAAAAGTAATCTAGCAGTGCAGTCTTTGAACACAACCTGACAATAAATTTCCGGACAGAATATTAAGTAATTTTGAATAGCAAACTCGCAAAACAGGCAAATGTTCACACAAGAGCCCCTGTCGGATCCTCAAAAAGTCTTCATGCAATTGAATAAGGCTGACTCGTCTTCTCATTCATTTTATTGCAATCCGCAAGCTGTTTTGAAGTAGTTGTAATCTGTTTTCGTCATCAGCTCCTGTGGCTCTAAAAACTACTACAGGTGTGGTTGCGTATTTATCATGCATAGAAAATATCCCATTCAAGTTTGTGAGAATTGGGCGCCGCACTTAAGAGTCTAAGTTCAATTCAAATGAACGACCACATGTTTTAATGGAATGCATGCTTGTATAAATCATGCTTGGTGTTCTGAAAATGATTACATTGTTACATTTTTTAAGCGCCCAAAATGTAACTACTATTCATTACGTTAGTTATTTCGATAGACGAAAAAACATTTCAATGTGTTTTTGCAAAAGGTTGTGTAAAATCGTTATCTGCGAATACTTTCGTGGTATTTTTTTTATTGTTTAAGTTAATATAAAACCATCTAACAGCCTCCAAATCCGAAAGTTCGATTGAATTCGAAGTCGGAATAACTAATAGCGACGCTGTGATCGAGGTTTGCCGATGCTTGAGAAACATGTTGATTTTCCCTGTAACGCTGGATATTGATTGGGACGGCAGGGCTGGTTTCAACGACATCGGGTTTTCATATTACTCGAAGGAAAACGCAGCAATGCATATGTGCTAGTAGTTCTTTCAAAGAGTGATTGCGGGTAAAACAATACTCTGTGTATTTGGTTACTTAGATGTCATGAATAAATCCTTCACATATCTATTTAGGTATTGATGTTTTTACTACCAATGTGCATTTTATTCTCTTATAATTACTACCTCATATCTGACTATCTATTTAACATGGATTCAACCCCCTTCACCTCGCGAATGTTTTTTTGGATACACATAATTCATGCTTCATAATTTTTAGTCACCATCTCATTGCAAGATCTTGACAGACTTTTTATGTGTGATTTTTGTTCTTGTAAATGCTTAAAATTGGCGTTTACATTTCTACCGAAAAAACGGGACGATCGGGATACGACAATAATAATTATCAAACATTCGATATAAATAGAGTACAATTCTGGTTTTGAGGGGTTGATACTGCTCGTACGATGCTCCGAAGTACCCGTCGTCGATGTTCGGAAGGTTCAGGTTATTAGCAATCTTCGTCGGATAACGACGCGTCATCGCCGAGTCCGCCAAGTGCCCCCTTACCTTTACCACCGGAGAGTGAGCCTTTACCTATACATTTTTGTTTAGTTAGTAATTTATCTTTAATTTCAGTTATATTACTTTAAATTCCGTTGTATAATTTATGTTCCTCAGACTTACCATGTATCCCTAACTTTTTATGGAGGTCCAGTTTTTCATCTGATAGTCCCCATTTCTCAGATTTGCCTTTAGACAATGATTTCTCGTCCAGGCTCAGTTTTTTATGTAATAATTCATGTTCCTCAGACTTGCCTTTCGACAGTAATTTTTTGTCCAGGCTCAGTTTTTTATCTAATAATTCATGTTCCTCGGACTGGCCTTTCGACAGTAATTTTTTGTCCAGGCTCAGTTTTTTATCTAATAATTCATGTTCCTCAGACTTGCCTTTCGACAGTAATTTTTTGTCCAGGCTCAGTTTTTTATCTAGAAGGTCATGTCCCTTAGACTTGCCACCTTTGTTCTTCGACAGCAGTCCCTTAGTGTGTTCGCCAGATAGTAAATCGTGTAATTTCGATTTGTCACCTTTCGAGCTTCCATCCAGTTTCGAAGTATCGTCGTCACAGTCATCGGCAGAATCGCTTTTACCATGTCCGTGTCCTTTAGATCCCTTTGAAACGGAACTTGAACTTGAGCTTGATGAGGATTTCGATTGGGATTCAGATTTGCTCCCCTTGGATTCAGAAAAAGCAGCTGATATTGAACTTGCTGAGGATTCCGACTTTGATCCAGATTCGCTCCCTTTGGATTCAGAAGAAGCAATTGCCTTTGAACTTGCTGAGGATTTCGACTTTGATCCAGATTTGCCGCTCTTCGATGTGGAATAGGCACTTGACTTGGAACTTGATTTCGACTGTGATCCCGATTTTCCACCTTTAGACTTTCCGCCCGATATCAAAATATCGTCGTCACAGTCGTCGTCAGAATCGGTTTTTTTCTTTTCGTGTCCTTTTGACCCTTCTGAAGAGGAAGATGCCGAGGACTTTGCTGCAGATTTCGACTTGGATCTAGATTTCCCCTTCTTGGATGTAGAAGACGCGGATGAGGTAGAACTTGCTGCTGAACTTGCTGAGGATGTTGACCCTGATCCAGATTTGCTCCTCTCGGATTTAGTAGAAGCAGCTGACTGGGAACTTGCTGAAGATTGTGACTGGGATCCAGATTCGCCCCCCTTCGATTTAGAAGCGGCAGTTGCCTCTGAACTTGCTGCGGATTTCGACGCTGATCCAGATTTGCCGCTGCTCTCCGATGCGGAATAGGCACTCGACTTAGAACTTGATTTCGACTGTGATCCCGATTTTCCCCCTTTAGAGCTTCCACCCGATTTCGAAGTATCGTCGTCACAGTCGTCGTCCGAATCGGTCTTGCCCTTTTTGTGTCCCTTTGATCCCTTTGAATAGGAAGATGACTGAGAACTTGATGCTGATGCCGACTTTGATTCAGATGCGCCCGCTTTAGATTTAGAAGTGGCAGTTGACTTGGCACTTGATGCTGATTCCGACTGTGATCCAGATTCGCCCGCCTTAGACTCAGAAGAAGCAGTTGCCTTGGAACTTGATGCTGATTTCGACGTTGAATCGGATTTGCCTGCCTTGGATTTGGCGCTTGATTTTGAACTTGCAAAGGATTTCGAGTCAGATTTTCCCCCTTTAGAGCTTTCACCCGATTTCAACGTATCGTCGTCACAGTCGTCTTCCGAATCGGTTTTACCCTTTTTGTGTCCTTTTGACCCCTTTGAATAGGAAGATGACTGAGAACTTGATGCTGATGCCGACTTTGATCCAGATGCGCCCGCTTTAGATTTAGAAGTGGCAGTTGACTTGGCACTTGATGCTGATTCCGACTTTGATCCAGACGCGCCCGCCTTAGATTTAGAAGTGGCAGTTGACTTTGAACTTGCAGAGGATTTTGATTCAGATCCAGATTTTACTCCCTTAGAGCTTCCACCCGATTTCGAAGTATCGTCGTCACAGTCGTCGTCCGAATCGGTCTTGCCCTTTTTGTGTCCCTTTGATCCCTTTGAATAGGAAGATGACTGAGAACTTGATGCTGATGCCGACTTTGATCCAGATGCGCCCGCTTTAGATTTAGAAGTGGCAGTTGACTTGGCACTTGATGCTGATTCCGACTTTGATCCAGACGCGCCCGCCTTAGATTTAGAAGTGGCAGTTGACTTTGAACTTGCAGAGGATTTTGATTCAGATCCAGATTTTACTCCCTTAGAGCTTCCACCCGATTTTAAAGTATCGTCGTCACAGTCGTCAGAATCGGTTTTATCCTTCTTGTATCCTTTCGATCCCTTTGAAGAGGCGGATGAGCTGGCACTTGCTGCTGATTCCGACGTTGATCCAGATTTGCCCGCCTTAGATTTAGAAGTGGCAGTTGACTTGGCACTTGATGCTGATTCCGACTTGGAGCCAGATGCGCCCGCCTTAGATTTAGAAGTGGCAGTTGACTTTGAACTTGCAGAGGATTTTGATTCAGATCCAGATTTTACTCCTTTAGAGCTTCCACCCGATTTTAAAGTATCGTCGTCACAGTCGTCAGAATCGGTTTTATCCTTCTTGTATCCTTTCGATCCCTTTGAAGAGGCGGATGAGCTGGCACTTGCTGCTGATTCCGACGTTGATCCAGATTTGCCCGCCTTAGATTTAGAAGTGGCAGTTGACTTGGCACTTGATGCTGATTCCGACTTGGAGCCAGATGCGGCCGCCTTAGATTTAGAAGTGGCAGTTGACTTGGAACTTGATTCAAATTTTCCCGCCTTGGAATTAACAGTTGACTTTGAACTTGCAGAGGATTTTGACTCAGATCCAGATTTCGCTCCTTTAGAGCTTCCACCCGATTTCAAAATATCGTCGTCACAGTCGTCAGAATCGGTTTTATCCTTCTTGTATCCTTTCGATCCCTTTGAAGAGGCGGATGAGGTGGCACTTGCTGCTGATTCCGACGTTGATCCAGATTTGCCCGCCTCAGATTGAGAAGTGGCAGTTGACTTGGCACTTGATGCTGATTCCGACTCGGATCCAGATGCGCCCGCCTTAGATTTAGAAGTGGCAATTGACTTGGAACTTGATTCAGATTTTCCCGCCTTGGAATTAGCAGTTGACTTTGAACTTGCAGAGGATTCTGACTCAGATCCAGATTTCGCCCCTTTAGAGCTTCCACCCGATTCTAAAGTATCGTCGTCACAGTCATCGTCAGAAACCTCATTGTGTCCTTTTGATCCCTTTGAAGAGGAAGATGCCGCGGAATATGCTGCCGAACTCGACTGGGATTTAGAGTCACCTGCCTTGGATGCAGAAGAGGAAGATGCTTCCGAAATTGCTGCAGCTGCCGATTGGGATTTAGCTCCTTTGGAGGAACTAGATGCCGAAGAACTTGCTGCAGCTGCCGATTCAGATCCAGATCCGCCGCCAGAAGAATATGACTTCGAACCCGATGCCGAATACGATGCGGAGGTAGATCCTTCCGAGGTAGAAGACGACGTAGAAGATGCAGAGGACTGAGATTGTGCTACCGAAGATTCATCTTCACTATCCGACTCGTCACTGTCACTTTCACAACTTTCTTCATCACTTCCAGATTCTTCCTTCCAGCTGCTCTGATGGGCTTTTTCTACTCCTTTTACCAAGCCTCCTACCGAATGTTGTACTGACAGTTGTGGTCCTAGCACGAACGCGATCGCCGATGCAAGAACTAGGTACTTTAAGACTGAAAAGAACAACGTTTTTATGAGGTGAGAAGCATTTTAAATAATTGTAACCTTCAAATAAATCCCATCTTTCTAGTATAAAAAAAATGGTTTTATTTTTTTAATAACACATTTTAGTACCCGTCATTGCAGTCTGTGTGTTAGACTCGGGTTCGGTCTGTATCCCGTCGGTGGCGTACGGTAAGTTAGACTGTTATCGAAAAGGATTCTCGAACTCTTCTTATATATGGCGACGTTCATTATTCTTTCTCTTTCTCTCTTTCCACATCACGAAGACGTATACGTGCAGCATCTGTAAAATTTATCGTTATTATTGTACGGCTGGGCCGTGGCGGCGCACCCGTTGCCTCTTTCGCATTACAGTATGATATTGATAAATTAAAATGTTTATCGACATATTATTGTTACAAGCGCGATCGGTAGATGGTTTTTTTTCCCGGTCACACGGTTGGCCATCGGATTCGCACTTAAAGACAGTATTTTAGCGATGTATGGCGAACGATTTTCATTCCTCTATATCATCTTTGTAAATGGTCTTGAAATCATCATCTTTCGCGTACAATAGTCACTCCCAGTTTCCTGCAACCTTTGATATCGATTATACGAAAAATATACGGAGGCGCTTGAAAACTGACGTGGTGTCATGCAGCAGAGTGCCATTCTTAGTGATTGAAGATGGAGATTCTTGATGCTGATGCAATGTATGCAGCCAAAAGCTCAGAGACGTTAAACATCGGATTATTCTGCCTCATGCGCGCAATCCCGAAAATAGTAAAACACGAGAGTATACGGATGTATTGCGTGGAAACAAATCACAATTTTTCATCATATCGGATTTATTCAATTAGCGGAGAAAATTGTATAAATTCTGGTTCGTACGCGTGTACATAACGCGTAAACATTTTATAAATATATACAGAATGTATATTTGCCTTGGATGCATTGTGTCTGTCATTAAGTACATATGATGAGACATACATTATAATTATCCCACTAAAAAGGTTTTATCGGTTATTTGATGTATGGTGACGTAGCTGCATTTGCTCCTGTTATGACAGTTGGCGAAATGCGCAAATGATTAATGACGTAAATTAGGCACAAATAAGTTTGCCTTAAAATCCACTTGTCCTCAAATATATTCTCACACATTGATTATCTTTTCGGGAGCTTCGATATGCATTTTTAGAAGATGCAATTTCAAAGGTTCAGGGTTACCACATTTGTTTGGAGGCGAACGTGGTACCTGCGACGAATCGGGGAGCAATCAGAATTCAAATGAACTTTTTTTCTCTGAGGCCGGACGACGAATTCACGAATCGTCTTCATACTTGAGTAGTTCCGTACCGCAGTATCAAGACGCGCCTGAGAACAGTCAAATATTAAGTCTGCTTTTTCTCAAAGGTCAATGGTAAATTTTCATTAAAAATATATTTGTTCTTTTATTTTTATTAAAATCGACCAATTTATGTATCTATATATCAATTATATTTTTGTTTCATAGTTATTGAAGCATATCACCCGTATACTTTTCGCGATTATTATTTATATTCCTATAATGTAACGCCTCACAGCAATGTCTATTGAAAAAAATATATCTATCTCTAAAAAAATGCACATTCCCGATATTTCCAACATCCTCGGGAAAAATATTCCAAAGTTCCTTCAAAGGTACATAGCTTTTTAAAGAGTACTATTTTTTGAGATTACGGCGATAGAAAGAGACCGCCAATTTCCGAAGGTTTCTTATTATGGAAAAGCTATATAGTAGAACATTTTGGCAAACGATGCCATACGCTCTTGATGGATACTGGTAAATTTTCAGGGTATTGCTTTGCAAATAGAACGTGAACTGGCGAAAGAGTTACACTTATTGTTAGCTCGCGAAGTGAAAATGTGGCGAGATGAACGACGCACTCGTATGTTCATATATATATATGTGCGTCTGCGTATGTGTGTGTGCATATTCGACCACTGCGCTAATATTTATATTTATATATACATATATACATATATATATATATACATATATATACACACACACACACACACACATATATATATATATATATATATACATATATATATACATATTTATATATATTTATATTTATATTTATATTACCCACACCTACAGGTGGTAGATATACAAGGTGCCCGTACGTGCGTACGAGCACCTTAATATGTACACTAAAAAAGGTTATACGTCTGTAGCACCACCAGATTACTTCCATGCGAGTGAAACGCAAACAGCGGTAGCATTCCACTGTTGCGATTATTGCGCGATGCGAGCAGGAATTCTTTTGTATGCAATAAAAATTAACGCGCTTAAAACTCAACCATTAACATTTCGAAAACCGGACTTTCGCTGGTTTCGAACGACTTATTTCGCGCCCCTCGTGCTAGTTAGCAAAAAAATTCTTCTGTGACGTAACAAATTGTTGTATTTTTTTTCAACGCGTGTTAGTTGAGAGAAACGAGGGTAAATGAAATAAATTTTCGTCCTACTATGTTATTGAAATTTTTCTTTATTCAACGTGTGTATGATAATGAACTTATACTGACGCGCGCACGCGAATTTTCCCCGCAGGAAAAACAACTCTGTTTTTAGTTCCATTTATCATCGTTGGAAAGTGTGCCAGGTATATGAGGAATAGCGAGTTTACGAAACATCTTTTATTCCGTATTTTTTCATTTCGTCGATCCTGAACGAAAAAAAATAATCCACGAGCTGGAGCGATTCAATCTACGTGAAAATATTGAACTGTCTCTACTTGTCAAAGTCGTCTTGGACATATTGCACGCATGAGTACACGAGTGACGGATGAGTATTGTTCTTCTTCTTCTCGCTTTGCATTGAAAATACGATTCGATACGCACGAGCCTCTTTCATGAATATTAATATCGAGAATTTTTTTTATCGGGAATCGGTAGAGAGGGTTTTCGTTCTTGTTCCTCGTCGACGCGCCCAGACGTGTGGAATTATAGTCGAATTCTTTCTTGCCGGCAATGCTTTTATCGCGATTATTTCTATCAACAATTTGTTTCATTCCAGAGCATCGACAGTCGATACATATTTCATCTATAAATTTCAAATATTAGACATTTGTCAAAATAAATTTGACACATGTCTAGTATTGAATGTTTATATAAAATATGGACAAAATGTATCAATAGTTAAGTAGTCAACATATATATTAAAATTAATGATAATTTATGTAAGAATAATAACCATCCGGACGCCACATACTCTTCGAATAATAACCACATATATGTAATAATTATTATTATTTATATTAGATATTTCTATATATATATATATATATATATATATATATATATATATATATATATATATATATATATATATATATAATTAACAATTTTTATTTAATTAGAATACATTCGTCATTATTATATTACAATTTAGTGTACAACCAATATTTAGTTTAATAATATTCAAGTTCGATTTTTATTGGTTAATAGTTTCTTCGGTGTATTTATAATTTATATAATGAATTATTCCTTTTTTCTTTATAGAAACGTTTCAAGCATTGACAATCTTGAAAGCTCCTCCATTCTGAACGAGCATATAATTCATGCTCTTCTTCATGTTGATTTCTTACAACCAACAGCCAATATAAATGAAGTTTAACAAAAGTTGTACGACCAGTTGGCCGAGGCCAATAATCGGATGGGCGACCGCTCAGACGCGACTTGCGCGCTGACTAACGTATGGGACGCCGCTAGTTTCACGCGAGTTTCCGATCGTCCAGGCAACAGACAAGCAAAAATACAGCTGCCTGTATCGGCACCGGTTTTTCCCAGTTACCCTACGCCCTCGTGCTGATGCGACAAAGTAGTGCGCTCGGACAGAATGGCTGTGAGCAACACCCGCGGGACGTTTCTCAGGAACCGGAAATTGAGTGGCGAGCGGTAAAAGTAAGATCGGCCGGTTCGCGAAGGCCCGGTAGAGTATACGAAGAAACACTGAAAACATTATCTTTTTAACGATTATATTTTGATGGTCTCTATTCAAATGATGATCTCTAAATACAAAAAAAAGGGGGGGAAATAAATGAAAAATGGCGAACATGGCAAAAGTCAAACGTGGCGAAAGACAACGGAATATTTCTACCGTGCTGATAAAAACTAACAATAAACGGTAAACACGAATTACAGATGATGCTGAAGTTGGTATCGTTGGAAAGCAACGAAAGTTCTTCGTGATTTTTTAATTCCTTTATCTTTATTGTCTTTTTTTGTAGGTTTTCGTTATCAATTTTTAAGATCCTCCAATTTTTTCGGTGATATTCGTAGTCTGAAAAAAATATACATTCTACTGAACTTCGATACCATAATTACGCTAGAGCTATCACACGCACGGCGTCAGGAAAATAAGGCGAAAATATATGTGTCAAAAGAGACGAACCGTCTCAAAAACGCATGAATCGTTGAATAAGTAGACAACCCTGGGCTGAAGACCCTGATCTTTGGCCTAGGACGTAACTACGATGGCAAATTACTTATCGACAAAAGTTCTTACGGCATTGACTTTTCAATATCAACGTAAACACATAGCTGCTGTCCCAAAAAGAAACGAATATTCAACGAATGCACACTTGGAAACGCGGGGCATTTTATTTGGTTTGAATCACTCCAAATCCGGGTGCTCTTTAAGGATGTTGAGTCCCTATGAAACATGTTAATGTTAATTGTTCAATAAATAGCTTCTTAATCGTCATGAAATTTTTACACGACCTCCTGAATACTTCATGTAAAAACATACAAATTTTTCAGAAGTCTATCATCATTACTTCAATCTCCTTAAGGGTTGAAATAAAAAATGATAAGAAAATTCGGAAAATTTGGTATGCTTTTGTATGAAGTATTTAAGAGGTCGTGTTAAAATTTCACGACGATTAGGAATCTCGTTATTAAAAAATTAACATTTTGTTAAGAACAATTTTTAAAAGAAATTAAAAAAAATTTATCGATCAACTTCGTTTTGTTTCCGTTGCTTTCAGTATATTGTAGATATTACAAAATTGAGAGGTAAAAAAAAAACTTATTGCAAAGTTACATCAGTTTCCATAAGACAGCATTTTATTTGTGAATGTTAAGGGAGGATTGTCTTTTTTTTCGCAAAATTTACCGCTTTTTGGGATTTTTTTTGTGAAGAAAGTATACAACGGAAAACTTGTGAAACTTGGCATATAGTTTTATTGATCTGTTTACTGCATACAAAAAAATTTTTAAACAATTTCATCGAAAAATCCGCCTCCCACCCCCCTCGACGCGCGATGGTCCTTTTTTGATGGTGTGCACGATTACAGCCTTCACGTTCATCCTGCAACAAAAACCCAAAAAGCATTTTACTTTAGACACATATAGCTATCGTTCGATGAAGGGAAAAAAAAAATTGACGATTTGGTGACGTTTTGAACTTGAAGTATCGATTTTTCGAAAAAAATTGATCGATTTTTTGTTATAAATAAAAAACTATTAAACGTATTGCTTTTTTGCTTCATCAAACGATAGCTATATGTGTCTAAAGTAAAATGCTTTTTGGGTTTTTGTTGCAGGATGAACGTGAAGGCTGTAATCGTGCACACCATCAAAAAAGGACCATCGCGCGTCGAGGGGGGTGGGAGGCGGATTTTTTGATGAAATCGTTTAAAAATTTTTTTGTATGTAGTTAACAGATCAATAAAACTATATGCCAAGTTTCACAAGTTTTCCGTTGTATACTTTCTTCACAAAAAAATTCCCAAAAAGCGGTAAATTTTGCGAAAAAAAAAGACAATACCCCCTTAATTGTTCAATAACGAGCTTCCTAATTGTCGTGAAATTTTTACACGACCTCTGAAATACTTCATACAAAAACATACCGAATTTTCAGAATTTTATCATCATTTGCGATTTGGGACTCAACATCCTTAACTTACTTCATCGTTATCGCATGGGCGCAGAAGCGCAGTTATCGCGCGTAGACAATGAAATTAATCATCGTACGGTCATTCCACTTCCATGAGAGCGACATATCAGCCTCGTACTGTCTCGACTGTTGCTGTTGTACGTTTTTGACGAAATTCCACCACCAACGCCGCTTAGCCACGCACAGAGTTGCGTAAGATGTTGGGGCGAGTCCTCCAGCGAGGCGGGCACTCGCCTTCTCCTCTTTGACGCCTCTGTCAAGCTTCAAGACGAAGTTTCACGTCTGCAGAATCAAACGGTCATCAGCAACGGAACAGCTCCGGTCACAAACGCGCGCGCGGTCTGACGCCAACGGATACACTATTCCCCCCCCCCCCCCCCACTGCGTTTACATTCACGACGAGATCTGCGAAATTTTCGACAACTCACGATTATCCCGGAGAAAATTTACAAAACGAGAATACAATTGCAAAGTGAACGATCGTCCTATAGCCCTTGAAAGGGTTCATCGAAAAAAGTTATCATCAAATTCGCGAGCGATCGTATTGAGATTCACGCGAAAAACTTTTTGAAAAGATCTATTAGAAAAAATCTATTAGAAAAAACGAATATAGAACAATTTTATTTAGCTGAAAATTAAATTGATCAACACAGCTGAGTGAACGAATGCAATTTTTTTGGAAGTAACGAGACACAATTCCGCGATATTTTGGTGGCTGAATTTTTTGTTCACGGAGCGAGGATTATTTTTGTGGCTGATTTTTTATGCTCAGGAAGCGAGCGTTATTTTGTTGTTAGCGTTCGATGTTGATTTAATCGGCGAGTGGAGTGCGGTCGGTCGTATCGAGTTGCACCGTTATGTCGCGTTACGACGATTGAAGTTCGTCATTCAAAAGTCGCGACCTATCCGAGACGAGAGGATTCCTAGTTCGTGGAAAACAAATTGTTCCTTTTTTCACTCGGGCGACAAACCTTGGCTGAAGGGAAAATAAATAGTAAAACGGGGTGCAAGAAGAATCCGCTGCACCCGGTAGAACGGGCGAGAAGAGGACGATCCAAGGGGAGATCGTCGTGCCATCGACTTCCGCCGACAGAAGCTTTGAGAATCGAAAACGAGAGAGACGTACGAAAAATTAATCGATTCGAACTGTCTACGGGTACGCAAAACAATTATATAAATATTATGCAAATCAGAGAATTATTAATATGTGTAGTTTGTTGTATTAAATATTCTACGCATATTAAAATATATTATAGATCATAAAGTACAATATATATGAAGATACAGGGAGGTACGCCGGCGTCGGGACGCTAAGTAATTGACGAGACATTTTTTAGCGTCCAAGTCTGCATTGCGCACTCTTGTACAGTCAATTAGGTTTTTATTGGTCATTTTCGAAAGTAGACTATGCGTCACATAAAAACGCTCCACCCAATTAACAACTTAATACGATTCTACCGATCTAATATTTTAGAATAAATTACAATACAATGCTATATGATTATTATGACGCAATTAAATATATTGCAATATAACATTATTCTTATAATGTAATATATTATTTTTACAATATTATGTAATATTAATACATTATAATTTGACATTATTATTACAATACAATATATTAGCATTATACATGTTTAAAATTTGATAAAGAAAATCTTAGAAATACAAAGAAATCAATGAAAGTGAAAAAGCTTTGAAATTTGATAAAGAAAATACTGAAACTACGAGACATGAATAACATTGAAAGAGGGCATTCCAGGCAAACTTTTTTTAGGTTTTGTTCATTCCGCTGTAGATTCAATTTAACTCGAAAGCCTCAAAATCCAATAAGTAAGAAAAATTAAATAACGACTGTGTGGACGAAATTTTGGTTACGATTATGTCCCGCTTTACTTGATTTAACCTTCACTTGGCATAAGCTAACGCGATTTTCTGATCAAAAGTGAAAGGCCCGCAGCGCAGGCTCGAAAATGATTTTGAACGAATTTTCGTAGGCAGAAAATGATTGGGTAATAGCGAAAAATTCAGGCATGATAAAATTGTCCGAACACAATGACCTCCGGGTGCTGAGAGTTATCAAATATTTCGTAACGAAGATTCAAAGTCTACATATATATATATATATACACATATATATATCTTCGACGCTTAAAAATGTATTTTTTTATTACTCGGTGTCAAGGTGCGGTCACTGCGGCTCTTGACGTTTGGTGTTATCTTTGCGTCTTTGCAGAACAATGGAATCCTTATTTACCCTCCCGCAATCAACTTAGTTTTTAGCGTAGCGACTTTTTAAAAATTAAGGCAATTCATCAACGATCATCTATTGTAATTGCCACTTAATCGTGTGTCTATTCTTGTGTGTATATTATTTGAACCACATCGGGCTCTAGTCCCTTACGGTGCCCAATAAGGGAGACGCTCATATTTTTCGATGCTTCGATTTCTCAGCAATCACAATTTTTTGAATTTTAATCTTTCAATTTTCCAATAATCTCCATTTACGCAATTTTGATTCCTCGTCAATAACGAATAATTAATTTTGAATTCCAAAAAACGCGGTAAGCTTTTAGTGATTCGTTTTTTAGCGCAGTGACTTTAAAAAAAATTAAAAGACAACGACGATTATCAAATTGCGATTCAATTGTGCGTGTTTTTTAGTGTGCGTATTCATTAAACCGCATCGGGCTTTCGTCCCTTATGGTGCGAAATAACGGGACGCACATATTTTTCGATATTTCAATTCTTTGGTTAATTTAAAAAAATGTTAATCTTCCAATTTTCCAGTCGTCTTTATTTACGCAATTTTGATTTTTCGTCAATACCAAATAATTAATTTTGGACGAAAAAAGCGGTAAATTTTCGTGAAAAAAATTCGTGATTTTTGTCGACTGTTGTGAATTTATTTCAGAACCGAAAAAAAATTCGTCGTTTAGTTCGAATGTTACTTATTCCGCGTTCGTTCGGTACTTGAGCGTGAATTTCAATGCCGCATGCGCAATTTAAAAAAAGTTATCCCTGCCGCGTCAGCGCATCGAGGTTCGCTTTTCCTTCACCCATATATTGATATTCCATCATCGATTCGCAAGAATACATCAGAGCCGCGCGTGCTTCGAACCTCGCGGGTCAGTTCGATCCAGTTTCTGTGGCGGCGAACAAAAAAATCACCAGACACGGCATTCTATTTTTTCATCGGCCCCTCCGTCTTTCGATCGCCATCGCCATTGCTATCTTCGTATATTTTTGTTTCTCGTATGCTCACGTTGTTGTTGGTTAATACGCGCGTTGTTGTTGTGCGTCTGTCAGAGTAATTATCAAATGATCATAATCGACACAGTAATCGGCGTAATTGCTCAAGATAAACGAATCATTCGGTTCAATTGCTCGTTGACCTTTGGACAATCGTGTATGCAGTGTCACGTGCGATCATTTTTGGTGGCCTGCATGTCCATGGCCGAAGGCCCCACGTGAACGAATGTTTTTGTGGGAAAGCCGAGCGCACTCGGTACACATAAAAGGGGAGAGACTAATTGTAAAATTGGACGTACAGCATTTTGTGCGATCTCGATATCTCCCTCTCCCTCTCTCTATCCGTATACAGGGTGGCATAAAAAGTGACGTCCAAAAGGAACATGCCTCGTATATATAACTTTCCCAATCACCCCCAAGTATGTTCTACGATTTTTTCTACTTTTCGAGAAAAAAGCATTCTTCAATGTTTCTCCAGGTAGCATGGATTTTAATTTCTTTCATTTTGTGTATGTAACAAGGATTTTTTTTAACATCCGAACTTCACTGACTGATCCTCTCGAATCTATTTTTTAATTGAAAGTATATTTTTTTCAATTTTGTGTCTGTACTTTCGCTTGGAAGTTTTTTGATGCGATTGGGAGTCATTTAGACGAGTATAGGGATTCTTTTATCATCCGAAATTTTGTGACTGATCCTCTAGCATCTATTTTTTAAACTTTGGATAAAAATCTAAGGCATTTAGCGCTCGTCATTTATTTATTGCTTAACAGTGCACGCCAGAAAAATAACAAAGGTGAAATAAATTGCGAGGAAAGTACGTGCACAAGGGAGAAAAAATGTATTTATCCGAGGCATCTAGATTTTTCTTTTGAACGTCATTTTTCTGGCCACCCTGTGTGCATATATATATATGCGTGCGTGCGTGCGTGCGTGTGTGTGTGGAGATATTATTGAGCCTGCGATATGTATGCAATGCCGGCTATCGGCATATTTTGAGTTCTGAATTTTTTCAAAACTCATCCTTGATTACAGAAGACCGGACGGTCCGCAAAATGATCTTTATATAAAACTGTTTTGACGTTGAGGTGATATCAATTAGGGTTTCGGTAATGTCGAGTAGCTGGACGATCAGCAGCTACGGGGACGGTCCTCGAAGTCAAATGTCTTCAAAATAACATATCCTTCATGTATTTATGTGTGTATTATATATATATATATATATATATATATATATATATATATATATATGTTTGTTTGGGTTATATATATATATAATATATTTATATAATATTATAATATTAATATATATTAATATAAAATCTAATATAAATAATAATAAAAAATATAACAATATAATATTAATATATATATATTATATTATTATATATAATTATATATATATATAATATATATATTTATTATATATATATATATATATGTGTGTGTTTGTCTACAATCGAGTGCATTTATGCACACTTTCACCCATAAATGCGAGACCTCTCGGCCAGTCAGAGGCGGGAAACCTTGGCGTAGTTGCTACGAGATCGCAACCGCGTACGCGATCTCTTATATTTTCTACACGTAAAAAAACACGTCATAGGACATTTCGCGCTGCGTAAATTCACCCGAGACTTTCGAGTTTGGAAAAAACAGCACGCGACACGCTTGAAAAATAAACGTCTTCCAAAACGAAATAAAACGTTTTCTTTTCGTTTTGACACTCCGACATTTTTTATTGAATATGAAGCCTCTATCGTTAATTTTTTAAAATATAATTGAACTGCTAGTCCAAACTAAATAATTTGATTAAAAAATATCATTGAATCAATAAGCGAAATTTGAAAAAGCTATATTCTCCAATTGAAAAAATATCATGTTATAAATAATCTTAATTGAAAAAATGTACGTCATTGAATTAATAAAATATTATTGAATTAAATAAAAAAACAGAGCTTTAAGGAGGGAAGAGGAAAAAATCAGAAAACCGACGTATAACGATAAGTATAAATATATGATAGAGAAGGACGAAATGCCATGGAAATATTGGACAGATGAGGGAGTAAAGGGTAGGGACAAGGAAATATGGGCAAGGCCCATAGAAATATGAATGTGGCAACATAGGAAGAGCAGGAAAGAAAGGGGAAAAGGTTTGGAGATGCAGGATATGTCAAGAAAAAATGAGACATTGGAGCATCTAATGATATCTAAAAAAGGTAGGGAGTTAGTATCAGAGAAAGCAAAAAAGAAAGCAGAGGAGTAAATGGAAGGAATTGATGATTTGGCAGTAACGGGGGAAATCATAAATATGCTGGGAGGAAAAATACAAATAGGGATATGCGAGTATTTTAGGGAAATAGAGGAAATATGTAGAACGATGATTAAGGACCATGGGAGTGGAGAGATCGAAGAAGTGGACGAATAAACCAAGAAAGGGCGAATGTAAAAATAATACCGAATGTAAGAATGCAAAGAGTAGATAATACGTGAAGAGTATGTATACGAAATCGTCTGGCAAAAATTTTTGCGAAAAAGTCGTGCAAGTAAAACTCGATACTAACTAACTATTGAATTAAATAAAAAAAGATATCAAATATGAAGCGTGGAATTAAAAAAAATGCTATCTAATTATAAGATAGAAAATGATCGAGTGGTTCTGTGATATATATTTCACAGTTCCCTTAGCCCATTCATGAGCTCGAGCTTCCGTTCCCATTCCAATTACAAAGTTGGAGCCCCGAAGATTCGCGTACGCGCAAACATCCGCGCGATTGATGTATTCACGCCTACGTTTTAATTATTACCTTGGATTCGATTAATAACGGCTCGTGTTACCGCGGTTTTGATACACGTGTGCTCGTTATCACAGTCTTCGATGCGGATGAAAAAAACAAAATTGCTCCTATCAAAGCAGTTTTATTGAAGCCTCGCAGCTTCGTGGAACGCGCTCGGTTTTAGGGGGCAATCGATTCCTTCACCTTTGATCGTATTATCGGGATGAACTCTGGAAAAATTAAGTTTCCTTCATTACAATACAAATACTCATTTAAGACTATAGTTTGCATTTATCGTTTATTTGATTGTAACTTATGGAACGACTGAGATTGTACACAAATTGCAAAAGCTCCCGCGGTTATATCAGCGGCTGAACGAATCTATACTAAAATGAATCACTAATCGAATTTCCATTCGGTTGATGATGTTTGAGTAGACAAAAAAATCATCCAAATAAAATTCCACTCCGAGGAGACTTGGCTCGCGATAAACGGAAATTCATTAAACTGGAGGGGTAAATTGTATCTTCCGAGTAGATACATTAACGCAAGCTCATTCACACGCGCTTTTTTCTCTATGTGAATTTCGGAAAGAATATTTGGTTCCTGTCTATTTTTCAAATTCTTGTATTTCTTTTTCTTATAAATTCTTACGGATAAATACATTTTGAATAAATCATCTTAATACTTTATCAAATCCTTATTCAAATATCAAATACCTTTATAGAGAAACTTATAATATATATATATATATACGATTTTATATTTATGATCATAAAATTATACAGCTTATAGAAAACATAATGTGTATATGTATGTATATATATATGAGATATGTTTTCTATAAGCTGTATAATTTTATGATCATAAATATACAATCGTAATTATTTGTTTATTATTGTATGACATTTTGCATAAGTTTATATACTATGTATATCGAAAAGATACCACAAGGCCTGCTTGCAGTGTGCCGATTCGAAACACCTGTGTTCCTCGTGTTTATTTGAATTTGGTACTCGCGCTCGTTAGCACGTTGCATTTTCCTTTACTCACACTCGATCGAATTCCCGGTCTCAGCGTTGCGTACGAACGAAGCCGCTCATTCAACCAGATCGGCATCGATCGCGCTAGCAAAATCGGTTGCGAAAAGAGGCCCGACGGAACGATCGAGATACTAGATTCACGATACTGAAATCCGGCGAATTAAACTGATACGTATATGTAAAATTGCGATAACGAAGCGAGGCGAGATTCGCTTTTCAAGATAGCCCGGATCGTCCGGACGTTTGAAAAACAGGGGGACTGAAAACGCGTGCTTGTTTACAGCTAGTATTGCGCGACAATTGGCAACGATGTGGGCACGAGTGGAGGAATGTGATTTCGAGGACATTCGACTTCGAGGACCGACTCGTAATAGCCAATTGGTCCCATAGTCGACATTATGAACCCCAATGTCTTCAGAATCAACTTTAGATGAGGCTGAGCATGTTTGAATAATAATTATTCCGAGGATCGTCTTGTTCCCAAAGTCAACGATTCGCGGAGAAAAATGTTGAAGACCGCGTTCAAAACAAGCTGATTTGCTGATAGCCAACGTTGCGTAGACATACTGGGCTTAAATTATTTTTTTCGCGAGACACACACACACACATACACGCGTGTATATATATGAAATTAATCGACTTTATCACTAAAAAAGCTAAAGTATACATTATGATGTTTGCTTTCATTACGACGCATTTTTGCAAACACATCAAACGGATTAAGACACATGATTTTATTGCTTTGATCAATGATAACATCCTACTTTGACTGTCGACAAAGATGACGCGTAATCCCTCTGATAGTACGTTGCAAAAAGAGACATTCTTCGAAACGATGATGCGTGATCGCTGGGATACACGGTACGTTGCGTGTCTTTCAAATAAAAAAAAACCTTTTTTCCCCTTAAAAAGGAAAAAAACCGAATAAAACTTCGTTTTCCTTAAAGAGAAACGATAATAAAAGAATTTCGATTAAAAGTGGAAAAGAATCACTAAACTGAAGCGCAGGTGGCTTGGATAAATTCGGAGAAATATTATTCCGATTAACGTCGCTCATTAAGCACGTGCGTGGATTTTTTTCCGGGTATAGAGATGCGAACAGGAAAATGGGAATTTTCCCGTGACGCAAAAAGAATTGCGTTTTGTTTGCCTTTCGTTGCCGCGGCTTCTGATTGAACATCTGTCGGCACATCGACTATCCGAAGTGTAACATCACTTTATTCGCATGTTCCAGACTTTGGATTGTAGACTTCGGGCAAGAGTGGTTCGAGATAGGAGAACCCCGACGGCCCATATACGCGCTGGAAGGAAACTTTCGTCTGGCCGTATCGAAGAAAAGTATTTGACCTGAGTTATCAGGCGGTGATATGAAGAATTTGCCAACCACCGAATGCGGTACGTCGCTGCATTCGAAAGAACAGCAAATGATCGGATTTGTCTCGCTACTCATTTTATTTCGACCGCGACTGTCTAATTATTTCGACGTATCGGTACTAAATGCAAAGCAAGGCAGCTACTTTGATGAACTTGTGAAAGTAGATTGAGGTGACGTTTGAAGCGCATAGTAAAGAGCAGCATATCTTGGTGACTTACTTGTTGGCACTAGCCTTAGACAAGTAACACGATGCATCATGACATCAATGCTGGTAGTTTCAACTAAACGCCGCACTTTTCTATTGCTCAGAAAATGGTCTTCAAAAACGCTATTAGAGAAACGTAGTAACGATTAATTAGTTTGAAAAAATGAAAAATTCAAAGTAAAGAGCAGCATATATTGGTGACTTATTAGGTAGTTCGAGCGTTAGGCAAATAACATGATGAATCATGACGCCAATGCTAGTAATGTCACACAACGCTGCACTTTTTGACTGCCCAAAAATGACCTTTGAAAAAGCAATTGGATAGATGCTAGTAACGATTAGTAAGTTACCAAAGAGCTGCTGCCTAAAAACCTATTGAACAAAAGCTAGTGACTATTAGTAAGTTAACAAAAATAGAAAAATAAACGTGAAGATCACCATTCTTTGGGCACTTGCTAGTTAGCAGTAGCGTTAAATAAATAGTTTGATGAATCTGGGAAAAGATGCTAGTGATGTCACTAAACGCTGCACTTTTCTACTGCCCAAAAAATGGCATTTGAAACAGCAATTGGACAAATGCTAGCAACGATTAGTAAGTTACCAAAGGGCTGCTGCCTATGAAATGCTATCCTCAAGAACTGCCACACCAAACACCGCTCGTTATTGCACAGCTGAAGTAAACGACGAAAGTGCCAGGATCGCCAAGGATGATCCTGAGTCTCAAGCACACGAGGAGCATGTCGATGGAATCCAGGAGGCGATCGGCGCCCTCGGCAGATGGCAAATTCTCATCTGCCTCGCCATTTCGCTCATCAAGTTTCCCGTTGCTTGGCACCAATTGGCAATCGTATTTACTGCGCCCCTAGGACAACAATACAACTGTACGAGTCCAGGGAGAACATGGACGAAGGACCAGTGCATCGTGAGCATCAATGGTACTCATACAAAATGTACCGAATGGGAATTCGACACCAGCATCTTTTCCGAAACGATGATATCGCAGGTGAATCATAATGACCGCATGGCCACGAATCTGCAGATTGCTCGGCTATTTTTCGAATAACTGACCACGATTTTTTTTTGCTACTGCAGTGGAGTTTGGTGTGCGACCGATCGCACTACGCGAATGTGCAGCAATCCATACTGATGTTTGGTATCCTTTTGGGAAACGTCATATTCGGTTGCCTGGCTGACAGGTGAGCTTCCGGTCGTTACAAGTTCGCCATATGGTTGAGGAAGGTCGAGCGTTTTGCCATTTTATGCTGAAGCGTACCAATTGTTTTTTAGGCGTAGACATGTCCGATAGAATCTCAACTTACCGTGAGGTCCATTGGATCATTGTCCTGACGAGAAAATGCGATAATTTGGGAAATTTGGGATAGTTCATTATGGAAAATAATCCATGGCCGCAGTCAATACATCTGAGTAATGTAGGGTAGTTTGTGGCCGGAGCCAATCTAAGCAACATAGGACAGTTCATTAGGAAAATCGTCAATGACTGCAGTCAATACGTGTGGTAAATTTGAAATAGTTTATAATGGACAATCATCAATGGACGCAGCAGTTAATACATCTGAACAGTTTAGTTCGTTATGGTCACCAATGGCCGCAGTCAATATGTCTGCGGAAGATACTGACTGCAGCTAAGCGCAAGACCCTCTTTACCAACCGTGTGACTATCAAGCTCGATCACATTCTTCCCATTCCTTGCGATGACAACGACACCCAACACCGTTCAGTAGTCTCATATTTTTGTCCGTATTTTAGGTACGGAAGAAAAACACCACTGATGGTTTCGGTGGTTCTGCAACTGGCATCAGGAATCGGTTGTGCGGTAGTTCCTTGGTACCCTGCTCTGTTGGGTCTGAAATTGATCAGCGCACTCGCTACTGGTGGCACGATGGTGACCAGCTTTGTGATCTGTAAGTCATCATCGATAAGCTCGTTCTCGACGAAATTGCCAAATCAAGATTCGACCTGCTGACCTTTCGATCTTTCTTGCTATGATAAAACACCAGGTATGGAAATCGTAGGACCCCAATGGCGAGCTGCGATCACCGTGCTGTATCAGATTCCCTATGGCCTAGGACACATGTCCCTAGCTGGGTTGGCTTATTGGTTCCGTCACTGGCAGCACCTCCAACTAGCGATCACACTACCGTCGATCGTACTTCTCAGTTACTGGTGCATCGTACCGGAATCCCCGAGATGGCTGCTCGCCGTTGGCAGACAAAGAAGCGCCTGTCGGATACTCCAGAGAGGAGCCAAATGGAATAGAATCGAGGGTAAAGACATACCGAGTATGGTCAGAAAGCATTATCATTATCAGGTACAATATTACACTGATCTTCACTAATCAACCACGTACTTTTCTTGGCGCTGATCTTTTTTTAACGGGATTACCGATCATTAATCGCTTTCAATGTCCTCCACTCGAAGAAGATCAAAAGCTGGAGTTCTTTTTTGGATTTCCCATCAAGCTGGAATGCTCGATGGGGAATCCTCAAACTGAAACTGGAGTGCTTGATTGAAACTTTTTGAGAATCAAAGCGTTAAATTGAGTCATAGTAATCGATGATTTATCGTGATCAATGATGGGCCAATAAATGGGTGCGGAACGATTCGACAGGAATGAAAGCATGGTTGATCTTTTTTATGCAGAACTCGAGACGCACAGCGATGGATCGCAAAGCCTCGTTTCTCGATCTCGTAAGAACACCCAACATGAGGACAAAGTCACTCTCGATATTTTTCAACTGGATAGTATGCGGTATGGGATTGTTCGGAATGAGCCAATACATAGGTCAAGTTGGAGGCAATATATTCATGAACTTTGCCATTTCCGGTGCGATACAGATACCGGGTAATTTTGTTGCGTGGTGGACGATGAATACGTTGGGCAGAAAGATTACTATGGTATGCAGCAACAGCGTCGCGGGAATCGCCGCGCTCTTGCTTCTCGTCGTTTCAGAAAGTAGGAAAAGTTCCAAAAAAAAAAAAATCCTAATGCGCCGTTTCATGTACGATGATAACGGAAGCGACGAAGTGAGATAATTTATGGGAACGAATGACCTTTATTCCATGCGCAGAGACGGCATGGCTGCGATTGATACTGGCATGCGTCGGGATCGTTGGAATGTCGGTGTCGTTCACCACCGCTTATCTATTCTCTGGAGAGCTCTTTCCAACTGTCGTACGAAATATCGGTGTTGGCACCAGCAGCATGTGCGCTAGAATAGGCTCGATGGTGGCTCCTTTCGTCGTTTCATTGGTAAATGAAATATAAATAGTATATATATATATATTTGTTTTTATAAATATGAAATAGTATAAACCAAAAAAATCATTCGGTTGTAGGAACTCGTAGGGACAAAAACGAATGGAAAATAGAAATTGATTCGATTTTTATTCCAGAGGAGCATGACAAGACGAAACTAAATGAAAACTATAAGTAGATTTGATTTTTTCTTCTATAGGGACTTGTAGGAAAGAAATCAAATGAAAAATACAAATTCATTTGATTTTTCCTCTACAGGGACTTGTATGGACGAAATCAAACGAAGAGTGCAAATTCATTTGATTCGTCCTTCCACAGGGACTTGTAGAGAAGAAATCAAACGAAAAATGGACATTTTTTAGACTTTTCCTTTCTAAGGACTAGCATGGACGAAATCAAATGAAATCTACTAATTCATTTGATTCGTTCGTCTACAGGTACTTGTTGGGCCAAAATCAAATGCACAATACCAAGTCATTTGATTTTTCCTCTACAGGGACTTGTATGGACGAAATCAAACGAAGAGTGCAAATTCATTTGATTCGATTCTCTACAGGCACTTGTAGAGAAAAAATCAAATAAAAATGAAAATTCATTAGACTTTTCCTCTCTAAAGACTAGCATGACCGAAATCAAATGAAACCTGCTAACTCGTTTGATTCGTTCTTCTACAGGGTCCTGTAGGGCCGGAATGGAATGAAAAAAATACAAATTCATTTGATTTTATTCATTCAAGTAACCAATGCAATCCCTTCGAAACGTCGGCAGGATTTTCCAACCCACATTTGTCTAAACTTTTCACCGACATCCGCGTTGTCTAAGCTGCACTGTCGTATGACCCGCTGTGCCCTTCCGGACAAAGTAGAAATCTTGGTTCCAGATTGGCTATCGGACCACACGTTTATTGAACGCGGCGGAACGCCCGAAAAATATTTTGCCGACAGCCTCGATTCCTACTTCTTTCTACTATCGCTCCGGATGGTAATATGCGTATAAAATGAAGCACTCGCATCAGGCGTGTCTGTGGCAGCACCTTCTGGTGTCCGCTGTGATTCAACGATCCAGCCGCAGTGTTAGAATGATCGGTTATCATCCGAGCCATAATAAGTTTTCGAGAAACGCTGCCTAAGCCGATGGCTGATTTATGCATGTATAACTAGTAATATTTATTCAACGTCAACTCATATATATGTATAGCATTGATAATAGTAGTAACAATAATAATAATAAATACATATAAAGGGAAGTGGCAGAGAATCGATACCATGTAATTAGACAGAACATCATTGAAGCGATGTACACGTCACGTATTCTCTCTCTCTCTCTCTCTCTCTCTCTCCCTCTCTCCCTCTCTTGCTATATATATACAGGTTTATGAAATCGCACGGTGCGATCTGGCACCATTACACAATACAAGAAACCCTGTAAAATGATTTTCTATCGTTGTCACCAGGCAAATGAAGTTTTAGGTTCACTGTGGCTGAGCCTAACCCTTCTCCACTGATCGACTACCACTTTTATCAAAATAAGAATAATCATAATGATAATTGCGGAAAAAATGTAATAAAATACTGCCCGTGGATGTTTACTAATGGAACATTATTTCAACAAGGCACTGATCAAGGTGTGGCTACCACCGGTGATATTCGGAATTTTCCCTCTCATCGGGGCTGCACTGTGCTTACTACTACCGGAAACGGCTGGGTGCAAGCTCCCCGAGACACTACAGGACGGAGAAGAATTTGGAAAGTAAGTTGACGGTGTACCCGGTTAAAAAATGGCACCTGGTAAACTGTTGTAACAAATGGCACCTGGTAAACTGTTGCAAAAAATGGCACCTGATGCATTTTCGAAAAAAATGGCGGCTGGTGAACTGTTGAAAGAAATGTCCCCTGGTAAACAGGTGAAAAAATGGCACCTGGTGAACTGTTGAAAAAAAAAATACTTCAGTTCTCACAGAATGTTAGGTTTCGTGTGTCATTGTGCATGCGTCAATATCCGATGAATTTTTGTTGCAGGAAAGTGAAGAGAGTAAAAAATATTAAGGAATTGGAAGCCGAAGCGAAACTCTGAGGAAAATAAAGGACGGAGAATGAAGAGCCGTAAGAACGAACAATTCGGGCCAGAACAAATTATACGAGAACAAAATAAATTTGATATAGATCGATCAAGGATCATATCGAAACTACTTAAGGAGGAATGAACTTTATTTATCATACATGGCATTTTATTGTATAACTGCGTTTTTCCTGAAATATATTAATTTTCGATAACAATTTAGTTGCCCTGGCGACTAGCTTTTTAAAACTACTTGGCGATAAGGGACATCGCGCTCGAGCGTTATAATAATCGGTGTCGGTGCGAAGAACATTCGTTATTTTTTGTCGTTTCGACGCGTCGATATCCTGGTCTTTTTTTTTGTCTACGACCTCGAGGAAGACGATGATTTTGCTTGGATTTGTTGAAATTGCTAGTTTGTACTAGCGTTGAAAGCGTAAGTGCTTGCGCATCAACGCTGCGCGGAATGAAGGTCCAAACAAATGGAAACTACAACATTGCCAAGCACGGGCATATGTCGTAACGTTGCGAAGGCTGGTCGTCTTTCTCTCTACATTCGCTTTAAATATTTGCATATCGCTGGAGTTTCTGCTCCGATATTATTTTACGACTACGCATTGTTTGTCAACGTATACTTGAGTATTTCAAGTTATCGGGCTTTTTCGTAATGGACAGTGACGAATTTTTAACAGGAATGCGAGGGGGGCTTGTCGAATGAGATTTCAAGCGGTCAAACAAGGGAAACTTCTGGCAGGTAAACATTCGGACGCGCAAGGTACAGGTATCGTGTCGTCCGTACACGGGCCGTTCCACTTCAAACGAACCTGCGGCCTGACTCGCACTGTTCTCGACTTTTCGTATGCCTTTAGGGACTCGTGAATTAAGGGGTTACCCCCACTTGCGATTTTGAAAAAATCGTTTTTTTTATTGCATTTTTTCGAAGTATAAGTGTCTGAGAATATGTCCTGAAAATTTCAAGTCGATCCGAACAAAATTGACTGAGATATGAGCGTTGAAAGAGAAGAATCCGTGAATTGAAGAACTGAAATTGAAACTTTAAACGCGTTTTTCTCAAAATGGCATTTCTGAAGTCGGTGACCAAAATTACTCGAACACTAATGAACCGATCTTCTTGAAATTTTGCAGGCTTATTTAATACATAAAAATGTAGTCTTTAATCGTTCGATTTTTTTTCGTTAAAATCGAACCATTAACTTTGACTGTCCGGCATTTTGTGAAAAAAGAATATTTTTTAAAATCCTTCGATTAAAGACTAGTTTATACTTATATTTGACTAAATCCATCCGCATTTTTTTTTCAGATGATCCACTTCGCCGCAATGTTGGTCACCGCAAACCGTGTATATAAAAACATTCTTTCATTGACGGCCATTTGCCACTAAACAATGTAATATTTTTCAATAAAAAAATTACTGAAAGTTCTTCAAGATGTGTTCTTTAAGATGGTATATTGATCTATTAAAAAAGTTTTGTAGTTTTCTTTAAAAAAATTCATGAAAAAGGCCTTTTCTTTGCGCTACAAGTGGGGATAACGCCTTAAAGAAGAAACATTTCTGAATTTTATAATATTTTCGTCGTTCATTTTTAATTCTTCATTAATCGTAATTCTTTAAAATCTTTTTAGCATTGCTATTATACTTCCGTGATCAATTGTGAATCTTTCATTGATCGTTCATTTTTTAGATTTGTTTAACGTTGCCATGATATTTCCGTCATTAATGTCAAATCTTTAATTAATTATTAATATTTTCGATTTTTCTAATGTTGTTTTAATGCTCAGGTGGTGAATTTTGAATTTAACTTGATTAATCTCAATTATTAACTGAAATAAATTGGTTATTACTCTCAATTATGAATTAAGACGAATGAATTATTGATCTCAATTGTTAATTAAGATAAATTCATTCTTAGACTTAGTCATTGATTAAGATAAATGAATTATTTATCTTAATGATTAGTTAAAGTCGATCAGTTGTTAATCTGAATTATTACTTAATTTCGAAGTTTTAGCCAGTTGTTAATTGTTAATTCATAATTGTTGGTTTTAATCTTCAATTCGTTATTAACCGTTGACTCTTCATTCGTGATGAATCGTTAATTTGTTATTCTTAATCGCCTAATTTGATTTGCCGTTAAATCTTCGTTCTCAATTAACCGTTGATTCTTTATTCGCAATCAGTCAAGTAATTGCGGTCAATTAATTAACAGCGAATTAATGAATTCATAGATAATTAATAAATTCTTCGTTAACTGTTCCAAGCTCAACGTAATTTTTTTAATGCCTTGGCGCTAATTGGAAGCGAGTGCTCGAAAAAATCGAAATATTTTGGAACATTCTAAAAACGGATGATAGATTTTTTCAGACTCCTCTACGGAGCATTGGAAGCGAAAAAACAATGTTCAAAATCGCGTGGCACACCAGCACATTCGATTAAAAGTAAAAGGTCCCATATAGGATTACACACTACTAGTAGTATCGTCACCGGTATAAAAGAGGACCGAACTCGCCATAGCTCCATTCCCGATTGTACCATACTACAGGTAGCCGCTTTTTTCACGTCTGTTTACGGTGAGTCCTAATACTGTCCATGGCATCTTCAAAACTAACGCCTCGAATTCAATCTTCCCGTGCATCATTTCGATCGATAATTAATTACTGTGACGAGCGAGACATCTTGGAGATCGCAGACTCCCGGAATCTTCACGTAACCGATTTTTATCGTTTTTTAAACTAGCGATTCATTATATTAAGAGGAAACCGTAACTTCTGGCTTATTGCGTAATTAAAGATTTTTTTTTACTAAAGCACGTGAACACTTTGGATGACTGAAGTAGCTCCATCATTGTTAGGGTCTGCGAAAATTATGGGAACTATTGATATAAATCTTTGCAATATTTTTATAAATTAATTTTTACGTTTACAAAAAAAGGCAACAAGTTGTTTTGTGCACTTAATGTATATATATTCATAATACACCGTTATAAAATATGAAACATTTATATATATATATATATATAAATATTCTTCTCCATTTAATATGGACACGAAACATTTTTAAATACGTTAACTATGAATAAATAACGTTTTAATCAATCAATGATATAATATGCTGTTTTGATATTTATATAAATATCAAAACAGTATATTATATAATTGATTAATTAGTAATGTAAGATTAGTTTTAAGGTGATACTGATAAGGACATCAAATGTACCTCTGTGTAAAAACCACTAAGGGGTATACCTCGAATAAATACTACTATATAATTGATTAATTAAAACGTTATTTATCCATAATTAATTAAATATTTATATAATAATATAAAATAAAATAAATTAAATATTTATATAAAGATCAAAACAGCATATTATATAATTAATTGATTAAAACGTTATTTATCCCAAATTAACGTATTTAAAAATGTTTCGTGTCCATATTAGATGGAGAAGAATTTTTAGATGCAGAAGACGTTAGAATATAAATAAGAGGCACTACGGAGGAAAAAAACAAATACTTTTTTATTTTTTATTTTTTAAATGGCAAATGAATGGCTTTTTTTAAGTTTCGGTGATAAAGACAAAACACGACATACTGTTCATACTATTATACTACACAATATAGAACTATTAGAATACGAAATAACTTTTGCAGTGAATTTACAAAATTTGTAGAACGTTTTATTTGTTTTTATTCAGGGTTCTATTATTGTCTGTACTTTGTTTACTAAAAAATGTTGAGTTTCCGGACGTGAAACTTCCAGTATAAGAGCAATTTTTGACTTTGTTCTCGTGGAACACGAAAAATAAAAAATGCTGGAATTGGGCTCGGACACAGCAGGAAATTAGCTTCCGTTAATTTTCTCCTTCGCATTATCCTTCGTTCGTGCGCGAACAAAGACCTTCGCGATAGTCCTTGATTTACTTCCGCAAAAATATACATCGCGGATGCAATAATAAGAGACCGGATCTGCGCTCGCGGGTCCTTGAGACAGGGCGATTTACACGAGAATGACGAATTTGTGCGGCGGAAAGTTGGCTCTGTGTGCCTCGGAAATTGGGCCATTAACAATTGTAAGTGGAGTCCTCGAAGAGACACAACGTGGTACTAGCTTTCCGGGGAGAAAGTGTCGCTCGACTCCGTGTGTATTTCGTTATATTTAAACGGCAACAATGATGGTGAAAAAGAGCTGACCCAACTCGTATGGGACCTGCATCGCTCTCGCGTGTAAGGCGTTCGATGTCGTATCGAACATTGCAAAATTAATTGTTTGCGAAAATATATGTCAAGGGAATTAAGATCTGTCGCGTCGAAATTAATATTTTTGGTAAGCGGGTCACCGATTTTTATATTAAATTCTCTTAATCCTAATTAATTCAAAATTAATTAATATAATTTTATTCTAAAAGTTCTGTACCAAGCCGTCGATTCTGAACAATTCCGTAGCGTTTTCTACGTTATTTTTTTTTTCAATAACAAACATTTTCTGTGTCAAAACAATGATACATTTTGAACGATTTCAATATCGAGCATTGCAGAATTAATTGTTTGCGGTAATATATCGAGGGAATTAAAATCTTTCGCGTCGAAATTAATATTTTTATCGATATTTATTACCTAATTATGAAATTAACGCTGCGGGCGAGTTGACACCTCGAAGAACCAAAAATCGGTACGCGAGATACCGATTTTTATATTTTGCTATTAACATTTTTTCGAACTTATATAATTCCAGTTCAACTAACTTCAATTTCGTTCAAACAGTTCTGTACCAAACCATCGATATATTTCCAACGATTTCGTAGAGTTCTATATTTTTTTTAATATCAAAAATGTTCTGTGCCAAATAACGATACATTTTTAACGATTTCGATATCGAACATTGCAACATTAATTGTCTGGGAAAATACATCTGGGGAATAGAAATATTTGCGTCGGTATTAATATTTTCGTCGATATCAAATCCGATTACGAAACTTGCGATCCGAGCAAGTTGAAATGCCAAAGATCCAAACATCGGCAAACAAATTACCGATTTTTACATCTTTCTAGGTCTTTTTAAATTTAAACGTAACTAATTCAAATTCAATGAATTTCAATTTCATTCGAGAAATTCTGTACCAAGAAATTTTGAACAATTTCTTGTTCAAATTGAAATTTGAAATTTGAAATTAATTAAAATTCTCCTTCAATATAAAAAATGTTCTGTATCAACTTTATTATCATTTCTTCTAAAATTCTTTTCTAAATCGCACGAGCTCACTCACGAAATGCATAATATTTGTTTCAAGTATATCGCAACCTCGACACTGACCTATTGTTTCGATAACACCAAAACACCGTAAAATTTTCACCAATACTCTACAGTCTTCTGCTTTTTTGTACAGTTTTTTTCAATCACCCATACAAAAACCTCGACAATCATTACATTTTTTGGAAATTATTTGCGTCCAGAAATTAAATCTATTACCAAAAAATTCACTGATGTAAAGTAATTATCTTGCAATTTATCGGACGCCGCGCTCTATCCCAATTATACAAACTTTCAAACAGTTCGATTGTGAAGTTCTGCCCAAATTAATTTCGAAAAAAATCATTTCGTCCTCGTACCCGTAATAACTTTTTGTTTGAATTTTTTCGAAGTTGGAACGCTTGGGAAAAAATCATTTGCAATTTGAGTCTAAAAGACTTTGATTCCACAAAAAAAGCATGAGAACGCGAAAAATGTGGTTAACAGTAGAGCAATAAGTGTCAGGTGAACGTGAATATTTATATCAGCCTAGTGTCATAGAAAAGTGTGTACTCATGCATCACTATTGTTGCGTTTCTTCGCGGATTGTACAAATACAATCGATTCCACTATTCACGATTCCAACAACGAGGAGGCTTGCTCTCATTGTCATTTTCGTACGCTAATGAAACGTGCAATCGATACATACATATATATATATTCATATATATATTCAAGGCGCGTCGATCCAATCAGGGTGTGGCTATCATGAATGAATTAATGGCACACCGGGCACTCGGCGTATCGCCTCGTCGGTAATGATTTACGATGCCTTTGCAGATTTATCAGAAATGCTGTATCTGCTATTGTTGGCTGGTCTGACGATCGTCAGCGGAGAGAAAAATCCGCTCCAGCCTTTGTTCTCTTGGAAGCAAATTGATTGGAATTTTCCAAATGACTCGGTGAGAAGGAGTTACGAGGCTTCCGGTGATTTTTCGCCAACGAGCAATCTTCCACTCGGCGTTAACGTATGGGGCGACAAATTGTTCATAACGGTGCCCAGATGGAAGAAAGGCGTCCCGGCGAATCTCAATTACATCAGCCTCAGCGAAGCCATTGCCAAAAGTAAGCGGAACTCTTTGTGACGTAAAATGTTTTAATAGTTGCGTCAAGTGGGCGTGGAATTATTTGAATCACGGAGGCATTCGTTTGCGTTAATTTGTTGAAACGGAATAACAGAAGTGATGAATATTTACCGAAAACTATATAACAAAGTGGGAATTACATTGTTCAGTAAATATTGAGAGAGGACACGACTGTAGTGAGGTGAGAAAAGATAGCTTTTTTCGATTTTTTTTGTCTGCTGGATTATTTATTTGGGATTTGGAAAAAAGGTATGTTATTAAGCATACATTGAAGTTGTTTCGTGTAAATGCGTATTTAAATAAAATTAGAAACTAAGATCGTTATTGAGGTATAACTGAGGCTGTGAATAAAAAATGTAGTCCAAGGGCCGGTTCGATAACTTGATCGTGGTTGGTCTGAAAAATAAAAATAGAAAGTTTTATAATCTATATGAATGTAGTTCTCGTTGTACGTAGCCGTTGTTTGAAATAAAAATAACTTTGAAAATGGCGAGTGTTCTAAATTATGACGAAATTTTTACGATTTACTATATTCGGGGGCTAAAGTGAATATACTATTTTTTCTATTTACTATTTACTATATTCGGGCGCTAAAGTGAATACGCGCAATTATATTTGAATTATTCGGGGGCTATAGTAAATGGACTAAATTTTTAAAAAAGCTACGTGCGATAGGTACTGCAATTTCGGACATTTTGGTTTTTTCAAATTGAAAATCGGGTCATCGTAGATAGATTTATGACTGCGGCCAGGTCGAGAAAAGTCGTTACGAGGAAAAGATTATTGAAAGTTTTAGTATACGTAAATGTTCTCACTGAATCGTCTGCAACTTGGTGAATTTTCAATATTTTAACTTGAACGTTTTTTCATAGTTAGTCAAATATGTATACTTTAAGAGGAAGCAAAAAATCGATTTTTGTACCTGTCATAGTGGGCCTTGATAAATGTATTGAAAATGTATTATTTCACATTGGTTCAAGAATGGACAGAACTTTCTCGTAGACTTGATATTTATAGAAAAATATGAACCATTTTATTTACAAAGACATGAACTGAAAAATATGAGCTATTTTACGAAGCCATGGACTTAAAAATATGAACTATTTTACAAAGCCATGAACTGAAAAATATGAACTGTTTTACAAAGCCATGGACTAAAAAATATTAACTATTTTACAAAGCCATGAACTAAAAAATATGAGCCATTTTACAACACCTTCAAGTTTAGCAATAAAATGTACAAAATGAATCGAGTAGCAGATCTCTAAGTAAATATCGTAAAAAAATGTCCAGTGGATGTCAAAGTTCAAGTCTGCCAAAGGGAATTTATGCAATAAAAAAAAGTATTTTTCATTGCATTCCAACGACGCGAACTCCAACCTCATCAGAATCGAAGATTAGCCGATCTCAACAATCTCTTCTCCTCTTTTTTTCCAAGACGAAAGTTCACCCCGTCTGACCCCGTATCCGAGTTGGGAGGACAACGACATCCATGCCGAGGACGGGATCGTAAACATATTGCGAATGAGAATCGACGCATGCGATCGTATGTGGGCAGTGGACAGTGGGGTAGACGACATCTGGGGTGACTTTAAAGTCGTTCAACCTCCCAAGCTAATAGCCATTGATCTGAAGACGAATGAGGTGAGGAGAGGACGAATAGAGGGACGAAAAAGTTGATAAAAAAAAATGCCAACGGTTTATTAAAATGGGCAAAAAAAAATTCACGACCCAAGTCGATCGACGTCCCGTTGTTTTTCAGATTATTCACAGATACACGTTCAAGGACAGCGATTTGACAGCCCACAGTTTCTTCGCGGACACCGTTGTCGACGTTGATCCGAACAACTGCGATGACGCATACGTTTACAATTCCGACCTCGGTGGTTACGGCTTGGTCGTGTACAGCCTTGCCAAGAATGACTCTTGGAGGATACAGCACAACTATTTCTACTTCGACCCCTTGGCTGGTACGTAAAACTAAATCAATTAGACCCTACTCGACAATTATATTTTCCCTGCTACTGAAATTTGCATCGTTGCCACGCAACGAAAATTCTTCTTGATTTTCATCATTTCTTTATTTTTATTATTATCGGGAATCTTTTCTTGCACATTTTCGTTCCAGACTTTTGATAAAGATCCTCGGAAACGTTTCAGTAATGTTTGTATAAAATATTACTAATAATATAACAATTAAATAAAATATTATAACGAATAATAAAATAGTAATTAAAAAATAATAAAGTAATATAATAATTTATGCGCCAAGAAAAAAAGGCAGTGCGCAGAAAATATATTTTCGTTGCAAACGTCAATATCATTATTTTTCGATGTGTCCGATTCTTCGTCGTAGGCGTACTTTCGCTTTTATTCATTTTTCTTGCTGCTTTGTTTTGTCTATTGTCATCATAATGAGCATTATTGTCATTATGGGTTACGGTGGCCAATTAACCTCGTACTTCTCCACGTTCCTAAGGTGACTACAATATCAGTGGAATTCAATTCCAATGGACCGACGGACTTTTCGGTCTGACCCTCAGTCCACCTATGGCCAACGGTTCCAAGACTCTCTACTTCCACGCGATGTCCAGTACGACCGAATTCGCCGTTTCGACCGATCTCATCAAGAACCAAACAGCCCTGGCGAAACCTCATTATTACCAGGAATTCCGAGCCGTCGGGAACAAGGGGCCGAATAGTCAGGGAACGGCGATGACTTTGGATCCTGAAACTGGCATCGTCTACTTCACTCAACTCAACAAGAACGCACTCGCCTGCTGGGATAGCAACGTCGAACTCAATCCCGACACGTTCCGTGAGTAAACATGACGGGCTTCATTTTTCTCGACGGCAAACGAGTCGATATTGCATTAAGGGGGTGACACCTTTCGGCGAGAAAAAAATGTTCATGATTTTTTTAAAGGAATGATTTCTCCGCCATTTTTCGGACTTAGGATTTGTTTTATTACTACTTTTGGCTGTTACGTGGTATTCTTTTTTATCAATCTTTAAATATGGCCAACGTATGGCACGGCGATCTAAACGGCTTGCGGCGGTCGTCAGACGGCGTGACACGTAGCGTCAGCAGGATTAATCTGAAAAAAAACCACTCAAGATTTTTCTGTCATTAACACTCGTACGCGGAATATGAACCAAGGAACAGTGAGAAATGTTGAAAATCGATGAAACGGTACGCTGCGAAACAGAAAAATTGAATTAACCGGAAAAAATGGGAACATATTGCAATAAAAAAATACTTTGAAAATATTTTTTTTACAACATGTAGGTTCATGTTCTGAATAATAAGGTTAGGAAGATTTTTACCGAATTTCATCGAAATCGGTCGATTGGTTTTTGAGCTATGCGTCCCGCCAGTTTTGAAAATGCAGTTTAGAAGACTGTGCTATACCTCCACTGTTTTTGAAGACGAATAAAAAAATACCATGTAATAGCGAAGAGTAGTAATAAAACGTACGCTATGTCTCAATGACGGAGAAGAAATATTGCCTTTAAAAAAAAAAATCATAAAAATCACCAATTTTTTCCTCGCCTTAAGGTATCTCCCCCTTAACGTTGTCTTGACGTTGTCTGATCGATGATTGAATACCGAAGGCTTGAGACAAAGTTTCCGTTTTACGATAAAGATCGGGATGAATTGAAGTATTAAGCTTTTAGGCTGTTGAATCCTTCGTTTTGACAAATTATTGGAGCTGAAGTTTGAGGCGAGTCGTTTCAATGATAAATGTCGACGGGTACTGAATTTTTTTTTTTCTCTTGACGTCGAAAATTCCACTTGGTTCCGGAATTTACGCTGCATCGTTGTGGAGAAAAAAATAATTCGAATCTTGACAATTCAACGCAGTTTCTTTTGGAAAATCGTGAACTGAGCTGGGTTTTCATCGTCAATATAGTTGTTTTTTTTTCAACCAACCAAATCGAAGAAAATTCGACTTGGTTCCTGAAGTTGCGCTGCATCGTTGTGGAGAAAAATTTATTCGAGTCGCAAAAATTTTACGTAGTTTTTTTTACTCGTGATTTTAGCTAGGATTACATCGTCAATATAATTGTATTAATTAATATTGACAATATGTAATATTTATTAGTTTTTAATAAAAAAAATAAAGGTTGAATAATAACTCTCATTTCATTCTTTCATGAAAGGAGAACAAAAGCTCATTTAAACTTTATATTTACAAAAATAAAAATGTCAAGCTTTTAATTCAAATACAGTTTTTTATTTACAACTTCTAATTTAAACTAATTAACATTTAAAGCTTTTATTTAAAATACAGCTTTCGATTTTAATAAATTTACATTCAAAGCTTTAAATTTTAATAAATTTCAAGTCAAAATTTAAATGTTCAAGCTACGATTTATTGAAAGCAATTAAAAAATGATGCTTTGAAGAACAAACCAAATATTTCTGCTCGAATCTAACACGAATGTTCGTGTTTCGCATTTCTTTGAGAAAATATTATTTCTGCTGGACGAAATTTGGACCGATACGAATTTCGACATAACCGATGACTGATTTTCTCGGCCCAGGTATCGTTGCGCAGGACAACAAAACTATGATCTTCCCGAACGATTTGGCTCTCGATCTCGCAACGCGGCAGCTTTATCTCGTCACCGATGATCTGGCAACCTTCCAGTACGCCGAGTTCGATTGGAATCGTACGAATTTCTACGTCCACGTCGCCTCGCTCGACGACCTCACCAATGATTGCAAGGGAGGCAGCAAGCAGCAAGCAAGCAACCAAAGCTGATCATACGACGGAAAAAAAATTCGATCGTGGGAAAGTCTTCTTTTTTTTGGCTCTCTCCTTTCTTGCTCTCTGGGACGAAGTGTGGAACTGCGAAGAGTAATAAACCTTTAGACGAACGACCGCATGGATGAACGCATCGTCATTTAGTTTTTTTGTTAGCACGTATCGAGTGTCGAAATCATATGAATCAGGCTCGAAAAAAAATGTAACTCTTGAACTCGAACATGTTTTTTCATTTCCACATTTTCGATCCTTTTGAAATATTCCATAAGCAATACTTTTTATCCGTCATTTTTGCCTTCAAAAGATCATTATACACTAATATAATATTATAATATTGAAATAATATATATTATTATTATTATACAGTATATATTATACTATAATATTATAGTATATAATATTTACTATAATATTGCATATCATCAAATTATATTATTATAAAATAGATGATATTGAAGAGATCATTATACCATTATAATTTTAGAAATTGGGATACTTCTTGATTTGATTTTAATCCATGGGGCTTCCACAGTTCTACATTAATCAATAAGAAACTTTCTCCACGAATGATCACTGTTAGTACCAACGTCTAAGAGACTGTAAGTTACGTATTATTCTGTTAATTTTCAAGATGACTCAGGCAATGTTGAGAATAAAGATTCTTCGTTAACGAGGCTCAGTAAATGATTGATTTATCTTATTATTTTACTTCGTTGACTCCATTCGTCATCGTCAGATGACGTTGTTGTATCAACAACAAAAAATATAAAGTAGGACGAACGTAGCCGGTGACGTGAAAATTACCATCTCTTTCAAATAATTAGAACTAAAATAAGAAATATCTTATTTTACAAACGATATTAGTCTTTCATTAATTTAGATTAATTTTCTTTTTCGTTAATGAAGTATTTGCAAGGCTTTTTTCCGTGCATTTGCTGGAGATTCAAATCAACCCACAGTATTGGCTTTTGAAACGAGCTGCCAAAAAAAATTATCGGCAGAAATGTTATTTTTCTTCGAAGACTCATTTTTAAAAAACCGAGGAGTGCAGCTACTTTTTGCACTCACCCTATCAATAAATCAATATATATTTACACATACAGGGTGTTAGGAAGGTCGTTGTAAAGCCTTAAGGGGGGTATAGGTCACCTCGATAGGAACATATCTAACCTCGGTTGCCTTAGTCCAAAGTCTAAGGATTTCGAGTTATAATGGTAAGTATGATTTTTTGAAAATTTCCCAAAATTAGGTACTAATGTTCAAACAGCTAATAATTAGCAGCTCAAAACTGATTTGTGTCTTAGCTTAAGGGGTAAGGCCACAGTAGAATTTTCATAAAATCGACTTTTTTCGCTAAAAAGGTGCTTTATCATCATAAGAATAAGTTACTATTCGATTTATAGCAAAAACATTTTTTTTTCACCGACTTTGAGCGTATAACGTAAGGCCACCTCTAACGTATATATTGAGCGTATAACGAAGCCATATTAGATCCGCCATCAAAAATGTTTGAATTTTGTGTTCAGATTCGTAATAAGCGGCCTTGAAAATCCCAGAGTACCAATTTTTATCTAAATCGCGTGAAATTTTCAATTTCGGTTCGCCATTCTGGCGCCGCCATTTTGAATTTCCAAATTTAAAGTTCAGCTTCGTAACAAGCGACCTCAAAAATCCCGGAGTACTAATTTTCATCCAAATCGAGTAAAGTTTTTGATTTTTGTACGCCATATTGGCGCCGCCATTTTGAATTTCCAAATTTTGACTTCAAATTCGGAATCAGCGAGCCCAAAAACTCCCGAGTGAGGCTCCGATTTCAAATCAGAGCAAGTTAAATAGGGAAATAAAGGTTGACGCACTATTGCGTCGATGCCAACGACCCCTTCGTTAACATAAGAGGTAAGCGAGCAAATTTCAAAAAAATAGCCATAGCATAAGAGGTAAACTTAATTTTGGGAAATTTTTCAAAATTCATACTTACCATGATAACTCGAAATCCTTCGACTTTTGACTGAGGCAACCTACGTTAGATACGTTCTTAACGAGCTGCCCTATCGCCCCCTTAAGGCTCTGCATCGACCTTCCTAACATCCGGTGTATGCACGAATATTTTCAGGTTTGTCATTTTTAATTAGAGGCCCTTCGTTGCGAGTAGGTTCAGTATGTGTGTGCGTGTGTGCAAGGTGTGTGCACTGGAAGTCGATGGAACATAAGCAAAAGCATAAGATCGTTAGTTGTCCAGTGACGTTCGAGGGCTTCGTATGTGCGATCGTGTTTCTTCTGGTTCGGTCAGTACCCGGCGAGCAACTTGATACAACAGGAGGGTGATCCTCGAGAAGTATATTCTTATATTCGAGGTGACTCATTGAGATGGTCGTCACGGAAAGGACCCCTTTAACGCGACCTACCGATCCGCCGACTTACGTTGAATTTTCTGGGATTTTGGTGAACAGAAGAACCAAAATTCGCCATTTTCAATGCTGCTTCGGTGCGTTCCTAGTGTAAGTGCAACCCGATCATTTGCATCCCAAAGACAAGCACCTTTTAGTAGTCTTTTGAACCGTCTACCGTTGGACGCGAAGCCTACACACTCGATACAGACAGATGGACGAGTGGCGAAAAAAAGATGAGTCGCAAACTTTGATCAGTAATTTTGGAAAAAAGACGGAAGGATACGAGCAAGGGTTTGTGGAAAGCGATAAAATTGTTTTTTCATTGCACACAAGAAATTCGTACCTTCGTTTATGAACTGTGTAAATTTTGATTATGTCAGTTTTATTATTTAATTATTATTTCTATTGTTTGTTCACTCCTTTTTGTTTATCTTTTATTTTTGTTATTGTCAAATTATTGTTTTTTAAAATCGAATTATCATTATTTCCTGTATTTTTGCGATCTCATTTTCGTGTGAATTGTTTTCTGGACACTTACCGTTGAATGTCAAATACTTGGTGTTTTTCTTCAAGAACTGATTAATTTTAGAAGGATTTGTGAAATTGAGATGAATTTATTGAGTGTAAAAGACTTTGTTAAATTTAGAAGAATTTATTAAGTTACTGATTAAGCATTCATTAAAGTTTTGCACAAAATGTCTTTGAAATATTCAACAGGCGCCATTATTATATTTGCACCACTAGTTTCGCGTTAATTATTTACCGGCATCTTTTTCCCTCAAATTTCGTAATTATTGAAAATTGTTTCGGTCAATTTTTCCAATTTAATTTCCAATGGAACATTATCACCGCGTGTAACTTCGTGAATTATATAATGTTCATAATATAACAATATTAAATAGCGAGTGCGTCACCGTACATTTTGTTAATAACAAGACTCGCGCTCATTCGCGTCTTTATAAGACACGTACGAGTCTGGTATAGAAAAAGTCAATGTCAAAATAATTTGTACTTCAGAGACCCGAGGCACATAGGCCTGAGGCAATTATAAACAATAATTTCAACTAACTTCTTGCGGCTAAGCAAAACGTTTTTTTTTTCAAAACGACACAAAGCTTCTTTCAATTGTTTTTTTTCAAACACCCATTTTGTTTATCGCTATTGTTGATTTTCAACGTTTTTGAACTTTCAACGAGGGTCCAACGTACACCCCACACAAGCATGTGGATTACATCGACAAAAGAACAAATATAGGCCTACGTTCCGTACCGAACCAGTTACAAGGAGAAGCTTTGATTCGCGTTTCATTAAAATTGTCATTAATCTCTTGTCCATAACGAAACATGCAAAACTCCCGCCGACGTACACTTATATAAGCTAAGACTCGGACGTCGCAACTTTATGAGAATTACTCACAGTACCGTGAACGATTGAGGCTCTATGGAATAAATGTTCAGTACGAGAAAATATTTCTCTGGTGCAGTATGTCCGGTGAGAATACACCGTTACGGGTTTCGGGGTCGGGGAATACCTCAAATTATTCGCTCTACGGAAACGATTACGGCGTTCATTTGTTTTATACGAGACGTAAAAAAGAACAACAGCTGAAATGTTCGTTGTACGTTATTGTGATGTAAGTGCATTTTATATAATCGTAAGAGAATGGGCCATTTGGAAAATGTTGGTTTCCGATCCTGTGAACAAACAATTGTTTATCATTTTATTGTTCGAAATAGGATGTGTGTTATCATTTTTGGCAGAAACCTTTCATTCGTAACGTGTACAAATTAATTTCTTGCTCTTTTGTCAATTGACAAACTGTATTTATCATAGTGCATGAAAGATTTGCATGAATAGTATGGTCTGTATAATTTATGACTTTAAAAATTATGAGGACCATTCCATTGATCCGAATCTTTCTTGTACCTGTATAAATAAATACTAAGCTTCACAAAAAAAACAAGACATGAATCAGAAATAAATATATATATATTACATTATATCTATATATAGATATCTATATATCTATATATACCTATAGATAGATTTCTAGCTTTTCTATAAAGTACAATATTTTTTTAGAGGAACTTTTTAACTTGCACCTTTGTAAATAAATATTAAAGTTTACAAAAAAGTGAAGAATTAATATATATATATATATATATATATTCACGTCTAGCTTCTTTTAAAGTTCAACAATTACTTATAAAGGTACAAGAGAGATTTGCATCAATAATATAGTCCCTATAAATTTCGGTGACTTTAGAAATGATGAATACTATTTTTTTAATCTAAACCTTCCTTGTCTAGATAACTAAGTATTGAACCTTACAAAAAAACACATATATATACATTCGTTTCTAACGTTTTTGTAAAGTTCAATATTTATGTATAGAGGTAAAGATTTAGATCAATGAAATAGTCTATAATTTTCAGTCATCGAAAGTTATAGAGACTCCATATTGATGCAAATCTTTGTTGCACTGTTCTAAATACATTTTATGCCTATATTACGTGTAGAAATCAATTTCTTGCGATTTATATATATTTTTCACATCCACATACACAGATAGTCCTCATTATTAGTTTTCGAAGAGAATAAATGCTCAATATAAGGAATAATTGACGTTTGGAAGCATATGAAAAATGCAGAAAGAGATGTAACATTTAATCTTTTATCAACAATCTGTAAAAAAAATGTCGCTGAGGTTCTTTTAAATAGCGATTCGTGTTTGCCCTCTAAAGAAAAAAATGTTGTTACCTGGTTGAAATAATGACCTCGTTGATAATGAAGAAACATATCGTCCCATGGCAAAAATTGTAAAATTACCATCCAATAATGGAATTAACAGGGGAATGTCTATTGCGGAGAGTGGAGAATCTGAACGACGTGACTGTCACTCGTCGCTGAGAATTACGCGAGCCTCGAACGGCCATCGATCGAAAGCGAGTTATAGCACACGCCGGTTAATATATACCCGTAAAGAATGGCACACTGTTACCGCGTACGTGCACACGTAACACCGTACACCTCACACGAACGTGAGAATAAAAATGCTCGAAAACCGGTTTTAAGCCGCAACCACCGCGAGAATTGAAAAAAATCAAGGATAGATATAAACGAGTTATTTTAATGCAAACGTATTGATCTCTCGTTGAATAATAGTTGTATTTTGCAAAAATGTCGAATGCACCAAATATGAACACCTGACAGATCTCGAAGCTGGCGACGCCATTCTCGAGCTCTTGACGATGTGCAATTTGCCACGTGACAGATGCAAGTGCGAAAAAATAGCGCATCGTTGATGGACTCTGAACCATTTTTATAAAGCGACATTGACAATTGATTTAATTGACAAGTGATTTAATTCAACGTAGGAAAAAAATTACTTCAAAATATTTCCTGCATATTGAATTTTAGTCACAGAGTCGCCATAGCAAGAAACTTACAAACGAAAAAGCCATTTTGCGTCTGCGAAGTCTACTTACATTTTTCCGCATTTTGTATTCCAGTGCGATCATCATCATGACGCTCGTCGTGGCGGTCAGTTATTCCATAAACAAGGTTGACGAGCCATCAATGGAAGATTTGGAGAAAGCGGGAGAAGTTGCCGCGCCACCATCATTGAAAGCCGTCTGGATGCCGGGAGCCCTCGGCACGTCCATGAAATCGAATAGAAGTCTCCTGACGAGCAGCGAGTGGCTTGCTGCTGTGCAGGTTGGAAGAGAAGCGATAGACTCTCGCATGGCAGCCGATAGCCTGAGTACGCCGTTGCCAGCGCCTTCGCCGGATTCCCGACACCAATACGCCGTGAAGACGAGCCTCCACGCAGGCCGATTGGCCCTGGGTGGTATCGGCGAATTGGCCGCCACCCGATACGTCGAGAAGTCTCGAGTCAAGCTGGGAATGCCTTCATCGATGGGCTCCTACTTCGCAAACGTCTGGGTGCCCAACAACACGTGTAAAGAATTTTCCACGTTCGCCTGTCCGTCCAGCAAGTACCGAAGTTTCGACGGCACGTGCAATCACCCGGCGAACCTCGGCGTCGCTCTGACACCGTTCGTCCGAAATCTTCCGGCTGACTATGCGGACGGCATCGAATCACCGAGAGTCGGCAAGAACGGCAAACCATTGCCATCCGCGAGGGAAATCAGCCTGAAAGTCCATCCACCCGCGCCAAGCTCGAATCCCGCTTTCACCGTGATGCTTGCGGTCTTCGGTCAATTTTTGGATCACGACATAACAGCTACGGCCATCAGCCAGGGCAACAATGGCGTTTCGTTGTCCTGTTGTCCCGCAGCTGCCAACGGGCATCCGGAATGTTTTCCCGTGCCAGTTGGACCTGGGGATCCGGTCTTCGACTTGGCTGCCCGGGATTGCATGGAATTCGTGAGGAGTGCACCCGCACCGCAGTGCAAGATAGGACCCCGCGAACAACTCAATCAGGTGCGCGAAGAGACGATCAATTTCCATGTGGAACCCGAGCCGAAATTTAGACCCTCCTTTGAATGCTCGAGAACCTATTTCCTTTGTAACGCACAGACCGCCGCCCTCCTTTGACTCCCCTTGAACCTATATGGAGAAATTTGCACCGTTGGCGACCCTCCTTTAGCCCTACTGAACCTTCTATTCAACCTCCTGAGCCTCCTTTAGGCCTATGGGCTCGGCTTGCGTGAACCTACACAACCTCGTTTTGGCCTAAAGTCCTATTTGTACCCTACAGAACCTCCTTTGAATCCAAAGCAGAAGGAAAATGAAAGATTGGATCCAAAGGAGGTTCTGTAGGGTCAAGCTATATCTGAAAAATAAATTATATGTGTGAATTAAAAATATGATGTTTGATTATTTATTATAAGATTGATTTATTAATTCGAAACATACACATACATTGTCACAACTATAAATTATTTCGTGTAACTTAAAAAAACGTTATATTAAACCTACTCAAGTTCCATAGAATTTATAGGGTATCCTATGTACGATTGATTGTCGATAGAAATGAAGTATACGTTAGTAGTCTAGTAAAGTACGCCGGTACTACATTTGTTTGTGTGTTTTCAAGTTTATTTCATTATTATAAATAAATGATATATAGTTTATCTGAAAATATTTTTTAATTATAATTATCCCTTCTTTGGAATATCGGTGAACTGCGGATGGGAGAGAAGGGGGGGGGGGGCGGAGGGCAGCATATTGAAGTAGGCTTAAAGGAGGGTTAGTAGGGTCAGAAGAGGTTTAAAGGAGGGCTAGGAGGCTCTGCGAGCCACTGGTGAAAGGAGTCAAAGGAGAGTTAGTAGGGCGAAAGGAGGTTTAAAAGAGGGTCTGTAGGTTTGCGTAAGCATTAAATCAGGCTCACTAGGGTTTAAAGTAGGTTGAGATGAACCTACTAAACCTCCTTTGAGTGAAAAAGTCCAATTTTTGCCACTTTTGGAGGTTCAGTAGGTTCTGATATACATGTTTTTGAGATTTCCATCTGAACCTCTTGAACCTCCATTGAATGACAAATTGGGATCGAAAGGAGGTTTAAAGGAGGGTCTGAATTTCGACTCGGGAAGCTTTCACTCGCACCTAAATTCGATAATTGCTGCCATTTTAGGTTACAGCCTTCATCGATGGTTCCGTCATTTACGGACCGGACCTGCGAACAGCCAATGACCTTCGGACGGGCGAGGGTGGCTTGTTGCGGATGTTCACAACGCCCGACAACAGGAGCCTGCTGCCCCAGAGCACCAATCCCAATGACGGTTGCAACAGAGCCATCGAGAGTGCTCGGGGACGCTACTGCTTCGCCTCGGGTGACGGAAGAGCCAACGAAAATCTGCACCTCACTACGATGCATCTGCTGTGGGCTCGACAGCACAACCGACTCGCCGGACAACTCTCCCAAATGAATCCAGCCTGGAACGACGAAACTATTTTCCAAGAGGCCCGTCGAATAGTCGGTGCTCAATTGCAGCACATCACCTACAAGGAATTCATTCCGCTGGTGCTCGGTGAGACGATGACTGATGCTCGAAAATTGAGGCCACTGTCGTCGGGCTTTCGACCGAGAAACACCACGGCACAAGTGAATCCAGCCATAGCGAACAGCTTCGCCGCTGCGGCTTTCAGATTCGCCCATACCCTGTTGCCGGGATTGATGAAGGTCACGGACTCGGAAAGAGGCACGTTCTCCTACGTGGAACTTCATCGAATGCTTTTCAATCCTTACAGCTTGTATTCGAAAGGTGGCATGGAAACGTCATTGACGACAGCCACTTCGAACTTGATCCAGCAAACGACGACCCACGTCACCTCCCAACTGACCAATCATCTGTTCGAAGATCCACTCTCCAATAGTACCATTCCTTGCGGATTGGATCTGGTGTCATTGAACATTCAGAGGGGCAGGGATCACGGTCTTCCCGGCTACACTGCCTGGAGAAACTTTTGCGGACTCGGCAAGGTCGACACATTTGAGGAACTTCGCGGCCACATGAACGTCGAAGCGTTCGATGAGATTTCAAAACTTTACGCCGACGTTGACGACATTGATCTTTATACCGGTGCTCTGGCGGAAAATCACGACGCCGATGGATTGGTCGGACCGACATTCAAGTGTCTCATTGGTGATCAGTTCTCGAGGATCCAGCAGGGTGATCGGTTCTGGTACGAAACACCTGACGGGCCGCAATCCTTTACCGAAGGTAACAAATCGGCTTGTTTGATTGATAGCCTTGACGAACTGCGGAACATCCATCCAAATAATTGTACTTTTTTTGTTTATTTCGCGTCGATCGTTAGCTCAACTGCACGAGATTCGGAAAACTAGTCTGAGCAAAATAATTTGCGACTGCTCCGACGAGATCTATCAAATCCAACCGGAAGCAATGCGATCGGCAAGTGCGAAGAATCCAATTGTGTCGTGCGAGGATCTGCCCGGCGTCGACTTGTCCGCCTGGAAGAACGCATCACCGTCGATTCTCCACGCCTCGGCAGCCGCCGAAAAACCCAAAGCTTGGCAGGATTTTGAGGCAGAAATAAACGCCACGGTCAAGGAGCTCGTTGATAGCTTCGGGAATGCCTCGACGCGAGCAAAACTCGACTGGATCGCGTTTGGAGACTGGCTGAACAAATCATTTACCGATCTTCGGAATGACATCAACGCGGTCGATCCGACGATCGTTAAAGCTGCGGGAAAAACATCGTCGAGTGTTGGGGTTGGAAAGTCGAAAGAATCTGAAAAATCGGCAAAATCGGCAACATCGAAGGCTCCGGCAATCACGTACGCGACATACGACGATTGGATACGCCTGAGAAACGAGATGACGACAAATTTGAACAACGCTCTGGCGAACGCCACGGGTGTTCCGAGCCCTGAGCAGCGCAGCGAACTTTTGGCAAACGTATTGTCCGAAATTTCCGCCATCAAAGCTACGGTAGCGTCCATGAAAGCAGCAAGATCGGCAAACGAAACGGCGATTATCAAGGAGGCGGAAATAAATTCGGCCCTGTTCAAGCTCCGGGAGGATCTGTCGAAGGCTCTCACCGACGCCATCAACCGAATACAGACCGTAGCGCCGGTCCCCGGGGATCCAGCATGGGCTGCCTATGGGCTGGAAATTCGAAAACAGTTCGCCAGCATAGCGAGCAACGCTCGAATCTTGTCCGACGGAAGTGTTGCTTTGAAAAGTTCATCTGCCACGGCCGATCCAGGCAAACCTTCGGATACTTCGGAAAAATCGGTAACTACAAAAGTCACGAAGAAGGACCGGATGACCGGTTTTTGGGATGACTTCGCCAGCAGTATGAACAAATCGATAAACACCGCTGCAGCGAAGTTGGTCAAGAAACCATTGCTACCCAATGGTCCAGCCTTGATGACCTCGAACAAGGAGATCATGAATACTTTTACGAAATTCAGAGACGCCTCCACCGGATCGAAGAAAGACGGTGTGGTGTTGTCGGTGAAACCGACAGAGGATCCAGCGGTGACGAAATTTTGGGACGACTTTAGAAAGAAATTGAACGAATCGATCAACGATGCTTACTCAAATATCGCGACGGGGAATCCTCCACCTGGCGATCCAGCCTGGGCAACCTTCGGTCCAGGAATAATGAACAGATTCGCCTCGTTCAAAGACAAATTTGCCGGGCTGCACACACCAATCGAAACTGCCGAAGAAAACATCACAGTCTCCGACAACGATGTGCCGTTTGATTGGATCGCCTTCAAAACTGACATCATTCATTCGGTGGTCGATACCCTCAATACTACCATCAAAAACATGCCGCTAGTAAGCAAAATGGCGTGGGCACAACTGCGGGAAGGAATCATGAGGGAGTACGATAAGATACCGACCAAGGCGACACCCCAGACGTCGTTGACGACCGATCCAACGAGAAAAGTGACAAACCCTCCGACAGGGCAAACCTTTGACTGGTTGTCGTTCAAAAATGAAATAATCCAATCCGTTGGCGAGATAATCGACAAAACTATAGTTCCCTCGAGACCCTCAGCCAATGATTCAACATTGACGAATCCCCAGGACGAATCTGACATCCGCAATGCTGCCATGTTGGTTGGGAAGGCAAAGATCGATCCAAAGATGTCGAAGATCGATCCGAAGATCCCAAAACTGGACGAATTACAGTTTTCCTCGCTCATGAAGGACTGGACAGACTTCAGAAGTCAAATCAACGCCTCTTTGATTCGAGCCTTGGGAACGATCAAGACAAACGCCCCTTCCTCGCCGAATGATCCAGCTTGGGCGGCCTTCGGGGACTCCATCAAGGACGAGTTTGCCGCACTGAAGAAAGCGGTCGACACTCTGACATCCAATGACTCCTCGACGGTTCCTATCCTCACGAAAAAAGCTGTGCTTCCCCTTGCTGCTAAGGAAACAAAATTGCAAAAAGCTCGCGTTACCGAGAACTTTTCAGATTCCGCCAGTGATTCAATGTCACCAACACAAAAGGCCAATGAGCCGATTGGAAAACTTGAGAAACTTCTAGTAGGTGGTAAACTTGCTGCGCCGGCGCCACTCATACCCGCAGCTGACTGGATCGCCTTCAAACAGGAAGTGAAAGCTACCGTGGCACGATTCGTATCAGCGATAAACGGCACCGATGCCGAAGAATGGAATGAAACGGGTGCTGTTATCAAAAACTCATTCGCGGGCTTGCGAGACGAAATACTTTCGGCGAAAAATCACACTGCTGGGCTGCAATAAAATTGCTGGACGGAGTAATCTGGCGGTGAAAGTATCACGAAAGGAGCACAATATTTTCTGCCGCGTAAAAATCGTGGCCGAACAATAAGACGAAGCGTTTTCTCATTCGATCAATTGGGATGATCAAATAAGTTCCATGGACCCAAATAAACCCAAACAAATCCAAACATTTCGGACAACCGTTGGATATGAGAAGCTTTCTGGAGGGAAAATGAAGTAACGAAATTTTCGAGCCCATCATGAAAACGCTTCCACCGAATCCTTTTTAAACCGGTTATACTTAGTTATGACAGTTAAGAACAGCTCATTGATGGGATTGTGTTTTAGAATGTCGCGATGATACATTCCTACAAAAATTAGACATTTAAAAAAAGTATCATGGGAAGAACAATCCGTAAATTTTTTGTGTAAAAATATTCAATTATAATCGATTTACAGGGGATGTTCGGGAAGCACCTCTCGAAAACGTCTTTTGTGGTGACCAATGCCCTTCTAAATCAGGTTATCTAATATTTAAAAAATCAAACAGATTTCGTTAGTATATTGGTTTGTCCTATGATTAATTGAAGGAATTTTCGAAAACTCGAATAAATAAACAAATGGTGCGTGTTCAAAGCGAGCCTTTGTCTTTTCCAAAAAATGAGCATTTCTCGTTCATCAAACAAAAAGTATACATCGGAAAAAATTACGAAATTTAATTCCGATGAATCAAATTAACTCCAATCAAATATAATGAACTCGGATCGAATACTCTATTTTTACATCTCAAAAAAGCCCTAAATATTTCTGAAAGATCGATGCAGTAGTTTTTAAGATATTTTGCTCACCGATTTTGAAAACGTCTTTTCAAGAAAAAAAAGAGCGTCAACGTGACAGCCTATAAATCTGTCAAGTTCGTGCGGATCACTTTGAAATTTTCAGGCAACATTTATAAGATGATATACTGTCAAATAATATTGGTTTCGGAAAAAAGTGATTTTTCGACTTTTACGACTAGGCATAACCCCTTAAATGAAGAAACGTCGCTCGGCTGATCGCCGTTTTCCTCATCCATTCGAAAGGCGTGTAGCTCGATGCCAAAATTGCAAATTCGAAATATTCCGTAATCAGTCAATACTACGCCTAATTAGTTTTATACTTCGAGGATTGATCTGTAGACCAAGGAAGCGAATACGAGACCAATAAAATTGGAATGATAAGCTTAATTATTGAATGACGAAGTTGTCGGTAGGCCAATACATTCGCAGTTTGAAGCCATCGTTTGTCGAGAATTGATGTGCAGGCGTAACGACTGCGAGACATCGAACAGCTGACGGAAAATCATTTTACACGGGGGGGGGGGGGGGGTAGGGGGGGGGGGGGAATTGGCTCAGCCATGCGAATGGAGCTGAAAAAACATTGAACCCGGATGGGCGTTTTGAAGTATTCGGTACACGCTACGTCCAGTCTTTTGTGCGTCAAAAAGCGAACATGTGTTTGCCGTCGATAAAGAAATAAATGAATAGACTAACTGACGACGAGGCTGCCTCAAAGTGGGAAGACTGAATATTTGCCATGCGTGCCTCTGATATTTCCTTGAATCTTGACACATTTATTTCACTATTCATCGTTATTTTCTAAATCATTACATTTAGGGAAGATATTGTGCTGTGATCGATATGGAGACCTTGAGGTGGCAATCTGTGCGATCGCCGCAATGTTAACGCAGACTATTTGTGGTATCTTGAAAAAGGGAAAAGGAGCCGATTTTTTGTGAATTTTCATTGGAGGCCTTGATAAAAATCTGGTACTTTGGATATAACGGGGTTATCTCTCCCCCCCCCCCCAAAATATCTCAGATGCCTTTAGAGTGACGAAAACAAACCCAAACAAACCCAGCCAAACCCTATAAATTCAAACAAACGCAACCAAACCCAAACAAACCCAAGCCAACCCAAAATATATCGGTGAAAAATCATTTCAAGGTTATGATATCACAGGTCGTTGGATTCGTCTGAATATCAGCTACAACGTCTTAACAAAAAAAAACATACTCAACACGGCCTCCATCCGGAAGCCACACGGTCTTCGAATTACATGAAGAGCCGTGAAGGCCTTAATACTAGAAGAAAAAATGTTACCATTTGAAAAACCATTGATGACCTTGAGAACGCAAAAACTATGACCTTGACAAAAATGAATTTTTCACCACTGTATCAGCCCTTCGAAATCAATCAAATTACCTTCTGACATTTTTTCCGTAACTCTGAAGGCAACCGAGTTATCAGGGGTGGTCACGTTAAATGGTCCACCCTGCGTACTTCGAAGTAACCCAATTATTCGAATCAACGCAATGTGGGTCTCTAATCTTTTTTACTTGTGAAAAGAGAACCTGTAACAACTTTTTTCGAGTTTGCCACTCGTATCGGTTTTAATTTTATTTTTCTCTCCTTTCCGTACACACTTTTCTCTTACAGAAGTTTTGAAAAGCAATTGGGAGTCATCTAGACTAGCATAAGTATTTTTATTTATCATCCACACTTTAGCGACATGCTGTAAAACTTATTTTTTTTTTTTCACTTTTGATAAAAACGTAGAGAACGTTGGTGTTCATTTGGTAATTTATTTATTGCTTAACAGTGATCAACAAAATCTTGAAAACCGCGGAACTTTTGGGAAACCGAAATTCCAGCATATAGTAGGACACGATCTGACCAATCGACAGTTGCAGGATTTTCCATTCGTAACGGGACACTCTGCGTATACAAGTTTCAAGAGATGCTCGCAATTTTTTTCTCCCACCTATCCCAGCCGTTCCAAAATAATATTTCGGAGTCATCAGCCACCACCAGCAACTCTGGAAAAAGTTTCAGCTCGGCTGGAACATCTGGCATTTCTTCCTAATCGGTAAATTCAGATCCACAATCGTCACTTGTACTAACTTCTGTTTGACGAAATTGATTTTTATTGGTATTTTTATTAAAACGATACATATCGGCGTAGCTCATGGAAAATGCTAAAAATTCACAAGGACGCGATGGGTGGATGGTTGGATTTTATTTGCTCGGCGTGCTCGGCGAGGATGCTTCAATGGTCGGTGTGGGGCTGCTGCTGCAGGACCTGCTCAGAACCCGGTGTGACTCGACGCACAAGAAATTGCGATCGGGGGCCGATTGGGTGGAGACAGTTTCCGGATCGATGGGACTCGGGCATCTTCTTTGATTGCAAGGCGTCGAGGGACCTCTCGAGAGTGTGTTCAACGGTATACGATATATTCTCATTGGTTTTGTATCGGCCTGGGAAACTAAAGACGAATAAAAAAAGACAACGAGATAGAGAGAGCGAGCGACGGTGAAAGGGTGGGAGGGGGGCAAGATTCGAACGTCAACGTGATTCAAGATTTCAATGTTGAATCGTGAATAAATTGCCATAATATTAAACGAATAAATAGGCAAATAAAAAATAAATAAATGAAGAAAATAAATAAATATATAAATAAATCAGTCAATAAATAAATACATAACTAAATTAATTAATTAATTATTATATCGATACACCTCCTTTTAGATCCACATAGGTGAAGATTATTTATCTCATGAAAATAATAACAAAAAGCCGGTGCGATTAATTGATAAGCCGATTACCTTGCAAGCTGGCCTGGGAGGGCGGTGAACTGGAAAAGCTTCGCTCGTCTCCTCTCTCCGATGTTTTTCCCTCGATGCTGAATCTGTCGTTTTTCGATGATGCCAAAAATTCGGGCGCTGTTGTCCCGAAGTATATGTCGCGTTTCGAGCTGATCAAGCAGAGATTTGGCATGGCTATCGTGTGCACGAGATTGCCGTTTATTATCAGTCGTATTTCCATTGTGTTGGTCGTGAAGGCGATTACGTATGGGAAGGCACAAGCTGCATGGTGCACAAGCGAACAATGGTGTTTATTGTTTGAAGCGATGCTCGTAATTTATGATTATATATATATATATATATATTTATTTATTTATTTATTTATTTATTTATTTATCTATTTATTCATATATAGGTGTATAATTTTAAAGAACAAAATAACAATTTCGAGTAAAATAAATGGAGAAGTATATGACGCAGCAACATCTTTGAAATGTGAAACACCCGAATCGTAAATGCTGCACACAAATCATTAAGGGCTTACACCTAGTAGATGTTTAAAGAAATATCCATTTCTTAGTTTCGACCGATTTCCAAAATATAACATTTCAAAAATATTCTCTGAATATTTCAATTCTTTTCGAAGTTGAGGGAGTTATGGGCGTTTATAGGTTGGTCCCAGGAAGGTGCGAACTTTAAACGCGTTTTTCTCAAAATGACTTTTACAAAATCGGTGGCCACCTCAAAAATCAATGCACCAATCACCTTCAAATTTTACAAGCTTCTCTTACATATTAAATAAACAGTGCTTGAACGTAGGAATTTTTATGGATAATTTTTTTTTAACGAAAATGGAGTATTTTTTTACCGAAAATCAATATTTCTCGTTTGGACTGAGGTTGTTTTTTTCAAAAATTAATATTCTTTTGAAATCCATCGTCCAATGATAATTTCATGTAAAAACTCAATGCGTTTGATTAAAATTATTTTTTTTTTATTTCGAATAATTGATCAGACACGCACCATTGTATCTACCACGTTTATAAATATGTTTCTATACGAATGTTATTATAAATAGTTCAAACCATACTCTTCCATGGAACAGAAAAAAATAAAAACATCCTCTTTGAGTAAAATCACTTTCAACAGTATGTAATGAGAATAAATGTTCGTCTATATGTAGTTTATAGCAATACCGTGGACAATTCTTTAAAAATAAAAAACAAGAAAAATAAAACCTAAACGTCTAAAAATCTCCGACGTACTAACGACACAATGAAGCAGCTCTTTTTCGTTTAAGGGGCCAGTCCACTTTGAAAATTTCAAAAAATCGATTTTTTTACTGTTTTTGAAAGTACATACGTTCAGAAATATTGTGTCAAAATTTTATGATAATCCGAGCTCTCTAAGTATTTTTTTTTTTACCTGAACGTCAGGACCTCGTTTCGTCTACCTTTGAACGTGTTTCAAAATCTAGCTCCATCGTATCTCTAAAACTAATAAACCGATTCTCTTGAAATTCGAACCACATATTGTAAACATGATTCGCAACAAAATGACCCTCGATGGTTTTTAAATTTTTATTTTTACTCTTTTTTTTACTGTTTTCGTTTTTCATCTGCCATTATTTTTATTTTTTGATAAAACTTTATATCCGCGGGTCATTTTGTAGCTGGTGTCATACTGAATCGAATGGACTTTGATTTTTTTGTTTCAGACAAGCCGTTGCCGAGTTGTGATGGAGCTACCTAGCCCACCTATCTTTGACGCGTTACGTTAAACTATACATTTTGAACTTAAAAATGAATAAAAATTTATTGATTAAAAAAAAAATGTATTTCAAGTCTTTATTTATCAAGCCCAACAACTTTTATATTGATATTTTTTATAAAATCCTCAGAAAAAAATCGCGAAAATAGCCTTTTTTCGTGGCTCCAAAGTGGACTGGCCCCTTAAAGCCTTAGGCCACAGTAACGGGCATTAAATCATGTGCGAATTTAACATTTTTTTTCGTGTGAAAAAGTGATTCTCTCATAAAATTAATTACACATCTATTTAATACGAATATCAAGTTCTTAGATTTTTTTTTTCGACGTACAGAGTTGCCGACTACTAATATTTTCTTTTGCTATCTTTTTTTAGGCGCTCCGCGGCGTGAAATTTAGCATCCACATTATTTTACCTAGAACAAAAAACAAAAATTCTCGTCAATCTACATTGGAATACCTAGAGAAGTACGTACGGAATTTAAAAAAATATTGTTTTATTCAAAAGTTGTAGGTATTTGTTGAAAAATTTCGTTATAACTGCTCATAAACTGCTCATGAAATGAAAAGTTTTCGATTAAGGATGTTGAGTCCCTATGAAACATGTTAATGTTAATTGTTCAATAAATAGCTTCTTAATCGTCATGAAATTTTTACACGACCTCCTGAATACTTCATGTAAAAACATACCAAATTTTCAGAATTCTATCATCATTACTTCAACCTCCTTAAGGGTTGAAATAAAAAATGATAAGAAAATTCTGAAAATTTGGTATGTTTTTGTATGAAGGATTTAAGAGGTCGTGTTAAAATTTCACGACGATTAGGAAGCTCGTTATTAAAAAATTAACATTTTGTTAAGAACAATTTTTAAAAGAAATACAAAAAAATGTATCAATAAACTTCGTTTCGTTTCCGTTGCTTTCAGTATATTGTAGATATTATAAAATTGAGAGGTAAAAAAAAAAACTTATTGCAAAGTTACATCAGTTTCCATAAAACAACATTTAATTTGTGAATGTTAATTGTTCAATAACGAGCTTCCTAATTGTCGTGAAATTTTTACACGACCTCTGAAATACTTCATACAAAAACATACCAAATTTTCCGAATTTCATCATCATTTGCGATTTGGGACTCAACATCCTTAATCAGAAATTCCGTACGTACTTCTCTGCGAAATGCAATTAGGAAGATAACTTTTAAATTCGAAGTAAATCGAGTGAAAATTGTCGAAGTTTTTGGTCACGCCAATTGGAAAAAAGCTGTTTCGAAATAAAAAAAGAATATTTTCCAACATCTCGATATTCATACTAAATAGATGTGTAATTAATTTACGAGTGAATCACTTTTCCATACGAAAAAAAAATTGTCGAATTCGCACATAATTTTATACCCGTTACTTTGGCCTAAGGCCTTCAATTATAAGCGTTAATATCCTACGTGCAAACTAACCGACAGTTATTGGCACGGAGTTCCAGTTGAAGTTGAATTCTTTGGAGGCGACGCTGTCTTCGTACAATTTCTGAAAGTGGCAGGTGTCTGGAGCAAAAAAAGAGCGAGCGAGCGAAAACGAGTTAAGGGGGGATTGTCTTTTTTTTCGCAAAATTTACCGCTTTTTGGGAATTTTTTTGTGAAGAAAGTATACAACGGAAAACTTGTGAAACTTGGCATATAGTTTTATTGATCTGTTTACTACATACAAAAAAATGCTTAAACAATTTCATCAAAAAATCCGCCTCCCACCCCCCTCGACGCGCGATGGTCCTTTTTTGATGGTGTGCACGATTTCTCAAAAACTATTCAACCGATTGCCTTCAAATTTGGACAGAATGCTCAGCTGACATCCTTTTATCGTTTGATGAAGCAAAAAAGCAATACGTTTAACAGTTTTTTATTTATAACAAAAAATCGATCAATTTTTTTCGAAAAATTGATACTTCACGTTCAAAACGTCACCAAATCGTCAATTTTTTTTTTCCCTTCATCGAACGATAGCTATATGTGTCTAAAGTAAAATGCTTTTTGGGTTTTTTTGCAGGATGAACGTGAAGGCTGTAATCGTGCACACCATCAAAAAAGGACCATCGCGCGTCGAGGGGGGTGGGAGGCAGATTTTTTGATGAAATTGTTTAAAATTTTTTTTGTATGTAGTAAACAGATCAATAAAACTATATGCCAAGTTTCACAAGTTTTCCGTTGTATACTTTCTTCACAAAAAAATTCCCAAAAAGCGGTAAATTTTGCGAAAAAAAGACAATCCCCCCTTAATAAAAAGAAAAAAGAAACGACAAATTCGCGAAATCGTTCGTCATCCATCGGGCGGTGCAAACTCGGCGAATTCGCCATCGATCATTTCTTTATCGTTAATCATGAGGTCGCGATTAGCGCGAAGGCAACAAAAATGAAATATCGTGAAGTGAGTGTGCGTTTTAACCAACTGTTGTAACATAGCAAAAGTTCGGGTTCCTCTTGCTCCCGTAGGTCCAACGCGGCCACCAGCTGGGGCTTCGTCGACGACACCTCCAAGTGTAAAATTCTCGAGGTTCCGTTCGCGGCGATCAGCTCGAAATGATGCCTCAGAGCGCAGCACAGCGACCACTCGTTGCCGGGCTCCGTGCTCTCGATCATCGTCACCAGGGACGGTGGCTCGCTCGCGTTCAGCTCCTTCAAGAGCGCGAAACCGTCCACGGTGTCGGTGTCCGCCAACGTGCACCAGGTTGACCAGGCCGCGTTGTGTCGCCATTGCAGAACTGTCAATCTTCGTCCGACCGCGACACACTGACGATCGTTAAACGGCAAATTACGAGGCCGCGATTTTGCGTCAACACTCGTCGCGTAATTTTTCCGCTCGATGTACCGCGAGGGAAAATTGCGCGCAGTAACGGCGATTCGGTTGCGATCGCGAAACAATCGATATTTTATATATGTACGAGGGTCGTTTGATAAGTCCGTGCGAACATGTAAATTAGTTTTTTGGGCTAAACGTTTTTTTATTATTTTTCAACATAGTCTCCTTTCAGGCTTGTACACTTCGTCCAACGCTGCTTTGGTTTGTTGATCCCTTCCGTCTGATAGGATTTGTCTAAGTCTGCGAAATAGCCATTTCTGCAATCACCTCATCGTCCGAATAAAATCTTTTTCCCGCCAGCCATTTCTTCATGTTGGGGAACAAATAATAGTCCGAGGGAGCCAAATCTGGATAATAGGGGGGATGCGAAACGAGTTGGAACCCTATTTCCATTAAGGGGCTACCCCCACTTGCGATTTTGAAAACATCGTTTTTTTTATTGCATTTTTTTGAAGTACCAGTATCTGAGAATATGTCCTGAAAATTTCACGTCGATCCGAACAAAATTGACTGAGATATGAGAGTTGAAAGAGAAGAATCCGTGAATTGGAGAACTGAAATTGAAGCTTTAAACGCGTTTTTCTCAAAATGGCATTTCTGAAGTCTTTAAAGACTAGTTTATACTTTTTTTTTTTTTTTTTTCTTGGTTCGTTCCAGTCGTACAGGTCTTTCCCTTTTTACGAGCCCCAATGCGCCTTGATTTCGTTCTTACCTCCCCCCCCTATTCCACATATCCCCCCCACACCCTTTCCCCATTTTCCACAACTCTCACCGTGCCACCTGCCCCCCCCCCACCTTGCGGCCGCAGCCGACTACCCCTTCTGTATCGTATTCACCATGGCATACCTGCCATGGGTATAGGGAAACTGCGGAAAACCTATACCGATACAGCCGGTCACAAGCTCGTTTCCCAGTCACGGAACTAGTCGTCTTTCGCCGAAAAATGTCGAATAAAAACAATTTCACGACGAAAGTACGCGACTGGGTCTCGAACCCGCGACCTCCCGGTCCGCTGGCCAGCACGCTAACCACTAGACCAACGCACCGGTTGACTAGTTTATACTTATATTTGACTAAATCCATCCGCATTTTTTTTCAGATGATCCACTTCGCCGCAATGTTGGTCACCGCAAACCGTGTATATAAAAACATTATTTCATTGACGGCCATTTGCCACTAAACAATGTAATATTTTTCAATAAAAAAATTACTGAAAGTTCTTCAAGATGTGTTCTTTAAGATGGTATATTCATCGATTAAAAAAGTTTTGTAGTTTTCTTTAAAAAAATTCATGAAAAAGGCCGTTTTTTTGCGCTACAAGTGGGGGTAACGCCTTAATCAACACACGAAATTCTTTTTCGTCCATTTATTTTTAAATCACTCGACTTCCTCGGTTCAAACGAATGCCAAACACATAGAAAAACACGGATCTAGCTGAAACTTGGTATGTTTTCTTCCAAGAGATGCTACTAACTGAAAATAGACTTGACACGCACCAGTAGCGCCATCTCTCTGACTTTGCACGGACTTTTCAAACGACCCTCGTATACATGTATACTGGGTTACGTGTAAAAAACAATCATAATAATAATTAGATCAGCGGCAACATAAATAATAATGATAACGAGACAATAATAATAATAATAATAATAATAATAATAGTAGTAGTGACAATGGTGATGTTGATGATGATTATAATAATTATTATAACACTGTTCATAACAACAATCGCAATAAACAATCATAATAATAATTACATCAGCGGCAACATCAGTAATAATGATAACGAGCTAATAATAATAATAATGGTGATAATGATGATGTTGATGATGATTATAGTACTAATTATAACACTGTTCATAATAACAATCGCAATAAACAATCATAATAATAATTACACCATCAGTGGCAATATAAGTAATAATGATAACGAGATAATAATATTAATAATAATAATAATAGTGACAATGATGATGTTGATGATGATGATAAAATAATATTAATAATGATAATAGTAATAAATAATAAAAAGTAATGTATATGTAATAAATAAACCCAAACAAAAAATATTAAGGATGTTGAGTCCCTATGAAACATGTTAATGTTAATTGTTCAATAAATGGCTTCTTAATGGTAATGAAATTTTTACACGACCTCCATGATGTAAAAACATACCAAATTTTTAGAAAATTTTACAATTTTACAAATTATACAAAATTTTAGAATCCTTACTTCAACCTCCTTAGGGGTTGAAATAAAAAATGATAAGAAAATTCGGAAAATTTGGTATGTTTTTGTATGAAGTATTTAAGGGGTCGTGTTAAAATTTCACGACGATTGAAAAGCTCGTTATTAAAAAATTAACATTTTGTTAAGAACAATTTTTAAAAGAAATAAAAAAATAGTTGATCAATAAACTTCGTTTTGTTTCCGTTGCTTTCAGTATATTGTAGATACTACAAAATTGAGATGTCAAAAAAAAACTTATTGCAAAGTTACATCGGTTTCCATAAGACAACATTTAATTTGTGAATGTTAATTGTTCGATAACGAGCTTCCTAATTGTCGTGAAATTTTTACACGACCTCTGAAATACTTCATGCGAAAACGTACCAAATTTTCAGAATTTTATTATCATTTGCGATTTGGGACTCAACATCCTTAACACAATGATAATAATAATTACAACATCGCCACCAACAAAAATAATAATGATAATAAAATAATAATATCGATGATAATAATCAAACCGTCAGCAACAATAACAACAACAAAAATTATTAACAGTATGATAATACTAATGATGATGATGATGATGATGATGATGATGATGATGATGGCGATAATGATACTAATTACAACATTAATGAATAATCACAATAACATTCACAATATCAGCAACAAAAACTAATAACAGCTATAAAATAATCCTAATAATGATGATTGTTATGATGATAATAATAATAACGGCATTAAAGGAGAATACTAAGTATGTGGTAGCTTACAATGTCTTTACGTAGCCAAACATTGCTAATAAATACTTGCAGCCTTTTTTTTCATTGTCGAGAAAAGATTTCTATCTCCTTCGATTTAATTATGGCCTTCAAATCGAAGTCGACTTCGTTTTTTTTTTTTTTTTTTATGATAATCAACGTTATTTGGGGTAACGAAAAATACAAGGAAGAATTGAAATAGCGTTAGATTGTTAGGTATGCTTGTCATTGCGATATTGGGGGAAAAAAACACGGCTCTCGAAAAAAAAAAATTGCTATTAATTCTCGTATTTATAAAAGTATTTCAGAAGCACCGATCATTATCAATGCTTGAGGTGTAGCATTTTTCGAACAGCCTCGAAAATATGGGGCCAAAAGTTTGTCAAATTGAAAAATGATGTTTATTATTTTTTTTTATTTTTTTTATTCCCGAAAATAAATATTTTGCGATAGTTGCAATAATTTTGTTCCCCGAAGTAGCTAAATTGCATGAAATTTCAAGGGTTTCGAGTGGCCTGAAAAATCGTTTTGGAGTGGCCTGAAAAATTGTTTTCCAGTGGCCTGAAAAATTGTTTTCGAGTGGATTTAAAAAAAAAAAAGAAGAAAACGAAAAAACATATCACCATTCGCAAATGAGAGGCTCCGGGTCTGGGGAGACTGTAGAGATGGCATCCACGTGTGCGCTCCAATCGTCTCCCCTTGACGTGGGAACGCGATCTGGTGATGGTCGGACGCGGTGACGCTCCCTGGCTCGTTGTCCCATGGAAAGTCTGATTCTCGAGATCCTCGTCGTCGAAATCGAAGGAAATGACTTCCATGCTCGAGTTCGACTCGTCACGGTCGAGCTCGTTCAACCGGAAAACGTGAACGTTGCTCTCGCGACCCTTCTCGCCGGCTCGGAAAATAAGAATTCCAAATTGCTCGACGACGTCCAGTTGCTTTATCTGGACCGACTTGTCGAACAGCATGCGCTGCGAGATGCCGTCTGGGTCGTGAAAAAGATCGAAGATCGAAGACTTTGTACCCCGTATCTTCGGAAATTGTTGACGTACCTTCATTGAAATAATTTTGGCCGAAAGTTCCAATCGAATGCTGCTACCTTGATTTTTTTTCGATTTTTCGCATCAACGCGAATTATTTTGCAAACGCGGCTTATAGAAATGAAAAATGGCAAATGGAACCTTTATTCAATTTTGGAACACCTGTCCAATGAGCCTCCACTCGACAGGGAGCGCGAAAGAAAAAATGTACCCATTTTACACACAGGGGAAAAACTCCAAACAATTTTTTTTCAACGCTCCGGTAATTATCAATTGAGATCTACGTCTGAAAATTCTTTTTTTATATTTTTATGTCCTCATTCTTATTATTTTGGAATTTTTTTTTTCAGATTTAAATTATAAATCTCTAAATAAGCGATTGGCAGATCGCGAAAAACGATTGGCAGATTTTGGGGGTGAAGATTGGACGCCAGAGATTCGAGCAATTGAAGGATGTAATTTTTCTCGCATTTATTGCATTTGAACTTGAAAAAAATGTTGTAAAATAAGAAAAATGAGGAAATAAAAGTATAAAAAAGAATTTTCGTTGCAGTGCACTGAATGTGTTTCACTTATTTTAATTTTCTCACTTTTATTATTTTACAACATTTTTTTTCGTATTTGAATTCTAGATCTCTAAAGAAGCGACTGAAGGGGTTACCCCCACTTGCGATTTTGAAAAAATCGATTTTTTTTATTGCATTTTTTTTTTAAGTATAAGTATCTGAGAATAGGTCCTGAAAATTTCAAGTCGATCCGAACGAAATTGGCATTTCTGAAGTCGGTGACCAAGTCGGTGACCAAGATTACTCGAACACTAATGAACCGATCTTCTTGAAATTTTGCAGGCTTATTTAATACATAAAAATGTAGTCTTTAATCGTTCGATTTTTTTTTTCGAAAAAAAAAATGGCCGTTTTATAGCCAAAAAACGGCCGTTTTTTTCGTTAAAATCGAACCATTAACTTTGACTGTCCGCCATTTTGTGAAAAATGAATATTTTTTAAAATCCTTCGATTAAAGACTAGTTTATACTTATATTTGACTAAATCCATCCGCATTTTTTTTTCAGATGATCCACTTCGCCGCAATGTTGGTCACCGCAAACCGTGTATATAAAAACATTATTTCATTGACGGCCAATTGCCACTAAACAATGTAATATTTTTCAATAAAAAAATTACTGAAAGTTCTTCAAGATGTGTTCTTTAAGATGGTATATTGATCGATTAAAAAAGTTTTGTAGTTTTCTTTAAAAAAATTCATGAAAAAGGCCTTTTTTGCGCTACAAGTGGGGGTAACGCCTTAAAAAATTGTCGGCAGATGTTCGTAGCGAAGATTGGCCGCAAAAAATTCGAGCAATTGAAGGATGTACTTTTTCTCGTATTTATTGCATTCGAATTTGAAAAAAAATGTTGTAAAACAACCACATTGAGGAAATATAAAAACAAAAAAGAATTTGCGGTGTAGTGGACAAAATTCTTTTTCATATTTTTATTTCCTCGTTTTTAGTATTCCACAAAATTTTCTTCCTTCACATTAAAATTCTCGATTTCTCAATGAGCGACATAAAAAACGATTAGCAGATTTTCGTTGCATTCCAGCGATGCAAACTTCAATCTCATAATGGTCGCTCGTTCGACTGCAAAACCCTGAGAATAGACAGCGCTTCTATATTTGTGTCTTTCAATTATTTCTCTACCAGTTCTCACACATTCTCAATAGAGAACCCCCATTTGCACACCGACAGTTCCCAAACTGACCGTCCCTTCAGAATTTTTGCCTTGCAAGTAAAAACGAGCAACCACCGATGGAAAAAAAAGTAGGTCGAACCGTTTATTTTTACGCGGTGCTGCGTGCACAAGAGGGTGCAACAACCTGGTACGTCGTGGCACTGTGAATAATCCATATTCGTATACCTTCCAACAGGTAGGTCCCGTTCTCGGTGGCTATCACGAGCTTGTTCTCCGGCCATACGTCGCCGCAAACGATCTCGTGTGGGAAGTCGGGATAAATGCATCTGGGCTCCCAGGGACGTGGCTTGAGGGGCCCGACCGTTGCGAGCGAGGTGGGCGCTAAACCCCGGACTATCGCCTCGAGTTTCAACGCCTGACCAATTCGCACCATTTCTACTGCGCGCGTTTCTTCCCGATGTCTGCCCGGTGTGTCCACCACGTCCGACAGAGCGCGACGATTGAGCATTATCTTTGCGAACAGAGGATCAGGCCCGAGTCATATTTTTATCGGCGAGTGTGTGTGTGTGTGTGTGTGTCGTGGCGTGAGGTGTACGGACCAGCCGGGAAAAACGATCGATTGATTGGATATAAACGGTTCAGTTAACCGTAGTAACCTTTTTTACAATATATCTATATAATTAAATAAATAAAAATAAATGAACAATTAAAGTATATATATATATATACACAGCAGTGCTGGGCAAAATTGTAATAAAAAATTAACAATCACAAACTACTAAAGGTAATTTGTAATTAAATCGTATTCCATTAAAATTACTTTTAGTAATAATAATTGAATCGGAGTTCATTAAAATTACTTTCGATAATTGCAATTGAATTAGAGTCCATTGAAATTATTTCCAGTAATTGTAATTGAATTGGAGTTAATTAAAATTACATTGAGTCATTTTAATTAAATCGAAGTTCAGTAAAATTACTTTCAGTCATTGTAATTGAATCAGAAATCATTACAATTATTTTCAGTGATTGTAATTAAATCTGAAATTATCAAAATTACTTTCGGTAATAGTAAACCACGCAATGTGGTTTCATTAAATTTTTTTTGCTTGAGAGAATTCTATGCATCGAAATGAATATCTCGTTTTTTTTTCTCGTAAAAACGAAGCTTTTTTATACAATATTTTGCAAAAATATTGTATAAAAAATAATTTTAAGTTTATTTCTTAAGGTTAATCGTAAGAATTTAAGGTTAATCGTAAGAAAATTGTAATTGATATCAAAAAGAAACAATTTTCCCAAGTAATTGTAATGAATAATACAAATAGTACTATTTTTTCCAGTAATTGTAATTGATAACGGAAAAATTACAATTCTTCCAAGTAATTGTAATTAGCAGCAAAAAATTACAATTATTTCGAGTAATATTGATAATCACAAAATTACAATTGTTTATAGTAACTGTAATTGATAAATAAAAATGTATAATTGTATCCCGTAATTGTAATTAGTGACTAAATATTGCAGTTATTTACAGTAATTGTAATTTACGGGTAATGAAATTACAAAAGTAATGTCTGCTGCCCAATTCTGGTCTCGGAACTCCTCAAAAAGAATTAATTTTCGTTGCATTCCAACGATGCCAACTTCAACGTCGTGCAGCAACGGCGGCACTTCGTTTAAACAACAATAACCCCATTGCACATCGATATTTGTCCATTAAAAAAAAAACTCAAACTCGCCAAGCCTATATATCAATTTTGTGCAAAATCTCGATCTCATAATCCCAAAATTCCTGTCACAAAAAAATATCGAATATCGACCTGTTTTTGGGCTTCGAGTTCGTGCAGACCCTTTGATGCATCAATCGACGCAGCTCGTTGTTCCCTCATTTGTACGCGTCGTAAACGATATTGAAATGAACATTTTGAGAGAAAAACCTTTAGTACGGGAAAAACTTACGTTGCTCTTGCCGTCTTGCGCATACTCCTGATACATGTCACGTAACAAGGCGTCCAACGTTCTCTCGCGTTTCCTCGAGAACGTGGGGGTGTCGAACGCCGCCTTTTCTCCGTTTATCAGCTTCACCAGCAGGAACTCGCGAAAGTTGTAGGGATCGTCGAAGATCGGAGGACAGGGAAGACTCGGGCCGAACAACGGTACGGTCTCGTCGCAGTATATCGCTACTCGCCAACCCCGGCAGGGCTCGAGACTCGTCACAACCGCAAAGACGTCTGTTCGAGCACATGACACCCAAGCATTCGACAAATTTTTTACGACACGCTCGAAGGGAGGATCTAGCGTTTTATCGGGGATTTTTTTCCAATGAAAGTTCAACCTCAATGTTGAAAAACGTTTATAATAATAATTATTATTATTAACTTGATAATAAAGATATTATTATTATTATTATTATTATTATTATTATTATTATTATTATTATTATTATTATTATTATTATTACTATTATTACTATTATCATTATTATTGTTGTTGTTGTTGTTGTTGTTGTTGTTGTTGTTGTTGTTGTTGTTTTTGTTTTTGTTGTTGTTGTTGTTGTTTTTGTTGTTGTTGTTGTTGTTGTTGTTGTTGTTGTTGTTGTTGTTGTTGTTGTTATTATTATTATTATTATTATTATTATTATTATTATTGTTGTTGTTGTTGTTGTTGTTGTTGTTGTTGTTGTTGTTGTTGTTGTTGTTGTTGTTGTTGTTGTTGTTGTTGTTGTTGTTGTTGTTATTATTATTTATTATTATTATTAACTTGAAAATATATATATATATGCATATATATACATATATATATATACAGGGTATATCTTTCCGTCAATGAAACCATTATTTCATTGACGGCCATTTGCCACTAAACAATATAATATTTTTCAATAAAAAAATTACTGAAAGTTCTTCAAGGTGTGTTCTTTAAGATGGTATATTGATCGATTAAAAAAGTTTTGTAGTTTTCTTTAAAAAAATTCATGAAAAAGGCCTTCTTTTGCGCTACAAGTGGGGGTAACGCGTTAAATTTAATGAAAAGCTCGTTAAATCCCTCTTCAACACTTTGACTCACAAACTTAATAGTTCGATTTCCTTGACTTTCTTCTCTATCGACTTCTTTACTCACGCGTAAATTGGCTTCTGATGGAGTTCGGATTGAAAGTATCAAATACGATGGGATCGTCGGTGTAAATAATATTGACAATGTCGTTCCCAATGTGTCGCTTTCGTTCCAACTGCTGTGGATTGTCCTTCGAGTAAGGGAGCTTCGTGCTAACGTGGTACATGACTTCGTGACCCGCGTAAACGGTGTACACGCTCTCCTTGCCAGTCATGTCACCTGATCGTAAAAAAAAAATGGGGAAATCATAATTGTAAATAATCCCTCACCTAGTGGGATGTCTAAACGTTTCTTTTTTTATTTATTTTTTTCTCAATGCTTCTTCCTATGCTTTTGCATGCTTCTGGAGTCCCATTCCTGGCACTTTCACCCCAATTTCGTAACTTCGCTGATTTTCGTTACCTTTGACGTCCAAGCCACCCCTGTACTTGTCCCAGCCCTTGAGGCGGACCCGCTCGCCGAGGATCTCGAGGAATCTCTCGAAACCGTGGCTCACCCTCTCTGGAAGAGAGGGAGGAAAAAATCAACAGCTAACAATGAGCCTGAAGCTTATGGAAAGATTCTGTGTGAGTGTGATTTTTTTCCTCGACACCTGTGGAAATTATCGTAGGGATCCAATTGGATTCCCATACCTGTCACTACTTCCTAATAGGAGTCCAATAGGTCAGCACATTGGATCCCCATACTAAAATGTCACACTCGTATGTTAGATTCTCATGGAAATTCCCCTAAAGGGGAATCCCCCTAAAGGGGAATCCTAAAGGATTCCTACAGAATCGAGCAGAATCCGATACGATTCTTGATGGATTCCATCGCATTCTGTACATTGAATTTTCTAAACAAGACATTAGATATGCGAAATGGATGGATCTTGAAAAAGTATACAGGGTGTTAGGAAGGTCGATGCAAAGTCTTAAGGGGTCTGCTCACTTTAGATGCTAAAAGAGGCTATTTTCATGGATTTTTTTTTTGAACGGTTTATATTGTAGATATTGATGTAAAAGTTGTTACACTTAAGGATGTTGAGTCCCTATGAAACATGTTAATGTTAATTGTTCAATAAATAGCTTCTTAATCGTCATGAAATTTTTACACGACCTCCTGAATACTTCATGTAAAAACATACGAAATTTTCAGAATTCTATCATCATTAGTTCAACCTCCTTAAGGGTTGAAATAAAAAATGATAAGAAAATTCTGAAAATTTGGTATGTTTTTGTATGAAGCATTTAAGAGGTCGTGTTAAAATTCCACGACGATTAGGAAGCTCGTTATTAAAAAATTAACATTTTGTTAAGAACAATTTTTAAAAGAAATAAAAAAAAAATTATCAATAAACTTCGTTTTGTTTCCGTTGCTTTCAGTATATTGTAGATATTATAAAATTGAGAGGTCAAAAAAAAAACTTATTGCAAAGTTACATCAGTTTCCATAAAACAACATTTAATTTGTGAATGTTAATTGTTCAATAACGAGCTTCCTAATTGTCGTGAAATTTTTACACGACCTCTGAAATACTTCATACAAAAACATACCAAATTTTCAGAATTTTATCATCATTTGCGATTTGGGACCCAACATCCTTAATGAATACACTTTCGAAACACATTAAAATTTTTTTTATGTTGTTATGTAACTTAAAGAAACTTTGAACGCGTTTTTCTCGAAACAACGTTTTTCGACGGTCTATTGATCAAATCTCCGAAACTACTGAACCGATCCTTATGAAATTTCAACAACATATTCTTTACAACTATAGCTATAGCGCATATCAAGGATTTTTTAAATTTTGATATTTACTTTTTTTTGTCAAAAACGGTGGAAAGGAACACGTTTTTTGTTGTTTTTTTCGAAAAATGTCCCCCATTTTGTTACTTTTGCATATATCAAAAATCGTACGATATGCGGTATAGCCATTAACATACTGAATCTAAAACGTTTGGTTTTTTTTCGTTTCGGATAATCCATTTCTGAGATTTCATCAACAGCGCAGACCTACAATTTTTTCAGGACATTTTTTTAACTACCATTTTTGTCTATAAATAGTGACTTAAATAAATATTTTTTTTCAAATGTATTCCAAACGTGTATTAACCCCTTCGTTGGCAGAGGGAATTCGACAAAAAGTGTCTAATAAAATAAATAGTGTCTAAATGTAGTGTCTAAAATAAGTAGTAAATAAAATAAGTAGTGTCTAAAATAAAAAGTGTCTAACAAAAATCTAGACTCAAAATTCAGGAATTCGCAATGACGAATAAATATGGCGAATGAAAATACAAATAATACAGATTGATTTAGATGAAATTCGGTACTCAAGCTTCATATATTTCCACCTATTTATTGTACTGTGCTCCACGTTATTGAATTCACCATGAAAAATTCCTTCATTTTGAGTTCAGAATCACACTCAGCGTCCCCGAAAACCCCCGAGTACCAAGATTTATCCAAATCGAGCTGTTTTTTGCACTTTCGTCCGCCATATTAGATACGCCATTAAAAAATTTTGAATTTTCTGTTCAGATTCGTAATAAGCGACCTCGAAAATCCCAGAGTACCAATTTTTATCTAAATCGAGTAAAATTTTCAATTTCGGTCCGCCGTTCTAGCGCCGCCATTTTGAATTTTCAAATTTAAAGTTCAGATCCGTAATAAGCGACCTCAAAAATCCCGGAGTACTAATTTTCATCCAAATCGAGTAAAGTTTTTGATTTTTGTCCGCCATATTGGCGCCGCCATTTTGAATTTTTAAATGTTGACCTCAAATTCGGATTCAGCGAACCCAAAAACCGCCGAATGAGGCTCCGATTTCAAATCAGAGCGAGATAAGTGTAACAACTTTTATATGAATAACTGTAATATAAACTTATCAAAAAAAAACATGATAACAGCCTCTTTAAGCGTCTAAAGTGAGAAGGCCCCTTAAGGGGGTGATAGGCCACCTCGTTAGGAACATATCTAACGTAGGTTAGCTCAGTCAAAAGTCTAAGGATTTCGAGCTATCATGTAGCTATGGCATTCGTAGCTATGGGACTTCCCAACAAATTTGTGCACGGGATGACGAAAAGACATTTTTTTGTGATCCACCAAGCTTTGGTTGAGAATTTCAAATAAAAAATCTCAAACGTCGTCAGTTGGGTAGCGCTGGATGCACTTGGATTCCAATATGAAATTCTGTCGTGCGACGTGCCTGTCAAATGCCTATAGGGACGTGGGAGGATCTGAGGAGGTCCCAACAAAATTTCTGCATGGGGCGGACTGCGCAGTGGGGAGAAGGGATTCTCACCGTTGGAAAGCATCTCGTCGTCGCTCGTTTGACCCTCTTTCGCGTAAATGACACCGAACTTGAAGTTCACCGAGCCTTCCTGTTCCTCGAGCAACAAGAGATCCTGCGGCGTTGTGTCATCGTCAAGAGCAGACAAAGTAAAGCCCCTCAGGCACTCATTTGTGCATTAATGGGGGGCGAGAAAAAAAATTCGCTCATTTTCATGATTTTTTTTAAGGGAAGATTTCTTTACCATTTTTTAGACTCAGGGTATGCTTTATTAATACTTTCGGCTGCTACATGGGATGTTTTTTACTATCAATCTTTAAGGGGTTACCCCCACTTGCGATTTTGAAAAAATCGATTTTTTTTAATTGCATTTTTTTGCAGTATAAGTATTTGCGAATATGTCCTGAAAATTTCAAGTCGATTCGAACAAAATTGACTGAGATATGAGAGTTGAAAAAGAAGAATTCGTGAATTGAAGAACTGAAATTGAAACTTTAAACGCGTTTTTCTCAAAATGGCATTTCTGAAGTCGTTGACCAAGATTACTCGAACACTAATGAACCGATCTTCTTGAAATTTTGCAGGCTTATTTAATACATAAAAATGTAGTCTTTAATCGTTCGATTTTTTTTTTCGAAAAAAAATGGCCGTTTTATATCCAAAAGACGGCCGTTTTTTTTCGTTAAAATCGAACCATTAACTTTGACTGTCCGCCATTTTGTGAAAAATGAATATTTTTTAAAATCCCTCGATTAAAGACTAGTTTATACTTATATTTGACTAAATCCATCCGCATTTTTTTTTCAGATGATCCACTTCGCCGCAATGCTGGTCACCGCAAACCGTGTATATAAAAACATTATTTCATTGACGGCCATTTGCCACTAAACAATGTAATATTTTTCAATAAAAAAATTACTGAAAGTTCTTCAAGATGTGTTCTTTAAGATGGTATATTGATCGATTAAAAAAGTTTTGTAGTTTTCTTTAAAAAAATTCATGAAAAAGTCTGATTCTGATTCACTGAATCAGACATCACAGTCTGATTCTGATGAAGTTTGGTGTAAATCTTTTTAACCTCATTGTCTAAAAGAGTGCCTCTAAGAGTGTTTGAAATTTTTTTTTAATTATTGCATCATGTAGCCTTTTGTTACGAAAAATTCAATCTTTATGTTTCAAAGCGTTCTATTTTATCGATTTTCAACATTTCTCACTTTTTCTTGGTTCATATTCCGCATATGAGTGTTGATGAAAGAAAAATTTTTGTCGATGACTTTCAGATTAAACATCGAGTAATTAAACATACCCCATGTCACAAAAACGGTGCAGAAATATTTCCTTAGAAAAAAAAAATGAAAATCAGCAATTTATTCCTCGCCGAAAAGTATCTTCTCCCTTCAAGTTCATTTTGGGTTGCATCGTTGAGGGCACGCTTACCTTTTGTATTTCCGGTGAGAAAATCTCGCGCGGCGCCTTGTCGACCTTGTCGATTCCGAAAAAGTTACTGGGGACGAAATAGAAATTTTCACCGTAGATCCGTGGGCATTTTATTTTTCGACGAGCATTCGGAAGGACAACACAGAAGGGAGGGGGTACATTCGTCACGTACCTCAATATTTGTTTCACCGTGGTGGTCTTCTGGGACGGATAAGGCAGCGATATTTTCTGGGCTCCCTGGACCAGAAAAATTGTCGGCCCCCGTTAGCCGCTCGTTTTTGGCACGAGAAAAGCGATGCCATTTATTGTTAAGGGGGGCGATGCATTTAAGCGAAGAAAAAATTTGCTGATTCTATGATTTTTTTTTAAGGAAAAATTTATTTGCCATTATTGAGACTTTGGGTATGTTTTATTACTACTTTTGGCTGGTCTATCGTGTTTTTTTTAAGGTTTAAAAATGGCTTTCGAGATTGGTATCGACCGATACTGATTAAATTCGGTGCCCAATATTTTTTCTAACCTCATTATCGAAAACACAACCATAAATGTTTTTGAAAATTAAGAAAAAAGTGATTTTTTAATGGCAATATGTAGCCATTTTTTTCGGAAAATTCAATCTTTTTGTTTCAAAGCGTACTATTTTATCGGCTTTCAACATTTCTCACTTTTTCTTGGTTCATATTCTGCGTATGATTCGTTATTGAAGAAAAAAATTCGTTGGCTTTTTTCACATTAATCCGCAGCGACCCCTTTATAAGACCGTGCCATACCATCGCAATTTTTAAAGATTATTAGTAATAAAAAAAAATCACGTAACAGCCAAAAGTAGTCATAAAAATGGCAAAGAAATATTTCGTTTAAAAAAAATTATTAAAAAATCAGCCCTTTTTCCTCGCCTAAAAGTATCTCCCCCCTTAACTGTACTTTTTTTCCATTCGGCAGATAAACGCGTGGATATAGCCTGGGGGTAATATTGAACTCTTGTGACTCACCGTTCGTCTCCAGAGGATAATACGATAATGTGGAACGCACTGGTCGCCACCATCGCTGAGGACCACGGACAGGAAGAGTGGATTCCTTTCCGCGTCACAGGCCACGTAATTTTGATGTACTGCTCGCGAAAAGAGTTCCCGATCAATCGTAGATTCGACGCGATGGAAATTAAAAAGCCGAAAAACGCAAGAGGCGAGGCAAAAAAATCTCGAGAGTCGTCCGAATCGAAAGAATCGTAGGATTGAAGAAACGAATGCAGGGAAGACTTTGCGGTACTCACGCTTGCCGAGAAAGTACTTGAAGTACCAACGGGTCTGGTTCTCAGGATTCTCCAATACCGGAGTGCTCGGAGAGCCGAATATCTTTTTTGCCCCACGTCGATCGAGATAGTCGTAGACGAAGGCAGCGTCCATTTTGTTTATTCATTTTTATAAGTGAATTTATAAGATTATAAGGATAATAAAGGTGATGTCTGTGCTGGATAAATAAAATGAATAAAACTGATTTATTTGTTGCGAATGAAAAAAATTGAATTCACATTTTTTTATTGAGAGCGCCTCATTTAGTTTTGGTAATAAGGTTATGTTATTTATTATAATGAGAGCAATGAAATAATTATGTAATTAGTTACTAATTAGGTAATTTTATTTATTGGAATTAAATTAATGAAATAATTATCTAATTTTTTCGTAATTAGGCAATTTTATTTATTGGAATTAAAGCAATGAAATGAATAGCTAATTATCGATGTAATGTTAAGCTAGATGTATATAGATTTCTATTCACTTATGTATTTATTTTGTTTTTTTGTATTTTCTTATCCTCGTTCTTCTCCTTCTCAGTAGTGCTGATTATATGTATGCAATTTTTTATATTCAATGTCCACAACTAGTGGTAACAAAATATGTGAAGGAAGAAGGGAAATGTAAAAAGCCACGAGCGTATACATGGAATAAACACACTACTACTATCTAATTATCTAGTAATTAATTTATTTTATTTTTTGAACTAAATTAAGGAAATAGGTGTCTTATTAATAAGTAATTGGGTAATTATTCCATCTGTTGGAACTAAATCAATGAAATAAATATTTGATTATCTAGTAATTAGGTAATTTTATTTATTGAAATTGAATTAATGAAATAATTCGCTAATTACTTCGTAATTAGGTAATTTGTTGCGGGGATCGAAACAATAAAATAATTATCGAATTATTTCGAAATCTAAAATTAAAAGAAAACATTTGAAGGGCGGATCAGCTGATCTCTCACCTCTTCCTTCTCGCCCGGTGAATCGCCGTTCTCCACTCGAAATCTCCGACCATCCGTTCCGTCTTGCTCGATCTGAGGTAACTAGATAAATGAATTAGATACTTCTGTTAAGAGATGTTCATCATCCGGCACCCCCAACCCCTCCACCTCCGCCCTCTCCCTCTTAAATCGTCAGGGCTAATCTGATTGATTCCTAGTTACCGTTTCGATACTGCCATAAAAGCGGCGGGAGAGGACGCCCCTTCGCGAAATAGAATCCGTCGTTGACCTGCAATATTTACGAAAATTTTCGAATCTTGGACATTTTCGAATCTTCAAAATTGTCGAATCTTCAGAATTTTCGTATCTTCACAATTTTCGAATTTTCAAAATATTCGAGTCTTCAAAATTGTCGAATCTTCAAAATTTTCGAATCTTTAACATTTTCGAATCTTAACCTTTTTTCGAATCTTCAAAATTTTCGAATCTTCAAAATAGTCGCGTCTTCAAAATTTTCGAATCTTCAAAATGATCGGATTTTCAAAATTTTCGAATCATTAACATTTTCAAATCTTCAAAATTTTCGAATCTTATCATTTTCGAATCTTCAAAATTATCGAATCTTCAAAGTTTATGAATCTTCAAAATTTTCGAATCTTCAAAATTTTCGAATCGTCAAAATTGTCGAATCTTCAAAATTTTCGGTTCTATAAATTAGGTTGGAAAATCAAATTGAATCGTGTCTCGCACCTCGTTGTCCAGGGTAGAACTTTTCCACCCTCGAAGCTGATGCTTCTTAGATCGTATTTGGATCTGGGCCTTATAGGTGAGCTCGGCCCGGCGCTGCTGTAAAGAAGGTTCCTCACGCTTCTAGAAGTTGAGCCGGGAACGATCGCACAACGACGAGGTGTCGCGTTCTCGCGGGCGCATTGACTCATGATTCTGTCCATCGTGAGTATCGTTCGTCGTTAAGGCCTTAGGCCTCTAGAGGCCAAAAAGGGGGCATATTTTGTGATTTTTTTTCAGCGAAACCATCAAATAAATCGAAATTACAAAATAGGGGCTTCATTATACACGTGGTTGACTATACAAAATTATTTTTTCACAGCAATACATGTGTAAATGGCGACTGTGCATCATTTTTCCGATGACGCCTTTATTTATGGAAGGTTACCCACCTGACCAACAGCTCCTGTAATTTTTGCATTAAGGGGTTACCCCCACTTGCGAATTTGAAAAAATCGATTTTTTATTGCATTTTTTTGAAGTATAAGTATCTGAGAATATGTCCTGAAGATTTCAAGTCGATCCGAACAAAATTGACTGAGATATGAGCGTTGAAAGAGAAGAATCCGTGAATTGAAGAACTGAAATTGAAACTTTAAACGCGTTTTTCTCAAAATGGCATTTCCGAAGTCGGTGACCAAGATTACTCGAACACTAATGAACCGATCTTCTTGAAATTTTGCAGGCTTATTTAATACATAAAAATGTAGTCTTTAATCGATCGATTTTTTTTTTTCGAAAAAAAATGGCCGTTTTATAGCCAAAAAGCGGCCGTTTTTTTCGTTAAAATCGAACCATTAACTTTGACTGTCCGCCATTTTGTGAAAAATGAATATTTTTTAAAATCCTTCGATTAAAGACTAGTTTATACTTATATTTGACTAAATCCATCCGCATTTTTTTTCCAAATGATCCACTTCGCCGCAATGTTGGTCACCGCAAACCGTGTATATAAAAACATTATTTCATTGACGGCCATTTGCCACTAAACAATGTAATATTTTTCAATAAAAAAATTACTGAAAGTTCTTCAAGATGTGTTCTTTAAGATGGTATATTGATCGATTAAAAAAGTTTTGTAGTTTTCTTTAAAAAAATTCATGAAAAAGGCCTTTTTTTGCGCTACAAGTGGGGGTAACGCGTTAAGATGAGACACTAAATTTTTTTCGATTATATATAAGAATAGCTATAGAAGTACGCAGGGTTTTTTGGATATATTGTTTTCTGTCAAAAGGGCGCATTTCTAAAATAAAATGCCATAAGAAAATCGTCAGAAAATTGTTTATAAAAAAGGAACCATGCAATATAATTTCAAAAAATCCTACGTAGTGCCTTAGAAAATGTATTTAATTCTAAATACACGGTCAAAATTTCAAGTGAATCGGCTGAAATTTGTTTGAGTTATGGGTCCGGCTGACCTGAAAAATGTATTTTAAGACCAACGCGTTTAAAGTTAGTAGAAAGTCACGACATGAATAATGTTTCGATACCTTTAATCTTCAACAATCTTCGAAAATCGAGTACCTAGAGATTTTTCACGCCCATAATCTTTTGGAATATAATTTCATAGGTAGTGAGGTACCTTTTTAACAAACAACCAAAAAATCGGATTTTGGAAAATCCGAGAGTGGCCCAAGGCCTTAAGAAAACTCCGATTTCACTCCGATCATAACGTCATTGATCCTTCACAGTTTTCGTCAACTTTTCATGGACGTTTCGTCAAAGTAGCGACGTCAATTGGTTTTGCTCAGGGATGTTAGGTTCATTGAGGTCCATTAGAAAAGGTCAATTTTGTATTGACGAGGTTGAATTGATAATCGTCAATGATGACAGCGAATTACGTTTTTTCTAATCCTGCTGGTGACGCCTGAGGTATGCACGAGAATTGAGTATTTAGGATCCACAAAGAATCATTTCCTCATAGGTCATCGATTGGCTCCACCGCACCCAATCCCCACTCATTTGTTCAACGATTATCCGAGCCCAATTTTGCCGCATTTTCACGTATTCGAAGGCACATAACAGGCCGTGGCCATTTTGCGAAACCAAACTTGCCCGGCGACTTCCGGGAACCCGACGAGTTGGATTGGGACTTCCGGAAGCTTGGATTGGTTTGCTCGGGACTTCCGGAAGCTCGAGTGGGTTTGCTCGGTACTTCCGGAAGCTCAAATGGATTTGCTCGCGACTTCCGGAAGCTCGAGTGGGTTTGCTCGGCACTTCCGGAAGCTTGATTGGGTTTGCTCGGGACTTCCGGAAGCTTCGGTGGGTTCGCCTGGGACTTCCGGTGCCCCGATGAGTTATTTGGGTGTCACTCGAGCCTTCCAAAGCTCCGTAGCATTCGTTCGGATTTTTTCCGTACTTCCGGAGTTCCGCTGAATTTGTCTGAGACTTCCGGAGCTTCGAAGGTTTTCCTTCGGACTTCCGGCGCCCCGGCGCTCGCCTTTGCTACTTCCGGAGCCCCGAAAAGCTCACTTGCTCGCGACTTCCGGAGTTCCGCTGAGTTTGCTCAGCACTCCCCGAGCCCCAGTTCCTTCGGAGCACTTCCGGAGCTCCGAAGAGCTCGTCTCGTCACTTCCGGAGTTTTACTTAGTTTCCTCAGCACTTCCGGTGCCCCAACGAGACGCGCCACGTTCCAGTCGTTGAAATCCCACCAATCTCCGATTTTCACAGCTGGTACTTCGTAATCACAAATTGCTCAATGACACGTTGATCAACGATTTGGACAATTTTCAGATACCACTTCCGTTCGGATACGAACGACCCCACATTCCGGAAATTTCACTTTTCGGCTTCGTAACTACGTATACACTCGCGTATATTCGTACGTATCAATGTACATGGATATTCACGCGATCGGAAAAAATGAGAACGAGGATGCACGATGTCTCCACGGAGCGAGGCCTCGAGCAACAGCCTCGTACTGGATGCAGATGGGCTCCTGCACTACGTTAGTGTAATCGTTGTCAATCTCACGAGGAGGCTGTGAGAGAGAGAGAGAGAGAGAGAGAGAGAGAATGAGACTGAGAATTAGTTCCACCCCTTCGCACATTATCGGAGCAATTCTCTTTCACGAGCTTTACCTCCCCATCTTTATGGAACGCCGCTCTTCCGTTTATATTGGTTTGACACTGGAAGAGGCTCCGCGACACGTCATCGCGCACATACCCTCTTTTACCCTACCCTACACCACTATAAAACTTTCGCTTCGTCGCTCTCTCGTCGATGACTTCATACTGCCGCACTTTTTTTTTCTAGCCCCTCGACCTCGTCCCCCTCGACCTGCCCCGTGGCGCAATTCTCCAGCGATCTGTGTCGTACCTCTCTTCATCCTCTGTACAATCTTTGTACCCACATATGGATACGTGACAGATCCGAAGTCTGTGATCGGCGCCCTCGTGCAAATGTCGAGAATTGTGCCGAACCGATCGTTGCGCAGCTCTCGCGACCTAGGGTCTGCATTATTTTGAAATTTGGGATTTTTTTTTAGACTTTCGGAGCCTAGGATAGTAGCGCTATAAAAAAAAATGATTTCGTGGGAATTGTGGAAATTGTACGAGTTATGACGATTTTTGTGATCGCTGCTATGTACCCTTTTTTGCGCTTTTCTCGAAAATATGTTTTGGGAAATGGTGTAAATCGTAGGTTAACTTCACGTTCGGAGGGAGCAAAGCTTATAACATTTTATATCCTACTAGCTTAGCGTCAGCAACTTCGTCTGCCTGGTTATCAAAACGAATACAAATTAAGGAAGCTTTCCAGTGTGACAGCCCGAAAAATCGCTGTTTTTCGCGATTTTTTTTTTTAAAGAAAAAATAATCTAATCGGTCTGATTTTTTTTTTGTATATTAATTGGGTATTGGAGAATACAAAACAATTTTTTAAAGATCGATTTATTTATTAATTAATATCTATAAAAATGATGAAACAATTGTTGCAGAAAATGCACTTGGATGTGGTGTCCACGTTGGGGGTCACAATTTTGATCTGAAACAAAAAACACAAAAAGATTATTGATCGGTATATAATTGGCTTTCGTGCTATGGAGGCTTTTTTTTTTTTTTTTTGCAAAAATGGCGCCGGTTTGAACAAAAAGTATCGATTTTAGCATTTTTTTTGGCAGTTTTTTTACAAAAAAATAGGAAGATGTCAAAAAAAAAAAAAAGCTTCCATAGCACGATAAACAATGACGTTAAGAATATTGTGTAAAAAATTCAACTCGATAGCTTTAAAACTCTGCCCTCCAAGTTGGACACCGTTTTGAAAAATGCTGTTTCGAGAAAAACGCGTTCAAAGTTTCGCTGTAGCTGTAGCGCTCCGTTGCCTTCTTCCAAGAAATGCTGTACAGTAACCGAAATAATCTGAATTTCGGCATGAAAATTTCAGGGAATATTCGGAAGAGTGTATACTATTCGATAAAGCAAAAAAAAAATCGATTTTTTGAAAATTTCACACTGGAAAGCTCCCTTAATGAAAAATGCAAATATAAATAAGTAAGCGGATCATCTTGGCTTAAGCTTACATACTAAGTTTCATACTTCTACGTTTAGAACTGACAGACTTCCATACAAATTTTCTCTATATATTTTATCCCCTTAAGGCGTGAATTATGGAGAACGCTGAAGCAGGGAATTTCTGTTACTAATGCGAAGCCTAAATACCAAGTTTCATACTTCTAGCTTCAGTAGTGAGATACTTCCATAAAATCTTTATCCTCTATGTTACCCCCTTAAGGGATGAATTTCGAAAAAAGCTGTAGAAAATCATTTTCGTTTCCAATACCTTTTTTCCAATACCAAGTTTTATATTTCTGACTTCAAAACTGACTGACTTCCATGCAAACTTACATCCCCTATTTAACCTTCTTAGGGGATGAATTTCGAAAAATCCCGAAACACGTCTTTCTTTATTTTCAACTGAAAGGATAAATAACAATTTTCAAAGTTTTAGCTTGAAAAACAACAAAACTTCTAAATAAACTTACAGCCTCTATTTAACGCTCTTAGGGGATGAATTTATAAAAATCCTGAAAAACGTCTTCCTTTATTTTTAACTGAAAGGATAAATACCGATTTTCATGCATTTAACTTTAAAAATGACGGATTTTCGTTCAAACCTTCATCCCCCAAGTTTACCCCTTTAAGGTACGAATTTCATAAAATCCCTTCTTAGTGGGTGCTTAGGTCAGAGAAGCAACCGGTTTTGGCTCGGCGTTGCTAAATCGGTCAGGGTATGTTCTTTTATACGTATAGCAGATGACCGAATGATTTTTTAATATGCTCATCCATTTGTTAGTAAGAAATGATCAAAGCTGTTTTTTTTCTTCGAAAATCAAACTTTATTCCACGATTCGCCATTTGCGTAGTTTTCAAAATTTCACGGAAGTATCCGCTCGTACGTAAGTTTTATCGTCATACTAAAAGTACATTTTTTAATATTTCATTTTTGACGAGCCTAGTTGCCAGAGCCACCTCCACCGATTGGCCAAGCAGCAACGGCGGCAATTTCTTTAAACAATAGTAACGTCAATATTAATCAATATTTTTCAACAACAAAAAAAAATACTCAAAGTTGGCGAGGCAGTGTATCAATAGTCCGTCAAATTCCAACCTTGTCATTCCAATATTCGCGTTGCAAAAAAAAAATTATAATCGATCTGTTTTTTGAGCCCCAAGTTGATTTCATTCGAGTTCGTTAACGTTCGATAATCCGTCGTGCCTGCAAACCATTTCAGCTTTTTTTACACTACGCTAAATCTATATACGTGATCGTATAGTTTTTTTTACGAACATAATATCGACGCGAAACGCCAATAACGTCATTTTTCGATGCTCATTGACCCGACAAAATTTCGTGCCCCAGCGAGCTGACTTACTTTTCCAAAATGTACGAGAACTCGGCTTGCCCAACGTTGCTGTACATCTTCGTGGTAACGTAGTCGCAAAATTGTTATCTCACCAGATGGGCTGAAAAATTCCTCTTCGTGTTAAAATGTTCTCCCCGCCGATTATTGATCACGTCACTATACTTTGATACATTCTTTCCACGTGGTAAATCCATGCAGAGAACCACGAGAGCACGAGAGCCATCCGCATTCGTTCAATCACAATAGGCCCTAATTAAAGCGGACGTCGTTCGTATTTTGTAACTCGTTAAGTATTTTAGAAGTTTACGTGGACGCCTCGGGGATCTGCAAAAGTGTGGGTGGAATGAAAGCACTTGGATAAACAAGGGCGTGCTCATATTATAAATTTGACGTCAAGCGGGAAAGAATAGTTGATCGTATCTTGAGTCGTTCGATATTAGCGAAAAGAAATAACCCAAAGCGATAACTATAAATTGAAGTTAACTATATATATATATATATATATATATATATATATATATATATATATATATATATATATATATATATATTGTAACGGGTCGGAATGTGTTACATTTAAATTTGTTTGTTCGAAACCCGACCAGTGAGGAAATTAAGGCGGGATTCTACTTTGAAACTTTGAAAAGGCTAAATTGGATGAAAACGCCCACCTGGAACACGTCGAAGGCATATTATATGGCCCAGGCATAGCTGATTGAGGGTAAGATAATTTTTTCTACGATTTATCACTCACCAAAACTTTAAACGCGTTTTTCTCGAAACGACATTTTCAAGTACCGTGGTCGTGATAACTCAAAAAGTACTGAACCGATCCTTATGAAATTTGGAACACATATTCTATATGTGTGTACCAACCGACCTAACTACAATCAACTTAAAATTTTGATTAGAACTATTTTTTTATTGCAAAAAAGACCCAAAAAAAACGCATTTTTGTTTTTTTTCGTATTTTAGCCGCCATTTTGTTAATTTTGCACGTATATAAAATATTCTAGTTAGGTCGGTTCCTGAAGACATACTGAACATGAAACTATTTGATTTTTTTGTTTCAGACCATCCGTCGGGAAGATTTCACGACCACGGCAACGGTACCTGCTTTTCGAGGCGTTGGCTTTAAACATATTTTACGTGTACAAAAAATGAATAAAATACATTAAAATTTTTTTTTTATGTACTTAACGAGTGTATTTATTGAACAGTTTAAACCCCATATCGATATCTTTAATAGTATTCTCAGAAAAAAATCACGAAAATAGCGTTTTTTTCATGGTTTCAAAGTAGAATCCCGCTTTAATTGACGTGTTTGAGGGAATTAATTGAACAATGAGACGTACAGATATATTGTATTGTAGGTAATATATTAAGGTACTATATTAATATATTAATTACTATATTACTATACTGGTACTATATTAATATATTACTATACTGGTACTATATTAATATATTAATATATAGTATCGGTCAAAAGTATTCGAGCAATGTGAATAATTGTAAAATATTCGATCCATTTGAATAATTGCAAAATCACATTAAAATAATATACACCGATTGGCCATTCAGCGACCTTTCAATAACAATAACCTCATTATGTGTCGATATTTTTCAATTACAAAAAATGTCTAACTTGGCAAGACTATGTACGAATCGTCCGTAAGATTCCGGAGTCTCGACTCCAGTACTTCCGGCGCGAAAAAATATGGAAAATCAGCCTATTTTGTGGACCCAGCCTCGTGCAGACGATTGTATGAATTTCGGAATAAAATCAAGCCGAATTTTTTGCCCTTTCAGCTCTAGCTCCGTGATACCAGTGTAGGTTGGTAAAAAAGAAAATGAGTCTCGGCCAGAATGCTCGACAATGGCGCACTTGGCTAAACACTGGGGACCGATGTTTGAGCAGCTCAGCCTGCGTGATGTCGAGAATTTCGCGAGTCAGAAACTTTTTTGGAGAACTAGTATCGAGCGTTATCGGTTCCCGTAATTATTGTTTGAGTTTGTTTGATAGGTAAATAATAAAAATACGCGCGATCTACGCATACCGATGAGAGCCTCGGAGCTCCGAATGGCTGAGCTAATTGGCGAAACCCCCACTATCTTTGGATCCGCCAGGCGTGCCAGCAGTTTTTGGTCGGAAATTCACCTAGACACACCTACTTTATAAAAAGCCTCGCTCCTTCGGTAACCGCTGCAAAACGACCTCAGGCCTTTTACCCGCCGGTCAACCTCGCTTACGAGGTCTCGTCATTTCAACGTCGTCATTGACAGGCAGCTAAGATGCGTTTGCGTAAGTGACACACGTGTACAGCAGTGCTGGGCAAAATTGTAATAAAAAATTAACAATTACAAATTACTAAAGATAATTTGTAATTAAATCGTATTCCATTGAAATTACTTTTAGTAATAATAATTGAATCGGAGTTCATTAAAATTACTTTCGATAATTATAATTGAATTAGAGTCCATTGAAATTACTTCCAGTAATTGTAATTGAATTGGAGTTAATTAAAATTACATTGAGACATTTCAATTAAATCGAAGTTCAGCAAAATTACGTTCAGTCATTGTAATTGAATCAGAAGTCATTACAATTATTTTCAGTGATTTTAATTAAATCTGAAATTATCAAAATTACTTTCGGTAATAGTAAACCACGCAATGTGGTTTCATTAGATTTTTTTTGCTTGAGAGAATTCTATGCATCGAAATGAATATCTCGTTTTTTTTTCTCGTAAAAACGAAGCTTTTTTATACAATATTTTGCAAAAATATTGTATAAAAAATAATTTTAGCGAAATTTGCGTTGCGCCATTCGGAAGAGCGGCCTTGAAAATAGTCGACAAGGTACTTTAGGAATTTTTGTCCCCGACTTTTTCATGGTAAATAATCACGTCGGAAAGAAGACTCGTGAAAAGTGTCTTTGTGACGTTAAAGGGTGAATCGTAAGAAAATTGTATTTGATATAAAAAAGTAACAATTTTCGCAAGTAATTGTAATGAATAATACAAAAAATACTATTTTTTCCAGTAATTGTAATTGATAACGGAAAAATTACAATTCTTCCAAGTAATTGTAATTGATAACGGAAAAATTACAATTCTTCCAAGTAATTGTAATTAGCAGCAAAAAATTACAATTGTTTCGAGTAATTGTAGTTGATAATCACAAAATTACAATTGTTCATAGTAACTGTAATTGATAAATAAAAATTTATAATTGTTTCCCGTAATTGTAATCAGTGACTAAATATTGCAGTTATTTACAGTAATTGTAATTTACGGGTAATGAAATTACAAAAGTAATGTCTGCTGCCCAATTCTGGTGTACAGGCGATATTGCACAAAAATTCAAAAATTGCACAAATTGTACGAAAATTCAGTTTTCAAATGTATATTTCTTATTCTTATTCAAAAAATCTTATTACACTCTTATTAAATTTATTTAAAAATTCTTATTAAAAAAGCACTGCTTTATAATTTTTATTATACTGAATAATTTCCGACAAACGTAAACTGCTGGTTTTTTGGGCTTGGGGCAATTTGAGAACCGTGCTTCGTTTGAAGATTCGTTAGCGAGTATAGAAATCCGGGAAGCAGCTATTCGTTGCTCGCCTTTGGTGGAACAGCCTTCAATAACGTTATCATTTTTGTTCACCCTTTTTCGCCCTCGCCAGTCGTATTAATTGGGATCGCCACGGTGTACCTGGCGACAAGCTCAACCGCCGCGGAAGACCAGTACAATCCGAATCTCGACTTAGAGTATAAGGATGCATTCGATCAGGTGACTCGTGGTGCATGGAGCTTCGCCGTAAATTTCTACAAGGTACGAGATGGTCGTTTGAGATCCTGCCAGATCCGAGTGGGAGAAATATACTTTCAATATTTTTCAAAAATTTTCGATATATTTTTCAAAATTTCAATATTTTTCAAATTTTTTAAATGTTTTTCGAAAAAGTTTGAATATTTTTCAAAAACTCAATATCTTTCAAAAAATTTCAATATTTAAAAAAAAATTTAATATTTTGCAAAAATATTAATTTAATTATTATTTAAATTATTAATTAAATTAATTATTAATTAAATTTAATTATTAATTATTATTAAAATAAAAAAATTAAATTTAATATTTTTCAATATTAAACAAAAAAAATCATTTTTCTTTCTATTTTCAATATTTTTCACAAATTTTCCATATTTTCCAAAAACGTTCGATAAATTTCAATAGTTTCGAGAAAAACGCAAAAAAGTTGACGTTCCACAAGAACCTCCACAACTCTTCCAATTGTTGGAATTTTTGCAAAATCTTCGTTGCAAATGAAACTCAAGGCTCTGCGTCGTGAAACAAGGCCATGAGAGAATCATATTTTTTTTTTTAACTTCGCGTTCATGCAAACCATTTAACAATTATTTAAAGATATGTCAGAGGATACGTTGACCGTTTGCCTTTCTCGTTGATTCCGGCAGAACGTGAGCAAAGCGACGGACGGAAGTTTCGTCACCGCACCCTTAAGCGTATCGGTCGCGTTGGCGATGGCGACTCACGGTGCGGAAGGGAACACGCAGACGGAGTTGCTAAATATTTTGGGACTACCGAATACTTCCACGAGCACCGTTACGATAGGCTACGAGCAACTGATCAATCGTATCAAGGTAAGACTTGTGCTCGATTATGAGCACCGGTTGCACGCCAAAATCACCTCGACACGCGCCTCTCGATCATTATCGTGCAATAACGACGAAGATCACATTTTCGGATTCCCTTTGCACAGGATGACGAAAACTCCACGGTGCGTGTCGTGAACGAAGTGAATGATCTGGCGAATGGTCCACAGCCGAAGGATAACTTTTTCACAACAAACAAGGAACGTACTTGCGCGATACGGCAGGAGCTGGGCCACAATTACACTGAGTACACGTGGACGAGGATGGTGGAACAATGGATCCGTGATCAAAGGAATGGGGAAACCCTGGATATTGTTGGGCTAAGTAAGTGGTTCTCTGTCTCTCCCTCCCTCCGGCCCAAAATTCAAGGACCCCTTACTTCGGGCGGACACTTAAATATTTTGATGCCCACAATGAATTTTTTTCACCATATTTGAATAACCAAATTACAATCATGGACGTTGAACAGTTAGCAGTCAAGAAGTTCTAGTGTTAATTTTAATTGAAGACGACTTCAATTGAACGAAATTTCTGGGTCACAAAACAAAAAATTAGAGCCATATATATATAATAGAATTAATTATTCAATTGTTTTGTTTAATATTATGAAACAACACATTTAATAAAATTAAAAAAAATATATATATATATATATATATATATATATATTTCTTTAATTAGATTAAACGTCGTTCAAGGTCCATGATTGTGATTTGGTTATGTAAAAATGGTCAAAAAAATGCATCCGCCCGAAGTAAGCGGTTCTTGAATTTTTCGATTTTTTTCAAACGTTAATCGCTCGGAAAGCACAAATACCTATACTTCCACTGCGGGTGATAGCTTGAAAATTTCCTACATATAATCCCGTATTTTTGGGATTTTTTCAGATTTTTAAATCGGCGAGTTTTTTTTTGGAAAATACTTTTTTTTGACTGAGGGTTGTTAAAAAAAATGTAAAATAAAAATCAGGGTGTCTTTTACAGTCAATGGGATCAGATAAAAAAGCATAAATCAAATTGGCGGGGGACTCATATATGTATATATATGAGTATATATACGAGATAAACTTTTCAAATTGAATTCATACGAACCCAATCAGACCCAAACAGATTTGATTTAATTTTATACAAATTTAAATAAAAATTATTTAAAAAATACGCACGCACGTTGAAATTGCTAAATATCAAAACTTCATCTCTAAAACGGACCTTATGATTTTGCTACATCGCAGTAACCCTTACAGGGCACGACAAAACGATTTATGTGCCTCTCAACGTCAGCATAGCTCATTCAAGAGTGTAAACGATAAGATCAAAATCTGCCAGCTAAGAATCTACTAAAAATAAAATAAATCAGGATAGCAAGGTATGAGGCTTCCGTTTCTCTTCGTAGTTCCGATTTAACGAGCGTGTCGAGGCGCGATCTATAGCGCTACAAGAGAGCATGAGTTATATATTTTTTTCGTCACACAGGCGAAATCACCTTTAACCCAATGCTGGTTCTCACGAGCGCGTTTTACTTCGGGGGTGGCTGGGACAGGCACTTCGACGATGCCTTGACGGAAAGGCGTCGCTTCTGGTACCAGGGGGTGATTCTTGGCGACACAACGATGATGTACGCGCGTCGGATTTATCGTTATGGTAAACTTCCGGAACTCAAGTCGAGTTTCGTCGAACTGCCATATCAGGTGAGAGCGCACATTTGACGAATGAAAAAAATGAGCGAGAGAGAGAGAGAGAGAGAGAGAGAGAGAGAGAGAGAGAGAGAGAGAGAGAGAGAGAGAGAGAGAGAGAGAGAGAGAGAGAGAGAGAGAGAGAGAGAGAGAGAGAGAGAGAGAGAGAGAGAGAGAGAGAGAGAGAGAGAGAGAGAGAGAGAGAGAGAGAGAGAGAGAGAGAGAGAGAGAGAGAGAACATTATGTAGAAAAGTTGCCATTTTGAAAAAGCGATGACAATGTTCACGCTCGATTTGAGAGGTGTGGAGAGCCTGAGACAACGAAGGAGTGAAAGGACCTTAAGGGTCCTTTCACTCCGCCTACTGCGTCAACGCGAAAATCAGTGTTATTTAAAAAAGCTAATTTTGAAAGCATAAGTAAGATGATTGAAAAATGTTTTGGATGTTTATTTGTATGTACATCAACAAAGTTCTGTGCCAAATTTCATAAAAAAACTATTATTGATTGAAGAAGATATAAACAATGTCGTGGAGAGCGTTTCAACGTGAGAGCCTCGACGGGGTGGTTGATTTTAGGCACCCGGTTTGCCTAAAACTTGGCATCGGTTTGGCTAAGACCTGACCGATATTTTCTTTGTTATCGTATGTCAATCGCCGAAAATAAAACTTTGATATTTTAGTCGATTTTTTACGAACGATGAACTCGTTATTGTTAAAAACTAATGAAAAAAAATATTGAGAAAAACGTCGGTCAAGTCTAAACTACTATTACACTGAATAAGTGTACGAAATTTGAAGTCAGTCCGTTCATTAGATGTCGAGAAATCGTGTACACCGTTTTGAAAAACATAGATTCGATAAAAACACGTTTAAAGTTTTACGAGCAGTTCTATCGTCATAATCATAAGTTTATCTTCAATCTACGATCCCTGCAGCATATGTTGGACCTTCCCCTCCGATTTGAGTTGTCTCAACGACCGTTCGTCATCTTCCCAGTAGCCAAACCCCTTAATTATTTTTCAAACAAGATGAACATTTTGTTCATAATGTTCGAATAATTCGTTCCGAAAATACAAGATCCTTCCAAACAACGCATGCTGTTCGAAGAAGGACGGAGACGTGTCCTGACGTTGGCTACATTCGATTACTGTTATCAGTTTTTTTCATCTTTTTCCTTTGCAATACCCCCCCCCCCCCCCCCCCCCCAAGGGTCCTAACATTGGTAACAAACGCCGACATATGGAAGCGCCGCTTAATTGTATCATTTACACTCCTTCGCAGAGCAATTCTACCAAAAACGCTACCAGCATGTTCATCATACTTCCGGATAAAAAGGACGGTATCATGTATTTAGAGGAGAATTTGGACAAGCTTTCCCTGGACAAACTCTTCCAAAGCACTTACAAGATTGTCGATCTTTACATGCCCAAATTCAAAATCGAGAATTATCTCTGGCTCGAAGGAATACTGCAGAAGGTTAGTCCTCTCTGGTCGGATTTATTCGATCCCAAAGACTTAGATATATTTTTTTTTTGCCACGAAACACGTGTACTATGAGTAAGCGAAAAAAAAGGAGGCCATTGACATTGCGTCATCTATAATTTCGCAGATGGGCTTGACTGATATGTTCACGAGCACTGCCAACTTCGACAAAATCAGCGCGGAGCACGAGTTTATCGGGCGTGCGGTTGGACACGCGGCGGTCCTCGACGCCAGCTCTACGGGTACCAACCTCGGCATGTCCCTCTGGCGTGAGTATCTTCAAGCTTACTTCACATGACTGGGGATGCCCGCAATTTCCAGCGTTAACCAGGGCTTAATTGTTCGCAATAAGGCCGCAAATATAAAACTTTTTGTCCCCGATGGTATTAGTTATGAAATTATGGAATAAAAAAATTCGCGAGCTTCAGACACGGATAATATCGGCGCTCCGATGCAATGAGCCAAACTACATACGGTTTCAGTACGATTTCAGTCAAACGTATGAAGATTTAGAGGAATTCCCTTCAGGATTTCCCTTCTTCTTACCTCCGTTGATTATAGCTTAAAAACTGGAAATGAAAACAAAATTTAAATGGCGTCCGGATAACAAAAAAGTTGGAAAAATTCCGGTAATTTGTCATCGTACAATTGTAAAAAAATGTTTGTTTTCAATTGCACGTTAAGTATAGTCAATGGGTTCTAGAATTTTTCAACGTGTAAATTTCGGTTTTATATGTCAAGCGATTTTCGAGATATCGTAAGCGGATGTGACACACTTCGCCTCATTGTTAGGAATAAATCGCGATAATTTTTCTTTTTCTTCAACGCCTTAACTCGAGGCCTTGTTATGAACGATCAAACACAGAGGAATTTGAAAAATTTCAACTTCCCTAATCCCCCCCCCATCACCCAAGATCTTTATTTTTCTGGGGAAAAAAATTCCCTTTCCCCAGAGAAACGAATTCGTTCGGTTGAAATCTCGAAAATGAATTATGCCGACCTAACTGTCTCGTTCCAGGCATGGTCCCTCCGACGTATCGCGACCTACCGGGGAACGAATACTTCAATACTATTCACAACGAGCCTATACAATTCGTGGCGGAGCATCCTTTCATCGCTGTCGTAGCGACTCGAGGTGAAAATCCCGTCGCCCTCTTGACCGCCCGATTTGTAGGACATTAGTACTATCCCGTTGCTCGTTACTCTCCGAGTGCCCCCGAAGAGACGCGCCAATTCCATCCTCGCCGCCATCTTGGTATCTTTAAGGCTCCAGTGCAACGCTAGGATCGCCGCCATATTGAGACCTCACAGAGGGATGAAGTTGTCGTCTCACCAGTTCTAGGACTTTAGTTTCTCTGCGCAACCAAGCCGGCCGCGAGACTTTTGAATCGTCCGCCGCAGTTGCGCCGGAACCGGATACGCGGGCTGCGTAACGAAAAACAAGCGATACTTTATTATTTATTAATGTTTATATTCGAAAAAAAAACGAATGGACCCTTCGATAGAAATAAAACGTTGGAAATAAAACCGAAACAAAACGTGCCTACGATGAAATGATAAAATTCTCCCGAACAATTACGAAAGACGCACGATCCGAATGAACACGTATGTCACCGTATCACGTGACTCGGATCCGAATTACGTATATACAGCACCTGTATATACCGATCGCAAGTGTCACGCAGGCTAGAATTTTTTGTTTCACAATGCTATAATGCGACAGGTACGAGAGGTGCGATCGAGCCTACTCTCGTATCTCGATTCGTGTTGACTCAAAGAAACATGTTTCTAATTTTTTTTTCTCCAATCAATCGAAGACAAGCGTTGGTGACGATCTATCCTGCACGTAATCAAATGTGACACACGCCCGGTACGAGAGAGTCACAGCAGTGCCAAAGTTGGGAAAAAAGAAATGGCGGACCTAAACAAAGAGTTGAACGAGTATCTTCTCAGCAATAAAAATGACAAGCAGTACAAATTACCTGCGATTACGATACCAAAATCACCGTTGGCAAAGTGGTTCGGAGCCCGGGAAAATTCCGAGAGCGACGAGGCAAACTGGTATCAAGAGAGCAAACGGGAATGTTGTCCCACAATGGTTCGTATCCCTAACCTCAAACGTCAAACTGTCAAGTACGGTGTCTTCGCGATGTGAGAAAAAAAAAGTCGTATGATATTCTTTCTTTTGCCCACAATGAATGTTTATTACCGTTGGATTGTCGGTTGAATGGGAGAGAATAAAAATTGAAACTGGTGGATGTTTGCTTTAGACGAGAATGCAAAGATTGACCGCCTTCGCCTTGTGCTGCTTCATGGGGATACTCTGTTTTTGTCTGTCGGCGATGTACATACCGGTGTTGCTGCTGAAAGCGAGAAAATTTGCTCTGCTCTATTCGCTGGGCAGCCTTTTTTTCCTGATGAGGTACGTGCGCCTTGAGTGTGTTTAGGAGAGCTTCGAGGCTCCGTGGGAGCAGTCCGGTGTCGAGTTGAAGCATGAGGGGCTCGGTAAACACAGGGCACGAAAATGGGTCAATTTTCAAAAAAAAATGTTAAGAAAGTATCGCAATGACAATGTCGGCATCTCACAGACGATTAAGGTATTCCTTTCACGTAGCCGAATATTTAACAATTAACTAATTTTTGTCTATAATCAGGGAAAAATGTATCCCGGTATACTGATCAAATTCCAAGCCAAGTTACCGAACTTGTTACGAACGATTACGACTAGGGATCGTCTCATTTATACGACACTTTATGGAGACAACACACTGGCCATATTTCTATGTAATAATTTAAACACAACATTTCGTAACGACAATGAAAAAAGGAATTTCCCGGAGAGTTTGAAAAAAATATTAATAATCCCACTTGGAAAAGTGTGATTAGCAGAAAAATTTCCGTAGCTGCAAGGTTTCAGAGAAAATGCAAACATGTCATGGGGTTGAAGTTTGCACCGTTGGAATCCAACGATTTTTTTTAAGTTCCTATTTTCATTATCATTTTAAATTATCTTTAGCAGATTTGCCGTAGACGGCTAAATAAGCAACCTGAAAAACGTTTGCATGAATTTTGTAGGTTACACCTACCAAGAGAAATCGAAAAAAAAAATCCTTTTTGTTGCGTTCCAACGATGCAACCTTCGTCATAAAACTTCTAAATGTACTAAAATTGTGCTTAATTTTTTGTTCCAGTTCATCCTTAGGTGTAATAATTGATTGTGACTTATTTTTATTGAGCACTACTGTAATTCACCAGTAACGTAATTACCAGTAAAACACCACACTTATTGTTATTTAAAGAAGCTAAGGTCATTTGGAATGAAATATAGAAAAATGTATTTTCAATATAATAATAAAAGTTTCATACGACCGGATACTTTTTTAATGATGAAGTTGGCATTGTTGTTGAAACACAACAAAAGTTCATTTTTCTTCTGCTGCTCACATTTTTTTGCCGATTAAGGTCACGAAATCACTGAAGTCGTTTTTCTTATCGTGATTAGATATTCACTACTTCAATGGATAACAGAAAATCGCTTATGATAAAAATGGAGGAATTAAAAGAATAAAAACGGACTTTCGTGGCATTCCAACGTTGCAAACTTTAGAGCCATCTGTTATTAATTTTGGAAGTTAGGAAAATTACAAGCTGCAAAAAAAAATTGGACTTTCGACGAAAAAAACAACTTCAATAATTTATTAACAAATGGATGAACAGATCGAAAAATCATTCGGTTAAACGATAAAAATGTTGGAAACTTTGCTCTGTCCGAATTTTAAGTGGCTCGGACTCGTAAATTTTGCGATACGACTTGTACTGTTTCATTAAACGTAATATCGAGAAAAAGGCAAAAAAAAAACGTAAATCGTCACATCGCTCTCAATTTGTGGATTTTTTCACAAAATCTTCGTTGCAGACGAAAGTTAAGATCCTACGCTATGAAATTATGTATTGAAAAAAATGGTATTGAAGTTTGCGTCGTTGGAACGCAACAAAACCTTCGTCGTTTGAACTTTTTTGACAAATTTGGCCTACCAAGAACTCTGGCGTTTTAATTTAAGATTTTCATCAGAAGCCTGCAGCCCAAATTTGCAGGATAAGACTTTGGATGATGAAGAAAATGGAAAAGGAAACAAATTAAAAAGAATTTTTGTTGAGTTTCAACGACGCAAACTTGAACATCGTTTAAAAAAATCGTTTTTTTATTAATTTCAAGTAAGAAACTCTTTTGTGTCACTATCAACTTGAAAAAGTATAACATTAGCGATGATTATTATGAAAAAAACTGCCTCAGTGAATGTTTTATGCAACTCAGAATGAAATTCTGTCTCATTTAAAATTATGCCTATTTATGTTCATGTCACGAGATTACTTATTATTATTCTTTATTAACATTAGGTGTTGCCGAAATACGGCGACTTCTCGGACATTGAGACTGGCGGCAGTGCTCTCCATACGCCAGCGAAGATTCGTGATCTTTTATCAAACTTTGATGGTTCAATATTTAATATACATGGTCTACGATGGGCAAGATCGGTTTTTTCTTTTCCAAATGTTTACCACCGTATACTTTGCGTTAATCCGTTTTTAGGAATGGTTTACCTTGACGCTAAATAGCAACAGAAAAATACGTCGATCGTAGTGTGAATGTCTTGCCTATCTAACCGCCCGTAAAATTACATACATTAAACTATCTTATCTCTGGTGTTTCGTGGTGGGAAAATTTTTAAAAATCCGTTGACTCAGTACAGTCCAGACCAGCGGTTCTCAAACTTTTTTAGCGACGGAACCCTTTTGAAACACTAAACATTTTACACAACCCTAAAATAAGTAAAACCTGGTTTTATGTTCATATTTTAATGAAAATCATACAAAAATAGGTACTTTACATAACAATGTATTCATTCCACGGTAAATTGATGAAATGGTTCCCATTTATTGGGAGGCATGAAATTGTTTTTATTTTTCGGCGAAGCCCTAGCAGAGGTCTAGCGGAGCTCCAGGGCCGAGGAGACTTTCAGTGTGGTGGGTCTGGACAATAACAGATATATTTGATTTCAATCTTGGATTGTGCCCAACACTCTAACCTTCTTAAGCGCGGCTGAATTCGTGATCTCTCATAAGACACAGAAATGACTTATTTCTCTTAGATTCTCTTAGATTGAGAAATTGTTTTTTTTTTTTTCTTTTTCGCAAACGATACAGCGAAACGTTTATCAACCGTGTCTGTGTCTAAAAAAACCGCACTATCGAACACTCATGAGAGCGCTTGTTTGATTTCAGCTTTTGTTTTCTGTGGGGACCGATGAGTTATCTCAAGTCTCTCCTAACGGCGGAGAGAAGATGTTTCGCGCTTTCTTACCTCGCGACGCTCGTCGGTACGCTCTACTTCGCCCTGCATCTTCAGTCGACACCTATGACGGTACTCTGCGCGGTTCTCCAAATAATCGCCATGCTGTGGTTCCTGGCTAGTTCCATACCCGGTGGTACCACCGGACTTATGTTCTTCACGCGACTTTTCAAATCGTCGGTCAGTCCAACTTTGCCGGTGTGATGGCAGTTTTGAACCGTCGCCTGACTCGAAAAACAGTTTCACGTTCCAAGGGCGTCGACGAGCCGCTCTTATGTTCGGAGGGTACGAGAGAGTGGCTTGGTTCGTTCGGTAGTGCGAAAAAGGCGACGAGCAATTTTGTACAAACGATTCTCCACAAGTGTACATATTATAAGATAAGTTTCACATATTCACGGAAGAAAAGATAAACGCAACCTCGAGACGAATAACTGCCATGGTTCAATTGTTACCTCGCATCGATAGGTATTATCTTAGTTGCGCTTTTTCTAGGTTACGTTAATATATCCGGGTGAGGCAGCAACTATTGCAGTAGAAATATTTCCTAACCTATTAGACTCGGGAGTAAACTTTTCCTACAAAAGTTTTATAGTTCGAAGGGGGTCATCGAGTGGGGACGGAGTCCATTCAGGTGGAGGCTCTTCGGGAATTTCAAGGTCACCTCCATTCTTTTAAATGCGATTATGACTGATTTTCTGCAAAATTTTATCGAGGAATGGAAAATAAGTTCGCATACCAAATTTCAATACGATCGATCAAGATTGAGTATGAAAAATTGATAAAAAAAAGACATTTTAACGTTTTTAGTCTAGAAACGATTAGAAAAAGAGTGCAAACATTTGCCTGTAGGAGGTGCTCAAAGTGATGGCCAACACTTTTAATGCACGCTGGCAACAAAATTCGCATTAATTTGTACTGTTTTATTAATCACGTTCGCTTGTATTAACGAATAGACTAATTGAGGTTTCAATGGTTTAATATTAAGTAGAATCCGGGTAAGTCGTACGGCTTTGTACACATTATTTGCAACTGAGAATCTTATCAACTTGTTTTGGAAAGCTGTGAGAAGTTTTTGATTGCATAAATAACATGTGTTCTCTTCAATGAAAAGTACTACGACAGGCGTTCCTTTCGTCAGTGCGTAATTAAATTTTCGGCAAGATGTTTCCTTATCAACGGCAAGGTGATATTATTTCAAGTGACGGAAAATGTAACAAAAATCCAACGCAAGCGGAAATTGTGTGTGCAGAGTATTATCGAACTTTGACCACCTTTTACAGTAGTAAGTGTTTGCGCCGTTTTTTAAATCGTTTTTCGACTAAAACCATCGAAATCCGTGTTTTATCGATTTTTCATTGTAAACCTTGTTCGGCAATCTTGAAATTTGGTGTGCGAACTTGTTTTCAGATACTTGGTGAAATCCTGGAAAAAATAGTGCTTCTATTTTTGAAAAAGCACTCGATGACCTTCGAAAAATGCAACTTTTGCAGGAAAAGTCAGCACGAAGTTAGAACATCATTCCAGCACCTCTAAATTCCGAAACTAATATTTACGTGTGATCAAGAGATGCGGCAGCGTCTTGACGCCAAGTAATAAAAAAAATCGACACCACTGAGCACCACTGAAACTGACGCATACGCCGAGACTCTTTATACAGTAAGATGCGCTTTAGCAGACGACTTTTTAACTTTGAACCGACATGACGCGAAAACGCGGTCACGCGGAAAATCTTACGACATTTTACCAATAAAATTGGTAAAAATTGGTCATCTTTCTATCCGTCTACGCCTACTTGAAGTCTCATAATATTCGGCCGAATTTCCGAACGACTTTTTGAGCACGAAAATTATTTCACATACTGTGTACCTTTTTTTTCTATCTTACTTTTTATTCAGCAACATTTTTTTCTTAGGCTTTATCGATTTTTTCGCCTTGACGCGATTATTGTTACCCTGTATGCGTTTAACTTTAAGAGGCAAGTAGGTTGCATTGTTCTTCTTTCTCTTCTTCTTCTTCTTAACTTCCGGTACATCGTTAGCGAGAGACACGGACTCGTTGCTCCTTTCAGTTCCTTTGTCGTTGGGAGCGGCGCGTTTGTCCGCGAATCTTTTCCTCCCTCGGGGGACCAAATATTTCGGGGCAGTTAGTTTCACATCGTCGTCCTTCCCCACGGCGATGAAGTCTTCGCCCCATTCCTCGCGACTGTCGGACGTTTTTTCCGCCGAATTGGGCGGCACGAATATCCTCTCGTTCCGCGTACTTCTGTACTCGTAGACACTTGTGGACAGGGTGAAACGCGTCTCCGGCGAGGCCTCCTCGTGAGCGCACGATTCTACGGCCTCCATGCGGGGGTGAGAAACTTCTTGGGGCGAAACGGCGGTCTCCGGCGGTGCAACGATTCGAGCGAATTTGGCGATTTCTCGGTGTACCTCGTGAAAGAAGTGGGCCGAGTCTGTAACCTCGCGCTGGGCCGGGACCCAATATATGTTATCATAATGCGTTATTGAGAGAGAAACGGGATATTTTTGCTGCGATCGTCGGAACGAGAAACGAGAATGGTCAAATTATTTTTCCAGTTTTTGTTTAAAGGATTTAGCCATTTAAGGCGACGAAAAATTTTAAGTACGAAAAGAATAACCCTATTCATCCCATCGTAGGTGCTGATACATGTAAATTAGATGAGTCAAAAAAAAAACATTCATTAGCCTTTCCAACAATTTCATTAGGTACGAGAAAAGTTCCCGCCAGATGGAGCTCTCTAACTCGAGGAAAATTCACTCCTCACGTTCAACCTCGAGTTACTCAGAAACGAATTAATATTCTCACTTCCGCTTGAACCATTCAAAGCTGGGGCTTGCAGATTCAAAAAGCTTTTTTTGAATCTCTGTGTCATTGTTTTTACACAAATTGCAGTTATTTGCAGTTAAGTCTGCTAAACCTGCGCGATGTGTTTTATTCCAGTTTATCGTTGGGTATAATAATTGATTGTGACTTATTTTTATTAAACGCCACTGTAATTTACCAATGATTTTTGTTGAAATAATGATGGCGATATTTTTTTTAACGCTTTTTAACGATTTGAGGGTTAACTTTAAGAATCTCCATCACAATTGAAAAAACTTTCCGGCAAATTTTTCCTGCGCGTCAAAAGAAAAAAAGTGATTCTGGTACCAGTTAGACCCGCGACAGAGAGCTTTGATTCGTCTTTTCTTTTGTCTACCCTACAATATTGTTAGAAGCAAGACGCAATTTAGGAAATTTATCCTGTAACTTGTACGAAATTGAAAAGACGTTTTGGGATTTTCCTTGGTACCTTCAGTCCCATAGCGGCGCTTGCGAATCCAACGCCCTCCAGAGTGACTTTCTTCAGGAAGGGAACCATCAAAATTGGTATCCCCTTGTTCCGAGCCATGCTCACGACATGTTCGATCAGCAGGGCTTCCACTCCAGAGTCCAGAAGCACCGAGTCCACTTTTTCCTTCTCCAGATCGCGCGTCACTGCGTTTACACCCAGTGTTACGGATTTTCTGTAACAAAAATAAGTTACATTTGTCGCACGAGCCACTCCGAAGACCGACGCTCAGGGAAACTCACCGAACGTCAATGTCCCCGTTCTTGATGTCCTTAGAATCCAGACGGAGCTTTTCTCTGGCTGCGCGCCGCTCGTCCTTTCCTAATTTCCGCAATTGGGACCAGGGAACGAAAGGTGCACTGCGTCTCAGCTCTGGCAATAACCTGCGTATATTTTCAAACCATCAAACATTTTCGGTGAAGAGGAGAATCATTCGGTTTTTCTACTCACCCGGTCAACAGCTCCTCCAGATGGCATTCCGCGTCTTTATCTAAAATGGGCCTGGCAGAAATTCGACATGACATTGTTATCAGGCATTTTGTCTTATTCGGTCAAACGTTGAACGAAGTTGAGGAGGGTCGGCCGCTTCACCGTCAAATGTCAAAGAATGCTAATGTTTTAGACACAGGTATTGATAGTGAAAATTTAACTCGGAAGTTGCTGTAAGTTCGACCGTACTGTTCTCTAAAGAAAATATTAAAATCGTGATAATTGAGCATAGATTCTCACGAACAATCACGTATTGGGCTGAAATTTTGTTATCAATGAGTGCAGCTAATTGGCAAGAGATATATATGTATATACCTATATAGATTAATAATTTTGTTCTCAAACTCAATTTACTTCTTATCGAACTTTCAAATTTTATTGACGCTTCTACATCTGAGAAAAAAAATCAGTATCTTCTAACATTCATCCGTTCGACCCGTGAGGGCAGGCACAAAGTCAATATAACCTCACAACCATTCGAACAAAACGAAGTATCAGACTGTATAATTGGGCAACGCAGGGCTTGACGATTTTCTTTCACCAGAAATATTATTCAATTCTGAAAAATCTTCGTTTGAAAATTGCGGCTATCCTTCTCGCACCCGCTAAGTGCATCTTTTCTCCTCGAATTTAAGTACGCAATCAACATAACCTCAATGTTCGAACTGAGTTTCCTTGTAGATGGTTGTTTTTTTCAATAAAAACAAAGCAACATGCCCAGGAGAATTCACTGACGTAGAGCTTAACGATTTTCATTTGCCCTAAATATGATTTACTTCTGAGATATCTTTGATAGAAAGTTTCAACTATCTCTCTCGCATCCCCACGTCACATAAAAATACCATTGAGTATCGAAGGGCCGTGCGAGGACGTTTCTGAGTCCCTTGACTGGCCCTTTCTTCGCAGACGTTTTCTTCATCTGCTTCTGTTGTTTCTTCACTTGCGAGACATTCATCGTACAGCGGCGCCCTATTTATTTCGATTCACTCAAGATATTTACGACACTCGAGGTATTTGCATCGCGAGCTTCAGAATTGACATTTCCGAGTCTCTATATGCAGAGAGAGAGAGAGAGAGAGAGAGAACGAAAGCTAACCGACACGTGCGTTTCGTAATAGCAAACCTCCACAAAAGGTGTCGCGATGCAAATGAGAGAAATATCGCGCGAATCTCACGTCCAAACGTGACACGAAACGGCCTCGCGTCTATTCATAGTTTTCCCTCGATTAGGCACCTTCTACCGAATAACAAACATCTCGTTGTTGGCCGAGGAATTTACAAACGCGAGAGGTTATGTTCACCGTTGCAATTGACGGAGACTGTATAGCCGGGGGGCTGTAAAGCAAGTTTAAGGCGAGTAGAAAGTGTGCCGAGTGCGGATTGGCTATCCCAGTAGCGAGGGAGCTCGCTATTGGCTGTGGTCGAAAATTGCTGCTAGTACACTCATACGTTTTTATCGATGTCAAATGATTACGAACGCGATTTGTCACGTACATGAGATTGAAGATGTTTTGAAAAAATTGCCACTCGCGACGCTAGTCGCGCGGTCTACGAATTGAAACAAATCGTGACAATTTTTGACACTTTGGATCGTATGTAGGTTCGAGCAATACGACGATGAGCTATTTGCTCGCTCATCGTCTCATTACTATCAGTTTTGCAATAAAATAAATCGAGTGTGAGTCAATCCTTGATAAACAAAATAAAAACGCGAAATTTCCGGAGCGAAGCCAACATTGCATCGGACTCTGTCGCGCCTTTCAGCGAAGCACGAAATTGTTACGTAGCCAAGGCGCGTTGTATTGCTCTGAGGACCGCTCGTCCCTGTAAAGAATTAGTCGAATTGCCCTTGCGTGTGTGACACTTAACCTCTTTTCGCTTTCCTTTTTTAACCATTGTCCGTCGTATATAGTGTACAAGGTTACTGACCTTGGCGGCTCCGCGGGGGAAAAGGAGGGGGGGGGGCGCGCACGCGGCTCGGCGTGAACGTCGCCGACCTGCGACCGCTCCTGCTTGATGTTTATCCAGTGTACGCTAGATAGCTTTCTAAACGGCTTCGTGATTTTTTTGACGTTCGCGCACACACCGTGTCCGGACCTTATGACGGAAACATGTCTTTCCGTGCGGGGATTGACAATAATATGGAATTCGTGATGAAGAGTCTTTTGGCCGGTGGTAAGTGACACATTGTCCATCGCGCTTTTCATTTTGTGATCATTGTCCAATAAGCGAAAAGTCGCTCGTCGCGGGAATGAGATACACGTAGCGACGGTTTTGAATCGGGCGCGTTCAGACAAATGGGAAAAATGCATACGCGCATAAATATTTGTTCTCATGGTGGAGAGCGAAATTTTCATCTCGTCGCGGCGTGTACGAGGATGGAAATTCAATATGCGAAAAATAAAAAGTTATGTAAATTGGAAACCGTTTTGTTATCTCACGAACGTGCAGGATTGTTTGCATTTTATCTTTTTACCGATTATCTACTCGTTGGCGTTGGTAAAAGTTCGAAAGTGCATCGGATTACCCGGAAAAATAGATTCTTTTCATACCAGAACGCTCAGTGGCGCCAAAAATTTGAGAATTCAAATTCGTTGCTGCTGGACTGAAAACTTCACAAACTTCTTTTTTTTATTTTGGAGGTGGAGGATGATAAATTTACTGTGAATTTGGCCAATAAATTAATGACGTATAAACGTCCAAACCCAAACAATCTTACGCAACGATTTCCCATTATTACATCAGTAATGATACGTTAGGCGTAAGTTTGAAGCTTCATTTGGATTATGCATTTGTAACTTTAATGTCTATCCCAAACAACCCAAACAATTTTACGCCACAATATCTCATTATTATATCAATAATGATGTAGTGATGGAAAATCGTTTCATAAGATTGTTTGGGTTAGATATTAAAGTTACAAATGCATAACCCAAGTGAAGCTTTAAACTTACCGGTAATGCAATTGAATTTATAATAAAATCTACCAAAAGTTTCAGACTTCAAACTTACTGTAACTGGACTAGAAAGTCTACAAATGGTTCTTTTTTTTCTCAATTCTGGAGGTGGAGGACGATAAATTTACACACAATTTGGCCAACAAAATAATGGTGTTTATTGATGTTATGATGGAAAATTGTTGCGTAACATTGGTTGGGTTTTGTTTGGGTTAGAAATCAAAGTTTCAAATGTACGACCCAAACGAAGCCTTAAACTTACCGGTAATAAATTCATATTAAAGTCCATCAAAAATTTCAGAATTTAAAGTTAGTGCTATTGGACTGGGAAGTTCGCAAACTGTTCCTTTGTCTTTCAATTCTGGAGGTGGCCAATGTTGAATTTAATGACATTAAAGTTTGCATCTTAGAGTGCAACGATTCTGTTTTATTTTCATTTTTCATTCTTTCATCTTCATCATTATCCAAAGCCTTTTTTGATGATTGAAGTAATCTCTCGCATATAAAAATACGTGAAAACGTTCGAACGATTTTCAAACCCTACATCGGTTGCAAAAATGGACCAATTAAAAATAATCAATTTCTGTTACATTCCAAAGATGCAAACTCCGATGTCATTAAATTGACTGAGAATTTGGCTGGAAAAGTAATTAGGTTTATTGATGTTATAATGGAAAATTATTAGGTACGATTGTTTGGTTAGTTACAAATGTACAGCCCAAACAAACCTGAACTTATGGGTGACAATCGAATTTATAACCAACATTAAAGGTGTAACATCAAGACGAAACACGAATTCATGACTTTATTAAACAATACTGATTTTTCATTGAATTTCTTATGCATTTCTTTTGCATGACAGCAACTATGCGATAATAACTTCATCACTGATAAAAGCAACGACCAGAGCTTGAATCGTATATTTCCGTACAGTCGTTACATAGAATTGTAAAGATCGATTCACACGGTGGTGGGACTCTCATTATCGTTGAGCCAGTACACCACGATTGCTGCCCAGCCGCTGGATGCAACGGATATAAAAATGAGAGATTTTTGTTTACTCGCACAGGTGTAGCCGGCATGTGCTCCAAGACGACGGTAGCTCCGTTGGACAGAATAAAAATATTGCTGCAGGCCCACAGTGTCCATTACAAGCATCTGGGTAAGGAGGAAACTCGTTTTTCTTTTCATTTGCTAAATTGATAAAAAAGTAAATCCGTTTGGTATACTCGGCCTGTCTTCGTTGCAGGAGTCTTCTCAGGCTTGAAGGAAATAATTGAGCGGGAAAAATTCCTCGCCCTGTACAAGGGAAACTTCGCCCAGATGATAAGAATTTTCCCTTATGCGGCGACGCAATTCACAGTCTTCGAACTTTACAAGAAGGTGAACGAACTAAGCTGCCGTGTAGACACGAGGTCTCACGTGTAGTCGCACGGTGGAGTAAAAAATAATTTTCTTCGCAGTTACTGGGAAGCCTGTTCGGCAAAAATGCACACATCGACAAGTTCATAGCTGGTTCGGGTGCGGGTGTAACCGCAGTGCTGTTGACGTATCCACTGGACACGATAAGGGCTCGTCTAGCCTTTCAAGTCACCGGCGAGCACATCTATACCGGAATAGCCCATACAGCAGTCACCATCTTCAAAGACGTACCTATCTTCTAGCTCGTTACCAAATGCAAAGCAAAAACCTTCTCCCCCATTCGACCAAGTTTCACGTCGCGGTGCAAAATGCGTTGTTGAACATGGTATTGAAACTTGCATCGTTGGACTGCCGCGACAATATACTTTTTTCGTACTGCTGATTTTTTTCTTCACATTTTTGGACTGCAAAAATTACTGAAACTTTATCGAGAATCTTCATTTAAAATCTATAACCAAAGATTGCAAAAAAATGTTATAGATGATGAAAATGAAGTAATGAAGAAAATCGAGAAGGATTCTCGCTGCATTCCAACGATGCAAACCTCAGCACCGTTTGTTAGGCTCCCATTACCCACGCGATTGATTATTGCCAAAAGATCGCATCCTGCTCGATGTCTGGTTTTTTTAACACAAAGTCGCGAAATGTGAATTTTTAAATTCCTCGTTTGTGTAGAATTAATTATATTCAAAGTAAATCTCAAAATTCCGTCCCCCCGTGCTAATAATTTTTTTTAAATCCCATTCACGTACCCGCAGTAATTTTCTCATTCCCGTGACATTTTGTTCCCTTATTTTCTTTCGTCGCATCATACACACCGGCCGCTTTTGTATTTCCATTCAGGAGGGCGGAGTGAGGGCCCTGTATCGTGGATTTCTTCCGTCGATCATCGGCATGATACCTTACGCGGGATTCTCGTTCTACTCGTTCGAAAAATTGAAATACCTCTCGATGAGATACGCACCGAATTTACTCTGCAACGATTGCCCGAGAAACACCGGTGAGAATTTCTTTTTGCGGCTCGAGTATGTATCGCACGTACGATTCTGAGCATCGTCGCGACCGTGAGTTTCGGCACGGCGGAGATAATCGGATAAGCTGAGGCAATGACTGATTACGATTTAGCCTACACATTTTTGTCTTAATGCCAATTTCGGGTATCTGTGTACATATTTGATCGTGATAAGTCGTACAGATGCACACGCGTGTGTACATATAATAAATAAATAAATAAACATACTTATGTACGTGGGTATAATAATTCTCGAGCCGCATTGAGAATTGGTTTATATATCTTTTCAAAACGAGTTTTTTTGACAAAAAATAGCGGATTCCGCTGACCAGTCTCTTGAAATTGTTCGATTCGGACTGCTCAACCGTTCGTGAAAAAAAGTAGACAAAATCACTTTTCCTTAACAAAAAGTGTTGAAAAAGGAGATACTGACGTTCAGATTGGAGCAACGTGGAAAAGAAGGATATCGTGTTAGAAAGTAGCTTCGTAGATGAAACCATTAGAAATTAATGATGTTGAAGTTTGCATCGTTAAATGCGACGAAAATGAATCCATTTTCATTGATAACATTTCTTATTGGCCGAACGTTTTTTGGTATTTTTATTTTAGATTTACAACCTCAAGTTGCACAAAAGGTTTCGAATAATAATAATAACGAAGAGATAAAAAAAATCGTTGCATTTCAACGACGCAAGCTTCAACGTCGTGGAAATTATCAGGGTAGTAGGGGAAAAAGAAACGTACGGAGAAATGTAAATTTTATGTTTTTTAACAGGCGGTCTCGTGTTGACACTGCCGGCGAAGTTGCTCTGCGGTGGAATCGCCGGTGCCGTGGCTCAAAGTTTTTCCTATCCTTTGGACGTCACTAGAAGACGAATGCAATTAGCGATGATGAATCCGGCTACGCACAAATACGGGCAAGTCGAATAATTCGTAATAACGAAGTAACGATTGCAGTGGATATTGGAAAACATTACCCGAAAGGGAGGGAAAAGAAAAAAGAATATTCAATGCGAAAAGTACATTTTATTCGGGAAATATTGCAAAAGTAAATTGAAGAGCAAAAAATCGAAAAACTTGTTCATAGAATATACCAATTTTTTTAGTGACCTTAAGGGGCTATAAATACCTATAGGCCCGAAAAAAATGCCAAAATCAGAATTTTCGTCTGACCAACAGTTGGTAAAAAAGGAACGTGTTTTCTTTAACGCAAAAGTACAAATATTGAGAGTAAATTTACAGGATCGAAAGAACGATGTATAAATGTTGACTCTTCTCCGAACGAGGAAAAGTAACTGGGAAAATCCCTTCGATTGACGTTTCAATAAAATTGTCGTCTTTATTTTCAACGTTCGTTTTTCCCCAGGTCCGGTATGCTGTCGACGATGAAGCTGATACACGCGGAAAACGGTGTAGTGCGCGGCCTCTATCGGGGAATGAGTATTAATTATCTTCGCGCTATTCCGATGGTCGCAGTGAGTTTTACGACCTACGAGCTCATGAAGCAAGTTCTCGATTTAGATACCGGAATGAAGATTTGAGTACAAAATCGCGCTCATAATCAACTAGGGAGTTGCAACTCTTTCGAGGCTGTTTTTTTTTACAGTCGAAAGGACGAGACTGTTTTTCGCGCGAGAAAAATAGAAGAAAATCTCGTCGAAGACTGTCGTCCACTTTTGCAAACAAAAATATTTATGTTAAGGACAAGGGCAAAAACTGACATGTCGTTAATTCAAGCGGGCATACTCTATTTATTCTTCAATTTGTGTTCATTCGTTTTGCCATTGCGTACTTTTGCCCCGTTACCGCGTGCGATTGAATCTCGTTTTTGTTTCTACGAGTTACATTTGTCGCGTCAAGGGCTCGTCCTTCCACTGTTTTCACGTTACTCGGATCAACTTCCAACGGAAGTTATCTACGTTTAGATAAATTGAAAGGTGAAAGCCTTAACTTAGTCGTAGTTTTGGTTGAATTGTTGACTCTACACACTGGATATTCTTTAATCGTAACTTATTTGGGGCTGTAAACCTTAGGCCAAAATATTTAGTTAGCCTAGACCAATAATTTGGCACATTCCAAGTTGTACGCGGCGCACTTCCGGTTGCTCGGTTACCGTCCATGTTTTTTTTTCTGCCCTCGCGTCCTCAAGAGCGACGATCGTTTTTTGTTCAATTGTGAGAGAGACAATCCGTTATTTTAAAGAATAAAAAAACAATCGAGCTCTTGCAACTAGTGAAAAATAAATGAATATCTTACGAGTGCATTGAATCGAGGGAAGATAACGACGACGAAGTCCTACCGGAAGTGCAACGTAGGTGGCGTCAAATGGCCTCGTATTTAGACTAATTTGTTTATTGTTGCTAAACCATTGATCGTATAGTATGTTCATGTACAAACAACGATGCACGTGCATACTCCAAACGATATATACATATACCTATAACGATCCGAAACCCAATGAGATTATTTCATCTCCTCAATGCCCATTCTACCGTTCCCAATATACTCTACGAATAAATGCCAAATTTCGTCTTAACATTGCGAAACTCGACCGAGACGTTCACGCTTTCGATTCTTTTGTTTTATGGCACATTCACAAAGATTGGGAAATAATTATTCCCCGATCTTTGTTCGTGATCACGAGCATGGACGGCTTTTACGAAACGACCTTGACTCGTCGAATGAGAACCGACGTTCCAGACGAAACGCACTGCGCAAGTGGGTCGCACTTTCACCGGAAACTACGTACGATGAATAACCCGAGCATTTCTTGCCGTTTCGACAATTTTCTTTTCTTTTCAAACCGTATGAACGTATTATTATTTCTGTTCCTTCACGTGCGCTTGCAGGCTTTTACGAGCCCGCTCCTTTCACTTTTACCCTACACTTGCCATTGGACTGGGAAGTTCACAAAATTTTTATTTTTTGCAAAGTACCCACTAAGGCAAGTCGTTTCCGAAAGCAGCTCAGCGGTCACCCATCCGAGTATCGGCCGAGGCGAAGCATCACGACGAATCATCGCTCGTCTAGTCTTTGGTGACGCAATAATTTATTCGATTCCTCGCGTCCTCTGGTTTTCCCCCTCGTTTCCTTTTTACTTCGCGCTATCGTTTATTTCGCGAAGTCCACGAGAGTCGCCGCGCGAACGATTTATCGATACAAAAGAAATGGAAACTATGCGTAGAATTGATCCAAATACAATCACGTTTATTCCAAGTTTTCTTTTATTTTTTTGCGCTTGGGCGACATTAATATCCACGTGAACGAAGCCACTTTGTTTTTTAAGCTTCGCAAACGAAATTTCGAAATACATCGACGTGATGTTTTTTCAAATTTTTTTCGAACGAGCTTTTGGGAATACGCAAGCTGACTGTTTTTATTTGGCGAATGCAAGACGTTTTTGTCGTTTCGTGAGTAAATATATATATGTGTGTGTGTGTGTATGTATGCATGTAAATATTTACATATATACTCGACACGTATCAGGTAGGAAATGTGAAAAAGCTTCGTCGTCCCAAGAGGCACGTAAAAAAGATCGTTTTTTTCTCGTTATCCGATCGACCTCGTAGGATTGAAGTTCTTCATCGAAGATATTGAATCGGGATATAAAGCTGTCCAATGCGAGACAGTGGCAGTTTGCAACGCAAGAAGAGTCGAAAACATTCTTGCTCCGGCGTACAAGTAATTCTTTACAATAATCCGCGTCACGATTGAGTCCAGTTTCTCGTCTTCCTTCCTTCACTTACAATATACCTTCCTTCACTTCATCTTTTTTTTTTATTCAATTTTAAAATTGATACATCTCGTGTTAAAAAAAAAAACGCGTGTATACCTCGTTCACAAATTGTTTGTGCCAGCTTGCCGGCGTTGATATCGAAATGTCGTGTTTACAGGAACGCAATTGGAAAGAATATCGTAATTCGTTTATTCGCGGATGAGACCTCGCCGCTATTCCGATCATCATGCGTAATTTACACGTCAGAGTTAACGAGCAAAAAAGCCAAACTTGACCAACTATCGAAAGAAACCAGGGACAATCTTTCATTATTAACGACAACAAAAACTACGAGACATTCATTTTAGTTGATAGTTTTTCTTTTTTTTCTCTCTCTCTCTCTTCTTTCAGCTTCACCGTTCAACATGATGCACGATGGTACATGAGAATACCGTAAATGTGGAGCAAATACAAAAATTAGTTTCTAACTTCTACGATTGCTGTGTGATAAATTACGTACGAAGACATATACGCTTGTACCGAACTGAATTCTTGTTTCTTTTTTATTATTATTATTATTATTTCGTTTTTTAAATTCTAACTATGCGCACGTGTTTTGCCTTATCTATACGGAGCGTCCTCATCGTTTGTTAACATGCACGATGAGTGCTTGGCATTCCGTCGATATGAAATAAGAGATTAAAAGAATGGAAAGAAGGAAGAGAATGAACGCTCGGGCTGCGTCATCAGAATGAGACATCCGGTTTCAAATTCGGACGCTTGCTCTTTTTTTTGCTGCTTCGATTTTAGTCTTGATGAACTTCTGTATAAATGTGTGCATCTTCACTTTCATCGTATCTCATCCCCCCCACACACACACGCACACACAACCATAATGAAAGCGAACGCTACGAGCACTAACGTATTTTGTTTTTCTCAGTATGCATATATTCATTTTTGTTCTCACTTACGCCTACGAATACATCTGTACGTGTTTTCATGTTTTTGTTGTCCCATTTCGGATGTTTATGTATACAGCGTTATATTTTTATCGTGTCCTCCCGTGTCGACGATTATTGCGAACGAATTGACGCGACACGTCGACTTTTGGCTTGGATCGTGCATATTTCCATTTTATTTTATTCTCTGCGTTCGCGTGTGCCGCAAGCTTTTCCTTTTATCGTGGTCTTTATTGTGTTTTTGTTGTTGTATAGATTAGTAAAAAGTTTCAAATATTGGCGATTCGATTATCATTCGGTGCACACGCGCGGCGCGAGAACGGAGCGCGATTCGTAAGGGTCTCTCGGTGTTTGATGCAAAAGTGTGTTATCCTCTGTGGCCCGATCGATCTCTGATCTCTCGTGTATTGTGTGTATGTGTCTGTGTGTATAAATATACGCACATATTTATAAACACACGTTATGATAATAGTCGAGGAGTCTATCGAGAGGAAATGCTCGTTGGTTGGCAATGAGCCTTCGTTCTAATTTCGAAGATTAGCTCCCGTTGTGGAAATTCGACGAACGAGAATTTGGAGCGATTTGCTCCAGAGACGATTTTCAATTAGCGAACTTTACGACGAAAATTCTTATTCAATTTACTTTTTGAATGTTACAAGAGGGTTTTTCAAGATCGCTCGCATGGATTCTCTCTCTCTCTCTCTCCCCTCTCTCGTGTGTGATAACGAATGCCATATGAAGTATACATTTATTTTCGCACCCTTATATTTCCATAAAATTCTCGTCTCAAGTTTTTTCCCCTTCAATACTTATGAAATGCCGAATTCTTGTTTTCTCTTCAGTACGAATCGCCTCACCATTGCATCAAATCCACTTCCATTCCCGTTTCTTTTTCGACCGAAGCATCGTCGTGAAAATTGCGACGGCGATGCGATTTTTTTTTCGCTCAGTGAGTATCACATTGGTGCTGTGATTTTTGTCCGCGACTGCGCGCGTTTGAACAAAAAGTCACACGAGTGTCGCGAAGTTTCGGAAACGATCGTCTCGTTTTCTTATAAATTCTCGTTTCTGTGTAATAAATGAAGCTTTCGTTGGAGCCCGCGAGGAGAAACGCTACGGCTCTGCCGACGCATGTCGCATAGCTAGGAGTCTGTGCACGTTTTCTTGTTTTTTTTTTCAAATTATTATTCGTATTTAGTTTTTTCTCTTCCTCGACAATAAAAAATACAAGCAATGCGTTGAAAGTTATGAAACTCAATGTCCTAAGTGAATTTAGTTGGTAGCGTGTGTATGTGTGTCTGTCTACGTTGTTTTTTTGCTCGCGTGTTGCACAAATTGTGTTCTACAAAGACCGTGTTTCGATTTGTGTATGTGTGTGTGTGTATGTTTGTTCGTTCGTATGCACACGAGAGCGTCTTATTCGTTAATTTTCATGTTTGTTTTTCTTTTCCTTTGAATCCATCTTGCCCTTTCCTCGTACAACTTTGTTTCGCTCGGAGAATAGAGAGACACTGTAGAGTGAGCCATGATATAATACTTGGGACTATATAATGGCGCGTAAGGGCAACTCAGGGGAAAGGCCTTACACTCGTGACGTTGTTCTATTACAGAATGTTTTTTTTTCTTCTTTTTCGTGTTTTCTTTACGTTTCGTTTTTTTTTCCTTTCGTGTTCTGTGGCATCGCTATATAAAGCCAGGCATCGTTCCATTCCCCTACCTTAACAACTACCTCTCCTCCGGGGTTCTTTTTTTGTTTCGCTTCTTCCGCTTGTTCGTTTCGTTTTTTTCGTCGACGCCTTACAGGAAGTAATCGGGTGTCCGCCTGGTCACGTGAGGCTCGCCACGCCGCGGTGCAGGGTCAAACTGGAGGCTGTTATTTCGAGCAAAAAACGATTAGAAAAAAGCACGTTTTTTAAAAATCCTTTTGGAATGTTTGTTTCGCGGGTTTGCTTTTTTCTTTTTGGTCAACTCACAATGAATATTTCAGAGTATCATCCAGCTCCATGATTGCGGCTTGGTTGCCGCAACGATAGCAGTAATTCGGTGCCGAAAATATTGTCACGACGTTACGATCGTGACACCTGCAAATTATAACACTCTTTTCGTAGTAATTTTTTGCAAAGTTTTATCGTATCGGAAAATTGACGAGCTCGCGAAGTATTCGAAAGTACGAAGGGATCTCCGTCCACGCCGAAGCTACACCATAGTTTGACAAATTAGTGACGAAAACTGGAAGAGAATGGTTCGAAGGCGATACAGTAGTGCGTTACGTTAATTAATGTAAAATTAATACTTTTCAGTCAAAGATTCTTTCTGATCAAACTTTCTCGGCCGATTTAGTCTATGAGCATCGCTCAAACGTTTGTACGAATTCTCTTCGGAAGTTTACGACCTCAATGTGGAAGAAAAGTCGTTGGATAATGATAAAAATAAAGAAACAAAAAAATGAGCGAAGCATATCGTTGCGTTCCAACGATGCAAACTTTAGCATCGTAGTGCGCTAGTGCTCGCCGTCGGCAACACTCCGTCGGGGTCTATGAACTGAGGTGAAGTTACAAGAGCGGGATAAAAGTGAACTAATGGTAAAAAAAGCTTGTGCTCCCTGGTAAACCAAGTACTTGAAGGGCGCGTTCGACTTGGGCGCTTACACGCTTTCAGCATTTGTGAGCATCGCTCGTGTCGTTCGACTTGACGCTGGGCGCGTACAGAAGCACTTACGATCCCACGCGTGACGTCATTACCCCTACCATATTGTGCTCACGAACACTTCTCTCAGGCAGGTAGGGCAGCAAAAGCGCGGCCGTTAAAAGCGCGCTTATTTATTAAACGGACACGACACGATCACAACGAACACGACGGTTTCCCACCCGAGTAGCAATTTTCAAAAAGTTGTTCAATAGTCGGTTGGAAGGGTGGCAAATGTCTGCCCGGAAGTTATCTTGAAGTCAACAACCAACCAAAAAGATCACTGTTTGACACACGATAACTTATAGATAACTTCCTATTGGGAAATGATAACTTATAGGTAAGTGTTTGAAAATTGCTACCTGGTACAGGTAGCAATTTCCAAATAGTTGTCTAAATGGGTACCAAATGTCCGCTCGGAAGTTACATATAAGTTGTCACGTGTCCACCACACGACAGTTATCTTTTTGGATGGTCGACTGCAAGGTAACCTCCGGACAGACATTTGGAAAATTTTTTGAAAACTGCTACTTGGTTACCAATTGTTTGTGAGAGTTTATCAAAAAAGGCGGCAACAGCTTCACGCAAACAGTTTTCAGCTAATTTGGGCAAACCTATTTCGAATAAAATAACCTCTTCAACATAGTTCTGGTTCCGAGTGAGGGGATTTCTTGATGAAATGTTCCCATTTCTTCTCCTCATCGCAACTATATTCTATTAGACCGTAACATCGTCAATAGCAGTTTCATTGTCAATTATGTTAAACAACTCGTCAATAATTTGAAAGCCAACAAAAGCTTCTGTCGCGTCCGCCATCTTGATACTTATAACGCCAAGCCGAACTATTTGAGTTCCGGAAAGCGTAAGCTCCTCGAAGCGCGCAAAGTTCATCCCGAGCGTGCCACAGCACCGCTAATAAGCGTAAGCGTCAAAATCGAATGCACCCGAAGACTCGCGAAGATCCCCTGAACCATTCGGATTAGTATCAAGGTGCGAAATGAAATACCGATCGTACCAATTGTAACCCTCCATGACCAACTGATGAGCTCGCGAGACGAGAGTCAGGCCGTTGGAGTGGTTGAACGTTTCGGAAATGTCCTGTCCGAATGTATAACCGGCACCTCGTGGGGAGATTCCCCACCCTCCTCGGTCATCGGGATCGGACCACAAAAGATCGCACATGGGTCCCTGGAATGAAAGCGCCGGAATTTTCGTAAATTCGTTTTCACGAGTCACGCCGAACAGTAAGGGAGGCTAAACCAAAGTGGAGACCTCGTGTGGCACTTCCTGGAGACGATCGAGGGCGCGGATGTGATCCAACGTGTCGATCGAAGGCGACAGACCACCGTGCAGGCAAAATATTTGACCGTCGACCAGCGCCGTCAACGGCAGATAATCGAACAAATCGGTAAAAAACTTCCAGACGTTCGCGTTCCCGTATTTGCGCAGGCACTCGTCGTAAAAGCCGTAAACTTGTGTAATTTGTCTCGACTCGTGGTTGCCTCTTAGAATGGTTATTCTCTCGCGGTATCGAACCTGTTGCGAAAATTTACAAATTAACATTGCCAAAGTTTACACGGTTTGGTCGAACGGTGCCAGTCCGAAGCTGCGGTCACGACGTGTCAATTATCAGCTAGGTTGTAATTGTACCACCTGCGATGTGTTCTTTTTTTTATTTCTCGAATATTATCGATATCCGCGGTGGTTGATATACCGATGGCCTAGAAGTTTGCATAGTTGCAACGCAACGAAAGATCTGCTTTTTTATATTTTCATAGTCGTCTGAAATCTCCAATAATGACGAAGATGAGCAGCTTCATTGAGTTTCAACTGTGCAAACCTCAGCATCGCAATGATTGCGCGTGATCGTCATCCATGAGGCTGCATAATTACAATGCAATGAAAAGCAGTTCGTTTTTCGATCGCCAAGAATTACTTTTGGCGGACTTCAGCTTTGAAATTCGCGGAAACAATTTTGAGGAACGTCATTTAGGGAAATGATGATCGTAAAAATTATTTCCGCTATAAGAAGGAAGTAATTTCCATTGCGTTATGTTCATCTAGAGTCTAAATCTGCAATACACGATTTTGGATAATAAAAATAGGCAAGCAATTTTTTTCATTATCGGACCCTATTGCATTTCTCAAGACAATTAGTAACTATGTTGAAGTTGGCATACTTTTCATTGCCTTATTTTTATGATATAAAATCTTTTTCTACAGATTTATACTGTAAATCTTGGAACAAGTATCTTGAAAAGTGGCTAAAGGATTTCCGGCGGCAAATCCTGTTAAATGAAAGTAAAGCGATTTAGAAATATTGAAAAATATTGAAAATGCAAATCGTTTAGAACCATCGAAACACCTAAAACAATGAAAACAATTTAGAAATATTGAAAAATATTGAAGAAATTATTCGAATTTGAAAATATTTCATTGAATTTCAACTATGCAAACATCAATCTCAAAATTTGTATCGTATAGCTGTTCACGGGTGACTAAAAGAACGCAGAAATTTTGGAGTAATCCACACCACTACCGGAGAAACGAAGCAATCGCAGAGAAAGACATGATACATTTTCTTATTACCTTCAGTGCAACGAGGAGAGTCACCGTCTCAACCGAGTAATAACCACGGTCGACGTAGTCGCCCATAAACAGGTAGTTTGTGTCAGGAGATTTGCCACCTATTCGGAACAGCTCCATCAGATCATGGAACTGGCCATGGACATCGCCGCACACAGTTACTGGACATTTCACCTCCTGTACATTGGACTCTTTGGCCAGAATCTCCTTAGCCTACGATACGAACAAAGCGTCTTCAATACCATCCAAAATAGCATATTATCCACATATAAAAAATGTCCAAAAAGTGGCCAAACTCTGACCGTTCCCTGTAGATTACCAAACTCTGTAAAAGTGCATTGGGAAAAAAATACAAATACTTCCTAGGCACTCAATTGGGACATGTGGGGGACAAAACTGGTAGCCTGAAAAAACTAATCAATACAAGGCTACTCTCCAACCCCTTGAAACATAACCTAGTAACTTCAAGTGCTCGGCTTCTTTTTCTCCGTCGCCGGACGTAGTTCGCGTTTGTCCCAAATGTTGAGACGAAATGTTTCCAAAATAAATCGATTTTGACGAAAAATTGAATGTTTCTAAAAAAAAGCTCACGGAAAATTTCGAATTTCTCTGCGTAGAAAAAAATTAGGACGGAGAGTGGAAATTAGGTTCCAAAAATTGAATTGCAGCGGCAAAAAAATTGAAAGCTCGCAATAGTTGTGTTTACATGAACATTTCGATTACTTTTTTACGCGTCGTAGGCAATCGATCGAATCAGATTAGATATACTTGAACGTGAATCATCGCGTTTTTGTGATGCAATATGGAAATGCTTCTCGTGATCAATCATTTCCATAAGAAGACTATGGTTGTCGATATGCCGTGCCGTAGTTTTCCTAATTCCATTTTACCGGCAGCTTTTCCAAAAGCTTTTTTTTTAATGCAATCGTTATTTGAATTTTATTGCAATCTTTTTTTAATTTTGTGGAGGCTGAAACGTTAGATTATTGTTATGCGATGAACACCAGAAATGGACAATCGGATGGTCTCTCGTTACAGTGAGAGTGGAACGAGAGCTTTTGTATTCCGGAGATTCCTGTCTAGACAGTTGGCGTTGAAGGTGATGCAACAACGATCGGCAGGTGAAAACGAGCAAAGGTGTAAAAAAATCTCCGTGTAAAAAAACGGCACGAGACGTCTTGGCTTTTTTTTCCCTCCGCCCAATAACGGAAAATAATTGGCCCGAGAAAATCCAAGTGCGTTCGAGAATTTTTAGGCGCGACGCGACGCCCGAATTTCGGCGAGTCGAAGACAAAGTTTCGCGTGATTGATAATTACTTATTTTTTTTTTGCCGAGCGATTGAAACGGATAACGGTGATAATATAAACGTGCTCGCGAGTGTAGAGGTGGGTGAAGGGGGCGGGAAGGGTCGGGGGAGTGACGAAAATTGAAATTAGAAGGAAAAAGATGAAAAGCGTCGTAGAAAATGTTTTCCGGCTACAATAATGTCGCTCACCTTGTCACAGAGAGTTTTCACTTGACTTTCTGTCAGTTGTTTGCAGTCGTTTAACTGTTCTATCCACTGGTCAAGCTCCTTTAGCGACGCCTTTTCCTCCATCGTAAAGATCTAAACAACACGTATTTTGTTTTCTCAAATGCCCGCGGTCAATCGTGTTGCTTCTTTTCCTTTTTCCTAAATACACTCGGGGGGCGCGGGAGGGGCCCTCGCAGTACGGAAAAATAACCGGGCTACCCTATGCGGTTAAACTAAAAAATCATTCGATTTTTTTCGCTCCAGCAGCCTCCCAACACAAATATATATATCCCCCGATTCCCCGAGTACACACTCACAAAATGGCCGACGCGAATAGCGCCTCTTGCGGTGACGTCACGCGCTCTTTGCCGGATTTTCATTCGTGCGCGCGCAGTGTGTACGCTCCCCACCCGGCGGCTCGTACGAATCTTCTATTCTGTCTTTCTTCAATACGGGCGAATTCGTTCATTCGCATGCGGGTACGACGTTAACCCCGGCAAAAACGTTTATTCAACGACAGTGTCGGTTTGTCACGTACTTCGAGAAAAACGTTTTGACCAAACTGTTTTTTAGGGATTACGACTGGTTGAAATTTTTGAAAATATCACTTTTCGGTTTTCGACGGATTCTCGAAATATAATATTTCAAAAACTTAATCTGGAATTTTCAAGTCGATCAGTTTTCATTTTTGATCACCTTCAAATTTTACAACCTTTTTTTGCATATCAAAAAGCAACGCTGGAACGAACACATTTTTTTTTCGATGCATTGTTTTTTCATCAACGAAAATAGAGCTTTTTTTTTCACCGAAAATCGATACCTTCGCTTTGGACGGTGGCCATTTTTTCAAAAATCAATATTTCATTGAATCGCGTGTCCAAGCACTAGATAATTTCGTGCAAAACTGAATGCATTTGATTTTTTCATTTCCGACTAATTGTTTCCGAGCAGTACCGGTCTCCTCAAAGGACGTTTTTCAAACAGCAATCTGGACAAACTATTGTATCTACCGGATTTATAAATATTTTTCAATACCAATATTGTAAAAGATACTTTAAACCATACTGTATACTTTAAACCATACTGTATACTTTAAACCATACTGATACTTTAAACCATACTGATACTTTAAACCATACTGTATGTATAAAGAAAACAACTTGAAAACCTGCAGACGTTTTTTTCAGAAAAAATCACGAAAATTCCTCTTTTCCGGCCACGAGCTAAGTAGTCCGTTCAATTCATTTCCGGCGGCTACTAGCGTGCGACGTTCTATGCAAACTACCCAGGCAGCATAAATGTCCAATTGACATCGATAAGTTGCCGTTGTCAGGTTACCTTAAAGACATGACCGTAAGATAACTATTCGACATCTTTCGAATGACATCCCCAAGGAGACTAGAGAGAAGGAGTCGACACTCCCTACTCAAACAGTTCTTTCCATCGGTCGCAGAGGTCTAGTGCTCAGTACCACCGCAGGCGTCGCTATTGTTCTTGGGAACCGATAATATATAGTAATACAAAACTGCGTAAGGTGAAATTGGGTGTATTATGGCGGCAAAATTGTTTGCGCCTGTCGAACACAAATATATTTGTCGTGTGCACCAGCACAGCAGCTATATAAAATCTTCGCGAGCGAATCCTTTTTCAGCGAATTTAATTATTTACTTGCGATTGCAACGGCAAAGAAGAAGCAGGGAGTATTTCAAAATTTACTGCTAAATTACTCGTGGTGTACTTATTATATAATTATTATATCTGATGTGCTTATTATATAATAAGCCCACGTGAATAAAACAACACAAGTTGTTTCATTAATACGTGCTTTATTAATATTATTTATATTTGATTTATTATATATATGTACACAGTTTAAGGGTCGTCCATGAAACACGTGAGGTTTTTTAGGCCACTTTTTGAACACCCCCTCCCCCATGGTGATATGTGGTGACGTTCTAGGGTACTCCCCCGCCCGCCCGTAACATCGCGTGTATTTTTTCGTTACGAAATGTCAGCCACAAGCTATAGAGAGTATGGTATTTTATTGTGAAAAGTGAAGTAATATATGTTTCCAGTTTATTTCCATGGCATTTCCCGCGCAGTTACCAAAAAAAATATACGTTATATGTCAGAACATCCCCCCCCCCCAGTCTGATCAATCATGATATTATCCGAACCCCGCCCCCGCCGTTTGAGCCTCCCGTGATTAATGGACGACCCTTTCGTGCGGATCTTCGTCGAGCGAGGGCGATCGAAATCGTTGGTGCTTTTCTTCACCGCGCTTCTAGTATATCTATAGCTGACGGGCTCGACTCTGGCTATACCTATATATGTTATCACGCTCTCCGCTTTGTGCGGATCTTCGTCGACCTTGGACGACAGAAACACATTGTTACTTTTCTTTACCGCGCTCCTACTATATCTATACGTGACGGGCTCGTCTCTGACTATACCTATATATGTTATCGCGCCCTCCGCTTTGTGCGGATCTTCGTCAAGCTTGGGCGATAGAAACATACCGTTGGTACTTTTCTCGACCGCGCTTCTAGTTTATCTATAGTTGACGGGCTCGGCTTTGGCTGTACCTATATATGTTATCGCGCGCTTCGCTTTGGGGTCGTCCATTAATTAACGTCCGGTTCCACAACTCTCGGTTAACTGAGTTAACCGAACTAACATGGTTAATCGAGAGTTGTGGAACCGGGCCTAATCACGTGAGGTTTTTAAGGCCACTTTTTGATCCCCGGTACGCGATGTTTTGATTTGCCACGCGAATAAGGCACGTGCCGAACACTTATCCCAATATCCAATAACGCGCCGTATATATCCGATGAACGATCCAACGGAACGCTAGCTCAGGAATTAGCTGATGGCAAGCTCGGCGAAGCCAAACAGACGCTGACTAGGCCGCGAAAAATGATTTTTTTTCGCATGTTTCCTACATTGACAGACCTCGGGACCGCGGCAAATTCGAAAGGGCGACCATGGGCCTTGGTCCGTGCATCAAAGTTCGGTAGATAGGTACTCTTGTTATGGCAACATTGAAGGGGGGGACGATCCTTTTATAACGAAGAGCTTATGGCCGAAAATGAACTCGACGAGAAAGCTGAGGGACTACCCTATGGCCTCAGAATCGCAGATTTATCGGTAGGTCATTAAGTCACAAAATATTTGAGTCGTGAAACTTTAAACGCGTTCTCCTGAAAATCATTATTTACTGAACCTCGTGCGAGATAACTCCAAAACTATCTGACTGATGATATTGAAATTTTTCACACTTGTGAATAACATAAATACCTTCTATGTGAACCTAAAGTTCCTTAAAAATTATTTTCGAAAACCACTTTTCATTAACAAATAGAAAAAATTCATGAAAAATAGAACATTTTTTTAAACACCTACCATTTTTCGAACTTTCACTTTTCTCTGAATTTTTTAGGTTTATATAGAACATGTGGGCTTAGAAATCTTATACTTCTTAGCTCTGACGTTTCAGATGAATGCACCAGACGCTAGGTTGCACGCCGTTGACCAACTCAGGCGGCAACCATCTCTGAAGCAAACGTTGTACAGCCGCCATTTTTAAATACAAAAAAACGGAAAATTCAAAGACGCAATAATATGTGAATAAAATTTTAATTATGTAATAAATGATTTCGACATAAAAAATCTTGAAAATTATTTTTTTCGGGTGCCTAAAGGGACTCCGCCAGATAATCGAATTATTTTTTTCGGGTGCCTAAAGGGACTCCGCCAGATAATCGAATTATTTTTAAGAACTTTCACGAATTTATCTGCCGATTAAACAACGATATTTTACAAACAACGATAATTACCGATACCTATGGTGCAATATTTTTTCGAACGTCGACAATATGGCGGACGGAAGCTCGTGGAATTAAAAACCGTTTTTCTTTTTTTTCCCGAAATTATTTTACGACAACGGCAATCGTTTTACTTGGAGGAGTTCGATGAACTTTGGTATAGTAATGTTCGCGTTCAGGAGCACAGTTTAAAAAGAATAGAGGAAGAGGGCACCCGACCGGAAACGAGGTCGGCATGGTTACTACAGTGGTCAAGACCGGCGCAAATGAATTTCTCCGTATTTAAGAAACAAATCGACAGTGCATCGATGCTGTGAAATTGCAGTCTGCATCAATCAACAACAATGCACGGGACGTTAAACCACGAACTCTTGTACCTGTGTCCTCAATATGATACTTCTCGCCTGTACGTTCAAGGTAGAAGCTGCTTTGGTCGTGGATATTCTCACTTTAGCCATTTTTCTTCAATATTTTCGTCTTTATCAAATTGGTTTATATGCGATGGCGACAGCGCTGGTGACTTACTGCTCCCGAGCAGCGATTCAACTTTGAGCGTATTATCCGCGATTACGACACAATAATACACCGGGCAAAGTTAAATTTGACATTTCCTGCTCTTGATTCTCAAAGATGTCAAAAAGGGGGGGGGGGCGCTATCTACGCCGATCTCGTGTGAGTCTCTTGTTTCACGAAACAAAGGCGAATCGAGGCACTTTCATATTTTCTTTGGGTTAGTCGTGTGGGATTCTGTAGACACGATTTTTCGCGCAATCTGACGCGGCGATATCAAGACGAGAATTATCGAGTACAAATTATCGAATATTATTTTTAACGTCGATTTTAAACATCGAAATGTAGACAATTGGAGTTTATCTTATAGTTAAACAGCTTGTGGACTTTGTTGCTGGAGTTTTGCTCAACGCGTTGGGGAGCTCCGCCTCGCGTTCATCGGCACAGAGTGGCGTCCAGCTGCGTCAGCCAGGGCAGAAGCAACTTGATCTTTCTCCTGTAGTTTGGATCCTTCGCTATAGGATTGTGCTCCAGATAAACCGTCTGGAGTTTTTTATTCGCCGACAAACTCTCCACTGCCGTCCACTCCTCGATCTCGTTGTTGTTGATCTGAAATAGAGGCTCGATAATGAGTGAAGGTAGAGATTGAGGAGCATGGCGGATCTCCCATGCTCGTGTTGGCCGGGGTCATTTCTCGGATGGGTGATCGCTCAGCCGCTATAGGGGAGTGTATTCGAAAACGAGAGGCGGTGGGCAACACTGCGCAGGAGTGTCTAAGGAAATACCAAGGCGAGAAGAGAGCGATAAAAGTGAAAGGTACATGATCGTAAAAACTCGCAAGTAGGAACATCGAAAATGAAAGGATATCAAGAAAATCCTATTCAAGGGGGGGGGGGGAGAACCCTCTTTATAACGTAAAGAATATTTGCCGATTTTCATGATTTTTTTAGAGGAAAGATTTCTCCACTATTTTTGAGATTTAGAGTGTCTTATTCATTGGTAAAATGTCATTAAATTTTCGATTCGTCGCCCCGTTTTTGCGTAATGTCGACTCTAAGGTAAAAAATCGTCTGCTAAAGCCCATTTGACTGTGTAACGAGTTTGATTACTTAGCGTCGAGACGCTACCGCGTCTCTTGATTACTTCTTTTATAAAGTATATAAAATTTTAATTATGCAGAAGAAATAGTCACCACACAAAAAATCTGCAAAATTCGCGTATTTTCGGCTGCCTAAAGAGACTCCACCCCCCTTGCAATCGTTTGTTGGAAGTAGAAAATGCTCTATCCGTTTCTCACCCAAAATTCTTCCAGCGAACTGAGATGATCAACACCCTCGACTTTTTTAATCCTATTGTTGGCGAGATCGAGGGTCGTCAGATGTGGACAACTGGCCAGGCCGTCGATGCAACTAAGACCATTTTCGGACAAGTACAGTTGATCCAATTTTTCTAATGCGTCGAAATTCTCCATTTTGGTGATGCGATTGCTTTGCAAGCTCAGCAACTGGAGGTTCTTCAAGCTCTCGAGATTTTGAATCTTCGATATTTTATTTTTGCCGAGGAACAAATTTGTTATATTGGTGAGACCGTCCAAATTGGCTATTTCGCGAATTTTGTTGTCGCCCAATTCGAGAGTCGTGAGGTTTTTGAGATGTCCGATCCTCTCGATTTCGGATATTTTGTTGGACGACAGGAAGAGCTTGCGAAGATTCGTCAGGTTCTCCAGACCTTCTATCTTTTTAATGCGATTGAAGGACAAATCGAGGACTCTGAAACGAGGTTAGACGTGGTGTGAGATGGCTCGCGAAATTTAGGAAAAACAATATCGTAGGTGTAAATTCGTTTCGTATTACTCCAAATTCAGCAGGCAGTCTAAATTTTCAATAGTCGTTATTTGATTGTCGCGTAGTTCCAGCTCGACGAGTGTCGCAAGGCTGTCCAAGTTTTCAATCTTTTTGATCAGGTTCCAGGTGAAACATAACTTTTTGATCTTGGTGAGAGGCTCCAAGTTCTGGAGTTTCGTCAATCGAGAATGATTGAAGTCGAGTTCCTGCAAAAAATGGTAGAGTCATGAATGGAGCGCCACGATAAGGATCTATTAGACTCGGAAGATCGGAACCTTCGGTCTGGCTGGCTGATGAACAGCAGCCAAGGAACGAATTGACAAAATTCTACACTGTGCAAATGCTGTATGGTTCTTTTGAGGAGGTACCGCCGATAGCTGGGAAACGACATAGCAGTCCCTGAACGACCTTGAAACTCTGCTGGACTATGTGGTTTCCGATCAATGTCGGGTAAAAATTTCGAGCTGGAAAGTTGGCAAAAGGACTTGCCGCGGTACCTCCTCAGGTGTGAAATTTTAAGTTAACAAACTTCGCTATCCGGATCGATGATGCATATCTTCTCTGTGTCTTCCGAGTCGAGAACCTCGTTCTCGGCCTCCATCTCGACGGAGCCTTCGCTCTTATCTTCGTCCGCGACTGGTGAAAAGCGAAAAAAATAAAAATCCGCTAGACTGCATAACCTCACATTTTCCGAGCATTATTGACAAGCACAAGTTCGCGAGTTGGCAATAAAAGAGAAGATCGGTATGTGTTACCATTGTTGGACATGTTGATAATTCGAAGATGATCGAGTGAAGGAAAATTCGTTAACTTGACAAAAGTAGTAATTAATAATATACGAAGTGTAATCTCGGGGCGTATTATTGATTTCTTTGGTTGACTGGACTGGAATAATCGTGTCCAGGAGCCAATGGGGCTTGCTTATTGACGTATGATATTCCGTTCGAGCGAGCAAATTATAGGTAATCGTCTATACGAATAATATTAATGAGAGTGACAAGGAAGAGGCGTAGAAGTGCCGGCCAGCGGCCATTATCGATACTATCGACTGCTGTCACCCTTCGATATACGAGAAAAATATTAGCGCACGATTGCCACCGTACGAGGGAGCCACTCGGGTCAGCCGCCATCTTCTCCGACCAGTGCCCTTTTTTCACGGTGGCGCGCGTGTCGTTTCCTCTCCGGTCTTTCTCGTTTAACGTATCGCTCGACGCGGATCGTTCGATCGAATCCACAAACATCGAAGGGTTTTGGACATTGCACAAAAGTGCAAGATGAGCGAAACTCTTCAGCTGAAGGGTACCCTTCGCGGCCACAATGGCTGGGTCACCCAAATTGCAACGAATCCGAAACACCCGGAGATGATATTGTCCTCTTCACGTGGTGAGTAAAAAGAAAACGTGTCCGCCATGGTTCCTCAATGGCGTATGTCCCGCGAGTCCTTGCCACGAGAAAATACTCCCCAAAAGAACGCGACCGGATGAACCGCAACTTTGGCGAGGCTCTTACCGATCCGAGAACATCGATGAGCCCCCCAATGCCCAACAAGCTTCCGCACCCTCGAGTTCATTCAATCCCGCGTCGAAAACACCTTGACGCGGGTCCCTCTTCATTTCCAATCTCCGTTCGCGCATCAATCTTCCGCTCGTGATTCCGATCAGCCCGAAAGTTCAATGCCACACGAGTAAACAAATTCGCCGATGCAACGACAAAGTTGCGATAACATAACCTCTCATCTACACTGAGCATGGACAACAACAAATGGTTGGCGGTTGAGGCCCTTCGTCCATGCAGACCAAAGCGACGCTCCAAGTCCTTGTTTTTCGAAGTACTCGCAACTGGTGCACTTCAAATGTGAAAATGACGTTGATCCCAGCTGAGCATGCACAAGGGAGAGATTCACACACTTTTCACAACTAGAGTATTCTGTAATAGCCGATATTTACCAAAGACCGGCGTGAACGTTTTACATAAAGAATTGAATGGGAAGCAAATTTTCATTTCCTTTTTTTTTACATAGAAAAAAAACGCTCAAGTACTTTATTTACAATGTACGGTACTTGCATTATCTTTACATTTGTAGTGATATTCTATTCCAATTTTTTTCATCTTGCATTATAGTTGATACGGTAAACCAAAAGCCGACAAGTTTTTGATGCTTTATGCCTGGAATCAAAGTCTTCCATGACTGGTGCTAGCCTCCACCAATGTATTCCGTTTCTATCGCTAGTCTGCACCATTGTATTCCATTTCTATGGCTAGTCTCCACCAACGTATTAACATTTCTATCGCTAGTCTCCATCATCGTACTCCATTCCTATTGCTAGTCCCCACCCGCGTGTTCCATTTGTTCGCTGATCTTTCCGTTTTTTCTCAGACAGGACTCTGATAGTATGGAAACTGACGCGCGACGAAGCCAACTACGGTATTCCCCAGAAACGCCTCCACGGTCATTCCCACTTCATCAGCGACGTGGTACTCTCGTCGGATGGTAATTACGCTCTCTCCGGATCCTGGGACAAGACCCTGCGTCTCTGGGATTTGGCGGCTGGCAGAACCACTAGAAGGTTCGAGGACCATACCAAGGTGTGTAAAGGGCGTACCGAGGAACTGGGAAGACCCGCTTGATCCTGGGTAAAGAGTTTCCAGGACCTTTGACAGTCCGTTTGCGAGCTTTGGGATTTTTTTACTCGATGTACGTTGACACCTGTACTTCCCTTGCGTCAACTTTCAAGGTCGAACGCTAAATGCACCATTAAGGAGTGTGGCATCGTCCAATTGAGTCAAATGACGGTTTATGAATTTTGTTTCAATGGACCTAGAAAAAATGCATAGGAGGTATAGATTTATAATCTTTACCTCGTATGCCTAATCTATACTAGGTGTAGATTTGGAACGAGGGAAAAATGTTTACAAAGGTTTAGTTTGCATTAATCCGTTGTTAGAAATGGTTTAGTTTGGTGCTAAATTAAATTCCATACAATAAACTTTCTACTATCTGCCGTGTTTGGTGATAAAAAAAATCAAAAAATTCGTCAGGACAGCATAGTCTAAACAATAACATATATATGTGTGTGTATGTATTCTTTAATTTAATCTTGGATTGTGGCGAATGCTCCAGCCTCCTTAATGCCTCAGAAATGAAGTTTTCAATGTAATTCGCGCTCCGCTTTATCGTTCCCTCAACGATCGGCGCAACCTCCTCAAGTGCACACGCCCGACATTATGTAGAATATTGTCAGATCATTTGTTCGCCGTGATTCACCACCTCACCGGACCTCTGCACTTTTTAATCGTCGGAAACAATAAGCGGCGTATACTTCAGTGATTCGTAACGCGTAAATAAAATTTCAGGATGTCCTGAGCGTCGCTTTCTCCGTGGACAATCGCCAGATCGTTTCCGGCTCCCGGGACAAAACGATCAAATTGTGGAACACCTTGGCCGAGTGCAAGTACACCATACAGGATGAGGGTCACAGCGACTGGGTCAGTTGCGTGCGTTTCTCACCGAACCACGCCAACCCGATCATCGTTTCGGCCGGTTGGGATCGCGTTGTCAAGGTATGACGATGTTGCTTCAGTTCCTATGGGAGCAAATTTCCGACTGGGGTGTCTAACGAGCCTGAAAAATTTAGTACATTAGTTGAATTTGGCCAGAGCGCACGTGGGCCTCGAAGGGAGCTCTGCAGTCAGAGAAACGTTGCTTAGAGTCATTTTTTCCCCTCGTAAACGATGAGGTGGAATTTATAGAATCTTAGAGTTTTCAGTTTCACTAGACGCGTCTGCGTCTGAAAAAAATTTGTACACGCTCTCAATTATAGTTAAATTATATCTTGAATTGTGCATAAATCATGCTTTACCAATTGTAAAATCGATAAAAATGATCGAAAAAGTTCATCCAACTCTTCCGAATAATGATCGTGTTGAAGTTTGCATCGTTGAAACGCAACGGAAGATCTTTAGATTTTATTTTCTCTATTTTTATCATAGAGGATCTTTTTTATAGTTTCATATTGTAGGTCGCTAAATAAATATTCTAAAAAATGGTTGCGGGATTTTTGTCGACAAAATCCACTATATTAAAGGAATCCAGAGAAATTAATTTTCTTCGCATTCCATTGATGCAAACTTCAACCTCGCGAAAAATGTATCAAATCCGCCGTAAACTCAATCCGTCATCAAAATCATCTCATTGTTTCAGCGTTAGACATCCCATCGTTATAACGTTATAATTCGCACCATTGCGATGCAACGAAAATGAATTATTTTCAATTCGAATTATCCCGGCCGTTTTCGGCTGTGAAAACCACTCGTCCGTTTTTACGTATTCTCATTAAAGATTCATGACCTCAATTCGCAAAGAAGAGTCTTTCGATACTGTTGAAAATATAGAAATGAAAAATGAACCAAAAAACATCGTTGCACTCCGAAAGCTGCGAACTTCAACGTCGCCCGTTCATTGGCAATTGGCGAAATGCCGCGTGATCGTTCACATGATGAAAACCCAAATACAACGATGTCCATGAGTGTTGCGGATATGGGACTGAAGATGCAAAAATGCGGGAATAGAATCACGATGTGCGCTCGCTCATGACACTCAGACCGTTCGTTTCGTTGCCCTAGGTCTGGAACTTGACGAATTGCCGTCTAAAAATCAACCACAACGGACACGGAGGATACCTGAACACCGTGACCGTCTCGCCCGACGGTTCTCTGTGCGCGTCCGGTGGAAAAGTAAGAAAATCCTCCAATCGACAAAAAGAGCTGAGAAATTAAAAAAATCCACCGATGATGCAAACTATTTTGAAAAATCAACGACGTCCATGAGTGTTTTTACGGATATGGGTCTGAAGCAACGAGGATTAGCCTCCGAATAGTACGGACGTTTTCGAACTGGCGACTAAAATTCTCGTTTTTTTTTTTGCTCCTTCGAACGCAGGACTGCAAAGCTATGCTGTGGGACTTGAACGACGGCAAGCATCTTCACACGCTCGAGCACAACGACATTATAACGGCACTGTGCTTCAGCCCGAATCGTTACTGGCTCTGCGCGGCGTTCGGGCCCTGGATCAAGATCTGGGATCTTGAGAGCAAGGAAATGGTCGACGAGCTGAAGCCCGAAGTGGTCTCGGCGGCGAGCAAGGCCGAGCCCCCCCAGTGCTTGTCGCTGGCATGGTCGACCGACGGACAAACTCTGTTCGCCGGCTACTCCGACAACACCATTCGCGTCTGGCAGGTTTCCGTATCCTCCAGCCACTGAGTACTCTGTACAGATGACCAAAAAAAAATACACAAAATACTTTGAAGCCTCGTCGCTCGCTCAATTTTTCCGCTGTATCCACTGTCGTCTCACCGTGATTTCTCTGTACAATTGCTATCCAATTAAAGTCATGGCAAAGTCGTGACTATTGCGACGGTGGGCGCTCCTGGTGCCTTTTTCTTTTTAGAGAGATTTGATCGGTGTACCGCACAACTTTTTGGATTATCTGAAACGAAAAAAAAGCAAGGCTTTAAATTGAAGATATTTTAGACAGGTTGATAAAGTTATAAGAACGAGATTTTCACGGTGACGTTTTGTTTGTTCATTTTTTAAGGGGAGTTCCTTTTGGGTAGCCGAAAATGAGCTATTTTTCAAGATTTGCTTTTGTCGAAATTATTCTACATAATTCGAATATTATGTACATATCACAGCTTTTAAATTTACGTTTTTTTTTCAATATTTAAAAATGGCTAGGGCGCTTGCTTCAGAAACAGTTGCCGTTTGCGTTGTTTCGCGACGTTCAACCTGGCGTCTGGTGCGTTGATCTGAAATATAAGAGCCGAGAAGTATTTAATTTCCAAGCCCCACACGCTCTATGTGAACCTAAAAAATCAAGAGAAAAGTAAAACTTCGAAAAATGTTACGTGTTTAAAAAAAAAGTTATATTTTTTACGAAATTTATACTATAGTATTAATGACAAAGTTTTTAAAATAAATTTCACGGAACTTGAGGTTCACATAAATGTTAATTATGTCATCTAAAAGTGTGCAAAATGTCAAAATAATCGGTTAGGTAGTTTTTGAGTTATCATGTACGAGGTTCACAAAAGTGACTTAAGAAAAGAAGTTTAAAGATGTAAAAATGTGACTAAATGACCTACCGATCAATTTGCGATTACGAAGACATGGTAGTCGCTCAGCTTCCTCGTGAAGTTCATTTACCCCCCTAAACTCTTTGCGTTATAAAGGGATCTCAATTGGAAAAACTTGGGTTGGATAATCCAAAAATAAGTTACGAATCACAGCGTTGGCAGCTGTGAAAAAAATGGTCCGTGCTCGACGCCCTTTTACGGCCATATTTACAGCGATTAAATCATATTGATGACTCTTTATTTTCTATAATATACTCCAATCCCGTACGAAAAACGCGGTGACGTTTACTTTATTTGGAGGCTCCTTTTCGGGCCGTCAAAGTATTCCAACCCCTCGACAGAATTGAGGACATTTATAAATAGAAAAAAAGTTCAATGGAACAATAAACAGCGTATCGACAGACGAAACTAGTTTATTTCTATACAAAACCGTGCTACACGACGGTGTATTTTTCGTAACACATCTATAATACAATTGAAGAAGCGCTCAGTTTCGTGAATCCAATCACTTTTGTTCGCTGACGTCGTTGAGCTTTTGTTCCAATTTCTCGAATTCGGTTTTGGTGACTCTGTCGGTCTCGTCCTCGACTTGTTCGACGCCAAGGACTTCCGGTATGTAGAATTGCATCATATTCTGCACGCCGTTCTTCAGGGTGACAACGGAGCTCGGACAGCTGGTGCAAGAGCCCTGCATCTTTAGCTTGACGACACCGTTCTCGAAGCCCTTCGAGCAATTCGTCAATTCGTGAGGTATAAAGAATGGCGTTTTTGAAATTTGCGGGATGGGAGAAGTATACCATGTAAACGATATCACCGCCGTCCTCTTGAACCGTCGGCCGAATACGCGTATCCAAGAGTTCCTTGATCATTTGAACGACCTCGTCGTCGTCCTCGTTGACTTCTGAAATTTCACGTTGATGGGTCGAAAAATGGCATTTTCCGAAAATATATCCGATAGTATCCCCCTTTAGCGATATTTCACGAAAATTGAATGGAAATATTCCTAAAAAGCATACGAAGATTGGAAAGTCCAACGACCCACTGCACCCTTTCACGCGTTTCTTTTATTACGTGTGTCCGAGGACGGTTGCGCCTCCGACATGACGGGCAATCCACTAGCGAAGAAGTCCATCACCGTAGCGAAGATTTCCGGCTTCAGGAGCTTCCACTCGACCTCCTCGTCGATTTTGGTAACCGTGATGAAATCCGAGCCGAAGAAGATCGACTTGACGCCCTCGATGCGGAACAACATTTTCGCCAGAGGAGAACAGTAGGCGTCCGTGGGGTTGGGGAAGTCCTTGGTCTGTCCCTGCTCCAGTACAGGCACACCCGGCAAGAACTTGACGCTGTTCGGGTTCGGCGTTTCCTGCGTTTGTATGAACATACTTCTCCGAGGTATTCGCAGGAACGAAGTTCTCCTCTCCACCGAGCACAGACGGGGCTCGTTCCTCTCCGATCTCCAGTGCAACTGCCTTGCGCTTTTATTTACAATTCTGGGGGAAAAGAGTAAACGCGGGATATGAGACGCGCACCAGGTTGAACGTGAATGGTCATGGCGGAATCGTGATGGCGCGTTAAAACTTTACGGCACCGCAGCAGGGTGGAAGCTGATGCCAACTGGTGATGTCGATTTTTACAAAGTGAATTTGGAATTTTAGTCTCAAAATATTTGCATGAAAATGTTTTGAAAATTTTGAGGTATTCCTTTCACGAGCCTGAATATTTAACAATTAACTGATTTTTGTCTATAATGCAGTAAAATTACATGCCAGTATACTTAAAAAAATTCAAGCTAAGTTACCGAACTTTTAACGTAAAATTACGACCCTAAAAATCGTCTCATTATTCGACACTTTATGGAGATGACACGCTGGTCACATTTCTATCGAATAATTTATACACTCAATGACTCTAGATGCCTGATACAATCTGCTCACGCGCGTAGAAAATGTTAAACGCGTAAAAAGTTTCGTAACGATAATAAAAACATGGGATCACCGAAAGTTTGAAGAAGATATTCATGCGTAAAACTCAGGAAAATGTGACTAGCCGAAGAACTTTTATAGCCCCGACTTTTCAGAGAAAATGTTGAAATCTACTCAGTTTGCGGGAAATGTTTTATGCCAATTTATTATTGGGTATAATAGTTGATTGTAACTTATTTTTATTGAGCGCCACTATAATTTATCTATGATTCCGAAGAGCCCTGCTTGTGCCCTCACAAAATACGACCCTCCGTGAAAGAAATACCTCAATATTACTCAAAAATTAAAATAACAATCCGTCTGCGCAAAGCTCATTCTTTCGTTGAAGCTTTCAATGGAAGAATTGCGGATCCTTCTACTTGGTTGTGAGAAAGTAGCCGACCGTTTTGAAAATTTACAATAGGTCTTTCAAAATATGCACTGAAAGAGTTTTAAAACATTCGAGATTACTTGAATGCAAATGGAAGCATGGTCAGTCTGCGCAGAGGTATTTCTTTCGCTGAAGTCTTTCACAGAGCAATCTTCCCATCTTTTTTCATTGAACTCACAGCGCAATACCCCCAGCATGTGTTCTCTACGTACAATAAACCTGTAGGTTCCCCACGTTTGATCGTTTACAACGAAAGAACTACTAAAGCGATTTTGATGAACCATTACAGAAAGGCCAGCAGGCATTGCGCTATACGGTCAATTACAATGACCGAAGACGAACATAAGGAAGATCAACGTATCAAAAAGACAAACGAGCATAAAGGAACAAACGAAGAAATAAAAATTGGGCAGCGATCAGGAGCACCGTGTTGTTTTTTCATTTTCATAAATCGTCTTTGAACTTTGTTATTGCGTTCAACCAGCAACCCAAGTAGTAATTTTCAAAAAGTTGTCCAAGACCCATTCAAATGAGTTCGACGAGTCAGCTCGGAGGTTATCAAGTTGATAACCATCCGAAAAGATAACTTTTGGACACATGATCACTTCTACGTAACCTCCAAGTGGATATTCGGTACCTATTTCAAATGAGGTTGAAGTTGCAGCATTGGAATGCAACATAAATGAATATTTCTGAACTCGTTAAATTTTTTTGGCAGTTTTTGCCTAACCATTTTAAAAGATTTTCATTTATCGATCTACAATATAAAACTATTTTTGAAATCTCCAATAAGAAAATACAGAAAATAAAAAGTGAGAAACTTTTATTGCGTGCCAAGGATGCAAACTTCCACACCATCCGTTTCAACGACTTCTGAACAACTTTTTGGAAGAGCTACTTAGCGATCATCATCAGCAATGAAAAAAAAAGAGAAAAAAAACACCAAAGGCCCAAATTAAGTAATTAACAGGGTGGCTAGGCTAGAGGGGGGAGAGCTGTGACAGACGGGACCAAAATGACGTTTCTCAGGTTTCCGATGGCGTAAGTCTGAGAACTCCTCGACGCTAATGCGTATCATCATAAGGATGGATGAAGAGCTTACTGCGGACATTGGCAACCGATCAGCGTTTTGCAGCTCAAAATCCTACAGGACCTCAGCGATTTCGTCAAAATCTTATCCATGCTGGATGGCGCTTGTTGCCGTCACAGTTGCGGCTCCGTGACGTCGCAGCGGACGGAAAAGCTTCAGGACGTTGTGTTGCAAGGGTTATGCGGCGCGTGACGACGAAAAAATAGAACAACATTGTTGCTTGGAGCGCCCTTGCTCGATCGCGTCAATTTGGGGTATTGTATTTCGAGGCGGTACCATCGGTCGGTAAGTCATCGAGTTTTCGTGCGTTTGTCGGAAATTCGTCATGAAAACGCGAGACTGCGTAGTTTTCTCGTTTTGTTCGTCCGTCGGTGCTCTACTAAGGCGAGTCTAATTCGCGAAGAAGGAGTCGAAACGGCGTTTCGTCTCCCGCTCGGCGACGTCGCGACGGACCTGAAACGTCAATCGACGCGTGTATGCATTCATATCACTTTGAACGGATTCGTGGGAAAATAAACGAACCGCTCGTTTATTTTTCTTTTTGATTTGAACCTCCGCTCAATGCACATTATCTTCGCAATAAATTTCCCAAAAGATGCCGCTTGATTCGTTGAGCTGCGATCACTTTTCAATTTTCGGCAGAAGTTCAATTTTATGTCGAAAATTGTGTCTAAAAATGACTCCGACCAACAGTACAAAACGCGTGCCCGTGCGCATTCGACAATTTTTTTACTGAACGATACCTTGGCGAGCATAGATCCCGTCAATGTTTTCGAGCGAGTGACGATCCGGTCGCCCTTTTCCTTGGGTTCTTTCGTCGCTCCAGAAAATTTCGAATAAATCGTTCCGCGTGTCAGGGATTTTATACTTTCGCGTGAAAGTACCGGTGTGATGAGCGCACTGAGTGGTGTTTTCTCCCTTATCAAGCCTGGAAAATTAGGCGCGAATTAATTGCAATTTGATTCGATTTTTGTTATTGAAAATTTTTTACATGAAATTCAATAATTTAATATTTTTAATCTTTTGTATATTCAAAACGAAATTTGAATATTTAAAAATCGATTTCGAAGATTTTTCCAGAGCGCCGTACCCTCGTTGTTGATCCTGCGATTTTTCAACGCCGCGCACGTTCGTCCGACCAAAATTCTCTGGGAGTTCGTCATGCGCCCGAGAATCACGCGGTCCGGATCCGAATGGCTGATATCCGGTGAGATTTTTTGCGGCTGTAGAAATATTGGCAAAATTCGGGAGATGAGATTTTTAACGTGACGTTTTATTTGTATTTTTACGGGGGTATTATGGCAAAATGTTATTGACAATTTCGCCAAAAGAGTGAACGTTTGCAAACAGGGACGACGCGGCCACTTAACGGATATCGTGTTTCACACATAACCTCCATGTTTGTACCTTGTATGAAAATAAAAATATTCGTACTTTTCAAATAAATAATACGTTTTATTAACAAATTAAAATGTCACGTCATTTTGAGACACCCTCTGGTACATTTTAATAAATGCGTTACCATCTTAAGGGATAACACCACTCCAGCGGCAGAAAATAAGGCCTAACTTGGACAATTTATTTTGGGAGTATGAAAAAAGGAATTGGATTCTTTACGTTGGCTTTAATCGGCTCGAAATTTGCACTCAAAATTCGGGAATTCAAGATGGCGGATCCAATATGGCGGACCATAAATGTGAAACGTTGTTTGATGATAGCGAACGTTGGTACTCGGGGGTTTTCGGGGTCACTGATTACAAATCTGCACTCGAAATTCGGGAATTCAAGATGGCGGACCATAAATGTGAAACGTTGTTTAATGATAGCGAAAGTTGGTACTCGGGGGTTTTCGGGGTCACTGATTACAAATCTGCACTCGAAATTCGGGAATTCAAGATGGCGGATACAATATAACGGACCGTAAAAGCAAAACGTCGTTTACAGCCGCCATTTTCAATTTGACGGTTTAGCCTTCGGGTTGGTGTTTTGTGGATGAGAAACCAAGTTTTTACCGATTTTTCGATTACGCTTTACCTGCTAAGTTAGTCGTAATCAGATTTATGGTGTAAAAAGTTCGTTTCTTCCACTTTTGTTATTGATGACACCCACTACGTGAAAAATAAAAATTCAATTTTATCTTCTAATATAATCTATAATCTATTGCTTCGAATTCTATAACCATTGCTTCAACCTCCTTAAAGGTTGAAACAAAAAATGATAAGAAAATTCGGAAAATTTCGTATGTTTTTGTATGGAGTATTTAAGAGGTCGTGTTAAAATTTCACGACGATTAGGAAGCTCGTTATCAAAAAATCAACATTTTGTTAAGAAAATTTTTTTAAAGAAATAAACAAAAATTTATCAACAAACTTCGTTTTGTTTCCGTTGCTTTCAGTATATTGTAGATATTACAAAATTGATAGGTCAAAAAAAAAACTTATTGCAAAGTTACATCAGTTTCCATAAGACAACATTTAATTTGTGAACGTCAATTGTTCAATAGCGAGCTAATCCTAATTGTCGTGAAACGTTTACGCGACCCCTGAAACACTTCGTACAAAAACGTACCAAATTTTCCGAACTTTATTATCATTTGCGATTTGGGACTCGACATCCTTAAAGAGATGCCGTTTTTTTCGATGAGTGGTCTCACCCCTTAAGACCATTTTTCCGCCAATAAAAAAAATACGTATCGCTTACTTTTCGGTGCTTTACAACGTATCGAAATTTCAACAAATTCGAAGGGTGTCACCCGAGGGATGTTCCTTGTCAGTGCCAGTGCTGGGCAAAATTGTAATAAAAAATTAACAATTACAAACTACTAAAGGTAATTTGTAATTAAATCGTATTCCATTAATATTACTTTTAGTAATAATAATTGAATCGGAGTTCATTAAAATTACTTTCGATAATTGTAATTGAATTAGAGTCAATGGAAATTATTTCCAGTAATTGTAACTGAATTGGAGTTAATTAAAATTACATTGAGACATTTCAATTAAATCGAAGTTCAGTAAAATTACTTTCAGTCATTGTAATTGAATCAGAAATCATTACAATTATTTTCAGTGATTGTAATTAAATCTGAAATTATCAAAATTACTTTCGGTAATAGTAAACCACGCAATGTGGTTTCATTAAATTTTTTTTGCTTGAGAGAATTCTATGCATCGAAATGAATATCTCGTTTTTTTTTCTCGTAAAAACGAAGCTTCTTTATACAATATTTTGCAAAAATAATGTATAAAAAATAATTTTAAGTTTATTTTTTAAGGTTAATCGTAAGAATTTAAGGTTAATCGTAAGAAAATTGTAATTGATATAAAAAAGTAACAATTTTCCCAAGTAATTGTAATGAATAATACAAAAAATACTATTTTTTCCAGTAGTTGTAATTGATAACGGAAAAATTACAATTCTTCCAAGTAATTGTAATTAGCAGCAAAAAATTACAATTATTTCGAGTAATTGTAGTTGATAATCACAAAATTACAATTGTTTATAGTAACTGTAATTGATAAATAAAAATTTATAATTGTATCCCGTAATTGTAATTAGTGACTAAATATTGCAGTTATTTACAGTAATTGTAATTTACGGTTAATGAAATTACAAAAGTAATGTCTGCTGCACAATTCTGGTCAGTGCATCCGTTGTTCAAGCAGCGAGAACAAATTCAGCGTTTGTAATATTTTTTTCCGGAAGTACCTTGAGCGTATTGTTGTCGACATCGTTTGGGGCTGCGAGATCGTTGCTTCCGGAATTGCCGAAAATATTGTTGCGCATTTCCGTGAGCAATAATTCGAGTGCCGGAGACGCGGGAATTTCGAGACCAAGAGCGACCAGTTGATCGCCGATGAGATTGCCGAGTCGGGCATCGATTCGATCAACGGCGATTACCTGCGTCACGACGTAATTCCGCGGCGACGTGACGATCGGTTGTTCGAGCAAAGATTCGACGAACTTTTGTACATCGTCACGTGCAAGTAGATCGCGAATTTTTTTCCGCTCCCCGGAAGTCTCGAGGATCCATTTGATCTTGTCGGGATCGAGGCGCTCGAGGACTCGAATAGTCGATCGTACGAGATCGCGTATTTGTTCGTTCACGAGAATTTCGACGACGCGATAGTCCCGATCGTCCAGGGCAAAGCTCCCGATCGGCAAGTTCAGATAAACACTCTGGCGAAATTTTATCATCGCGCGTCGACGAAGCTGCCGATTTTTCGGCCAATTACGTTTGGCCTCCGTGCTCGTCGGCCCCGAATTATCGAGCGAACGGAAACTCGATTTTATCGCAATGGAATCGTCCTGAGTCCTGGGGATTTCGCGCTCGGACGTTTTCTTCAGCGTCGTTAGGCTACGGTCGATTTTTCCGCAAGTCGGAGAGGTTATGGTTGTCTTTCTGTCGGTCGTGCAGGCGCCGCGGATCCGTCGGTCGGTACAGCAGGTCGCGGCGCCGACGACGTCGTCCAGACGAGGCAAACCGACTCTCGAGGCATTTTCAACGTCGCGGATGCACTGAGAAAACATTCAAGTCGGATTCACTTGAAATTCGGACGGAGCACAGTTTATAACAATTTCTATGGTGTGATCGGATGATTTTTTTAATATGTTTCGTTAAAGTTCGTTTTTCGGTCGAAAACTCAACTTTTTTGTACAACTGGGCATTTTCGTAATTAAAAAAATTTCACGACAGTATCCGGTCGTACGAAAGTTATTCAAAAATATTATCGGAAATTTTCAAGCCGTCCGTTCAAAATTAAGGATTTATGGGCGTTCAAAGGTAGGTTTCCGTTAAGACGGAATGACACCTCATCGCGGTCGGTATGGTAGAACAGAATTATAGATACCCAAAAATCTCTGAAACGGCTCTTCAGATCCCGTCGAAACTTTGCCAAACGACGTCAAATAGATAGACGAACAGCTTCCAGCCCCTCAAATTTTTTGAATTTGAGAAAAAAAACGTAGACTGGCTTATCATGCGGAACTCGAGACCGAAAAGATGAAAAATCAGATGTTTGGCTAATGTCACGACTTAGAGAAAAGCTAGACCGCGTAGCCACATAAAAAACGAACAATTTGAGCTCTCAATCACTGCACTTCGTTGCATATCTTAGGAGAAAAGTGGTAATCTAGATTTGTCGTGTAATTGTTGATAATTGCGAGCAAATGTCGCCCGAACTTCGACGTGCTCAGTTCACGAGAATTCCGCGCGCGGCGCTCGCCTCGTGGTCTGCAGCCGCGCGCATCGAGGTCCGTGGCAGCGCCAATAACGTCTCTCCACACCGTGGTGTAGACGTGCACCGACACGCACGCACACATGCGTTGCGTAGCGTGTCGAGGCCCGTGGAAGGCGAGACGCAATGTCTCCGCGCGCGCGGCGACGAACGCGCGCGGTGACATCCGTCGGTGGGGCGCAGAAGCTCGATTGAGTTCTGCCCTACCGGTCGGAAGCCGGGGCCGCATCGAAGTTTCGCGTCGGGTGTCATTCCGTCTTAAGGATGTTGAGTCCCAAATCGCAAATGATAATAAAATTCGGAAAATTTGGTATGTTTTTGTACGAAGTATTTCAGAGGTCGTGTAAAAATTTCACGACAATTAGGAAGCTCGTTATCGAACAATTAACATTCACAAATTAAATGTTGTCTTATGAAAACTGATGTAACTTTGCAATAAGTTTTTTTTTCACCTCTCAATTTTGTAATATCTACAATATACTGAAAGCAACGGAAACAAAACGAAGTTTATTGATACATTTTTTTTTCTTTTAAAAATTGTTCTTAACAAAGTCTTCAATCGAAGGATTTTAAAAAATAATTAAATAATAATTTTTCTTAACAAAGTCTTTAATCGAAGGATTTGAAAAAATATTCATTTTTCACAAAATGGCGGACAGTCAAAGTTAATGGTTCGATTTTAACGAAAAAAACGGCCGTTTTTTGGCTATAAAACGGCCATTTTTTTCGAAAAAAAAATCGAACGATTAAAGACTACATTTTTATCTATTAAATAAGCCTGCAAAATTTCAAGAAGATCGGTTCATTAGTGTTCGAGTAATCTTGGTCACCGAGTTCAGAAATGCCATTTTGAGAAAAACGCGTTAAGGGGGGATTGTCTTTTTTTTCGCAAAATTTACCGCTTTTTGGGAATTTTTTTGTGAAGAAAGTATACAACGGAAAACTTGTGAAACTTGGCATATAGTTTTATTGATCTGTTTACTACATACAAAAAAAATTTTAAACAATTTCATCAAAAAATCCGCCTCCCACCCCCCTCGACGCGCGATGGTCCTTTTTTGATGGTGTGCACGATTTCTCAAAAACTATTCAACCGATTGCCTTCAAATTTGGACAGAATGCTCAGCTGACATCCTTTCATCGTTTGATGAAGCAAAAAAGCAATACGTTTAATAGTTTTTTATTTATAACAAAAAATCGATCAATTTTTTTCGAAAAATCGATACTTCAAGTTCAAAACGTCACCAAATCGTCAATTTTTTTTTCCCCTTCATCGAACGATAGCTATATGTGTCTAAAGTAAAATGCTTTTTGGGTTTTTGTTGCAAGATGAACGTGAAGGCTGTAATCGTGCACACCATCAAAAAAGGACCATCGCGCGTCGAGGGGGGTGGGAGGCGGATTTTTTGATGAAATTGTTTAAAAATTTTTTTGTATGTAGTAAACAGATCAATAAAACTATATGCCAAGTTTCACAAGTTTTCCGTTGTATACTTTCTTCACAAAAAAATTCCCAAAAAGCGGTAAGTTTTGCGAAAAAAAAGACAATCCCCCCTTAAAAGTTTCAATTTCAGTTCTTCAATTCACGGATTCTTCTCTTTCAACGCTCATATCTCAGTCAATTTTGTTCGGATCGACTTGAAATGTTCA
>OX632365.1:27975180-28227680 GCA_951751655.1 Ophion costatus | reverse complement strand
AAGCTGCGGGACTCAAATTTTTCTTTCAGTATCCTTAAGAAAGATTTACGAGCTAAATCTAGAAAAAATGCTTTGAGAACAATAATGGATAAATACTGGAGAAAATAAAATTCGCGTTGCATTGCGATCCGAACGAAACGAAGCATCGCCGAAATTAATGGTCTCGGCCCACTTTTTATCGATCACTCAAGGAGGGATATACATTTAGACGGGAAAAAATAAAGCGGTTTTGAGGAATTTTGTACACTGAGGAATAATTATTCTACATTTATCAAACTGTAGGAATACTTTATTCGTATATTTAAGTATACAAAACAATTTTTTAAATTCATTTATCATGGAAATCACAGACCTGGGGCAGACTGTTATAGCATGGTTGCCGCGGGGGTTGCCAATCGGCGTGCGGTTCGCTGCCCCTATACTTTGATTTTAAACAAATTCAAACTTTTTTCAGTTGGAACATGTACAGTGTCTATTTGACGGTAATTAAAATGGAGAAAATGCAAATTTAAGAGCATGGCACGTATTTACAAAAAAAATTAACATTTCGCGCAAAGTTTTTGTAATATTGGACTTAAAAAAGTGTTTTTTTTTTTCAAATTATCCGAAAACAATTCTCGTCAAGTAGAAGGTAGCAGAATTATCAACATTTCCACCAAGTTTCAACTCAATCGGTTCAACAGTTCTTGAGTAATCCCGCATGCCAATTTCGAAAGTGCAGTTTTGAGAAAAACGCGTTTGAAGTTTACGCCCGCTCCGAATTTGAGCGGCGAGGCACAGCGTCGACGCGCTGTAACTTTTGACGTTTTTTGAATTTCGTTCTGAAACTTTGGGAAAATATTCTACATATATAGATCTATCGATAAAAAAAAAAAAAATATTTTTTGATCGTTGTGAATGTATATGCCGCCTTAAACTGATCGGAAAAAAATCCTGAGAGGATTTTGCGCGAGAATTGCTTTTCTAGGTTAAGCAGAGGCTACCAAACGATGTGATTGAAACGTTCGCGACCACAAGCACGGTCACTTGTACGTTAATAATATACTCGAGCTTACGTTGCAGTTGGACGAAACGACAGGTCCGATCCCGAGCTTTTTACAACGCGATCTAAAGCGCTGTTTAGCGATATCGATTGTTCTCGCGTCTCGCCTCTCGGTTTCCTTGAGATTCGACAATTCGCGAATTAGCCACTGTCGATTAATTTCATTGCGCTTGCTGAGCTTGTCCTGAAACGATGAGCTTCTTGATTTATCCGTGTACGTCATGATTTTTCCGTGATTAATGCTGGAAAATGGATTTTTTTTTTTGACAGCGACTTGTCTAGGTGTCTGAAATTGTCGACGTTTTGGGAAGACGTAGAAATTCAGTTGGTTCGCACGATGTTTATGCGTGACAATCCAGGAAGGGGGGGGGGGGGATAAAAGAGAAAAATTTGCTTTTTCCTTCATTGTATTGAACGTGTATTTTGTATTTCTATTTTTTAACAATCGTTATTACTATTATTTCGATATTATGATTTGTAGTATTATTTTTATTATTATTGTTATTTATAGGTGTCTGAAATTGTCGACGTTTTGGGAAGACGTAGAAATTCAGCTGGTTCTCACGATGTTTATGCGCGACAATCCAGGAAGGGGGGGGGGAATAAAAGAGAAAAATTTGCTTTTTCCTTCATTGTATTGAACATGGATTTTGTATTTCTATTTCTCAACAATCGTTGTTACTATTATTTCGATATTATGATTTGTAGTATTATTTTTATTATTATTGTTATTTATGATATCAATTATTACATTTTACTTTTTTTGTCCATGATATTATCATTTTATCAATATTGTGAGTATTTTTTAACATGCTTTTATGTATATGATCATTTTCATTATCTTTAATTATCTTTATTATCAATGGTTTTATTATTTTTGAAATATTGTAGTTACTTGGACGTAGTTTTTTTATTTCCACGGTATAATTTCAAAGGTGTTTACAGATTATTATTTTTGTATTGTTTTTATCATTTTTATTATGATTCTTTCTATTTTAGAAGAATTCTTCTAAACTTAGAACTTTCAATTTTATTTTCTATTTTCTTTAGAACTTTCTACTTTACAATTATGATTCTTTCTATATATATATATATAATTATGTTTTATTCATAATGATAATTATTATTATTCTATTATGATTGTAAACAATTTTTCTATTTATTTATACTTATCGTTGCATCTATTATTATCAATAATTTTATAAATGATAAATACCGACACACTGCATGCACATGTCCCTGTAGAATAAAGTCCAAACGCCTACGGTTGCAAAAATGAAGATACTTCGAATTCGCAATGATAATTGGCGAAGTATAATGGTTGGCGATAAAATAATGAAGTCATTGGAGAAGCACAAGACGAAGGAGGGGAACAAAATAAGAGAAGACGCAGGAACAATTACAACAAGAGTAATTGGCATTCGAGCTCATCGAAGATGCACAGACTCGTCGTGCAATTGACAAATGAGGCTTGATGTCTCAATCCCGTCTGAATGTGTACGGTACGTATACGTACTCATGTTAATGGAGTAGCTTTTCGTTTCGTTAAACTGTTCTCGTTCGTGCTCTCTATGGCAAATGGCAAAGGAATATACACAAGTTGCAGCCACAGCTCAATTATCGGCTCGCCCTCTCTCTCTCTCTCTCTCTCTCTTAGTCACTGCTGCGCATAAGGCTCCTAATGAACCGATATGAAGTCCGCCTTCATACGTAGCTCATTTGAGGCGCTCTGACACACAGCAACCGAGAGCACACGTTCAGCGAAACTTCTCAGCTACTCGAGCATCATATTCTTGCATGCGCAGATATATATATATATATATATATATATATATATATATATATATATATATATATATATATATATATATATGGGGTATTCCACGTGAATCTGGTGGACTTTTTCCGTGACCCTCGCCAATTCGATTTTTTTTAAACCTGATTCTGATTATAAATCTGAATTTTTTTTCCATTTTTCGAAACCCTTAGCCAAAAAAACATTTTTTTCCGAAAAACAAAACGCCCCGATTAAAAAATCTGAAAAAATTCCCAAAAATGCGTGATTATATGTAAAAAATGTCAAGCTATCACCTGCAGTGGGAGTACGATTTTTACTGTGCTTTCTGAGCGATTAACGTTTAAAAAAATCCGAAAAATTCACGCACCGCTTACTTCGGGCGGATACTTAATTATTTTGATGCCCGCAATGAATTTTTTTGGCCATTTTTGAATAACCAAACCACAATCTTGAACAGTTAGCATTCAAAAAGTTCTGGTATCAATTTCAATTGAAGTCGTCTTCAGCACAGAAGAAATCCTACTTCCACTGCGGGTGATGGCTTGAAAATGTTTACATTCAATCACGCATTTTTGGGAATTTTTTCAGATTTAAAAATCGGGGCGTTTTTTTCGGATTTTTTTTTTGGCTAAGGGTCGTTTCGAAAAATGTATAAAAAAATGCAGGGTGTCTTTTGGAGTCATTGGAATGAGATAAAAAAAATAAATCGAATTGGCAGGGGTCAGGGAAAAAGACCACCGAATTCACGTGGAAGACCTTATATATATATATACAGGGTGTTCTGTTAGGAATGGATAACTGTCGATAGGCCAGATCAACTTAAGAGAACTGTATGCTGGAATTTCAGTTTAGCAAAAGTCTCACGGTCTTCAAAAATTTGGGCCCTATGTGAATTTTTGAAAAAAAAAAATCATCTGTTTTTGGTTTTTCCCATGACATTTTTACGGATTCTATGAATCGACAATAACTAAGCAATTTTTTAAAGCTACTGGCACTATGTGCGTAGTACATTTTTTTTACACCGCAGGCTATCAAAGTCAGATGTTCGAATGGGTTTGTATGAAAATTCTGCACAACATCTTTTTTCATAAAGATTCTTTAACATTAAGGGTTAAAAAGAAAAATCTTCTCCATTAAAGGAATAGCGAAGAGTATTCATTTCAAATTCCCCGTTCAAAAAAGTTACCATTTTTCGAAATGGCATGCGAAAAACCAAAAGCAAATGATTTTTATTCCGAAAACCGTGGGACTTTTACTAAACTGGAATTCCAGCATATATTCTCATATATATTCTCATAAGCGCCTGGAAATCTAGTACCTCTGACCATTTGCCATGCCATACGATACGCGATTTGCTTGCAAATTGTGAGTCATCTGTAACGCACCTCGTGATCTGTACTTATCAGTGTTATTATTGTTATCAATAATAATATTATCGCTACTGTTATTATTGTTATTACTATTATCGTTCGTATATACCGCAGTTCGTAACCCAACAATAAGAGCAAAGACAATAACAATGATACGCGTAGATTGATCAAGTTGAATAATGATTGTCCTATATTGTTGTTGTTTGTTATTATTGTTGATACGGCTGTTGTTCTTGTTGAAGTGATTGCAATTATTATGACTGTAGACCCTAGCAACAACATCAATAATAATGATAATGAAATATGATAATAGACGTAGCTCGTGGGACGGCGGTAGCAGATGGACGCGTGCCGGGTACACTTTATAGAGTAGGATGGCCATTCACTGCTGTTTTTTGAACCTTGAATCGACGTCGTGCAAAAACGCCCCGAGGAATGAAAAATCCAATGACTTTTGCAACGTGATTTTTCGTTCGTGTTCAAGCTACAAATGATATTACGTACGTTTGCCAAATAAAAAGAATATATATACCTTGAAGAATTTGCTTGATTTTTGTTCACGAGGCGACAGCATTATTTTTAGTTCGATAAAGTGTGCATAGAAGTAGGAGAGATTATCGGTAGCCTTCGAGTCGACTCCTTTCGAACGAACGTCCGGAGTACGTGACTCTCCACAAATTCGATGGTCATTGTTAGAGCACAGAAAAGCGACGAGGAAGTACATGACAATTCACAATCAGCTAGGAATTCGTATGCAATACTCATATACATATTCGCCTCCTGAAATATTATCCGAGTTTTACATCGAGCCATTCATTTATTTTTGCGTCTCGCAAAGCCAGCATCGGCAACACATTTTTTTGCTAAATTTTACACCGAGCCATCAGTTTCTTCTTGTGCCTCGTACAACCAGCATCAGTAACCTACAAGCGGGATTCATTGAAAGCGCGATCGTGCCAGAGTGAACTACGCAGATACAACTATATAAACATTTGTCAGGTGCGAGATTCTTGTCAAATTAAAATAAAAAATATACATTTATCGACATTATCTTTTTGACTTAAATTAAAAGAGTTTCCCATTGAAATACCGTAATCTGTATATACGTATATTTCAAATTATCGCATTAACCATATACTTCACGGTCAGGACAATCTCAATTTGGCTGCGTCAGTCACGTTTGTATTGTCTTGCCAGAAAGCTTTAGTTATCTTTACATCACTTTTCTCTCACTGTGACCGACCATCAAACTCAATGGAGTCAACTATTTATAACTTGATAAAATTTGTCTCTCGTCAAATTAACTTTGTACGTGGAGTGTCATAAAACCATCGGTCCGATGCAATTGTTCCAAAGTACTGAACGTACTTATGGTGTTTCTTTTTTATGACGTTGAAGTTTGCATCGTTGGAAGTCAACGACTATTTTTGTTCATTTTTCGGTTATTTATATCGATGTTCGTTCGAAGCCTTTCGTTTTTGAAAATTGAGGTCGTAAATCTCGCATAAGAATACGCAAAAAGGTTCTAGTGATTTTCGCAGCAAACAAAATCGACGATTAAAAGGAAATCATTTTCGTTGCATTCCAACGAAGCAAACTTCAGCATCGTCTTTTTTATTATTATATTTTCATTTCCATCTGCATGTAATATTTATAGTTAAATTTGTCAATGAAAATTGTTTTTGGTATACATTCGCGGGCTCGCTGTATCTTTGTGACGACTGTTTGTTCATCATGAAGATGATCCTCTTGATCATTTGCCTCTCCATTGGAGGTGAGTACATTTCACACGTTAACTACCACATCATCCTAATCTGAGTGACGGAGAAGCATACCCGATCGACGCTGCATGGTCAACGGGTTAAAATCAGTCTTGCGAGTTGATAGTGAGAATATTCTTGGACAAGCATTATGATTTTATGCATAAATAACGATTGGGATAACCAACGGAAAAGGCTGCAATGCCCTGGTAAGAGCCAAACAGATCATAAAATAGTCAGGAAATTACGAAATAATTGTTTGGAACACTCAATTTATGTAACATAACGTAACCATAAACGAGAAGCCACTCTTGCATACATTATATGGATAATTTTGGCGTTAAGGATCACACACGTAAGCCTTATTGGATTAAAAACATTATGACCGTTAAAAAAATTGTTAATAATTGCATTTCAGTGCAACTCTTGTTTGTAAGATGACGCATTGCTCAAATGTTCACCATGCAGCTTAAGGGGTTACGTGGGCTTCGAAGCAAAAAAGCATATTTTCTGTATTAAAAAAAAAAAAAATATAATATATAAAATATTTCATTAAAAATATTGAGCACATAAAAGAGGAATATTTCAACAATATTAAAAAAAAAAAATTCATCCAAAAATTTGGGAAATTTAGCATGTGGGGCCTGGTTTCCGGAGATCCGTCAAAAAAGTGTCCTCGTGGTGGTCAGGACAACTCGTAGCTTTATCGGAAATTAAAAAAAAAAATCACGTTTTTTCTGTTAGTAGATAACTAAAGCTCGTGATAAAAGGAAGGATTTTTGAAAAAATTGAATTTTTTGGCACAGTTGTATGCAAAATAGTTCAATTTACACTATCGAATGAGGTGTAATCGAAAAAAAACCTTCGTTCAATTACTAGGCAATGCTACTTTGAAGAAGTGTGCAAAATTTCAATAAGCTGGGTGTTTTTGATTTTTTGAGAAATCGTGTCCACCGACTTTGGAAATAGTGTTTTGAGAAAAATGCGATATACCCGCGTCGCACAGTGAGGCCTAATCCCAAAAAGCAGGCCAAAACCCGAAAACGTTATAAAGTTGGTTGAAAGTCAGTATTGGGGAGTTTTCGGGGTCGCTGATTATGAAACCGAAGTCAAAATTTGAAATAAAAACAAAATGGCAGATTTGATATGAACCACTTTTATAGAGAAAATACAAAATATATACATATGTTGTATAACACGATAAAACATATAGTCGGTTGATTAAAAGTTCACGCGTCGTCATCCGAAGAATAATTTGATTCGCAATCAGTTGCTTCAACTTTTAAATCGCTGGAGCTTCCTGTACTTGCTGGTATACGTGGCGCAACTAACAATAAAACTGCTTCTGGGCGCAACGACTTAAAGTTTTTTCGAGGCAATTCGCGCAAACTTGAAATAAATGGGAACACTTTCTTGCAAAATCTTCGCGAAACTTTTTAACGTATTTATTCGTAGACTCTTGAGCGTCTTCAGACATTTGTCCTATCGGCAATACCGATGAGTTTATCACTTCTGCGCCATGAATCAATACCATTAGTGCCGAAGTTGGCATGCAGAACCACCGTGATGTTGAAATTTTATGAAATCGTTTTCATGGCCACTCGAAATTGTCTGCAATATGACATTGAAACGCTTAATCACGTCCTCATCCAACCCCTGTAATAGCAGGAGAAATGCTTGAGTTTTCGAAAAATCGTCGAGCGGTATTCCCATCATTCGAGCTACCGAAACCAGGCTTTGGTTGAACGACTATTAGACCCAATTCGATACGGAAACCCTTCTGTATATTTGTTTTTCGGATTCTTACTTTTTCGTTTTTTTTTCTCTTATCACTACGCGCTTGCCACTTATTCATTTCAAGCTTATATGCTACATGCAAACAACGTTCGAAAAACCGTATCCATGCATGCAAAGTTGATAATCCAAACTGTAAATGATCTTCACATACTTCCTTTTCTAGAATTGCATCGATATTGTTATAGTCTTTTGAAGTTGCTTTGCATAAATAGCATCGTTGAGTAGACGCATTATGCGTGATAGTATTAAAAACTTTACCGTCTACCATGGTGAAAGCAAGTCGGAAAGAAACTCTTATTTCTTTTCCATCTATGATCTTTTCGAAAGGGACAAAATTGTTCTCTTGCTGTTTAATATAATCCATTTCCTCACGAGTGGCGTCAGGACTGTCGTGAGAAAATTGGATCCCAATTGGTCTACAAAAGCGAGGAGACGACGGCCTCGGATTTTTCCGTACAACAAGTCCGGCGTTTTTTTTCTTGGTCGTCTGATACAAGTTGCAGTGGAACGATTGCAGTAAATAAATATTAGCATCGGACTTGCTTCCATCATCAGAAGGCCAACCCAAATTATGGGATTTTTCTGAAGATTGTTCAGTTTCTTCGAAAGAAACAAACACGCTCAACCATTCAGAATATTTTTGCAGAAATTCGTCTTCAGTTTTTGATGCTTGCTGCCACTTTTTATGCAAGTCGTGTAACAACTTGCGGAGGACAGATTTTGCATTGTCTGATAGAGCAAAGGGGCGTTGCATTTAGCAGGAATGAAATTTTCGATCAGTGCATACACTGCCGGCCAAAAGCACGGATACACCTAGAAAAATTTCGCGCCGCACTAAAAGTTTCATATCTCTGTGAAAAAAAAAAGATATCCGGATTTCCAAGGCGGCATTTTAAAAGGGACAAATGAAGCTTCACTTTGCGTTTTGGAAAAAAAAAATTGGCTTTTTTTGGGACCCGGGGCGCCATTTTGAAAATGGCCGTTTTTTGGCTTTTTTGGCTGTTTAAAATCGGCTGCACGTCTTCAGGACATTTTTTTTGCATTTTTTGTTCAAAGAACCTCAAAAGATAGAGCAATAGCTATAGTTTCCTGTTTTAGAAACTTTCGTACGATTTTTTTTCACCGAGTTATCGCATTTTCTTCTCAAAAAGACAATTTTGAAAAGATGCTGCTGAAATGAGAAACTTTGAGGTTTAGAGAAAATTGCCAAGAAGAAATAATGTTGCGTTACATCGTATTGAATCGAGCAGAATTTTTTCAAAATTTTGTGCTCCAACATTGAATAAAAAAAATAAAAAAATTTTCAATTTTTTCTCTCAATTTTTAGCCGCACAAAACATCCACCTCTTACCTCTTACCTCATCTAAACGCCCTTGTCGTCGAAAAACCCACCTCTGACTTTCAGCACTGCATCAACGATTCGTGGTATCCGATCGCTTAATGAATCCAGCTGAGCTGAGCTGAGGGATCTCCACGCAGCTTGCAGTTTCTGCCACAGATCTTCGGCCGATGTAGGGCAGGTCATTCGTATCTTTCGATCGAGCTCTTCCCAGAGAAGTTCGATGGGGTTTAGGTCGGGTGATTGTGGTGGCCTAAAAAAAATCGAAATTTTTTTTCCAAAACGCAAAGTGAAGCTTCATCTGTCCCTTCTAAAATGCCGCCTTGGAAATCCGGATATCTTTTTTTTTCACAGAGGTATCAAACTTTTAGTGCGTGCGCGAAATTTTTCTAGGTGTATCCATATTTTTGGCCGGCAGTGTATGTTTCAGTCGCTTTGTCATTCAAATGACCTTTCAATATCGAAAAGCTGTCCTCTCTTGTCAGGCCACATGCTTCACGTTCATCAGCGACAGATTCTAAAATTGGAAAATGTCATATATAATATATAGATGGATAATTCCATACTCAACCTCGTTACTATTATTTATTCGAAAATATTATTTGAAAAGAAAAACAGGATATTTATAAAAGTAAATTACGTATCATACAAGTCAATACAACAAAGACCGCAGACAAATTCAAGAAAAAGAGCAAAACATTTCGCGTCGTTAATGTACGAAATTAAAAAAAACTATGTTTTACATTGCAAGAACTCACACCAATGACACAATGGCAGCGAGATGCAGCAATTTTTAATTTTTTTTTTAAATTAAATAATAGTTCCGTCTACAACATGCGAACGGTCAAGTCGCAGAACTCTATAGAACTTATAAACTTTTCTTTATGTGTTCAACACTTTCCGTTGTAATCTTCCGTTCATTTTCGTACAAATGATTCGTTTATTGTTATCGCATAAACTATTATTATTAATTTTGTGTTACACAATGATTTTCTGCTTACTGGGAATTCCCAAAGGCTCCCTCTCCTAGACTTTTACTCTGATTGACATTTTGGGCGTCTATTCTAAACATATCGTACTATTGAATAATAAAATTTAAAAAATAAATTTTGAATGGCCCCGCAACCCCTGAACGGCATTGATTCTCATTGGAAGCGATTTTTTTTCTGACTTGGTGTCGAGATAGTTGCTTTTTGCTAAGTGGTTGTCAAAATATTGCTTATCCGAGTTTGCTCCCTTTGTAATAAAGATCTCACTCGCACGTTTTCCGAAGTGGAATGTTGATTTTATATTGAAAAACGAAAAAATATCGCGACTATCGCGATTGGTAAGTAGGTAGAAACGAATGGGAACCATTACCTCACGCGCCAATGAATTCGGGAAAGAAATCGATAATACGCCGCAAAATTAGTAAGGAATCCACCTATTGTCTTTTCAGTGAGGCGTAACAAATGATCGATAATAAACCTTGTCTGAAAGTGATCAAAATATTACCGCTCATAAACATCGACGAATCAATAAAGCATTGAGGCATAACAACAATTGTGATCGACTTTGTCGTAGCAACAACAGCTGCCCATCTGAGGCGTTCCACTGGCGGAATATCCCTACCGCTTCACCAAGCACCGTTTTTGGTATCAATAACGATGGGCGGTCGACAGAAATGCGGTGGAGCGTTAATGACCACGAGAAGCGTTCTTACCGCGGCTCATTGTCTTACCAATCAATTTGGCCAAATAAAAACCGACTTGGAGGTGGTGAGCCATATATTTGAAAGCGATGCGACAGGTACTCGTCATCAGATTCATGATATCGCTATCCACCCTGATTTTGATTGGCCATCTCATCGAAATGACATAGGTGTTATAATCGTAAGAGACCGAAATGTATTCCTCGCACTAAACGACTTTGATTTAAGAGTTTGATTTGATCGGTTATGGTTTATGGAAACAATAAAGCACCTAATTTTGAATGAACTATGCGGATGCGGTCGTAACCCCGTTCCAACTCTCTAAATCGGGGTCGTCGCGCAAACCCAAACTTAACCGCCTAAAAATCTCATTAATTTTCTTCTAACACGTTGCAGCTATCGGAACAGGTCACGTCGAGCATCGAGAGAAATTTCGTAAAATTGCCCACTAAGGAGCTAAAGCTACCCATACTTGCCACATTGATGTCATATAATTCTGCGAAAGGCTCAAAAGATGTTTTTCATCTTAACGAATTGAAGCTGTGTATAGGTTCTGTTGAGTTCTGTCCTGGCTTTGGACCCAGTGACAAAATGAATTATTCTAACGAGCTTTGTGGACTAGTCGACGATGGTGAATCAACAGAAGTGGTAGGTACCCATCTTAGCTTGCCTGGTTTCGCACTGACCACGTGGATCAATTTTCTCTCTTTTATTCGAGATGTTTTTATCGAAACCCTCAAATGTATGGACATTTCGGGAGATCGGATCAAAGATAATAAATACAATTTGGTACTGCAATACACGTGGCTACAATAAATTTTAACCAACTACAATGAAACGGGTTAACGGCGATTATTATTAATAAGCCGATGCGACGAAGTCATTGTTGCATCTACGGATAATCAAAATCAATTATTTTCAAATAACATTAATTAAGTCGGTATAAAGTAAGTAAACGGAGCGCGGAATTTTGTGTCTTCTGAAATAAAAACAAAAGATTTTGATTACGAAAACGAAGAACTCAGAACGCTTTCCCACAAATGTATGCGCAGTACTAGTTCGACCTTTCCCTTTTCACGTGGCGTACGTCATCTTTGTGGTGTCAATATAATTTCTTCGGTTCCGCTCTTAATAAATCTTATCGACATGGCGATCGGCATGAGAAAGAGATCATTTAATTCGTCCTCCGTATTCATTTGTCGCGGGATACTAAATCAGACGTATATACATATATACATTACATATATACTTGTATACCTTGCTTCATATGGTTTTCATTGCAGGGCGATAGCGGTGGATTAATCATCTACAAGAGGAGACTCGTTGGAATATTTTCGGCATGTTTTGTTTTGTATAATCGATACAGCCTTATCGAGAACGTCTACAAATTCTTAGATTTCATTAATGACGCGGAGTCATATCTTTCTGTGTAATTCTGTAACATCGTCATAAGCTTTGTATCCTTCCATGTAATGGATAATGGATTTTCGATTGAAATACAACCGCAGAAAATACAACCGCACATTAAACTGAAAATATACGTGTAAGATGAAACTGTTGAACGTATAATTTTTTTGCGACACAAATACACGCCATCACGGTATCCGTTTTCGATTTTTTGGGAAAAATAAATGTTGCGAAATAATTAGTTGACGATTTATATGTGACTCGTTGCAATTAAACACTCCAAATGAATCGAGAAAATGAAGTCGGATGAAAAAACGTTTTCTCCAAAAGCTCGATAGTTCTGTGGGGAACGATCGATGACGTTGTTAATACTTTTTGTCGACCTTGGATCGTAGTGTATGTAAGGTATTCGGCCCAGTTGTCGTCACGTTTAATCATTAAATAAGTACTTTAAGATTAGAATCGATCTTTCGTGCAGATCTGTGATGTATCAGATCCCGGAAGGTATATATATACTCCGTTGTATTACATTTTCACCAATGACGTCGCCATGGGGCAGCGTGGAGGGGGGGGGGGGGCAGCCGCCACCCCTAGAGATTCGAAAAAATATATACGAGGATCGAAAATGTCTGAAATTCATATTTCCCCTACCCTCCTCCATCATGCCCCCACCCGATCCATTATCCGGCGACGCCCTTGATTGTGGCACTCGTAAGTATACGTATTCAAGAATAATCAAATAAAATATATTCAGCTGCGACGTCTATCTGTCATTTCGGCCGAAGCCTTCATGAGGAGGTTAAAGTGAACCGTGTCATATCTCTGGTGATTTTAGAATGCTTGGACTTGCGTGAAGTAGGTTTATTTTCAAATAATTAACAACGATCTTAGTTTTGCGTTCAGCATAAAAAAATTATAGTTTCACGCTCGTTTCAACGAGTTTCCATGTATGACGATTACCGGGTCAGCAATATAAACACTCTATCGATTAACCGCCATAACTGTCGATAGCTGGGACAAGGTTAGTAAAAAAAAAAACGTATCAATCGAATTCATAAAAATCAAATAAATTCATAGAAATTCTTAGATAAATTCAGATAAATTCAGATAACATTTAGATCACTTTTTTCAGATTCAGATTCCGATAAAATTCAGATCACAGATAAATTCAGATAAATTCATAGAAATCAGATAAATTCACAGAAATTCATAAAAAATCAGAAAATAACTATTGAGTCCGTAATTAGCATTGTTTGAAGAATCAACGGACCAGTAAACGGCATACACATATTCGCGACAGTAAAAAGAACACAGGTGAATAACACTCGATCGAAAGAGGATTAAAAATTATTTTACGGTTATAAACATCTGATGATGTTTATGTTACAATATAAATTGAATTGTTTATAATGAAATCAATTTTTCTGTCTATCCCGGATAAACTTGCGAACCAATGGTCCGATTAGGATGGAGTTTTAACCAGTCTATAGCGTATTCATCGGGGGGGGGGGGGAGCAGTGACCAAAATCTACCAAAGTGTGTTTCGGCAGAGAAATAGAAGATTAATTTTTCCCAAAAAATAAGATAAACGAATGAACTGGTTTTATGACAACGTTCAAGGAAATGTACATCGTCGTATCTTAACATTAAGTAATTTAGCAATTTTCAGGAGATGAGCTCTGATTTTTACTCTGCTTTGAGAATTATCAGAACAGAACGTGAATGTCCATTTACTGGAAAGAGTTTTGATTACAACCTCAGTGAATAAACATGTCTATTTCTGACCGATCATTACGAATTTGTGTTAAAATTTTGCAAAAAAATCGAAGATTGACCCTTTCTCAAGTAATAAAAGTAATATTTACCTTAAAAACTTATGAAACTATTGTTTTCGCCTTTTCAACAGCTACTGTGCAGGGCAGTATCGTAACAAAGTTGCGCGGTGTGCAAGTGCCACGAACTAGAAATTATTCCGTGTAGCGTCAAAATTCGATATTAAGCTGAGAAATTGATTTAATCGATAGCTGTAAGTAATTGTCGTGAATCGAGTTTTTATCGACAATTCATATTCTCTACTGATTTTGAATATAAATCAGCTTTTGTCTATTTGCTGGTTCCCGTCCGTAAACTGGTCGGTTAAGCCTACTTGAGGGAAATATCATGAAGTTTTCGGATTTCAAGGTGTCACGAGACGCAAAGCTGCGTAACACAACGTTAAATGAAAACATTGCCCGTAACGTGTTCGTCCTGTCGCGGCCGAGCTCTCACTACGCGCAGGACTGTGCAACATTTGCTTCCTCCTCTGTCGCTCGATTCTCACGATCGCTCCTGCTTCGTCTGTCGCGCCCGGCGTATCGTACGGGGAGCGCGCGCGACAGAGAGCAGTGTAGTGGTAGTCGTAGTAGTAAGAGGCCGCCAGCAACGTCGAGCCGAGCCCGGAGGAGCGGTCTCGCCGATTTCAGTCTGCGCGCAAGAGCCAAACAGTCCGCGCGCGCGCGATACACATCGAACGGTCTCAATATTTTCGCGAACTATTCCAGCTCGCGCTTTTTCCACGTTTGCCTCGACAGAGAGAGAGAGAGAGCGAGAGAGGGAGAGAGAGAGAAAAGTTCGTTACGTTTCGCGCAAGTATAAAAATAGAAGAAAAAAAAGTTGTTACGCCGCCGATTCGCGCTTTTCGTTTCTGGCCATAGGAGCAAAAAATAACGAGTCCGTGGGTTGCGTAGAACGCGCTCGAGGTGCCCGACACGTGCTCCGCTCTCCCGCGCTGTCTCTGTCGTCGCTCGTGCCCCGCGACGCACTCCCTGCCTGGGAGACCTTTTGGGATGCTGCGTGCACGAAAAATCCGGATGCTTTCTACTCGCCGGGTAGCGTGCCCTTGAACCATTGTGCACTTTGTCGACGAGTAAGAAAAAAAAGGTATTACGTGATACGAAGCGCTGGCGAGTAGCCGAGTAAGTTTTACGGTGCAAGAAATGCGCGACGCCTCTTTTCGGTGCTCGCGAGGTTTAGCGCGCATGCGCATCGACTCCGATTTCCGCGATTGCAGCCGTGGAATAATCGCGAATTCAAACAAAGCGTGAGCGACTTTTTTCGTTTTTCAAATCTTGTGGGTGAATCATCACCGCACGAAGAATACAACTGTTTACGAAAAATCGCGTTTTATTTTTCATTTTCCCGTTGCACGCGTGTAAAATCGTGACCTTGAGTTTGGATTCGTGCAGTTCTAACGTATTCGCGTTGGATCTGAGAGCGCCATCTAGCGGTGAGGTGCACAGCGACGTAAACGATCGAGCGTCGAACGCGAAGGAAAAACAACGACGACAATTTGACCAGAAAAATATCGAATTTATCGATAATCATCGTTATTCGCGATATTTCTGCGAATTTATCGTGTTCGTGCGACAAATCGTGTCATTCGAGCCACACAAAGTCGCGTCTGTGGCGTTAACGAGTGGTTTAAAAAAAAAAGAAAAAAAAACAATCGTGCCATGTTGTCTTTTCGATTGCGTTCGACATAAGCGGCATCGTGCAAACGTGTCCGAAGAGCGCGTTCAGTGCTGTGGTCCTCGTCACGGATGGACCAACGGTGCGCGATGATCGTTACGTGTCGCGTGTAAACATCGGAACGCGGCGAGTTTCGTTGTTGGAGCACAGTGGCTGGAAAGAGAACGAGGTCGGGCGTATTGTACCGAGAGGGCGTGTGTGCGATGATTCCGTGCAGCGCTAACAGCCGCGGAAACAATAACAATCGCTGTATCGTTCGTCATCCGCGAAGTGGCGCGTTGCTCGACTAACCGACGACAGAGTAAACGTGCCCTTTCGTCGAGCGTTAAAATCGACGACATTCGTCTCGAGCGGGGCGCGAAGAAAAGAAACACCGTGAAAGTTTGAAAGTTCTGGGCGCCCGCGCGAGTGCGATAATGTCGCTGAGAATGGAATTCGGTAGTTACAAGTCGACCGGAACGCGAGTGAGGGTTCGTCGTCGCGCCGAATTGGGCAGACGTCTCACGAGAAGATTGTCAATGGTCGCACGTGTACCCGCGGCTTTTTTGCAACGAGCCAATCCACCCGATCCTCGACACATCGAGATCACGGCCATTGCGCCCGACAAGAGTCAACTGACGGTGTGTTTTTTCTTCTCGTATATTTTTTTAGCTCCTTTAGCCCTATACAAATATCCCTAAAGCTTGTTACGTAGGTGTGTATGTATGCGTGTGTGTGTGTATATATGTATATATATGTATATATATACATACATACATACACACACACACATATATATATATATATATATATATATATATATATATATATATATATATATGTATGTATGTATGTATGTATGTATCCCTAGGCGTGACGATATCCAAGTATGTAGATCCCTAGACCTCGCGATGTGTATGCGGATGTATCCCTAGACCTCGCTACACGCATGGCATATGTCCCTAGACGTCGCAATATGCATGCACACACGTCCCTAGAGCTCGCAATACGTATGCACATGTATCCCTAGATTAAGTGATATGTGCATACACATCGCTAGACTTTAGTGATATGTATGCACGTAGCCCGAGGCTAGTGATATTTACGCACATATCCCTAGACTAGTGACATTTATGCACATACCCCTATACTAGTGATATTTATGCGCATATCCCTAGGCTAGTGATATATATCTACATATCCCTAGGCTAGTGATATTTATGCACATATCCCTAGACAAGTGATATTCATGCGCATATCCCTAGTGATATATGCACATATCCCTAGGCTAGTGATATTTATGGACATATCCCTAAACTAGTGATATTTATGCACATATCCCTAGACTAGTCATATTTATGCACAAATCCCTAGACTAGCGATTTTTATGAACATATCCCTAGACTAGTGATATTTATGCGCATATTCCTAGACCCGTGACATATAGGCACATATCCCTAGACTAGTGATATTTATGCGCACATTCCTAGACTAGTGATATATATGTGCATATCCCTAGACCACTGATATATATGTGCATATCCCTAGACTAGTGATATTTATGCACATATCCCTAGACTAGCGATATTCATGCACATATCCCTAGACTAGTGATATGTATGCGCATATCCCTATATCTCGGCATATGTCTGCAGATATATTCCTAGTCCTCGCGACACGTATGGCATATATCCCTAGACGTCGCGATATGCATGTACACATATTCCTTGATCTCGCGATGCGTATGCACGGGTATCCGTAGACCTAGTGATATGTATGCACAGACATTTTTGACACCACGATAAGTGAACCCATATATCCCTAGATTTCACGATATGTACACCTAGCGATATATCCCTAGATCTTGCGACGTATATGGACACATATCCCTAGCCCTTGCTATGTGCATCCCCATATATCCATATACGGCGCGGCGGGCATTCTTATATGTCCCTAGATCTCGTGATCCGTATTCCTATATCCCTAGACATAACGATATATATATATATATATATATATATATATATATATATATATATATATATATATATATATGCACAGATCCATCTGTCGTTACATGTATGCATATATATCCCTAGACCACGGTATATACATCTACACACATTCCTAGGCCTCCCAAGTCCCTTTTTCCTCATCCCCGACACGTCATCGGCGTTAAAATGGACCCCACCCGTTTTTCTCGTACAGAAAATTGTTTCTACGGCGACTAGTGGGGAGCGTTGTAGTACATAAATTAATGTGTTCTTAATGAGGAAGATAATGGTGCGCGAGACATTTTATTTTGGTGATGTTTCACCGATGAAAAACCTTTCTTAATATACTTATAAATATTTTATGAAATATATATATATATATATATATTTGAACTTCAAGTTGGCTCCATCGTGCCGGACACTTTGAGCGATATTGAATGCATTTGCGCAGTTGTCTTCGGCGCGACGCATCGAAGGCGATAAAACTCTTCGCTCATGTGAGTCGTACAAGATGAATGACATTACTCATCGGCCTCGCGGGCTCATAATTTCCTCGTTAAGCCGTGTGCCTACTCGTGTTGTGTGTGGTCAACGAGACGAGAGAAAGAGAGTAACGTTATGTGGTTTTTTTTTGTTGGTCTTTTTGTCGTCGGGGAACGTCGCTGGACGCACGTCAGTGGCAAGAGCTTGGCGTCGTTGGAAGGGCACCGAAGATTCTTGTTTTTGTTCTATTTCTGAATTTTTTTAACATTCAAAATTTTATCTTCAAAATTTGAGCTGTAGATCCCTCGTAGAAATCCTGAAAAATCTTTCAGTGATTTGCGTAGTGCAAATGTGGCGAAAAAAAATAGGCTACTGAACTTTCGTTGTGGTCCAACGATGCAATCGACTCTCCTAATAATTTTGCAGGTTCAGCTAGCGTCTGACATGAGTCTTCGTGAAGTAATGCCTCCAGTTCAAAACATCAAAATCATTATTTTTGCAGCGTCTAAACCAATATGTGCATGTTGGTTTCGACAGAGCATGGTCGCCGTAAGTCTCGACAAGAATTCCGTGTTCTATAGCTGGACATTTTTCAACAATGATGTAGCGTGGTAAAATTCCCCGTAAATACTCTTTTTGGGCACGAAACTTGACATGTTTTACACTATGAAGAAAAAAGTTGCTTGCACTTAGGCGAAATGACATATACTGAATTTAAAGCTTCGTTATAGTACCTCTTTGTAGATGCGTTACCATCTTGAACTACACGTACGCAGGTCTGGTGACACTGTATGTTGGAAAACAGCGGAAACTTATTCATCGTCCTAATATATATATATATAGAAAGGTGGTTGAAAAAATCGATTTTCTTCTCAACGAAAAATTGAAGCATGTTAAGAAAAAGAAAGTTTTGCAAAATTTGAGGGTTCCAAACAATTTTTTAGTTAGTGCTCAAACGCCTTTTTCATGTTTTTTTTTTTCGTGATTAACGGAGTATTAATTTTTTTTTATCTCGATGCAGAAAATATCAGTGCGTGATCCAATGTAAGTCTTGATTTAATTTTTTTCCGTATCAAAACACAATTTTTATTTAAATATTTGTTTTGCCTTGAACAATTTGTATTTGCCGATTAAGAATCAATATATGTAATTCGGTTGTGAAAATGATATCAACCACTTGATGAACAAGAACACGGTGTTTACATCACTGTATATCTAACAAGTATGCGTGTTTTTTTTTCGACTAATATGATCTTTTAGAGCAAGAAAACAAATGAAGAAAAAAATTGGCGAAAAATTGAAAAAAAAAAATTTTTATTTGTTTGAGCACTAGCTAAAAAATGTTTAGACCTCTCAAATTTTGTATGAATTACTTTTTCATAACGTAGTAACATTTTCCGTTCAGTACGGCAAAAAAAAATTAATTTTTTTTTATCCACCCTAATATATATATATATATATATATAAGAATCCGTAAGCGTGTACGGCGAGCGTCTCGCGAATCCCAATATCGCGAGAAAAGAGCACGTGTTGTGTTTTGTTGAATTTTTTACGTCTATCTATGGCTTGCGTCGAAAATGTGTTTTGTACGTCCATATGGACTTCGTACCTACTATTTTCCTGTATTCAGCGAGTATTTTCTTCACGTTCCCGTCTTCGCTCGACCGGAAAGTAAGAACCCGCGAATAGAGAGAAAAAAAAACGAAAGAAAAAATGAAGAAAAAAAAGAACGATCTGTTTGAAAAATGAATGAAACGCAAATATGCATTAGTCACAGCATTTTGCCATGTACGCCAAGGTCTGTATTTACGATGGTGTCTGCGTGTGCGTATTCAGTCTCTCTTTCTCTCCCTCTGTTGCTCTGCTCGTGCGAATATTCGCGAGTGAGCGCTTATGAATTTCCAGGGGAAAACGAAAGCTGTTATTGTAGCGCTTGGGCCTGTGTTGGAACGTCGATTAATGGACTCGCGTTTTCTATCAGCCTATCACCCTCTCTCTCTCTCTCTCTCTCTCTCTCTCTCTCTCTCTCTCTCTCTCTCGCTCTCTCTCTCTCTCTCTCACTCTTTCTCTTCCTCGCTCGCTCTATACCCTCGCTCTATCGCTCTTTCTCTTTCTCGTTTCTGATTAAATGTAGTACGAACGCACGTGCGTGCTGTCATGTATAAATATTCATGTATACGTGCATACAGGCATATTTATATCGGTCATGTCCAATATATATATATATATATAGTGGACATGACCGACGCATTACTTTCGGTATTCACGCGTATGCATAGCATACACCCCGACAATATCTTGCAATTAGACGAGAGTCTTACACGCGCTCGCATTGTCGGTGACACGTTTTGCGTAATAATGTATATGAAGGGAGTTTCACGCACATTTCACTAGAACATTCCAATCTCTTTTTGTCTTTGCATATCTGTCAATCTCTCTCTCCATATATATATATATATATATATATATATATATATATATATATATATATATATATATATATATATATATGCATATTTAACCCTCAATCCGTGAACCTGGGTCGTTTTCGTCCTGCCCAGAAAGATTTTCTTCGCAGGCTGCTTAAGGATGTTGAGTCCCAAATCGCAAATGATAATAAAATTCTGAAAATTTCGTACGTTTTTTAATGAAGTATTTCAGAGGTCGTGTAAAAATTTCACGACAATTAGGAAGCTCGTTATTGAACAATTAACATTCACAAATTAAATGTTGTCTAATGGAAACTGATGTAACTTTGCAAGAAGTTTTTTTTTGGCCTCTCAATTTTGTAATATCTACAATATACTGAAAGCAACGGAAACAAAACGAAGTTTATTGATTAATTTTTTTTATTCCTTTTAAAATTTGTTCTTAACAAAATGTTAATTTTTTAATAACGAGCTTCCTAATCGTCGTGAAATTTTAACACGACCTCTTAAATACTTCATACAAAAACATACGAAATTTTCCGAATTTTCTTATCATTTTGTATTTCAACCCTTAAGGAGGGTGAAGTAATGATGATGGAATTCGGAAAATTTGGTATGTTTTTACATGCAGTATTCAGGAGGTCGTGTAAAAATTTCATGACGATTAAGAAGCTATTTATTGAACAATTAACATTAAGATGTTTCACAGGGACTCAACATTCTTAAGGTGCCCCAAATACCTTCACGGATTGAGGGATAACGTTTTGTCTTCTTTCATTCATTTTTTCATATATTATATTTTTTTCAGAATTCGATAAATTATGGAATAATAATTCATATGTTTGGAAGAGAAGATTTATATATTTTTATGTTTCGATACATTTGAAAATATGTATAAATAAATTATATATATATATATATATATATATGTGTGTATATATACTTCGTCGAATATATAAAAATAAAAATATGTAAAACAATAAAAAATATGTTCTTCTAAATTTAGCGACCATTTAAGAAAAATATATGAAAAAGAGAAATAAGCGAAGATAGAGAATAGTAGTAGTATTTTATTCCTTGTATACTCTTTTTAAGGGTGTTTACATATATGCTCCTCCCTTCTCATTCACATCCATTGCTTTGTCAGCTGTATTTCTAGCCCCCTGCTATTTTCCAACCATTGCTCCACGTTATTTACTATTCCTCGATTTAGTTTTTCCGTAAATTCCGCACACTCGCGAATATCTCTCAAATTTTCAATTTTCTGCTTGCACGTTCTACATTCGGTGTCTACATAAGTACCCGTTTCCCTGTCTTTTCCGAAATTTCCACGTTTTATCCTCTCTAACGTTTCTTTTAATTCTCCGCTAATCATCTTGCCCTCGCCATATTTTTCCATGTGTATACCTGTTTTCCCGTGTTCATATTCCTTGCAGTATGTCGACCCATAGATTTCGCGCCAATCCAATTGAATTTCTTGTCCAATTTTTATTTTCATGCCCCTTGCGAAGAAGGAATATATAAATATACGTTTTTTCTTATATATATATTTGAATATTCGATAAATGATCAAAAAAAGGATTCATGTCATTGGAAGAGAATATTTATATAGATTCTTCTTCCTCGACATTTTTTTGTTTCAATACTTTTGAAAATGTATTGAAAAAATGCGTATAAATAAATTTTATATATATATATATAAAAGTCCGATTAAAAAAAAAATATAAACGTTTAAAATTTTGTAAATATAAATATAAATGTCATGTTTAGATGTTTGTTTAGATGTTTAAATATAAACGTTTTAAATAAAAACGTCCGATTAAAAAAATATAATAATAATCGAGTATTATTTGCACAACTTGCTTCCCAAGTTTTTTTGGAAAAACGATTTAAAAAAAATATATAGAAACGTCCGAAAAAAAATTCTGCGGCTCTCCTCCGAAATTATATATACATATATAACTTTTTCTGCAAATCCATAAAAACCATAATATAAACCGCGAAAAATCATCTTCACTTTCAAATATACATTTTTTCGATTCTCTAACCAATATTTTCCAAACAAAATGTATTAAAAACAATAAAACGAGAGAAAGAATTATAATATTTATGCATACCCGACGTACACGAAGAGGCTTTTACCTACATACGACGGAATAAAAAGTTTCCTCCGTGAAGTTTAGATCACGTGACAAGGGCGTACGAGCTGATAGACTAATGGCTCGATATATTTACGATCGACTCGCGTGTTTGACTGGCATCGAAACTATTTGCCGTGCCATTCATTATTTATTCTCAATATGTACATACGCGTATGTGTGCACTCGAAAATAGATTCGAATGGCTATGTACTCGAAAGAAAAGAAAAAAAAAATATGTATATATATATATATATATATACAGGGTGGACCATTTAACGTGACCGCCCCAAATACCTCCGTTGCCTTTAGAGTGACGAAAACAAATCAAAACAAAACCCAACCAAACCCGACCAAAACCACCCAAACCGAGAATATTTTGGTGAAAAATCATTTCAAGGTCATGATATCATAGGTCGTTGGATTCGTCTGAATATCAGCTACAACGTCTGAATAAAAAGAAAACATGTTCCCATGTGAAAAACCATTAATGACCTTGAGAACGTAAAAACGATGACCTTGACAAAAATTAATTTCCCACCACTGTATCAGCCCTTCGAAATTAATCAAATTATCACGTGACATTTTTTTCGTCGCTCCAATGGCAACGGAGATATTTGGGGTGGTCGCGTTAAATCGTCCACCCTGTATATAACGAGCGTGTACACGGGTGCGTGTTTTTTTTTTCGCGTACGAAACCGCAACGTGCAATTCCGAAGGTCAGTCGCAATTATTCGAAACCATCGACGCAAAAGACGAGACGCGACGACGAAGAAAAATTCTGCCATGCGCTTCGCCCGCATCCAGATCGATTGATAACGTCATTAGTCAATCATAGCGGAGAAAGTGCGAGCGTAAAGCCGGCGAGGCTTACCGTCTATTGGTTGCACGGGCTCGTAGCTGCAATTACATTTCTCTCGGAGCGCGAAATTACACTGCCCCGGGATACAAGCGTGTGCGCGCGTTAACGTACTCGCTCGTATTCATCGTCGAGAAGATTGACGATGGTCTTTATCGACACGTGTACGTAAAATCGTACGTAAAAGTTGGCCTCTACGCCCACACGAACCTTTCGCGAAATTGTAACGTGCCGTTTTGTTTTCGCCCATTTCAATTAACGACGGCCACTGACGATCGCCTTTTCTCGCTTTTTAACGCCTTTTTTATTACTATACCGGCCACCTAAACATACACGCGGGTGCGGAGACGAAAAAAAAAAAAAAAAAAAAAAAAAAAAATGGGCCCCGCATAGACGAGACGTGTATTTATCGAAGGAGTGTCCCGTTCGTTTCTAACTGGGACATTCCTTTTGAATTCCGAATATGGATTTGCACACGCGAGATCCGGGCTCCTTGTGTTTCGTGATAATTGCTGAGCAGGGAAAACGTTGACTGTTGAATATTGGGGAGGCGTGGATCGAAAAAACGATTTTGTTGCATGCACCGTTGGCTCACACGTGCAGTGTGCGTCCTGTTGCGAATGGATAATGCTGCAACTGTCGATAGGTCGGATCGTGCCCTACTGTGTGATGAAATTTACCTCTGCGATCTTGCCACCCGAGTATCTCCGATCTCAATTTTTTTTAAATTCACTTCCGAAGGTTTTGGTTTGCAGTTGATTGTAGAAACTTAAGGATGTTGAGTCCCTATGAAACGTGTTGATGTTAATTGTTCAATAAATAGCTTCTTAATCGTCATGACATTTTTTGCACGACCTCCTGAATGCTTCATGTAAAAACATACCAAATTTTCAGAATTCTATCATCATTACTTCAACCTCATTAGGGGTTGAAATAAAAAATGATAAAATTCTGAAAATTTGGTATGTTTTTGTATGAATTATTTAAAAGGTCGTGTTAACATTTCACGACGATTAGGAAGCTCGTTATTAAAAAATTAACATTTTGTTAAGAACAATTTTTGAAAGAAATTAAAAAAAAAATTATCAATAAACTTCGTTTTGTTTCCGTTGCTTTCAGTATATTGTAGATATTACAAAATTGAGAGGTCAAAAAAAAACTTATCGCAAAGTTACATCAATTTCCATAAGACAACATTTAATTTTGTGATTGTTAAAAGTTCAATAACGAGCTTCCTAATTTTACACGACCTCTGAAATACTTCACACAAAAACGTACCAAATTTTCAGAATTTTATTAACATTTGCGATTTGGGACTCAACATCCTCAATTTCGTTTGTCGTAGGTAAGAAAATAAATTTAGACCACCAAAAAAAACGGCATTCTCTGGAAGGAAAATAACGAATTTTTAGAATTTTTCTTCTATTTAAAATCGTTTGTAGTTGATTGTAGTAAACTTATTATGGTATTGAAGTTTGTATCGTTGGAATGCGACGAAAATTTATATTTTTTTTCGTACTGCAAATTTTTTTAGCATATTTAGGTCACTCAAGTGACTAAACCATTTGTGAGAATCGTTATTAAAAATTGATCACCAAAGTTTGAAAAAAAATTTAAAAACGTAATGAAAATGAAGAAATGATGAAACCAAGAAGATTTTTCGTTGTATTCCAACCGATGCAAACTTCAACACCATGATTTATTTTCATTTGTGGTTGAAGGGTTTTTTTGTTATTTTCCAAAAAAAAAAAATGGTCATCGAAGGATGAAACGACTGGCAACAATTATTGGAGTGAGTCGTAAATGCTCATTAGCATATGTCCGACATAAAAAAAACGTTAACTAAGACTACGTCATTACCAAAATGCAATTTTTCACTATTTTTATCGGCAGATTTTCTTTTGCAATGATCGCAAAGGCAGGAAAACGATCTATCCTATCGTACGATAATATAGATAGTTTTTAGCAGTAAACTCGGTAACTACAAACGATGCCTGCGCTTCTAAAACGTTTGTAGCTGTTTGTAGTTCAGTATTTATCTAAAGAATTTACCTGAAAACTATTTACCTATGATTTGAGAAGGAAATGTTCGCTTGTAGTAGTAAATTACTGAAATTTCAGTTTTGCAAAAATTATTCTATATTTTTCCTTTCCTTATTTTTTTTATCATAAAACATTCTTTACTGATCTTTGACAACTGGCATCACGAATTATTGAGGTTTAAACATGGAGAACTACACGATCGAGCAACGCATAGAAAGTGTGAAAATTCACCACAAATTTCAACAAGATGGCGCAACCTGCAACACTGCTCAAGGAAGCAATTTGACGCGCCATTAATGAAATTAGTCCGCAATTAAGGCAAAATGTTATTAAAAATTTCGTCAAAAGAGTGAACGCTTGCAAACAGGGACGAAGCGGTCTATTTATCGGACATTGTGTTCCACACATAAACTCCATGCTTGTACGTTATTTTGAAATAAAAGTATTCGTCTATTTCACCTAAATAATACGTTTTATTAACAAATAAAAATGTCAGGTCACTTTGAGACAAATTTTGCGGAACGAAAATTAAAAAATTTGGAAATATCCATTTTTTTTTTGACAATTTGAGAACAACAATTCTCCATGACCGTGTCATATACACGCCTATGGAAAATTGTTGTTCCCAAATTGTCAAAAAAAATGGATATTTCCATTTTTCCGGAACGTGAATCTTAAAAAAAGAACCAATATATTTTCGTAGACAAATTTCGTGGAAGGAAATTAAAAAAATTCGAAAATATCCATTTTTTTTTGACAATTTGGAACACGGCCATGGAAAATAGTTGTTTTCAAATTGTCAAAAAAATGGATATTTCGAAATTTTTTAAATTTTGTTCCGCTAAATTTGCCTACGAAGATATATTGGTTATTTATTTTTAGATTCACGTTTTGAGATTCACAATATAGGGTTTCTGATAATGACCCGACATTTTTATTTATTAATAAATAAAATTAATATAAATTCAAAAATATAAATTTATATTTATATTAAAATTAATTTATTAATAACTAAAATAAATTTGTATGTATGTATATATATATACACATATTCGCGAATATGTGTAAATAGTCAAATAACGTAATGAAGACTGGCGCTCTTTTTTCCGCGTCTACCGTGATTGGCTCCACTTCGTATAATAGAGTCTGGAGGACATCGAGTATAGAATACGCATGTATCGCGTGAATGTAAAAATCCCGTAGCGCGCAATATGCAACGGATGACGATTTTTTTTGTCGCTCTTCTACTGTCTTCTTTTCCGCGCCTCGCGCAAATCGCCAACGGATGCAGAACAATTCGTCGGCGACCGCGAAAGTGACTTTGTACTTTTTTTTTCCTTTCAAAAAATTTTCTTCGAACCGAAGGAATTTTTTTCGCTGCTTTTCGGTTCGTGTCGACGCGCCCGAACGAGACGACACCGAGCGCGCGCGCGCGAGAGGGAGAGAGAGAGAGAGAGAGAGAGAGAGAGAGAGAGAGAGAGAGAGAGAGAGAGAGAGAGAGAGAGAGAGAGAGAGAGAGAGAGAGAGAGAGAGAGAGAGAGAGAGAGAGAGAGAGAGAGAGAGAGAGAGAGAGAGAGAGAGAGAGAGAGAGAGAGAGAGAGAGAGAGAGAGGGAGAGAGAGAGAGGGAGAGAGAGAGAGAGAGATTGATTGATTGATTGATTTTATTATGCCCTGGTAACACCTTAAGGCAAAGAATGATAAATACATGTACATTGATTACATAAATAATAATAATCATAATAAATAATAATATAATATAATAATATTCGCTAACAGTAATAACAATAAAAATAATAGTAATAATAATGAGGTAATAATAGTACTAACAGTGGTAAATACAGAGAGAGAGAGAGAGAGAGAGAGAGAGAGAGAGAGAGAGAGAGAGAGAAAAGAAAGCACTCGATCGTGTACGATAGATTCGGCCAAGGTGGTTCATTCACGCGGATGAGGTGCGCGCGTCCACAGTTTTCTCGCAGTTTTCCTCAAGACCAATGACCCCCCGACGGTGGTGGTCAGTGCGTGTATGAGAGAGGGAAAGAGAGACTGCAAGAAGCAACAGTAGCAGGCCGATATACAGCAGCTCGTTCCGCGTTCATTAGGTGATCAATGTGCCAGATCGGATCGATCGCGGATCAAAAATCTCTCCTGTGCATTTGTACAGCTGGTGCTGTATGAGCGACACACACGTGGACCAGTATATCTGCACAGACTTATATATATATGTGTATATATATATATATATATATATATATAAGAGAAACCGGGTCGACGACTTATGACTTCGATATTAGGTATAAGTGCGTGCATACACGTTTACGTATTTTCATGTGTGCATTTATATATATATATTTATAACGAATTTTTTATAATAATAAATTGAAAAATGTAAAATAACATTTTTCCTGCATTCCAGCGAAAGTTTAATTTCATATTTTATTTTATATTATATTGTGTATCAATACGATAGACATATGTATGTAAATATATAGAATTGATATAAAATATATCATAAAATAAGGTATAATAAAAAAAGCCCTCTCGTATTGTCTAGCTTGCTTCGAGTCTCACGCTTGGGCGTGGCACTTCTCCCACCATACGTTACACCGTTCGATATTTGGCACACAGCAGGGGTGGGGGGCCCTGTTGCATCTGTGGAGGTTCCGGTATGAGAGGTCGCAGTGTATATGGTGTTGATGTTTGCATCGTTAGGATGGAATGAAAGTTTTATTTTGAGAATCATTTCCTCATTCTGATTATTATAGAAAATCCTTTTTTGCAGAAGCAGTTTTATATTTATATCGGGAATCGCCTAACGAGTATCTTCAAAAAAATAGGCAAGATATTCACGTAGGCAAATTTTGCTAAAAGAAATGAAAACAATTTCGAAATATTAATTTTCATGGGATTCCAACGAACGCCATGAAAAAATCGTACGAAAAAAACCAAAAAGAATATAAAAATGATATAATAAAAGAAATGTTATACGATCAATGGAAAAAACTGAGAACGCGCTACTTGAAATAAAAAAACAACTATAGTAATTCGCTTCCGGCAATGACACGTTCGGTAGGGGTGACTTCCGGAACATTTAGAGGGTTGAAGTTTTTTTCCGAGGGCCCTTTCATGCCACCTTACATTGACGCCAATAAAAAAAAAACGATTATATCAAACGTGCGGGTGATAACATTTTTTTCAAATTTCACCCCCCCCCCCCCCCCCTATAAGAGTTGGTCCGGATGCTCGAAAATATTTTTAATTCATTTTACCATATTTTTTTAGTCACTAGAGCCGAACTTGTGAGCAAGAAATTGTAGAAAATTAAAAAGTAAAAAAAAAATTAAATCGTTGGATAGCAACGATGCAAACTTCAGGCACATTTGCCCGCCTCGACTTGATTGCCGTCTCGTCAATTTTTTTCCTTCCTTCTGCTGCACCAACGTCATCCGAAGATCGCGGTAGGTCATTCGTTTGGTTCGGGACGAGGAATGGAAGAGGGCTTTGAAAAACAGGCGTTCCCGTTTGAGAAAGCGGAGCTGACCTTGAAGTCTTATTGACGCGAGCACCCGAAAGACAAAAAGAAGAAAAAAAGTGTTCGAACCGAGATGCAGTGTTTGAGGAAGCTAATTTGGATGATATTGGAGTTTGTCGCAACGCAACGAAAATATTTTTTTCTTAATTGCCAATTTTCTTTGGCAATACAATGCTACGGCAAACTTTTCTTTAAATGCTCGTTAATGATCTACAACCTAAATTTATCAATAATGATTTTGAATAACAATAAAAATGGCGGTAAAATGTAAATAAATTTACAACATCGATGCAAATTTTGATGGCGTTAATTAAGGCCTTAGGCCACAGCAACGGGTATAAATTCATGTGCGAATTAAATTTTTTTTTTTTTCGTATGAAAAAGTGATTCACTCATAAAATTAACTACACATCATTTTAGTATGAATATCAAGCTGTTAGAAAAAATTTTAGGCGCTCCGCGATGTGACATTTACCACCCACAATTTTTTACCTAGAACAAAAAATAAAAATTCTCGTCAATCTTCATTAGAATACGTACGGAATTTAAAAAATATTGTGTTTTTTCAAAAGCTGTAGGTATTTTACTTAAGAAATGAATTTTCAGGGAAACATTTCGTTTCAAGGGCACATATACATCTAGGAGCCGGAAAAAGGTCATTTTTGTGAATTTTTTCAAGGAAAACTATTTGAAATTACGGATTGAGGTTTTAATTATCTAAAAGTATATACATTCAAAAATATGTTTAATTTTCTTTATTGAAAAATATCAAAAATATACAAGGATATTGTATGATCCTTGGAGCGTCGTAAAAAAATCGGTCCTCAAAATTTCTCGAAAACCAATGAACCGATTGCGTTGAGGTTTTTTGTGGTTATTCTATACACCATTATCTAGTACTTGTCATAGCCGATTTTGAAAATATCGATTTATGACAAAATGGCGGACGTTTGAACATAAATAGTGATTTTTGGGCCAAAAATTAGTTATTATTTTGCCTATAAAACAAAAACGAAGTAACAGAGAAAAAAAATCTTATGACAGGTACTAGATAATAGTTTATAGAATAACCACAAAAAACTTCAAGGCAATCGGTTAACTGGTTTTCGAGAAATTTTGGGTACCGATTTTTTTTACGACGCTCCAAGGATCATACAATATCCTTGTATATTTTTGATATTTTTAAATAAAGAAAATTAACCATATTTTTGACTGTATATACTTTTAGAAAATAAAAACCCCAATCCCAAATTTCAAATAGTTATCCTTGAAAAAATTCACAAAAATGACCTTTTTCCGGCTCCTAGGTGTATATCTCCCGTTAACTGCTCATAAAATGAAAAGTTTTCTATTAATAAGAAATTCTTTACGTACTTCTCTGCGAAATGCAATTCGGAGCATAACTTTTAAATTTTAAGTAAATCGAGTGAAAATTGTCGAAGTTATTTGTCACGCCAATTGGAAAAAAGCTGTTTCGAGAAATTTCGAGTGGTCGGCCATTTTGTACATCGAAAGAAAAATATATATATATATTCTAACAGCTTGATATTCATACTAAATAGATGTGTAATTCATTTTACGAGTAAATGACTTTTACATACGAAAAAAAATTGTTAAATTCGCACATGATTTTATACCCGTTACTGCGGCCTGAGGCCTTAATTTGGCGTGACTTTTTTTTGTCTCGAATCAATATTTGCGGGGGCTTTCGAGAGTTTGGTTGCCAGTTAGTCACTCAGAGAGAGTTTTTCGCGAAACGTCAAAGGCGCAGAAGGAAGAGAGGAGGACGGGCGGGGTTGGGGGGGGGGGGGATTGCTAAACTAGTATCTGTGCAGAGTTCTCTCACGTCTCGGCTTTGGTTTACTTACCGGCTAAACTCGGGCTCGGATTCCCTCCTCCGAGAGCCCACACCGGTCCACCAAGTAAGGCGTGAAATTGCGTCACGTGACGTGACTAGCGAACAGATGTAACTTTTGTTCCGACATTATTTTATAATTGGAACGCGCTCGTAAAATCATTTGGTTTCCATGTGAAAATGTTCTCAAAGTTTATCTCGAGAGATACCACAAAGTGCGAAATTGAAGGTTGAGTTGGGTTAAAAAAACACGCCTGGTTATATTTTTCATTTTTTTCGGATTTATTGGTTGTTGCCAAGTGTTAACGGACGGATGAAGAATTACGGGTGAAGATATTTAATTTTTAAATTAAATTGAATATTACTTTTTTTAATGAATAAAATAGGTGGGAGAGGCTAATGTTTTATGCTATTTAACTTTTTTCTTTATATTATGATAAATAAAATGGGTTGGGAGATTTTTTTCTGCTCTTTTCATCTTTTTTTCTTTGTTTTATAATAAAGAAAATGGGTTGGGGCACATTTTATCCTTTTCGTCTTTTTTTTCTTTGTTTATAATAAATAAATTGTGTTGGTGGACATTAATTTTTCTCCATATCTTTTTTTTCTCTTTATTTTGTAAGAAATAAAATGTCTTGGGGAACAGTGTTTTTTCTGCTATTCATCTTTTTATTCTTCATATTACGATAAATAAAATGTGTTAGGACGATATTGTTTTTTTCTGCTTTTTATCTTCTTTCTTTTCATTTTATGATGAATTACATGTATTGGGAGACATTACTTTTTGAACATATCAGGGAGATTTAACCTTTCTGGTTTTTATCATTTTTTTTTCTGTTGTCATATTATAAAAAATAAAATGTGTCGGGAAGCATTACTTTTTTATGTTTTTTTTTAAATCGTTTTTTGTTTCTTCATTTGATAATAAATAAAATATACTGGAGGGACATTAATTTTTGCTGTTCTTCGTCTTTTTTCCTTTTTTTTCTTCGCTTTACGACGGATAAAATATATATTGGGGAGACTCGCTGTTTATTTTCTTCACTCTTTTTGCATTGAGCGCCAAACTCGCGATCGCGAGCCGCGGGCGATTACAGTCCGGACACCTTGTATCCGCACGTAAGTTCAGAATATCGATACGCCAGTGATCGTCCCGCGATACAGCCTTCCCGTCATAATTATTCCTTCTTAGGCTCGATTGTGGAATGTCCTTCGGACTTATGCGAGAGCCACGTCCATATTTATCATACCGTACAATATAATCCCTCGATCGATGATACATGAATTATTACGGCCGTGTACGTGTGTGTCTGTGTGCGCGCGCACGCCTACGTGCAGGACCTTCGCGCACGATTGCAGTCTTTATCGTCTCGCTTTCGATGTAAAATTGCGACGTGTAATTGTCCGTGTCTGTGTGTGTATAATGAAAATTGAAAATTAAAAAAAATGCGAAGGGTAGGTCTGTACGTATATCGTACTTGCAAATATACGAGCGAGAGGGGAGTGGGGGGCATTACGATTCGACGTTGGAGGCAGCGACAGATTTTTTTACTATACCCCCAATTTAAAATCGCTAGTCTCGTATACTCCAATTTAACTCGAATTTAAAGTGATGTTCTTCTTTGAGGTCCAATTTCTTTTGGCAAATCTTTGCTTCGAAAAAACCGCAACAATTGTTCAGTTGCTTATTCAGAAATATATCATCCAAATTTGCAAGAAAGATTTTTTTAATTAATAAAAAGGAGGAAGTGAATGTATAAAAAAATAATTAAACTTCCACAGCATCGAAATTCAATATAATTCACGAGTTAAATTCCCACAGCATCAAAGTTTAATATCAGTAGTCACTTATCAAATGCAATTGAACTGCATCGAAGTTCTCGCGCGGTTCCTTTGCTGTTGCCAAACCGAAATCGATTAATGAAGAAAAAAAAAAATTAAAAAGGAAAAGATTCGTTGTAATCCAACGATGCCGGCTCGTCGTCGCGAGAATGTGAGCTGCTGTGCATATGTTACGCGAACGTAAAACGAAACACGGGAAAAACAGACAAAAAAACCGAGCGAGATACATCATTTTAACCCCGGCGCAAGGAGAGTCAAATGTTTATTTCTCTTCTCTGTTGCTCTCTTCGTGTCACTGCAGAGTTCTGCGTTGCGGACGCGTTCTCTCTCTCTCTCTCTCTCTCTCTCTCTCTCTCTCTCTCTCTCTCTCTCTCTCTCTCTCCGTCTGATATCAGCCTGTGCGAGAAAGTATATTCACCTGTAAATACGTTTAAGAACCTCGGGACCTCCCTAATGACGCTGTCTTTCATGCTAATACGATTCTCGTGTTGTAGGCGCAGTCTCAATGATGACACAACTCTTTACGCACGCTTGTGCATATACCTGTTTATATATATAAGTGTTTATTATGTATAAATCTATATACCAATTGAAAAAAATATACATATACAACTCGGCACGTAATATTACCATGCATAAATTTTATTATCCAAACAAATTTCATCGAAATTCATCGCGACGACGCCGCGCATCAGCAAAATACGACGAGGGTCATAATTATTTTTTTCTTGTTGAATAAAAAACGAAAAGAGCCATTATCTTTGTTTACGTTTGAATCCGGAGAGGCTAAGGCCAAGAAATGCTATCGACACGTGTTTTTTCTTACTGCTTTTTTTTTTTACGCGGATTCTTCGCGATTTCAGATTTTCTCAAAATAAATCGCCTAGAATTCCCGCGTTGGGGAATTGAAGTGAGTACATTTAGGGATAAAATTGAATTCATGAAATGTTCTTTTTTTTTCATCATCAGTCTTAGAATTGAGATAGTGGGAGCGTATTCACGCGCGACAGAGGCGGCGGCGGCGATCGAGCGTAAGATTATCGTTGTACAAATGAATGAAGAGGAGAAAAGAAAAAGATTATTATTGGATTTGGACAGAAGGCTGACCTTGCTTAGCGAACAAACTTTATGATGATGACGATGATGATGGTGCCGATAACGATGGCAATGATGATGATGACGATTATGACGATGACGATGACGATGATGATAATGACGCCGACGACGATGGCAATGATGATGATGACGATTATGACGATGACGATGACGATGATGATAATGACGCCGACGACGACGTCAATGACGATGATAATGCCAATGATGATGAAGATGTTGCCAATAATGATGATGATGATGATGATGATGCCAATGATGATGATGTCAATGATGCCAATGATGATGATGATGTTAATGATGCCAATGATGATGATGATGTCAATGATGCCAATGATGATGATGATGTCAATGATGCCAATTATGATGATGATGCCAATTATGATGATGATGCCAATGATGATGAGGATGCCAATGATGATGATGATGCCAACGATGATGATGATGATGCCAATGATGATGATGATGCCAATGATGATGATGATGATGCTGCTGATGCCAATGATGATGATGCTGGTGCCAATGATAACGATGATGCCAATGATGATGTTGATGCCAATGATGATGATGATGCCAATGATGATGATGATGCCAATGATGATGATGATTCCAATGATGATAATGATGCCAATGATGATGATGATGATGATGCCAATGATGATGATGATGCCAATGATGATAATGATGCCAATGATGATGATGATACCAATGATGATGATGCTGATGCCAATGATGATGATGCCAATGATGATGATGATGCTGATGCCAATGATGATGATGATGAAGATGATAATGATGATGCCGATGGTAATAACGAGGATGACGAGGACGATGATGAAGATGATGATGACGATGATGATGATGATGGTAATGATGATGCCGATGATGATGATGATGATGATGATGATGATGATGATGATGATGATGATGATGGAGATAATGATGATGCCGATGATGATGATGATGATGATGATGATGATGATGATGATGACGGTAATGATGATGCCGATGATGATGCTGAAGATAATGATGATGCCGATGATGATGATAATGATGATGATGACGATAATGATGATGCCGATGAGGATGATGATGACGACGACAATGATAATGCCGATGAGGATGATGATGATAATGATGTTTATTAATAATTTCGACGTTTGTCATGGTGAAAATCAGCCCAATTTTGCACGCGCGAGGGAGAAAGAGATTCGCATGTTGCATGAGATTGAACTTTGCACCGATGGAATGGAACGGTCTTTTTTCTTCTTTCAATTGCCTGAACTTATTTTTCATATTTTTCGCTGTACAAAAACCTCAAAGATTTTTCACGGTGCTTCTTTGAATATCTACGATAAAAATCGGCAAAAAAATTCGGAGAGAATAATAAATGTATGAAAAGAATTTAAAGAAGAATTTTCATTGCATTCCAGCAATGCAAACGTCAATACCATCGTTTCGTTCTTGTATCGGATTAAAAATGATTCACTCAGCGCACGCGCGCGATAAGAGGCGTACGCCCCCCTCCATTATCTATCGCTAGTCTGAGCGCTCCGATTGCGCTGCTCCTTTTTTTTCTTTTTTTTTCTTTTCATGTCGAATGTCCAGACGACCCAGTTTCCAAAGGGAAACACCCTATCCATCTCTACGCCCGCATCGAAATACCCTCCCTCGTGTTCGCGTGTGTTTGCGAGACGAATGCTTGAAAATAACCACGTGGCCGTGTGACACAACCGTATTACGATTCGCCTGCCAATAAATTGTAATCAGCTATGCCGTGCTATCTCTCGACATGGGCGTGCGGTGCAAACACACCGCACGATGATATGCGGTTGACGTTTGCATCCTTGGAATCCAATGAAAATGAATATTCCCAAATTGCTTTGATTTCTTGCGGCAGAATTTGCCTACGAAGGACCCACTAGCCATTTTTGGAGATACTTGTTTCGAGGTTTACAATACAAATGTGCAAAAGAAGATTTTGCATGATGTTAAAAACAAGGAAATTAAAAATGTAATATAAAACTTCAAAACCTTACGATGGTAACGAAAATACTGGTCCTTTTATAGGGGTTTTGGTGTTTTTTTTTAATTTGGTGGTGTGAATTTTGAGAAGGTGGATGAAGGAATTAATGGGTACGAAAGAACCGAAAAAAAATTCTCTGGCTCTCTCTTACTCTTTTATGTTTTATTACCCTCTCTCTCTCTCTCTCTTTGGGCAATCGTCGCCCAAAAATATTCGCACGTGTCCGTTAATCAAAGTGTCATTCGACGGAGAATTAGCATCCCCAAAAATTTCTCATCCTCGTCTACAGCTCGCGATAAAATATTTTAACCGCGCGATCATGGAGTTTGCACTTCAATTTGGAATGCAACGAAATTTTTGTCATTATTTTCTATTATATTATTATATTATTATATTCTATTCGATTATATTTCTTTCGATATATTTCTTATATTTCGATTCGATTCTTTCAATATATTCGATTTTCTATTATATTATATTATGTTATTATATTCTATTCGATTCGATTCTAAAAATGTTGTTTATTTAGAAATATACATTACACATGATGTATTCCACGTGAATCCGGTGGCCTTTTTCCCTGACCCCCGCCAATTCGATTTATTTTTTTTTATCTGACTCCATCTGACTTATCTGAGTCTTTTGACTCCAAAAGACACCCTGTATTTTTTACATTTTTCGAAACAACCCTTACTCAAAAAAAAAAAATTCTGAAAAAAACGCCTTGATTTAAAAATCTGAAAAAATTCTCAGAAATGCGTGATTGTATGTAAACATTTTCAAGCTATCACTCGCAGTGGAAGTATGATTTTTTCGTTAGCAGTTAGAACGTTCTGGTATTAATTTCAATTGAAGTCGTCTTCAGCACATAAAAACTCATACTTCCACTGCGGGTGATAGATTTAAAATTTTTACATATAATCACGCATTTTTGGGAATTTTTTCAGATTTTTGAATCGGGGCGTTTTTTGCGGAAATTTTTTTTTACTAAGGTTTGTTTCGAAAAATGTAAAAAAAATCAGAGTGTCTTTTGGAGTCAATGGAATCAGATAAAAAATAAATAAATCGAATTGGCGGGGGTCTGGGATAAAGTCCACCGGATTCACGTGGAATACATCATATACATAACATTTCTAAATAAATAAAATTTTCCTAACAAAAAAATTTAACCCCAATAATGAAATTTCACCAATAATAAAATATTTAAAATAAACCAAATTTCCAAACAAATAAAATTTCCCCTATAATAAAATGTAAAGAATGTTCTTTTCACTCCCCCCTCTCTCTTTGTATATATATGGAAAAATAATACATGAAAATGGAAGAATAGTTGCACTCCCTCGTTAGCATTGTTCCCGGGAGATGAAGTTTTCCCGGCTCTTGTGCAACTCGGACCTTGAGCGCAGACGTTGATATTCTTGCGCTAAATAATCCAGCGTGCACATATACACACGTATACACGCTACTCACGAGCTCGGCAGATATCTGTTAGCGCAAAACGCGAACGGATACGTTTACACCAGGATTATTATCATCATCTCGGTTATGGTTTACGGGGGGGGGGGGGGGGGGGGTGGAAAAAAGTCGAAAAAAAAGAAAAGGAGATGTACTCCCGGGATATGTGGAACTCTCGGACGGAGAATATCGTAGAGCCCGAGGGTCCATCGCGCTCGTACGAGGGGCGAGCGAGAATAATAATTAAAAAGAAAGAAAGAAGGGACGAGAAAAATCACACCGTTATAAGGCGGCGCGTCTCGTGAAAATCGGCCGTTTGCGCAAAATCACCGGGAGGCATTGTCTCGCGCGATTTTACGATTTCTCGTCGGTCTCGTGTCCTTGGCGATGCGCGCATTCCTTCGCGTGCACTAACAATACTCGTCGTCTCGATGATCGCATTAGCCGAGGGGGAAAAAAAATAAAAAAAATACCTGAGAACTAAAGATCTCGCACCCGATTGAGATAAATACTTTTTTTCTGTACGTTTATATTTAGCATTTTTCGTATTTTCGCGCTGTGCCGTTTTTGCGAATTGTTTTGGGAGAATTTTTGAAAAAGAATCCATGCGATGTCGAACTGAGGCATCGCGGGAGAATAGGGGGGAAATAAAATTGAGATTTCGGCGCGCGGAGTAAGAAAAAAAATGAAGAATGACATGCAAATAATTAAATGCGAGTGGAAAATATTTCACGTGCGAAATAAAGCGATGTTAAAAAAGTGAGGATCGCTATGGTATAGGGGAAAAAAATGAATTCCATATCTCATGATTCAATATGAGGGAGAAAATATTAAGAATTGCACAAAGAATGCTACAGTATTAAAAAAATAGTTTGATACAAAATTATACGGTATAGGAAAAAAACAGGAATTGTTCTCAATTGTTTAATAAATCTTACGAAGTGTGGAATCGCATGTGTAAAATAATAAATGGAATACGGACAAAAAAAGCTGAATGGTATAGGCAATAATACAATGTAGGCCAAAGAGTGTGAAAATGCAAAAAAAATCTACAGCATGAGAAAAAAAAGAGAAATCGCGTAGAAAATTATACACGATTCAACGAGACGATATTATTTTTTCGTCTTTGGCGCAGGCTCAAAATTACGCGGGGTAAAAACGACAAACCTGTCTTGATCCAATAAATGACGAATTTGTATTCAAGGGACAAACATACATCGATGTGTACTTACAAGAAAAAAAAAATTTTAACATATTTTTTTCTCGCAATCTCGACGAAAAATTTGTGCTTTGACTGAATGACCCATATCTTCTTGTCTCTTTAGATTTGAAACTCCGCTCTGTGCTCATTCTCCTACCAAATGTTTGCTCTCCAAAATGTCGCATCATTCATCGAGGGACAATTATTTCTGTCAATTTGTCGCAAACTTTTGATACTATACAGCATAGAAAAAAATAGGGCATCGCATTAAAAGAAAAAGTTAATTTTACAAAAGGGAGAATCGCATTAAAAATTCTACTATTAAAAAATGAAAAAAGAGATTACACAGGGAAGAATTGCATCCGAAGCGATCCGAAAAAAAGATTGCAAAAAAATAAAAGTGAAAGAGGGAGATATCGGATTACAACTAATTATAATCGAGAAAAAAATGCGAAGAGACACAGCAGGAGACACGGACTTCGCTCGAAAAATCTGTTGGGACCCTCGTAGATGGAAACAGGTGAACGCGTCAGATTCTATTATATGAATTATCGACAGGTTCTTTGAAGAAGGTTGGAGCGGTCCAGGTGAGTCAAATGACGGTTTATGAATTTTTTTTTTTTCATTCAACCTCAAAACATGCATACGAGGTATAGATTTATTCTGTAGGTGCTAATTTTCCATAAAATATATAATTAAAGAGCAAAATGATGCATTCTTATATTTTTATTACGTAAATAAGAAAAACTTTAGTGCTACTACCCACGCGAAAAAGTAAAAAATTATTATGTATTTTATTATTTTATTTTATTATATTATTATTTTAAAAAACTACTTCAAGGAATGTTTTATACAACTTAGAATGAAATTTTGAGTCATTTATAATTATGCCCATTTATATATTTATGTCACGACATTATTTATTATTACCATTAATTAATGTCAAGTGTTGCCGAAATACAGCAACTTCGTGGACATTGAGGTTGGCAGCAATGCTCTTCATTCGCCAGCCAAGATTCGTAATCTTTCATTAAACCTTCATGAGGTTCAATAGTTTTTAAACTTTTTTTCATAGCCAAGGCTTATCATTGCAAGTATCTTTGGCAATTTTTTTATTGGGTAATATTTATAAAAGACGGAGAATTATTCATTTAGAATATTTAGACGGTGAATAATTTATTTATTTAGAATTTGATTCTATTTTTTATTTAGAATATTTTTATTTATTATTTATTTGATATTTATTTGGAATATTTAGAATTTTAGTTCATTTAGAATTATTTACAATTTTATTCTGTTTTTTATTTCGAATATTTTTATTTATTATTTGTTTAATATTTATTTAGAATATTTAGACGGAGTATTATTCAGAATTATAAAATATTCATAAACGACAGTAAATTGCACAGATCGCTGTGCAAAAAAGATCCTTCACGGTGACCACTTCTGCTCGGGAACAAATCGTCTGAAATAAAGAAACCAAATGAATTTAGTTTTTGTACCATATTATCTAGTATTTAATCAAAGGATTCAACAAAATAATGATTTTTGAAAAAATGGTCGCTGATCGAAAATGATGGTCGAAATTTCGGTGAAAAAAAACACTATTTTCCTTGATATAAAAAAAGTACGCATTAAAAAAAATCCTTTAATTAAGGACTGCTATTTGATATGCAAGAAATGTCTGTGAAATTTGAAGCAGATCGGTTTAATTGTTTTTGAGATATTTTGGTCACCGATTGTGAAAAAGTCATTCCGAGAAAAACGCGTTTAAAGTTTTACGTCAGGTATATACGGAGATAAAAACGCTCATAAGAGCCCCAAATATCAACGGACCGACTTGAAATTGGCAAAGAATATTTTTTAAAGGTTATATTATAAGAATCCGTCGAAAACGGAAAAGCGATTTTTTCCAAACTTCCAACTAGGTGTAACCCCTTAAAAAGTTGCTTAGTTACTGTCGATTCGTATCATTTGTAAAAATGGCATGCGAAAAACCAAAAGTAGATGATTTTTTTTTTTCAAAAAACAACGTAAAGCCCGAAATCTCAAGAACCGTGGGACTTTTACGAAACTCAAATTCCAGCGTATAGTAGGACATGATCTGGTCGACTGTTGCAGAATTATCCATTCATAATCGAGCACCCTGTATATGGTTTACGATGGGCGGGATGTTTTCTTTATAAATGTTGACAAAGATTTAGTTTGCGTTAATCCGCCGCTAGAAACGGTTTATCCCCATTAGTATAGTCTACAATAACATAGATATTTGTTAAAACAAATCTTGGATTGTGGCAAACGCTCCAACCTCCTTAAGCTGGCACAGGCGTGTCCGTTTGTCTCTGCGATGAGGATCTCTCCCGCTGCTCTCTCCTCCATTTCTCCGCCCTTCGCCGCCCCCTTCCCTCGCGCCTCACAAGTCACAGAACGAACCGCGTCCTCTCGGTTTTTTATCATCTGAAAAATAAAATAAAAAAGAGACGAAGAAAAAGTTGCGACATCTCGACGAGGACGGGGGACGCGTGTGTGGCGCGATATTTCTCGGAATTTCTATCGCGTTTGGCTCCTCTTCACCTTGTGTCATTAACGAATTAACTGCCGGAGAGCTGCAAAGAGAAAAATGAAACTGCTCGAGGCAAGCCAAAAAATGACAAGCAAAAAATAAACAAAACAAAACGAAAAAGAGAAAGAAAAAAAGAACGTTCGACCGGCGTCAGAAGCGACGAGGAAGGCGGAGAAAATGTATGACAACAACAACACGAGGCGATAACAGACGAAGGAATCTACGAAGCGGAGTTGTTGTTATTATGTGTGTCTCTCGAGTCTGTACCTTGAGCCCATGAATCTTCGAGCGCGCGATTCTTTGCAGTAAAATCATATGTGTAATATTAAAATAATAAGGAATTACGGAATTAAATAAATGTATTAAAAATTAACTTTCATAAAGCTAGTTTTTGAGGTTATGTAATTACATCCTTTCCGAGATGGAAAGGATGTATTAATTAATTAATTAACAATGCACCTCAAAAAGGTAAAAAATTCACTTGTATTCAATAGATTTAATAAATTTTAACGCCGAGGCCAGCCGTCCGGTTATCAGACGAACAAGCGTATGTTATTCGTCCGGACAGCGGCTAACTTCACGCGTTTCACGCTGTACAACGCCCCAAACACACAAACCCAAACAAATAAACCCACACCCAAACATACAAACCCAAAATGACAAACGCAAACAAACCACCCCAAAAAACAAACCCAAATCCAAATAAACAAACCCAAGCCAACCCAAGCCCAAACAAAACCAGCCAACCCAAACCAATCAAACGCATCCAAACAACACAAACCAACCCAAACGCAGACAAACGAAAAAAAAACCAAAACGCAAGCAAATCCAACCAACCCAAACCAAACAAACCCAAACTCAACCAACCCAAACCAAACCAAAGTAACCCAAACCCAACCAACCAACCCAAACCCAAACAAAATTATAAAGATTTTCTTCGGATGACTACGTTTAAATTATTCTTCCGGATAGTTTGTTTAACAATTTAACACATTCCATCCGGACAATTATATATATATATATATATATATATATATCCGGACGAATAACATACGCTTATTCGTCCGATAACCGGACGGGGAGAAACTCCGAAATTTTCATATATATCGTTCCAAAACGTATACATACACATACGTGCGTGTGCGGAGTAGTTGCGTTAGAGAAAAAAAATGTATGGAACGTGGTTGACACGAATCCCGTATATAAAAGCCAGTCGTCAATCTCTCCCCATGTTGAGCGATCCGCGCACGAGACACTATGGCAACTCGAACCTGGGCGCGTATAACAAGCGCAAATCCGCGAAGCACTTATCCGCGCGCTCGCGCCCGTTGTTTCGCCATACCGCAAGGACGAGCGAGAGGAAAAAAACGTACGAGTACCTACTCGTATTACAGCCCGGACACACGGGCCAATAACGATCGTTATTTTGCCGGGTTATTTAGCACTATCTTGGCTATCGAGGCGAGGAATATCGTAATCGGGAATTAAATCAGCTATAACACAGACGATCGATCGCGAATCTTATTGAGGGGCTCCATCTACCTAGAGGCCCGAAAAAAGTGGTCAAATTTCGGAAAAAAAAAATGAGTGAAAAAGAAACGCATTTCAAACACAAAGGTACATATGGTGAGAGAAAAAAAATACAGAAAAACAACAAAAACATGGCCGCCGGTAGATGATGAACATTTTTTAGCGACGTATCGCGGTGGACACTGTCCGGCTTAAACGGTTCATCTGAAATCTAAAAACCAAACGGGTTGTTCAAGTTAACGATAAATACGAGTCGTTGACGATCGTCGATGTTCAAAATCATATTTTTTAACACCGCGGCGACCAATTGAAACTCGAGCGTACAAGATATATGAAAAAAGTCATCATTTTTACGTACCTGTTAAAAAATGAAGATCGATTGCGAAAAAATGAGATCGTCAACGACCTTTAAACGGTTCTCTTCGTATTTCCTGCAAATTTGTACATAATCCATCAAGTATTTCTCGAGTTATCGTGTCCACCGACTTTGAAAAGAGTGTTTCGAGACAACCGCGTTTGAAGTTTGATGTATGGTGCTGCTAGCGCTCGAATATTTCAATGAAATTTTTGGGAAATATCGCTAAAAGGTGTGATACTATCGAATAAAAATATTTTTGGGAAATGCAATTTTTTGACACTCCGGTTTTCAATTTTTGTTTTTCCCCGATCAGAGTATTGGAACGACGAGGTCGAGATTTTACATACAATTCAATACGTAATTTTTCCAAGTCTGAGTTTTTTTTCATTGACAAATATCGATGAACAATGAAGTTATTATTATTCAAAGAAAGTGCCAACGTTGCTGCATGGCCAGTCGGTGTAGGTGCTTCAGGCAACTAGGCTCATCCGAAAAGAATTATAATCAAAACGTACAGTATAGTATTAGTATAAATCTATAGTACTGCTGTAATCCCAAAACTCTCGTATGACCGAACAGTTGTTCAAAATTTTGAAAATTGGATATTTGGAAATTGGACCCAAAAAACAAGTTGAATCATTTTTCATTGACAAATGGATAGACATAGAAAAAAATCGTCCGGTCACACGATAGAAAATGTTATCAACTATGCTCTGTTCGAATTTTCACTTACGACTTACGCCGTTTCGTAAAACATAATTTCGAGAAAAAACCCTTCCCTTTACAAAGGTCGACATTACTCGATCAATTTTTGGAATTTTTACGAAATCTTCGTTTCTAATTAAAGTTAAGATCCCGGCCGATAAACCATGCGATAAAAAAATCGTATTTTTGAAATTTCAAGGTCATGCGGAGCCCTAACTCGAAATCGCAAATGGTTCAATCATAAATTCAACTATAAATATTGAAAATTCTTTTTTTAGTATCTGAAAATGGAAGTAACGCTCGTGGATGTATTTTCGTCGGAAAAATAAAGAAAGAAGTCGATAATTAAAAAAGTTAACGCGTACTCTTCGGGGCTGTTGATTCACGTTGCGGAATTTGTCAAGATACCCTATTGAGGAAGCCTACAGACCTCGCAACGATGATGGCCTCGCATCGTCGCATGTCGATCGTTTACTGAGTCTTCGAAAATTGCTTGTACACATTTTCGAATGGAAATTAATGTAAATGACGAAGAGCCCTAACGGGCAACGTCTGACCGTCGTATACAGAATTAAACATTACGCATGTCTGCCGACCCACGAACGCGCATTGACAATGTTCAAATCTACCGAAAAGAAAAAAGAAAGGAATGGAATGCCATTCCAATAATTCACAGGAGGTATTTTTCGCATGGGGTTATTACGCGCTGTGAGCGGACTATCGATATTTATACGATAATGGGCGGGACGACTATTCGGAATCGCTCAAAAGGAGAGGAAATTATTTCTTCCCCTTTCTATCCTATTTCAATCCTAGGCTCAATAGTACGCGGGGTAAAAATCAAAAAGCCTGTTTTCGTTAAATAAAAGGCGAGCTTGTATTCAAGGGAAAAAGAATACATCGATGTAGACTTATTGAAAAAAATAATTGAACGAACGATTCTTTTTTTCGCATTTTTGACGCAAAATTGGTAGCTTGATTGAATAATCCGGATATTCTTTTCTCTTTCGATTTAAAACTTTTGCTCTTCAAAATGCCGCTTCACTTATCAAGCTACATTTTTTTTACGTTTTCGCAGACTTTTTAAGGCGGACCATCAGTTTTCGGATTTTTTTCCATACTTGTGAATTAATTATCGGCATATATTTAGAAGGACCTTGGCTTTTCCAAGGTCCTTCTTAATCCGTCGCGCGCTGTACTAGAGTTTGCGCGCCATATCTATACGTGTACACGTGCGCTAAGAATTTTCATGCAAATTTCAATTCTTCGCCGGCTATTGTGTTTGAGTGAGCGCGGTCGAATCGAGCGCGAGCAAATACTTATGCGAGATCACGGCGTCGTCGTGAACGACGGAAAACGCGACAATGATGACGACGTCAATTACTCGCGAGAGAAAAAAAAGAAGCTATTATGCCAATAACGAATGTATTTCTTGCATATCGCGGCGAATGTGTCGGGCACGAGTGCTAGATCTTTCCGCATTGTTACATATTGGACATTGCACACGGCTGAGGCGCGTTATTTTATTCCTACTCGTGGAAAATCGTAATGGTTGGCGCATTACGAGAAGTGTCAAGCTGATGGTGATCGGCCGAGCGATACATTTGTTCATTTTCGATTACATTTATTTTGTCGGGCTTGCCTGGGGCTCGTTTTTCAGTATTGCTATTCGAGATTGATGCAATTGAAAATTTTATTGATTCAATTACTAAGTCAATTACAATTGCAATTACAATAATAGCTACAATTTCAATTTCAATTACAATTGCATTTTCAATTACAATTACAATTTCAATTTCATTTACAATTATAATTTCAATTTCAACCACAATTAAAATTTCAGGTACAATTGTAATTTCAATTACAATTATAATTTCACCTACAATTACAATTTCAATTACAATTACAATTTGAATTTCAATTGCAACTTCAGTTTCAATTACAATTACAATTTCAATTACAATTACAATTTCAATAACAAATGCATTTTCAATTACAGTCCCAATTACAATTTTAACTTTACAATTATAATTACAATTTTAATTTCGATTACAACTACAATTCTAATTACAATTGCAATTTCAATTTTAATTACAATTACGGTTTCAATTACAATTACAATTACAATTACAATTCCAATTTCAATGTAAATTACAATTTCAATTACATATTCAATTACAATTGTAATTTCAATTACACTTACAATTTTAATTTCAATTACAACTTCGATTTCAATTACAATTACAATCACAACTTCAACTACAATCTCAATTACAATTTCAGTGAAAATTACAATTACAGTTAATTTCATCAATTCAATTATAGTTTCTGTAATTGACCATGGAATCGACAATTACGTTACTAATTATTTTTCATCGATCAAAATTAATGTAATTAAAAATTACATTACTTTCGGATTGATGTAAAAAAAAAAAAATTCTCGATGGTTTTACAATCGGCAATCGTATTAGCAAAAGATTCTTCGTTGCCAACCGGTAGTTTCGTTTCCCGTCTCGCAATGAATCAGAAATTCGTTGTGAATGACCACTCGCTGCGGTTATATATATATATATATATATATATATATATATATATATATATATGACCACGTAAGCCCCGTGATAAAGTTAAATGGGGATCAATGGTCCTCGCAACATCGAGGGATGGGCACCATTCAAACGAATAATCGTCCAAAGTGGTATTAAAAAAAGAGAAAGAATTGACTGTTATATATATATATATATTCTGTATTCTTTATTCATTATGTGTGTGTGTGTGTATACATATATATATATATATATATATATATATATATATATATATATATATATATCATTTTCCGTCTGGTATTTTTCTCTTTTTTTTTGTTAAAAATAACGCTTTAAACGAATAATGGCGGAGTTTGCATCATTGAAAGGCAATGGAAATGGATTTGCCAAAATTGATAACTCGTCATTGTCCAATATTTTGGCAATTTCAGGCCACGTCAATCCTGCAAACGCTTTTTGGGACCTATTCTTTTTTTTTTTAATAAATAGATACACATACACTCACACGTGTAGCAGGGGGAGATAAAAAAAATTCTGTGAACTCAATTACGCGTCACTGAACGACGAGACGAATTACTCCTCTTGGATTAGTCATCGAGGTATGACACGACACTGACCGATGACAGATAGCTGGATCCTCGTATTCTTACGCATGGTGTATCACGAAAGATCAGGACTGGCTCAATGAGGCTCAAAAGTAGAGTCTTCATGTGTGCGCGCGAGTGACTGTACTCGAACGTGTCCGTGTGTGCGTGTGTGCGATAGCTTGAGCAAACGAGTTTCATTCACAAATATAAATTCTCTCGGAAATAAGTATTTCCCCTTCGCGCGCTTCCCGGCATAATTAATTATGCAACGAGACTCTCTCGCGTGACTTTAGGGTCAATTCGTACATCGCACGCTTCGCGTTATCGTCGACGCTGAATTGTCATTATTTCTAGGCGGCTTGAGATAGTGCGGTCGCGTAGTTTTGCGGTAGGACACCATTTTTTGTTTCTCGAAAAAATGAAAAATAAAAATGAAAAACAATAACGGTACCCGTGTACCGTATATTATTACAGTACGCGAAGATTTATGCATTTGAACGTGCGCCTGCATTGCGCCAGGGCGTTACGATTTACGATAATTCAAGGCAAATATTTCCGTATAACCGAGCCGATCTATGCTAATATATAAATATATAGATCTATGTATAACATGCATAAGGGCGTAACGCCCATGTGGGATTGGACATGTGGAATACACGTGCGGTTTGCACTTTTTTTTGTGGTCGCTTTTCATCTACAGGGTGGCACGAAAAGCTCGAAAGGAAATTCTGGATAGCTCGTATCGATACCTATACGATTCAGCCCCATCGATGTTTTATGATCTTTGTTCATTTTTTTTTTTTCGGAAAAAATCTTTTTTCTCCTCCTTCGTGTATGTACTTTTCTCGCAATTTTGTTTTAATTTTGTCATCGCTATGATGTACACTGGCGAGCGATAAATAAACGACCAAATGAACACTAACGTGGATGCCTTCGATTTTGGTCACAAGTATGAAATATAGGTTTGGGAGGATAGCGCTAAAGTTCAGATGACTAAGAAAATGACGTTGAAGTTTGCATCGTTAGAACGATTTTTGGTTGTTTGTTATTTCTTTATTTTTATTATTATTCGAAACCGTTTTTTTGCAACTTGACGTCGTAAATATGCAATCGAAATATGTAAAGGCGTTCGAATGATTTTCATAGACTAAATCGACTAAAAAGAAATTTTGGCAGTGAAAAAATTCACCGTTGCGTACCAACGATGCAAACTTCAAGATCAGAAAAAAAAGAGTTGAGGGGCTATACCAGTGTGAAGGCTGAAAATTTGGGCGATTTTCGGGAATTTTTTGGAATAAAAGTACTCAATTTAATGATTCGGAAAATTAAGAATATATTTGGCTATGCTTAACCGATATTACATAATTTTTTCATAGAAAAATATTGAGATCCAAGCGACTTATGCGCTTGGAAAATATTTTGGCCGATTGAGTAGCCGAAACTGAAAAAGGAAAAAATGTCGTTAAACTGAAAGGCATTTCCTGTATAATGACGTAGGAATTTCGAAAAATATCAAAAGTCTTTTTTCTGGTCTATAACATGGTCGTTTCTTCGATGCCAAATCGTCAATTTTTATCCAATCAAAAATATCCTACGTCATTGTAGAGTAAATATATTCACGAGTGCTCAGTTCAAATTTCAAGTCAATCGGATAATTGCTCTTTGAGTTACAATGTCAGCAAATTTGAAAAATCTCTTTTCGAGAAAAACGCGTTTAAAGATTTAACTGGGGCATTTTATACCTACGAGCGGTTGCTCTTTAGAAGGCTGCCATTCGGAGAGTATTAAAGATACGGCCTTGACATTTTTACCGGATATTCTTGAAAGTACAAACTGTCGAAAATAGCAGAGAAAAATCGATTTTTCGAAAGTGTCACACTGCTACAGCCCCTTAAAATAGCCATGGTGTTGAAGTTTGCGCCAGTGGAATAAAACGAAAGTTCTTTTTGATTTTTCTCATTTCTTCATTTTTATCGTATTTTTTTCAAATAAGATAAATTATTATCGTGAAATTAAAAAGAATTTTCGTTGAATTCCAACGACGCAAACTTCAACCGCATCAAGATTCACGACGTTGACGTTTACATCATTGGAATTCAACAAAAAATCTCTCTTTTGAATTACCCAAATTTTTCTTTCGCCACTTTGGGCAACAATAACACTTTGGGCAATAATAACGAACGAATAAAAAATGAAAAGAAGAAAATATCGTTGCCTCCCAACGATGGGAACGTCAACGTCATCTAGACTTACCTTCGAGACGTCACTTTTCGGGCCACCCTGTATATACACATAAATGCATGCACAAACTGCACGGTGCTACAGTTACATGTACGAATAGACGAGCGCAGAAGTACACACGATGAATTATGCCAACTAGGACGATCCGAAGCGTTCGAGCACAGTTTCTTTCCTCTCCGACACGGTAAAATTTTACTCGATACGAATCCCTATACGGATTCCCATACAAACGAAACATCAGCGTACATTTATATACAGTATCACTCAAAATAAATGTACCTATTGACCATCACTAGAATTTCCAGTCGATCAAATTCGCGGTGACGTTCGCAACGGGTTGGGTGGGGGGGGGGGGGGGGGGGGTATTTTTCTGCCCACACGAATCTTTTGCAATGCTGAAAAAAACAGTTGATGACAATTAGGCACGTCTGGGCCCGGCGCCCTGTACCAAAAATCGCACGCCGAGAGCAGTAGCGCTAGAAGATTCGGCGAATGACCTATTATGAATGGCCCTGTAGAGTGCACGTGGGGGAAGGATAGACGGGCACGTAAGTGCTAATCCGTGAAGATATTTGAATACCTTGCGCTCCACGGCTCCGTCTGTGGGCTTTCGCCGAACAAATTCTCTCTGATAACATATATAAAATGTACGTACAATATTGCACGTACATTTTATTTATCTATATATATATATATATATATACCCGCGTATACAGGGATGTGCACAAATATATTCATCACACACTCGCTGATCTTACAGGAGTAGTTTCTTTCGAAATTAATAATGATTGTGATAAACGGCGAGACGCTCTCATCGAAAGACTGCGCTATTTTCACGATTATATATATGTATATATATATAATCGTGAAACTATATATAAGCGATAAAAACAATTGCCTCTCTGACGCGAGCTATATATATATATATATATAAATATATATATATATATATATATATGTATATATATAGTTCTTCGTCGGAGAGGCAATGGTTTTTATCGCTGCGAATTAACGGGACATTTCATTAAAATGTATGCACATATACATACACAAAGCCTCATAACTACGTTAATATGCATAAATACATATGTATATAGTCTATGTATAGTATATAGTATATATACGTATAATATATCGATGAGTTGTGCCGTGGTCGTTAGTTTCAAACGATTTTTTTGCGACCTGTAATACAATGATTCATGCGCTTTGAAGGCCTTTCGCGGTCCAGTTGCTCTACAGATATAAATAACTCGAAATTAAGATATATATAAATATATATATATATTAATTTCCAGTTCTTTATATATTATGTTTATAGTTATAGTTATAGTTATATATATATAAAGCGAGTTGTCCCATTCTCCTCGACAATTATAATCACGTGTGAGTCTATAGGCGTGGTAGATCGATAAAAAACTTTATGACGATCCTCTAGCAATGCACAAGGATGCACATATATATTTATATACATGTATGGATATAAGTATATTGGGTCATCCCATAATGCGGTTTTCAAGTACTTCTTTTATGAGAAAAGTAAAAATGGAGATATAAAGATAACGAGCTGGAAATAATCAAGGAGTACAAATATTTGGGGATATGGTTGTCTGCGGAAAACACCGTTGTAATGTACACTAAAACGCTGATGGGACAATTAACAGTCATAAACGCGACGTAACGAGCTTCCTAATCGTTGTGAAATTTTAACACGACCTCTTAAATATTTCATGCAAAAACATACCAAATTTTCCGAATTTTCATATCATTTTTTATTTCAACCCCTAAGGAGGTTGAAGTAATGACGATAGAATTCTGAAAATTTGGTATGTTTTTACATGCAGTATTCAGAAGGGTCGTGTAAAAATTTCATGACGGATAAGAAGCTATTTATTGAACAATTAACATTAACATGTTTCATAGGGACTCAACATCCTTAAGGCGGTCATCCCATGCGAGAGGTCCAAAAAATCGAAAAAAAATGTTCGCCCAAATTGCAAAAAATGTAATGGTGAGTCAACGTCTTCTTGCTGCAAATCGTACTTGACTTTTTAATCGCGCTTTTCTCAAAACTGTATTTTCCAAATTCCACGATATCTTAAAAACTATCGAACGGATTTCGCCCAAATGTTTATGTTATAGTCGGCACGTCTATAGTTCTCACCCGACCTAGAATATTTCTGATATCCGCAGAAGTTTCCTTTTTAATCTGAAAAAGTCGAAAAAAATTACGAAATTTGGAATTTAACTTTAAAACCGTGCCAAAAATGCAATTTTCCATATTTTTTTACTGTACTCTAGTTCCGGCGTTAACCCCAGCTCTACAAATTCAAATGCCATTTGACTTTTTTTTACTTCAGATGAGCAAAACCTCCGGAATTATGACAGCCGTCAACCGACTTTTTTTTTACACACGAGTGTCTTCCGAACCGTGTAAAGTCGATTCGCCTTGTAATTTTTGTCTGTTAAAATTCTGAGGGACGGCAAAAATGTTAATAAATGTGCGATAAAAATTCAAAGATATTGTGTTTCAATGGTGCATAAAAAAAATTCCCCAAAAAGGCGAAAAAGTAGCTGTAAATTGGGGTGACCCCCTTAAGACGGCTGTTGATGCAACGGAAGTTGGGTTAGGTTTAGCAAAGTGCGCGTAGGCAATGCCGGGATAGGGTTTCATTGGGGAAGGTAAGGCGTAAAAACCCGCAAGGGTATTTTGGAACTTAGGAAATAAAAATGTAATAAGTACTAAAAAATAAATTCGAAAAAATATATAAATATATTGATATTTACTCGAACATTTGTAAAGTCTAGCAGGAAGACGCCAGTAGAAACTCGATATAATAGCTGCGGGTTTGCTGTACAAATATATATATATAATCGTTATCTGTGTGTCTGAATGTGTGTGCGTGCGTGGAACTCTGGCGGAAATAATGACAACGATAGCGGATCGACTTACGGACATTTAGGCAATGAGCTCTCCGTCACGGAGTTCCGTACGCCCTAACGGATTCATTCTCATCCGCATCTTCCTTATAAAGGGTGTCTCAAAAGCACCCGACATTTTAATTTATTGATAAAACGTGTTATTTATTTGAAAAGTGCGAATATTTTTATTTTTCTATAAGATACAAACGTGGAGGTTATGCGTGGAACACAATATCCGATAAATTGCATAAACGGCATGAAAGACATATTCTTTTAACAAGACGGCGCCACCTGTCTCACTGCGGGCGAAACAATGCAGTAAAAGAGACGAAAATCCAGCACTTTTTAGCATAGAACATGAATTTTTTACTGAAGGTAAAAGGTTGCATACTGAAAGTAACCCCAATAAAATGTTGCCCATCGACTCGCCCTGACCCTAAGAAATAGGGGTTGAAAAACTTAAAAATCGCCGTATCTCGATAATTAATAGCCCGATCAAAAAAACTTACAAACAAAAGTTGTTTGGAATAATGTAATATGCATAAAGTTATCCGACGCAGCGATATGTCTACTCCGCTCGCACGCGCTTCAATCCAAAATTTTCGAATCGTTTTTGTGCCGTTGTTTTCGAAGATAAGTGTTTGGACGTTAGATAACTTTATACGTATTTTGTTATTCCAAACGACTTTTGTTTGAAACCTTTTTTCACCGGGCTATTAATTATCGAGATACGGCGATTTTCAAGTTTCCAACCCCTATTTCTTAGGGTTGTGGCGAGTTGAGGGGCAACATTTTATTGGGGTTACTTTCGGTATGCAACAATTTTTACCTTCAGTCAAAAATTCACATTCTACGCCAAAAGGTGCTGGGTTTTAGTCTTTTTCCTTAGACTACCAAGATCGTGCCATTTGACGCTATTGAACTTCTTTCTTTGGGCTCTTCTGAAGGGAAAAGTGCATGCCAATGATCCACAGCACCATTACGGAGCTCGAGGAACCTACTTGACGCATCATTGATGAAGTTAGTCCGCGATTGTGCCAAAGTGTTATTGAACATTTCGTCAAAAGAGTGAACGTTTGTATCTAACATTAAAATAAAAATATTCGTATTTTGCAAATAAATAATACGTTTCATTGATAAATCGAAATGTCAGGTCATTTTGGGACGCCCTGTACGAACGTGTACGTGAGATTGTGAATTGTCATTTGAGTACAGGCACGAAACCCGTGCACGTTGTTTCGGGACCAACATAGGTGGGCCCCTAGATATGGTCTAGTTTTTCATCTCGAATTGATGCGCGTGCGCGCATCAATTTGAGACACGTTGAGGGGGCTTCGCAAAATTTTGGCAAGCCGCGCGAGCACGCTAAATATTTGGTATAAATTAAAAAGACCTCTCCGACAACTATATTTTTATGAATAAATCTTTATAAAAAAAAATAAAATTATTAAAAATTCTTAATGATTCACTAATTTATTTGCCAACTCCTCTCAATATTAATATTTGATGAAATTTTGGATCTTTACTAGGATCTGTACTAGGATAGGATACTAGGATCTTTACACCACACGTGTGGTGTGTGTGTGTGTGTGTGTGTGTTCGTGTGCGTGGGGCTGCGTGCGAGAACCGTTTCGCGAGTGGGTGTTACTACTTTCTCCATTATCGTAACGGTACATATATTTCTCCTGTTTATATCCTAATTCAAGTTTGCGTGTCTCCGGTGTACTCGACGCTCTCTTGCTACCAGATCTGATAGAGCCCCCCCCCCCCCCCGTTTGTGCGTGTCTTTATCTCTTCCTCCTTCCCTTTTTTGTAGTCTTATTTATTGTTTATTTTTATTCTTTTTTTCCTTTTTGGTTTCGGTTTTCTTCATTTTTTGTTACCCTTATTTTTTGTGGTTTTTCCCGTTTTTTAAAACTTTTTCCCTTTTTCATTTTTTCCCTTTATTTTTGTTCTTTCTTATCTTTTTTTTCTGTGGTGCATGCGACAACATTTTTTTTCTCCGTGTTACCAAATTTTTTTGGGCACATTTAACAACAAGCTACCATAATTACAGATATATTTATAGAGATTCTTCTCATGGATATACAACCCAAATTTGCGATAAACGAGTTTAGATGGCGTTGCAGTTTGTATCGTTTGCACCGAATATTCTTCTTCGTTGTTTCATTGCTTCATTTTTTGCACCTGTCAACTCTCTTTTCCGGCTTCAGGTGAAGGATGCCTGTTGAGAATGTCCAAAAATGTTTGTGATTTTTGTAGCCTAAATGTGGTGAGAATAAATTAGGCGGATACGGGACGAAAATATTTGCGTTGCATCCAAACGATGCATACTTCAATACTACGAGTTTAGATAGTAATGAAAATAAAAGAATTGAAAAATAAAGAAGGATTTTGGTTGTTCTCCAACGATACAATTTTTAAAATGATTTTTTTCTTTTGTTTCGGTTTTTCCCCTTTGTTGATTGTTCTTTTTTGTTTTTTTTTTGTTTTTCTCCTTCCTTTTATCCCTTTTTTCTTTTATTTCTATTCTTTCTTTCTGTTTTCTTTCGTTTTGTTTTTTTTTCGTTTATTTATTGTTCTTTTTGCCATTTTAAAACTTTCTTTATGTTTTTTCCATTTATTTTGATACTTCATTTGCTTTTTTAGGTTTTTGTTTTCTTACTTTTTGTTCCTTTTTTTCCTCATAAATTATACATTATTTTTCAATTTCGTTTTCAAATATCGTCTTAATCAACTGTGTTGCTTCCTTACTCTGTTTCCGTAAGACTTAACGGGAGATATACACCTAGGAGCCGGAAAAAGGTCATTTTTGTGAATTTTTTCAAGGAAAACTATTTGAAATTTCGGATTAGGGTTTTAATTACCTAAAAGTATATACATTCAAAAATATGTTTAATTTTCTTTTCAAAATTTCTCGAAAACCAATGAACCGATTGCCTTGAGGTTTATCGTGGTTATTCTATACACCATTATCTAGTACTTGGGATAGGATTTTTTTTCTCCGTTACTTTGTTAGTTTTTGCTTTATAGGCAAAATAATAACTAATTTTTGGCCCAAAAATCACTATTTATGTTCAAACGTCCGCCATTTTGTCATAAGCCGATATTTTCAAAATCGGCTATTTTGCTATTATCGGCTATTACATTCACCTACCCCCGGGGCTTGGGGCTTGGTCTTTATTATTAATTTTCTCATCTTATTATTATCCTATTATCGTTATTTTTATTTTTTATTCAACATTTTTTTGGGTGAGAGAAATTTTGGAGCGTAGGAATTGAAAATATCATAAACACAAATAAATCGATAAAAAAATATATATTCATATCTATAGGTACGTATAAATATATATATGTAAATTTGATTATTTTATTATCTTATTATTATTATATTTATCTTGTTATTATGCTATTAATGTTATGATATTTATTTTGGTATTTAATTATTTAATTATTATTATATATGCACACACACGCACACACACATTATCCTCGTTGAGTACGAGGAGGAGCATCCAATACACTCATCGACTCTTATCGTAATAAGCATATCACATCTCTCTCTCTCTCTCTCTCTCTCTCTCTCTCTCTCTCTCTCTCTCTCCCATCCCTCTCTCACCCGGTTTTCGCGGTCACCGATGATGCGTGCCCGAAAAATTTGCGCAGGTATCGCCGCGACGAAGTACCGCGACCCGCCATACGTAACACACATTGGAAGAAAAATAAAAGGGTAAAGGAAAAAATCAACGGAGAAAAAAAAGAAAAAAAAATATCAAGTGCCCCTGAAACGAATTTCCTCGGAGGTGGTCCGTGAGTCATCCAGTACGCGAACACATTGTGACTCGCGTGAGGATCTTCGCCTTTGAAGAACGTATTTTCGCGCGGCAATTTTTCATATTTTTATCAGTTTATTTTTTCAATTTTTTTTCACTATTTTTTGTTCCATCAATCGCACCTTCGCACCTTCGGTGGAGGCCTTGAGCGCTTCAAGGTGAGGGACACGACGAAGTAAAACGCAGACGGGAGTGACTAACGCGATATATATATATATATATATATATATCAAAGCTATTTAATTAAGAGTAGAAGAGTAGTTTATTATAAAATCATATAGCTCTGAAATTCGACCGGAAATATCGCCGACCTACTTTTTCGTATGGTATTGAAGTTTGGATCATTGGAATGCGACGAAATTTTTTTTTTTTCGTATTCCCGAATTTTTTCGGCACATATAGACTGCGAAAGTCACTCATACATTTTTAAGAACCCTGATCAAACATGTATAATCGAAAGCTGCAAATAAAAAAGATTTTAAATAATAATAAAAATAAAGAAATGAAAAGTCAAGAAGATTTTTCATTGCATACCAACGATGCAAACTTCAACACGATTTTTTCGTGCGGTTTCGACCTATACATCGTTGGAATGCAGCAAAATTCATTTTGCTCGTTTCATTGTTTTATTTTGATCGTTTTCAAAATTTTATTTTGCTCTTTTAGGCTGGCAATTTTGGACAGGGATGTTGGGAAAAACGTTCGAGTTTGTTTGGGTTTGTTTAGTCGACGAAAAGCACACTAGGAAATTGAGAAAAAATCCTGTTTATTAGTTCGCATTTTTCTCGAAATGAAATTGCGCTTGCGGGCAATGTGAATCCCTCGGCGATGTTTCTTGAAATAAAATAAAAAAGCGTTCATTTTTTCGTTACATGGCGTTGTTACGATGCGAGGGACCGACGATAGATCTTTGATGAGTATTCGATGGAGTTTCGATCTCATAAATATTTGTATTTGATAATCGTACACTGGGAGAAGAGAAGTACTCGATATTCATTAAGAGAGAGAAAGAGGCAGCGGGCTGGAAATCAAATTGACATGGCCGCTCAATACTTAATTCCCCATCTATGTGTGTCCCAATAGCATAGTTTGAACAATGCGTATCAATAACGAAAGAAATAAAAACGAGAGAAATTATTTTCCTTCTAATTAATCCCCGTAAAATATAATTACACTTAATTAAATGCCGTCATTGTATAACTATAATTGAACTATAGTAATACAATTACCCGAAATACCAGAATTATTTTCCGAATATTTTTATATACCCGACATAGCCGAATATTTACCGCAGCTAAATGAATCTAATCAATATTATAATTAATATTTTACTATTTAAAAGAACGTCCATAGATAAAATTGTTAAAATTGCAAAATGCAGAAGGAACAATCGTGAAAACAATTAAATAATCTCAATTAACAAATGCATATACTAATAAATGAATAATTAAGAAAATAAATAAATAAATAAATGAATAAACTCTTGAATGAACAAATATTGAAGTTATCTGATTACTCGACTCAGTATTTACAATCCATTTGTCATAACTGTCTCAAACAACATAAAACTACAACTATTAATAAACAATATTTTTAATAAATGATCTAATAGCGAGAAAACGTTCGAATTATAATTCTTCGGAACGTACAACATGTAGGTATGCACGGCTTTCCCCTTCAGTCAAGAATCGACGAATGTCGCGTTAATTTCTCTCCACCTTTGGAGTTTGTACAATCACAAATTTGCATGGCTATCCATTGTTTCGTTATTTTTTTCTTTCTTTCCCTTCTTCCGTTCTGTTCGATCCCCATGCAGGTGAGCAACGATCTCGTTTTCACTGTTTCTTCGAGATAGACGAATACGTTACCGATTGTTGGAGCAAGACACGATCGGCACGAGCCCCGGCTTGGTTGTAAAGTTGGACGGCTCGGGCGCCGGTGCGTTTCTCGCCCACGCGTAATTGTTACACGCGATGTAAAAGCGCGCACGAGCGCGGTGGCCTTGCCTTTGCCACTCTCGTAAAGTGTTTCACGTGCTTGATGTATATATATATATATATATATATATATATATATATGTGTAAATAAATGTATAAATAAATAAAACATAAATAAAATAAAACACACATATATATATATATATGTGTAAATATATGTGTGAATAAATAAAACATAAATAAAATAAAACACACACACATATATATATATATATATATATATGTGTAATTATATGTAAAACACATGTAATTATGTAAAAGTTAAAAAATGTAAAACAAATGTAAATGTGTAAAAACATATGTAAAACACATATATATATATATGTGTAAGTAAATAAAAAAAAAAATATATATATATAAATATATAAATAAATAAATAAATAAATATATATATATATATATATAAATATATAAATAAATAAATAAATAAATATATATATATATATATATAAATAAAAGATATATATATATATATATATATATTTATATATATATATATGACGTTACAAGTGTATTTTAGCGCTCAGGCTCAACCAGGTGACCCCGTAATGTGTTTGTCGCGCCAAAGTCTTAAGGTGGGCGCCGTTTACTGTTACACACCTCTTTCTCCCATGCGCCCGATCATTCGTCGTTCGCGTCACGTGTGTCCTATCACTTTATTGCGTTCTCATACGTGGAATTCGATCGAGCGCCACCGTGGATATTTAATTTCCTGGGCTCTGCCTGTGCGTACGATTTTAACGAAAAAAAAAACGTGACTTTCAAAGTATTCATCACTGCCGTTGGCTCGAAATGATTTTGCGCAAAAAATAAATTATTAATTTTTTTTTTCACGGATTTGCTTCCTTGGTGACTTTATTCGTCACGTATGGTTTTTATATTCGTGGCTCGATGTTGCAGCAATTTTACCGATTTTTTTCTCTTACCGGACACTTGAAAATTTGCTAATTTAACAAATGATTATTGTTAAGGAATAAGCATTTTTCGAAAAAGTAATTTCACGGACAAAATTGGAAAACGCAAGTGTGTTTTTTTCTGTGTCCTGCTTGGGTCGAGAGTTTTTTTTTTTTTCTTCGACATCCTCAATTTGTCGCCTCGTTGCATCGTCCGAGCGCGACCGAACGGGCTAATGTACAAGTAAGATTTCTACTATGAGTCATTTTGCCCGCTCGTCAACCCCTTCGCTCGTCTCGCTCCTTCAAATCACTGGCTTTTTTTTATTCTTTCTTCTTTCCCCATTTCTCTTTCTGCCTCTTTAAATACGTCACGGCTTATAAGTCCGAAGAAACTTTGCCATCGATTTCCGGCGCTCCTTTTCTCGCCCCCCCCCCCCCCCGGCTCCACGACGCCTCGGCCTTTTTCTGTTGGCTATACGTACATGCGTTTATTGTTGGTTAAGTATGTTGGCTTTCTCGGTGCCATACCGTAAGACCAGGAAGCGTGTCGAGGTACTGACCATCTCGTTCTGCTCGTTCTCCGATAGAATGTTTATATACGAGTTGTGTATGTGCGTATGTGGATGTATGTAGGCAATAAACCTCAGCCCAAACCCTGGAGTGACTAGGTTCAGATCGGGTCGTTTCCAGAAGATCATAAATTGGATTGCATTATATACTGATATTGCATATTCATAATATTATATTTACGTAATATTTTATTATCCCGACAAAATATTTTTTTCATTACGTATTTATGGATATTGTATTAATATTTTATTTATATTGTGACGAATAAACCAAGAAAGGGAGAATGTAAAAATAATACCGAGTGTAGGAATGTAAGGAGTAGATAATAAGTGAAGAGTGTGTATGCGAAATTGTCATGTCTTGTACAAAGCTTTGCGAAAAAGTTGTGCAAGTAAAACTCGATACTACTACTTGTATTTATATTGTAGGACCGAATTTTTTTAATATCGATCAATTTTGATTGACGTATCACGTGATAGAAATTTGATAACGCGAAATGTTAAGTATTATTGGTATTGAATAATCACATTTAGAATTTCTAATGTAAATTTATTCTAATTAATTTTTTTTATCACATTCTACTGCATATTCTGTTACATTCTAATGATTATTCTAGGGTAAGGTTCCGAACCCCCCCCCCCCCTCCCGCTCGAGCTGAAATTTTGCACAAACGTTCGTTTTAATATTTTAAGATAACCCCTAAAGGGATTTTTGGCGCCGCGCAATAGTTTTTGGGTTTAATTGGGTTTGTTTGGGCTATTTTGGTTTGTTTGGGTTTTGTTATTTGGGCATTATTGTTTGGACACAACTATATAAATATTAATGGAGACGTAGCAGATATAGATATAGTCGACGCGTCTAAAAAAAAAACTTTAAAATTCAATATCTCGAAAACTATTTCGAGTCGCTAAACATTCCTTCAGGAAAAGTCTTAAAATATTAAAAGGAAGGTTTGTGCAAAATTTCAGCTCGTTCGGAGGGGAAGGGGAGGATTTCGGAACCTTACTCGTAAAAAAAAACTTAAAAATTCAATATCTGGAAACTTATTGCGAGTCGCCAAAAATCCCTCAAGAGGTTTTCTCAAAATATTGAAAGGAAAGTTTGTGTAAAATTTCAGCAAGGATCGGAGGGGGCGGGGGACTTTCCGGAACCTTATCCATTTTCTACTGTAATATTAATCATATTTTGAATTTCTAGTGTAAATGTGATAAATTTCTAATTTGTAATGATTTAGTTGAATTTAATTCATTAATCATTTTAAATCATTTTATTGTATCATTTAAATTCAATAAAACATTTTCAAATAAATCATTTTATTCAAATTTTTATGATATGATTTAATAATTAGTAGTCGTAGTAGTATTTTATTATTTGTATACCGTTTTTAAGGGTGTTTACATTAATGCCCGTTCTTTCTCATTTACGTCAATTATTTTACATTGGCTTGTCTTATATCTATCCTGGTTGCCGGTTTCTCAAATCTTCGGATGTAATCGCATGGTTGCTTTGCCGGTGGCATTTCAGTTGCGCTTCCGTTTTCCAGTCAATTTTTGACCCCCCTTGCTATTTTCCAACCATTGCTCCAGTTTATTTACTATTTCTTGTTTAGTTTTCTTTTTACTTCCGTACACTTGCAAATATGTCTCAAATTTTCAATAGTCTGCTTTCATATTTTACATTTGACATTTTAATTTTCTTTTCCAAGACTCCTATTTTCCTCTTCAGCTCCCTTGAATACATGATTTGATCATTCGATTGTACCGATGTACCTATTTTATTTTATATTTGCTTTTATTTATTGAGGTTTAAATTAATTACTGAGTTCCAACGTATACCCTTGTGGGTCGTTAAGTGTAATGATTTAACGATATTATAAATTATATTTGTAGAAAAATGGATTTATTTAAATTTATAACAATTTAATTATGACTAATAATAATTTTACATTTTTCATCAATATTGATATTTGATATTTAATGTAATAAATTATACAACGTAAATTTATATTACAAGTATCCATGATACTACATTACACAGTTCAAATAATACATAGATTTGTATCGTGATATTGATATTACATTTTCATTATAACCAGCCGAACAATTGTATGGAGACAGATGGAGACAGATATCTGTCTATGGAGACAGATTATAGTTAAAATACTCGCAAAAAGTAAAAATTATAAAGTTTATGAATCCTCTCGCCAATAAATAATATAATCAAAGTCTAACTTCGCAAGTGCCAGAATCTTCCAGTTGTTTCATCTTGGCCTTCTACACATGCGTCATTCTCGTGAAAAAAATTTCTTCATTTTCAATGACAATTTTACGAGGAACCTCCGGCTACCCGCAACAGCAACCTCTCGAGTACTTTCAACAATCAGCTACAATTGACGCGACAATTATTTAATCAACGCAACTACCACATGGCCCTCCTTACGTTACGCATTTTATAAAAATTCAGTTCTCCTTATTTCCATTTAGTTCGCCTTATTTCTATTTCTTTTTCTAACGTTAAAGAGGCGGAAATAATGATGCTTTTTGGCATTGTTGACGCAATTCCGTAACTCGAGAGGCCTTGGCGCGGTACTCAAAGTTTTGTTAACCGGGCTGTACTTTTCTTAAACGGTTCGAATATATTTCTGTATGTGTGCGCATACACATATACATATGTATACAGAAGTACGTGGGGAGTTTTTTTTTCCATCGTTGCTTTTACGAAGGCGCTCTCATCAAAATCGTTGCTACGTTTCCAGGCTCGCCGTGACTTTTTCTCCAAACTTCACTTACGATTGTGAAATTGCACCGCGGTGCACGTGTGTACATATATATATATATATATACCGGGTGTCCGATTTTAATCTTACACCTGATTTATCTCAAAAAATACTCCTTCGATCAAGTATTGAGTATGATAAAACTTTTAGGGTTCAAAGGGGAACGGTAAAAAAATATATATTTCTTGGTGTAACATTGAAAATGGCGACGTTAAGTTGGCCGACAGTCTTTTTTTTCAATGGGATCATGCATTTTTCTCACCAAAAGATTTATTAGACCAAAACTAAAAACTTTTGTGGGAAAAGTTTTTTGAAAACGTTCATAATTTTTAGGTTAGAATACCATTTTTTAAAACTATTTCAGCGTTATCCATACGTATATATACAGGGTGTCCTGTTATGAATGGATGATCCTGCAACTGTCGATAGGTCAGATCACATCCTACTCTATGCTGGAATTTCAGTTTAGTAAAAGTCCCACCGTTTTTGAGATTTTGGGCATTATGTTATTTTAAAAAAGTCTGCTTTTGGTTTTTCGCATGCCATTTCTCCAAATTATGTGAATCGACGATAACTGAGCAATTTTTAAAAGTCGTTGGCACGATATGCGTAGTAGATGTTTTTTACACCGCCGGCTATCGAACTTAGATGTTCGAATTGGTTTATCTGAAAATTCTGCATAGGATCTTTTTTCATAAAGTTTCCTTAACATTTACGGTTAAAAAGAAGACTTTTCTAGATAAAGCAAATAACCAAGAGTATTTTTTTTAACCGGGTCAAAAAAGTTGTCATTTGTAGAAATGGCACGTGAAAAATCAAAAGCAGATGATTTTTATCTCGTAAACCGTGGGACTTTTATTAAACTGAATTTTCAGCATATAGTAGGACGTGATCTGACCTATCGACAGTTGCAGGATTATCCAATCATAACAGGACACCCTTTATGTGTGTATTTGTATGTGTATATATATATATATATACAGGGTGTCGCAGAACTGAATGCGCGCTCTGAAATAGGGGGTTGGCGTTGAAATTCTGAGTCTATTGATATAAGCATGTGTGGGTCTCAGATGAACCCCTGAATTATTATTAATTTTTAAAGGCGAGCGCACCTGATTGGCCCGCCTTTAAAAATGAATAATAATTCAGGGGTTCATCTGAGACCCACACATGCTTATATCAATCGACTCAGAATTTCACCCCCAACCCTCCATTTCAGGGAACGCATTCATTTCTGGGCCACCCTGTATATTCGTATGTCTATACGCATTTGTGTGTATGTGGCGATGTATGCTCGACGAGGTTAAAGCGACCGTGCAGGACAAGTCAACAGTCCGAAGAAACGAGAGTCCGCCCGGGGCAAAACGGACCACCCCTGAAGTAGGTGTAGAGAATTTCCACTTCGATGACACACGTGTCATATCGGGCCATTATGGGCTCTGTGCGATTAGAGAGCTCGTACGAGACAATTAGTGACTTGGTTGCGGGCTAAATTACAACCTCGTAAATCACAATGGTCTTGAAGCTTGCGTCGTTCTGGAATGCGAGGAAAATTATTTTCCATTTTATTGCCTCGATGATTCTTTTTTATCATTTAAAATTGTTGCGCATTGAAAAGCGACGAACTTTTCTTCTTCCCATCTATGCAAAATCAGGATCGGTCTAAGTTCGATTTTTTTTTTTTGCTTTCGTGATTATGGCAGGATACCAAAGCATAACTGCATTTGCAACAATCTTGGAACGATCCACGATAAATGTTTAATGCAACGCGAGCTTCTGTCTTTTACTACCTCTCTTTTCTATATGCATACACGTGCTCTGAATGCCGTGCAGGGTAGCGCGTATTTACTCTTTCTACGATCACAAGGATCAAACTGCACTTGGCGGAGAGATTGTGAGGTTCCACGAATTAACTTTTATATATATATATATATATATATATATATATAAATGTTGTATGTATCCTATTGTATATGCATGCTTTATAAATCTATACAGGGCTACTGGTTATTACCCAGTAATGCTTTATGCAAAGGTGAACCATTTTCGAGATATAATTTTTATTATTTTTTCTTAGTAGAAGTCGGCATTTTTTAAAATTAATTAAAAAAACTGTTGCATGGAAATAAAGTTTTTTTAAAAATTATTTGTAGTTTGAGGACACAGTAACGCAGAATTATCAACAATAAAATAAGAATGATGATTAGACTTATAGAGTTTTGGACCCCGAATTCAAAAATGTTTCCAGTTTATTCTCGTGTATTATTGATCATTCTTTTTCACCGTGTCCACAAACTACAAATAATAAAAAACTAATCCCATACGACAGTTTTTCACAATTACTTTTTAAAGTTGCCTACCCCTCGCTTAAAAAAAAATATCACATCTCGAAAATGCACAAAGCATTTGCACAAAGCACTGCTGGGTTATTTGATAGCGGAAAACATGTCCTACAGGGCTTTAACGTGATCGTGACCAATCACCAATAGCCCAGTATATTCGGGGAGGGGCCCAAACGAAGTGGCGTGGTAGCCAAGATAATTTCCAACCAAAACGGTTATGTACAGGTTGGACCGTTTCCCAACGATTCTTACGCTTTATGATTTTTTGAAAATGTCTTTGGAAAATCGGTTCTCGGCCGTACAAAAGAAATAATATTTGAAAAACTATTTACCATATGCGGGTTATTTTTTTTAAAGTTATGTGGTGATGTGGCTTTCGCATGGACATGTAGTCTTCATAATTGTCTCATTATGAATTCGTAGAGTAAAATGCATTTGTCGAGAAACTTTTTGGGGAAAAAAAAATTTCCCTAGATTTTCGTCATTGATTTGGGAAAAAATGGTGTACCGTATCTTGCCCCTGTACCAGGCAAATTGGTCCACATTATGAGGATTCTAAAATGGTACAACTCATAACTCTAACTCGCGAAACTTTTTTACTATCGCTTTTTATTCACCCCAAAGCACGAAGTTGAAGTTTGCATCGTTGAAATGCAACAAAAGTTCTTTTTTCATTTTTCACATCTTCATTTTCTTCGTCGAGCAAAATCTCATCGTAAAAATTGGGGCTGATTTCTGGAAGAAAAACCTAAAAAAGGTTGAGTGTTTTTTGTAGCCCCAAGTTGCCGAAAAAAGTTCGGGTTACTAATAAGCTTCCGTTGCGTTTCAATTATACAAACTTCAATACCATTGCAAAGCAGTGTTTTGGACACAAAATAGATGGAACAGAATTTCGAGGTACTCGCTATAAATGCTTTGCATTCTAATAACTAATCGTTTCCGATGAAAATTAACAGGTCACATTTGTTTGGTGCTAAATTCGATTTTACAGTAATGCACTACCTTTTTCGGTAAGTAAAAATCGATAGTAAACAGCTTTCGAGGGTCAGGGCTACGAGTTGTACCTTTTGAGAATCCTCATAAGGTGGACCAATTTTTCTACTACATTGAGAAGTTCCGATCGAACATTTATTTCCTAAACTCACGATTCATACGAAATCATAATAGGCAAAACATACTCAATAAAAAATACGGAGTGTCTCACCATCCGGTTATCGAACAAGCCTATGTTATTCGTCCGGATAGCGGCTCAGTTCACGCCGTATTTCCAGTAGGCGTACATATCAATGTGATTCGTGTAAGCTGGTATCCGGACGAATAACATATATATAATTGTCCGGATAGATTGTGTTAAATTATTAAACAAACTATCCGGAAGACTAATTTACACGTAGTCATCCGAAGAAAATCTTTATAATTTGGTTTGGGTTTGGGTTGGTTGGTTGTGTTTGAGTTTGGGTTGGTTAGTTGTGTTTGGGTTTGTTTTGTTTGGGTTTGATGGTTTGGCTGGGGTTTGTGTTGTTTGGGTTTGGGTTTGTTCGTTTGGCTTGGGTTTGGTGGTTTTGTTTGGGTTTGGGTTGGTTTTTTGGTGTCGTTTGTTTGCGTTTGTCATTCCGGGTTTGTATGTTTGGGTTTGGGTTGATTTGTTTGGGTTTGGGTTGATTTGTTTGGGTTTGGGTTGATTCGTTTGGGTTTGGGTTGATTTGTTTGGGTTTGTGTGTTTGGGATTACTATTCGGAACTATCCGGAAGAATAATTTACACGTAGTCATCCGAAGAAAATCTTTATAATTTTGTTTGGGTTCGGGTTGGTTGGTTGTGTTTGGGTTGGGATCGGTTGGTTTTGTCTGGGTTTGTTCGCGTGTGTTCGGGTTTGTTTATTTGTTTGGGTTGGTTGGTTTTGTTGCGGTTTGGGTTTGTTTTTTTGGGGTTGTTGGGGTGGCAACATAAAAATCATCTACTTTTGGTTTTTCGCATGCTGTCTCTACAAATGATAACTTTTTTGACACGGTTTTTCAAAATTACTCTTGCTTATTCGTTTTATCTAGAAAAGTCTTCTTTTTAACCTTAGGCGTTGAGGAAGCTTTATGAAAAAAGATCTTATGCAGAATTTCCATACAGGCCAATTTGAACATCTGACTTTGATAGTCTGCGGTGTAAAAAAAAAAGTACTACGCATATCGAACCGCTTACTTTAAAAAGTTGCTTAGTTATTGTCGATTCATACCATTTGTAGGAATGGCATGTGATAAACCAAAAGCAGATGATTTTTACCACGAAATAACACAAAGCCCAACACTCGAAAACCGTGGGACTTTTACTAAACTGAAATTTCAGCATATAGCAGGACACGATTTGACCTATCGACAGTTGCAGGATCATCCATTCATTACAGCACACCCTGTACATATACATGTATATTTTATAATTTGCGTCGTGTAGTTTTGACGTCCCACTCTCTGTCTCGCTGCTGTCTTTCTCATCCTCCGTCTACGTGTTTCTCTGGACTCGGCGGATCATTAGTCCCCTTGGCGGAGAAATAACGCGAAGTAACACGTGCAACCGGCGCGCATTCAACGAGTAATTTTCGTGCCTAGCATATCTTGCTCTCGTCCCGTTCGAGCGACGGGGAGAGCTGTGTCTTCACTTCACTTTTCTTTGACTAGTTTATTTTATGCTTTGTGTCGTTTTCGCGTTCTCATTTCCATCACTCTCGAGGTTGACTGTGTCGCGCGGAAATTCCGAGGATTATCCCCCGGTATATGGCTATCGCATATATATAGCTATCAAATGTGGCACGACGAGTCGAAATTAAGGCCTTAGGCCACAGTAACGGGTATAAAATCATGTGCCAATTTAATAATTTTATTTTTCGTATGAAAAAGTGATTCACTCATAAAATGAATCACACATCGATTTTATTTTATTTTATTTTCGTTGCAAATTCTTGCAACGCAAATTCTTTTCAATTTCTCACTTTCATTATTATCCAAAACCGTACATTGGAAACTTGTGAAACGCTAAATCGGAATCGAAACAAATATTCGCGTGATTTTCGTAGCTCAAATCTGCTGCAGAAAGTTTGGAGAATGACACAAAAAAAAAAACATTTCGTTGCATTTCAACGGTATGTGCTCTAAATGTACAATGCATTTGTAAACGGCATATTGAGATCAAAAGTTTTGTACATTCGTGATACCAAATGAGTTCACGACTTTGCATCACGACGCGTAGTCAATATCCTGCGAAGTTGGCTTCATCAATCGTATGCACGGCGTGATAAGGATGACTGTCCATCTCGGTTGGTTGTAAAAAAAACGTTTTTCATTTAATCCCATGTATAATGCATAAAATATTATTTTTTTCCAATCAAAACCATGTCAAAGTAACCCTTAATCTTCGACATAAGTTGCATTTCAATGCCTTGTCGAAGAAACTTGAAAAAGAAACACTCGAGGTTTCTACGACAATCTTTTCTTTGAATATAAAGTTGTGGCGGGAGGGCTTGACTTTCTTGTACATTTGATAGCCAAAGTACACATTGTTCCATTGGACCCAAAAAGTTTGAATGTGGGATGTTAAAATAAAGTTACCCACGAAAAAAAAATTCCAAAACCTGTTGTAAGTAACCCCACTTTTCGGTATTTTTGAGAAAGATGCGTTTGAAGTTTAACTAGCAGTTCTATCGTTGCAATAATGAATTAACCTGTAATCCGCGATTCCTTCACCGTATGGTGGACCTTCCTCTTCAATTTGAGTTGCCTCAAGCGACGAACGAGAGTTTAGCAATTTTCACAGTAGCCCAACGCTTCAAAAAGAACACACACACACACACACAAAGTACACAAAGTACACAAAGTACACACACACACACATATAGGCACACGCGGAGACCGTGATGGGAAAAGCGGCGCTCTTATTGCACATTGCGAAAGTATAATCGCATTGAATTGACGGAATTGGCCTAACCGCGGTGAAGAACGCTCCTCCACGGTGGAATCGTCTAACGTTGCGCAGCAGCGACGCAACTCTCTTTGGTGCCTCTACACTCGACGAGTGTGTCTCCCTGTTAAAAAAAAGTCTCGCGACCTGTAATAAAAATTAAATTATTTTTTTAAATTATATTTTATTTATAATTTAAAATTCTATTTTATTTATAATTTAAAATTGTTTTTGCCGCTCCGGCAAAAATATTTTTCTCCTATTTCGGCTAGTTGGAGAGTAAAAAAAAACGAAAATTCAGCAGAAGAAAACAGAATCATTTTCACTGCATTCATAAACGAAGTCTCGTTCCACGGGAATGAAATTGATCCAATCTGCGGTCTCACCTCTGACACGATGCGATGTATTATACATTTTTCGTACAATGTTCGTTGTGTTTGCTTCATACCAGTTGTGCTGTGGTGCAAGCGGAAGGCTCGCTCGTCAAACGTACTTAAGGATGTTGAGTCCCCAATCGCAAAAGATAATAAAATTCTGAAAATTTTGTTATTGAACAATTAACATTCACAAATTAAATGTTGTCTTATGGAAACTGCTGTAACTTTGCAATAAGTTTTTTTTTTGACCTCTCAATTTTATAATATCTACAATATACTGAAAGCAACGGAAACAAAACGAAGTTTATTGATAAATTTTTTTTTTTCTTTCAAAAATTGTTCTTAACAAAATGTTAATTTTTTAATAACGAGCTTCCTAATCATCGTGAAATTTTAACACGACCTCTTAAATACTTCATACAAAAACATACCAAACTTTCAGAATTTTCTTATTATTTTTTATTTGAATCCCTAAGGAGGTTGAAGTAATGATGATAGAATTCTGAAAATTTGGTATGTTTTTACATGAAGTATTTAGGAGGTCGTGTAAAAATTTCATGACGATTAAGAAGCAATTTATTGAACAATTAACATTAACATGTTTCATAGGGACTCGACATCGTTAAATTGAACAAAACAGGCACGACTGATATAAATATATCCGTGTGTATATAGCGAGAGGATTAGTTACGCGCGCGCCGCGTTATATCTTGCGTCCTCGCGTGGAACAATGAGTAGTAAGATTTATAGTTACATCGATTGGAGACGGTGAGACGCGAAGGCTGCGCGAAATAAGTGCGCGTGTGCTTCTGTGCAATTGAATGTGTATGTATATATAAATATATACATATATATATATACAAATATATACAAATATATATATATATATATATACATACACACACACATATATATATAAATATGTGTGTGTGTGTGTGTGTCCCATCGCGATCTCTTTTTCATGCAATCACAGAGAGTGTGTCATTACGTCGTTGGAAAGCTCTGATTCAAAATGTATTGAGTAATGGTTCGCGTCAACGAACCATGAGTCGTAGATTGCATGCCGTACTGCTCCGCTCGTGTGCATTGACCTCTTCGTTAGGATGCGGTTGCACTCTGACTCTCTTCGGGTCTCTCTCTCTCTCTCTCTCTCTCTCTCTCTCTCTCTTTGTCTCTGCTGGGAATCGGTTGGAGACTGTCAGTCCCGATTAGTCAATCACGGTTACGCGAAAGGGCTGCTCCAGTCACTCGTACTTCATTCCTGGGGAATCGCCAGGATGTTTGTGTTCCTTTGTTTTTCACTTTTTCTCTCTCTGTCTCTCCCCCCCTATTTCTCTCGTTAAGGATGTTGAGTCCCTATGAAACATGTTAATGTTTATTGTTCAATAAATAGCTTCTTAATCGTCATGAAATTTTTACACGACCTCCTGAATACTTCATGTAAAAACATACAACATTTTCAGAATTCTATCATCATTACTTCAACCTCCTTAAGGGTTGAAATAAAAAATGATGAGAAAATTCTGAAAATTTGGTACGTTTTTGTATGAAGTATTTAAGAGGTCGTGTTAAAATTTCACGACGATTAGGAAGCTCGTTATTAAAAAATTAACATTTTGTTAAGAACAATTTTGAAAAGAAATAAAAAAAAAATGTATCAATAAACTTCGTTTTGTTTCCGTTGCTTTCAGTATATTGTAGATATTACAAAATTGAGAGGTCAAAAAAAAACTTATTGCAAAGTTACATCAGTTTCCATAAAAGAACATTTAATTTGTGAATGTTAATTGTTCAATAACGAGCTTCCTAATTGTCGTGAAATTTTTACACGACCTCTGAAATACTTCATACAAAAACATACCAAATTTTCCGAATTTTATCATCATTTGCGATTTGGGACTCAACATCCTTAAACCAGCACAATATTCTCTTTCACTCCGTCCGTTCATTACGACCGAGACCACGTGATCAGTTTGGTTATAAAACGTCAACATGGCAATATACTATGTAGCTCATCTCGCTGGCGACCGTGTCCCCGCTCATCGATGCAGCCTCCTCCTCCTCCTCCCCCTCATTATCTCGTAATGAGACTGGGTGCGGGGCAGACAGGATGCGCTCGCGAATGTGCGCAAACGTATATTCGCGTTGGTCTGCCGCCCTCGACCCGCGGATGCGTATGCAAACGTATACTTTTAACACACGGGAGAAGCTTGTCCGATCGGCGAAAGAACGTGCCATGATCCACGTTGCTTCGATAATCGAAAAAACGAACAAAAAGGAAAAAAAAAAAAAAACAAATACGTCCTCGCCAATTTCGTTCTTTTCGTTCTCCCAGCAATCGACGCGCACACAGGCGGTGGCCGCCGATCAGCTGTGCTCGGATGTACAACCACGGGGAGGAGATATTATCAACCCTCGAACCGTAACGGCGACTGCGTACGCGCTCTCGCGCAAATATACATATACACGTACGCGCGCACACACATCATCATTTGCTCCGATAGTTGCAGATGCATCTTTTTTCATACACTTACGTCAATCTCGCAGGACTCACGATTAACGCGCGCATGTGTATTGTATATTCAATTTTTCGTGTACATACATGTAATTACGTTGCACGAACTTTTCCCGAATATATAATAAAGTGTCGAAAGTCGCAGAGGCAAAAAGAAAACACAGGCCAATTTCCCTTCTACAGGTCGCTCTTTTTATGTGCCTATTTCGGCTCGCCTTTTTTGCATCTCGTATGTGCATATATGTGTGTGTATGTACATACATACATACATATATATATATATATATATGTGTGTGTGTGTGTGTGTGTGTGTGTGTGTCTAATAATAATCGGAGGATTAATAATTATATTTATATATATTACAAGATTGACAAGTAGTAGTAGCTTCTTTATTTCCTATGCATACCCTTGCGGGCTTTATACATAATCTCCTCTCTTTCTTTCACAAATTTTTTACAAGATTGACAAATAATAACTTATTTAAAATTAATTATAATAACATTTTTTTAAATTTAATTAAATTTATAATTTTAATTTTAATATTCACTTATTTAATTTTTAATAATAAATTAAACTTAAATTCCCAAGACTCATGAAATTTAAATTTTAAAGATTATGAAGAAAATAATGAAATTAAAATTAATGAACTTTTCAATTTTAATAAATTATCTATATTATTTTTAATAATATATTTATACTTCTCAATAGTTATAATCATAAATATTTGCTATAAATTGAAAAGACCTCTCCGACAACTATATTTTTATGAATAAATCTTTATTAAAAAAAATAAAATTATTAAAAATTCTTAATGATTCACTAATTTATTTGCCAACTCCTCTGAATATTAATATTTGATGAAATTTTGGATCTTTACTAGGATCTTTACTAGGATAGGATACTAGGATCTTTACACCACACGTGTGGTGTGTGTGCGTGTGTGTGTGTGTTAGACGAGTACGCGGACTGGTATAATTATGCAATTTAGATTCAGCTTTACAATTCTGGTTTCGCGTTTATTAAAAGCGAGAGTGGCCACGCACACGGGCTCGCTATAAATGCGCACATGTGCGTGAGTTTATCGCCAATTTTTGGACCAGCGTCGTGATCGTTGGTACGTAGCGTGTTGGAGATTTTCCTTCTCTGCTTCTCTCTCTCTCTCTCTCTCTCTTTCTCTCTCTCTCTTTCTCTCTGTAAGCAAACGTGCGAAAGAGCAAAAAAACTGCATGCATTACGTGATAACTTGGGGGAATCCGCCCTGCCCCTTTCTGCCCATATTTGCCTCAGGCTACGAAATATTTTCAAAATAAAATGGAAAGTGGCTGCTGGTACTTTTTATTTTGCGCGATACTCGCAACTTTGAATATCGTAGGTACGCGAAAAACGCTCTCAGTTGAACTTGTCCTGCCGCGGGATTGGTTGCGATACTTCGACGATGATTTTTGTGCGTCGTCCTCGGCGGCGAGGTCGCGTCGGTTCATCTCAGCGGGCTCTGACAGACGCACCGGTGCCTGTCCGCAAACATACGTGGGCGGGTGCGTGCGTGTGCAAACTGCAAGGTCGCGGTCCAAGGTGAACTGCCCCAGGCGCGTCGACTTTTAAACGAAAAAAGAATAACATCAAAAAAGAGATTACTTTAGAAAAAGCCTCTTCTCATCCGAATCCCGAAGCGAAATTCGCCAAATTGATTGTCCGCTTCATTTCGCTTTTTTTGGAATTTATTTTTAGTAACCATTAAAACACACCGTCTTTGAATTTTTACCGTTCGTTTATTAACATTTCGACAGACCTTCATAATTTTGTCAAACAACAATAACGAGTTGAATCGACTTTACGTCGTTCGGTAGACACTCGTGTTTAAGAAAATGCGGTTGACGGATGCCACGATTGCGGAGGTTTTGCTCGTCTGAAATGGAAATATCGGAAGTTGAATTTTTGGCACGGTTTGAAGGGCCAGAATGATGATTTTGCATCCAGTGACACGTTGGTTGGAATGAATTATTTTTTTCCCAGCATGTCGTTTAAATGTTTGTGGTTACAATGTAATTCTTTCGGAAAAAACGAAAACAAAAAAATGTGCTCTTCAAATATATGCAACTGACTGTGGGTTCACGATCCACTTTTCGAAATTTCCCAAAATACGAACAATGACAGCTTCTTCAAAGAAAACCTCATTTTTCTCTTGAAAAACAGCACGATGAAGTCATTGTCATTGACAAATGGTTCGTCCTATTTAAAAAATGCGAGCGTGAATCGAAAATGACTACTGTTTGAGAACGCTAACCGTGCAAATCCAACTCAATAGTGTGAAAGTTACTCAAGATATCAATCCCGCCGTTCCACTAAAATAGGTGTAACTTTGGCCGCGTGACATCTGACCCGACGACAAAATATCCGAAAGACAAAATATCCTTGTGACAAAACATCCGTGAGACAAAATCCTGAATCTCGACCACTAGATCTACGGAGTCACGCGCAAAATACCTTGGGTGTTTTGCGCGCCAACGCACGAAACACCAAAAACAAATAAAACACTAAACAAACACCAAACAAACACCTCAACATTTAATTACCGACAGCGGATACAATATCGGCAACCAACCCAAACAAGCACCAAACAAACACCGAACAAACAAACAAAACACGAGACAAACACCTCAACATTTAATTACCGACAGCGGATATAATATCGGCAGATATTTTGTCATGAGGATATTTTGTCCTGCGGATATTGTGTCGTCGGATATTCTGTCGAGGATATTTTGTCGCGTGTTACCGCAACTTCGCCAATTATTAGAATTTCAGGATCCAGTTGATATTAAAATATTCTTGAAAATTCACACTATAAAAATATGCAAAAAAAACGATTTTTGGAAGTTTCCAGAGAGGGATACCCCATTAAGGCGTTACCCCCACTTGTAGCGCAAAAAAGGCCTTTTTCATGAATTTTTTTAAAGAAAACTACAAAACTTTTTTAATCGATCAATATACCATCTTAAAGAACACATCTTGAAGAACTTTCAGTAATTTTTTTATTGAATAATATTACATTGTTTAGTGGCAAATGGCCGTCAATGAAATAATGTTTTTATATACACGGTTTGCGGTAACCAACATTGCGGCGAAGTGGATCATCTGAAAAAAAAATGCGGATGGATTTAGTCAAATATAAGTATAATCTAGTCTTTAATTGAAGGATTTTGAAAAATATTCATTTTTCACAAAATGGCGGACAGTCAAAGTTAATGGTTCGATTTTAACGAAAAAAACGGCCGTTTTTTGGCTATAAAACGGCCATTTTTTTCGAAAAAACAATCGAACGATTAAAGACTACATTTTTATGTATTAAATAAGCCTGCAAAATTTCAAGAAGATCGGTTCATTAGTGTTCGAGTAATCTTGGTTACCGACTTCAGAAATGCCATTTTGAGAAAAACGCGTTTAAAGTTTCAATTTCAGTTCTTCAATTCACGGATTCTTCTCTTTCAACGCTCATATCTCAGTGAATTTTGTTCGGATCTACTTGAAATTTTCAGGACATATTCTCAGATACTTATACTTCAAAAAAATGCAATAAAAAAAAATCGATATTTTCAAAATCGCAAGTGGGGCTAACCCCTTAAGTTTCAAGTTTTGTCATTTCGTTTCGACTTTTTTAGCTTAAACAAAAACTATGGCAGATATCAGGAATATTTTTAAGAAAAGTTTTAAAGATATCACGGAAGCCAATTTGAAAAATACCGTTTTGAGAAAAACGCGTTTAAAAGTGCGAGTGCGATTTACACGAAGAAAATGTTGACTCACTAGTCCGCTATGCCGGGTCCATATAACACGGGCACATTTTTTGCAATTTGTGCAAAACAAATTGTTTCGATTTTTCGAACCTGTCACGTAAAATCCTCAACCAAGCGTTCCCGCAAACTTTTATTTCTTAATTATTCGTCATGCGAATAAGCAATTACAAGTGATGTCGAATCAATTGGTTTTTCGTTTCTGCCCTTTGGCAGGCTGCCGTTAATGGCTGCCTCGTGGTTAATTTGAATTTTAATGAGAATAGCAATAGCAAGTAAGGAAAAAACCAGAAGAGAAATTGGTTGTGTCACGTGTACGTGTTGTGGGGTTTCGCAGCTTCCGGCGGTTTCGCCAGGATCCGTCTCCTCATTGGTCGCCCCTGTACTATTGAAATACCGGGTCTGCCGACCGCGTTTGCTCCTCGCCGGCTCGAGGGCCGAAATCGACCCGGCTGCCGACGTGGCTCACCTTCTGGGCGAAGTTCTGCTGATCGAGGACGCTGCGAGACAGCTGAATCCAATAGGAGGTGAATATTCGTTATTTGCTGATTGATCGATCAATTAATTAATTCAATCAATTTATCGATTAATGTTGAATATACTTGATATTGATTGATCAATATTACATCCGAATGACGTTGATGCAATCGATTTTGCAATTTTCAATATTCAATATATTTAATGGTAAATATAGTTGACATTGATTGGATGTGAATATTTATTACTCATGGATCGATTTAATGATACTGAGTTTATTGTATTGGCAATATTAAATATTCTTGATAATTATCGATTATAATTTTGGTAGTTCTTTTTTATTTCTATAGTATAATTTTTAAGGGTGTTTACGCATAGTCCCTCCCTCACATACTATTGCACACTACTTTTTTTCTTACGAATTACGTACATGAGTTTCCGTGTTTCTAACATTTTTAACACTGAAATTTCCTTCTCTTTGCAACACATGTTTTATCGACAACGCAAATATCGATTGATTCATACTGCATTTAAATGATATTGAGTGATTTATTATGGTAATTGGAATCGAAATGAACATTTTTTAATATTAAATATACTGAATGGTAAATATAATTGACCTCATTCTCCAAATATAGTTTGGAGCTTTCAGGCTGATTCCCATTTTTACACATTTAGGTGAATGCCGGTTTTTTTTCGATCGATTCATTGCTACTAAATTAATTTATCGAATAATATCAAATATGCTTGATAATGATTGATTAATACTGCATTAAAATGATATTGCGTGATTTATTACGTTAATTATAATCGATATCGATAGAATGTGAATATTGATTATTTTTTAATTGACTGATTAAGATTGAATAAACTGTATTGAACATAAAAAATTATTGATATTCATAAATTCGATATTATCGATATTAAATCAATGTTATATATATATATATATATATTTTTTTTAAATTATATATATATATATATATATATATAAATATAATATATATATATATAGCAGTAATCGATTCATTTCAAATATACTTTAATTGAATTGGGTCATAAGTGAATACTTGTTATTTGTCGATTGATTGATTAGCACTTGGTGCATTGTATTGAACAACATTAGATATCGATCGCTTAAGGAAGCTTTCCAGTGTGACAGCCCGAAAAATCGCTGTTTTTCGCGATTTTTTTTTTTAAAGAAAAAATAATCTAATCGGCCTGGTTTTTTTTTGTATATTAATTGGGTATTGAAGAATACAAAACAATTTTTTAAAGATCGATTTATTTATTAATTAATATCTATAAAAATGATGAAACAATTGTTGCAGAAAATGCACTTGGATGTGGTGTCCACGTTGGGGGTCACAATTTTGATCTGAAACAAAAAACACAAAAAGATTATTGATCGGTATATAATTGGCTTTCGTGCTATGGAGGCTTTTTTTTTTTTTTTTTTTTGCAAAAATGGCGCCGGTTTGAACAAAAAGTATCGATTTTAGCATTTTTTTTGGCAGTTTTTTTTACAAAAAAATAGGAAGATGTCAAAAAAAAAAAAAAGCTTCCATAGCACGATAAACAATGACGTTAAGAATATTGTGTAAAAAATTCAACTCGATAGCTTTAAAACTCTGCCCTCCAAGTTGGACACCGTTTTGAAAAATGCTTTTTCGAGAAAAACGCGTTCAAAGTTTCGCTGTAGCTGTAGCGCTCCGTTGCCTTCTTCCAAGAAATGCTGTACATTAACCGAAATAATCTGAATTTCGGCATGAAAATTTCAGGGAATATTCGGAAGAGTGTATACTATTCGATAAAGCAAAAAAAAAAAAAAAATCGATTTTTTGAAAATTTCACACTGGAAAGCTCCCTTAATATTACGCTTAAACGATACTGAGTGGCCAAGTTACACTTTTGGCCTTTTTCCACTCCGAAAGACACGGATCGGCGTTATCGCGCAACGGAAAAACTTCTTCACGCCGAGGACGAGTATCGCGAGATACTGTGCAGCGCGAGGGAACTCTACGCGCGTCCGCTCGCCCGAAATCATCCCGAATTTCACGACGTTATCTTTCAACCGCTCGCCGAACTGTCGCGAATCAGCGCCGATCTCTGCAACAGGGTAAGTTTCTCTTCTCATCCCTTCCCTTTTCTTCCGTTCGCCTCCATTTCGTATCGCATGATTTCTTTCGCGGCAAAATAACGCGCGAACTTTGCAAAAATGTCGAATAATAAAAATAAACAAAATAAACAAAATGTTGCGAAAATAAAAATTCACGAAAAAATAAATATAAAAAAAGTGACACGAAATATACACATTTCGTGTGACTTTTGACATATATTTTTTTTTAAATTGGACATGAAAAAATGAGACGATAAGAAACATTGAAAAAATTCATCAAAAGTGCATCTTCAAAAAGTGCAAGACATTAAAAAAGAAATTTAAAAAACATTACAAGAGTCATAGAAATAACATTAAAAAAAATAAATCAAAAGAAAATTAAAATTGTCGCAAAAAAACATTAAAATAGATATTGAAAAAACATTAAAATAGACATTTAAAAAAAAAACATTAAAATAGGCATTTAAAAAAAATCGAAAATCTAAAATGGACATTGAAGAAAAGCCAGACAAATTGGAAACCAAGCGAAACATTTTTATTCAAAGTCCGTGGTACTTCGTTCGTCGAGATAAACGAAAAAGTTTTGAAATTGTTTCCGCTACGTGCGAAATGCCAGCTTAGACGGCCCACTTTTTGTTTTTCCTCGGACCGGCTTAGTGAAGCGAGCAGAGAGAATTTCCTATAAAAAGCACCGGCTCGAGGGAAAAAAGTCCGTGAAGTCCCAATCGGGACTTAATGGGCGCCTTTGCGTGGGCAACCGTCCGTACACCGGCGTACATCGAAAGCGGCTTCGCCTTACCCACTGAACATTACGCGCGCGCTTGAAGCCATCCTCACCAGATAGCCTCAGCGTGCAGTCCGCCCGTTTTCTTTTCCTCCCCAGCCCCAAAACGGTTTGCTTCTCCCCACTTGTAGCGCAAAAAAGGCCTTTTTCATGAATTTTTCTAAAGAAAACTACAAAACTTTTTTAATCGATCAATATACCATCTCAAAGAACACATCTTGAAGAACTTTCAGTAATTTTTTTATTGAAAAATATTACATTGTTTAGTGGCAAATGGCCGTCAATGAAATAATGTTTTTATATACACGGTTTGCGGTGACCAACATTGCGGCGAAGTGGATCATCTGAAAAAAAAATGCGGATGGATTTAGTCAAATATAAGTATAAACTAGTCTTTAATCGAAGGATTTTAAAAAATATTCATTTTTCACAAAATGGCGGACAGTCAAAGTTAACGGTTCGATTTTAACGAAAAAAACGGCCGTTTTTTGGCTATAAAACGGCCATTTTTTTTTCGAAAAAAAAAATCGAACGATTAAAGACTACATTTTTATGTATTAAATAAGCCTGCAAAATTTCAAGAAGATCGGTTCATTAGTGTTCGAGTAATCTTGGTCACCGACTTCAGAAATGCCATTTTGAGAAAAACGCGTTTAAAGTTTCAATTTCAGTCCTTCAATTCACGGATTCTTCTCTTTCAACGCTCATATCTCAGTCAATTTTGTTCGGATCGACTTGAAATTTTCAGGACATATTCTCAGATACTTATACTTCAAAAAAATGCAATAAAAAAAAATCGATTTTTTTCAAAATCGCCAGTGGGGGTAACCCTTTCAACGGGCGATTGATTAAACGAGCTATACCTACAGCATCTCGATCGACAGCTGATATTATACTATCGGCGAGAAACGTGGTTTTGTCGATTTAAAAAAATCACATTTGCGGATCCGAAGAATTCTTCCTAACGAAATAAGGGCCCGAAAAGGATTCGATCGCAGTTTTGTTCCATTTTTCGTAATGGTTGATTTTAAAAAACCGAACGCTTTAACTACTACTAATTATAAGAAATTAATGAATAAATAAATGAATGAATAAATGGATGAACGAATGAATGAATAAATAAATGTATCTAAATATATCGAAATAAATAATAAATATGTCTCTGTGTTTATGTGAACGTTAACAATGAGAGATCGATCTCCCTTATTCAAAAGAATAATCGAATAGAATGCGAGATCAAAGTTTTCATCGTCGAAATGCGTGGAATGAAAGAAAAATTTGATTATGCCAATTTGGTTTCGCCGTCTTTAGCTACGAAAATTATTCAAACCTTTTTTAGGGTGCCTATTTGGAGATCTACAACCGGAATGTGCAAAAAACGATTTCGTACAATGAAAGTAATAATAACAAGTGGAAAAATAATGAATAAAGATAACTGAGAGAAAAAGGAAAAGAAATTGTAATAAATGCAGTATCCTTGGGAGGTTTGTTCGTTTGACAATTGCTAATAAAAACGTAAAAAAGACAAAAGAAACAGAAAAAAGAATTTCCGTTGCGTTTCAACGATGAGTAATCATTTAATAGATAAATAAAATTAATCAAGTGATAAAAATATCTATATTTATGAATGAATATAGACAGATGTTTTTATCACTGTGATATCTATATTTATATAATATATATTATATATAATATCTATATCTATATAAAAAAATATCTATATTTATGAATATATATATATATATATTGATTAATTTTATTTATCTATTAAATAATCATTAAGTAATCACTTAATAGATAAATAAAATTAATCAAGTGATAAAAATATATTAAATATAGATATATAAATATCTACATTTAAATATATAAATATAAATATTTAAATATAGATGTATATAAATAAATACATCAATATAGATATTTTTATCACTTGAGTAATTTTATTTATCTATTAAATGATTACTTAATGATTATTTAATAGATAAATAAAATTAATCATTACACATATATATATATATATTCATTTATTCATAAATATAGATATTTTTTATATAGATTTATATTCTATTATTTTATTTTATTATATATTACTATATATTATATTATATAAAATATATATATATATATATTAACGTTAGCTAGTAATTTTCAAACGAACGGATCTCCAACGAATCCTCGGCTTTCCTCTTCCTCCGGATAGCATTTAATTTTTGCCCTTTATTCTACTCACTTCGCACTTATTTTTCCAACCCGATTAAACCTTGTCGCGCTCTCTTCCAAACATTTTCTTCGTCACTTCTTCCTCTGGTGTTTTCGAGAATTTTTCCAACGCGCAGGGAACGAGAGGGGCAAGTACCCGCGCAAATGTAAACACGAAGCTGCGCGCACGCGGTGGCGACGCTCGGCGGGTTAACGAGGCCCCGGGATGAGTGATGACGGTGGTTAGCACCCTCATAAATATTTGCTTTACAAGTCGCCGAAGAAGAAATGCTGCCGTTGAGCTCCGCCTTTCGCGCAGAGCTATTCGAAGAGAAAACTCGGCGCTTTGCTGCTCCTCTGTCCTTATATATATATATATATATATATATACTTATAAGATCGTAAAATTAAAAAGGTTCGCGCTCCCGGAGCCCGCGCTCTCGACGCTTCTCGTCTCGGCCCTGATTGCGAGTCAGCGTCTGCGAAACAACCAAGAAATGTTGCCAGCGAAATATTTTTCATTCTTCTCTTGTTTTACGTAATTTTTTTGTTTGTAAAAAAAAATTTCATTCTTGGATGTATCTCTTCTTTTTTTTCCTACTCATCTTGATCTCTCTCTCTCTCTCTCTCTCTCTCTTGCTCTTGCTTTTTTTTACCGCGAGCCAAGTATCGAGCGGAATCTCGCGATTAATTCCTCGCTGTCACGAACATTTAAATTATCATAGTGCCGCGCGGCTTTAAGTAAAAAGAAAAAGCAAGAAAAAAGAATATATATAGATATATATATATATATATATACACAACGATATGACATTGAAGTTTGCATCGTTGGAATGCAACGATTTTTTGTTAATCTTCCGTTTAATTATTTTTATGCTTATCTAAAGCCTGCTTTTCATTTGTAAATTGGGGTTGAAAATTTTCAATAATAATACATAAAACCGTTTGAGTGATTTTCACAAGAGAAAAAAAAATTTGAGCAAATACAAAGAAATAATTTCGGTTACATTTCAACGATGCAAATTTCAGTATCATAAAACGATTCAGTTTCTACCTGGAACCTTGGTTCCCTTATTCGGCCTCTAATAATAACAACAACAATAATAATAAGAATGATAATAACTATACAATATTAATATAATATCTACGAAATCACTTAAATAAATTTAATATCATACAAAATAAAATATGAAGATATCAATATAACATGTGAGGCGATCCATGTCACTTCAACGATTGAAAAAAAAAAAATTTTAACGTTTTTCCATTCCGTAAAGAAAGAAAATGTGCGTCTTTTTATGGCCTTCCAGAAAACCTGGTAAATGTACAGCGAGCGCTCCACACTCTTCAATCGAATATTAATAAAAAATAAAAATAAAAAAAAAATAGCTGTTACTTCACGGTGTTCAGGAATCCCATAATACAAAAAATACCAAAAATCCGTTTTTCGTATTCACAATCTGGGGAAATTTAAAAAAATAAAATAACGAGTGTCTTTCGTTGAGAAAAAAAATATTTTTGTATATTTGACCTTGAAACGGACGTTCGACTTGCTCCATAAAATCTAAATTAATTTTTTTCTCGAAGGCCATAAGAAGACGCACATTTTAGTTTTTTACGAATGGAAATACGTCAAATCCTGCCAAAGATACAGCCATTTTAATGGAAAAATGTTAAAAAATGGTAATCAACGAGAAAAAACGTCAGAATTTTTTTTTTTTTAATTTCGACACTCCGCGAATATTTTTCAATAAAGTAACTCGATTTTTCAAAATTATTTGTGGAATTTTTTTTTTTACTGGCTGAAGTGACATGGATCGCCTCATATATGAAATAACAATAAGAATAATTATTATTATCTATATATTAATATATACAGGGTGTATCTTAACTATTAGGTTTCCGTTTTTCAGCATACAGGGTGTCTCTTTCCAAGCAAAACGCTTTTTTTTTCTAAATGTGTTTGCCCGAATGTGGCGCATCGATTTCACGCCATGGTATCGAAATTTGCATCCTTGAAGGGCAATGCAAATGTTTTTTTTTCCCCCACAACGCGACCAATTTTTTTTCGCCACCTTTAAGCTACCAGAGACACTCAAACTTTTCTTTAGCATTCTTATTTCATATTTAGCACCTGCACAGAAGATTTAGGATTTAAAAAATTGAGTCTTAAAAAATTAATTAAAAAAAAAAGAATTATCGTTCGATTCGAACGGCGCAAACTTCAACATCGTGCGGCGTCACTCTTACCGTTTCGCTTTTCATCGCGCGGCTATGTCCGTAATTTGTTTTTCTCGTTTCGCGATCAACGATACCACGGTATAGTAATGATACTCCACTTGTTTTTTTTTCTTCTCGAAATTACTTTTGCTCGTTTCCCCTCGATCTTTTTTCTGATGACGTTGTTGTTGTTGGTCGATACTTCAACGAGACTTTCGCCCCGATCAGAAACGCGACCGGCAATTATATCCGCGGTGTGTCGTCCGTCAGGTGCAGAGAGGGAAAATTAAATACCACGCGCGCATCCGAGAACGCAACGACGACTGTACGTGGTGGCGACGCCACGAGCAGTTCGTTAGCGGGGCGGTGAATAAAAAACAAATACAAAAGAAAGAAATACTTTTAAAAATATCAGGAACGCAAAAAAAAAACGAGTTTGCAAAAAATTGCGCAAGTACTTCCGCAACAAAGGTGAGCATACAGTGTCATGTGAATAAAAATACAAATTTATTCATACTTCACTCATTTGTATTCACATGCATTCACAATTGTATTCACAAATAAATGTGGATACAATTGTATTCACATGCATACATACTTATTTGTGAATACAATTGTATTCACAAATATTCCGAACATACAAATAAATTCACAGAAAAAATTGTGAATATTCACAACAAATGTGAATATTTACAAAAAATCCTGTGAATTAAAAAAAAAATCACATCGAAATATGTGAATGCAAATGTATTCACGAAAAATTGTAAATACAAAAAAATTCACAAAATAAGTTGTGAATTTCTTGCATACGAATGTATGTGAATACAATTGTGAATGCGTGTGAATACAATTGTATTCACAAGTAAGGATGTATGCATGTGAATATAATTGTATTCACAAATAAGGTTGTACGCATGTGAATACAATTGTATTCACATGCATTCACAATTGTATTCACAAATAAATGTGAATACAATGTGAACAATATGTATTCACATGCATACATATTTATTTGTGAATACAATTGTATTCACATGCATACATACTTATTTGTGAATACAATTGTATTCACAAATATTCCGAACGTACAAATAAATTCACAGAAAAAATTGTGAATATTCACAAAAAATGTGAATGTTTACAAAAAATCGTGTGAATCAAAAAAAAATTCACATCGACATCTGTGAATGCAAATGTATTCACGAAAAATTGTAAACACAAAAAAATTCACAAAATAAGTTGTGAATTTTTTGCATACGAATGTATGTGAATACAATTGTGAATGCACGTGAATACAATTGTATTCACAAATAAGTATGTATGCATGTGAATACAATTGTATTCACATGCATTCACAATTGTATTCACATACATTCGTATGCATGTGAATACCATTGTGAATACAATCGTATTCACAAATAAATGTGAATACAATTGTATTCACATGCATACATACTTATTCGTGAATACAATTGTATTCACAAATATTCCGGACATACACATAAATTCACAGAAAAAATTGTGAATATTCACAAAACATCCTGTGAATTAAAAAAAAATTCACATCGAAATCTGTGAATGCAAATGTATTCACAAAAAATTGTAAATACAAAAAAAATTACACAATAAGTTGTGAATTTTTTGCATACATACTCTTTTTCGAATACAATTATATTCACAAATATTCCGAACATACGAATAAATTCACAGAAAAAATTGTGAATATTCACAAAAAATGTGAATATGTACAAAAAATCCTGCGAATTAAAAAAAAATTCACATCGAAATCTGTGAATGCAAATGTATTTACAAAAAATTGTAAATACAAAAAAAAATCACAAAATAAGTTGTGAATTTTTTCGTATTTAAGACAAATTAAAATCAAATTCACAATGATTCGATTAAAATTTACACCAAAAGTGCGTTCTTACGTATTTTGAGAGAAAACATTGTGTTGCGGCCCTCAATACAATGTTTTCTCTCAAAATACAAAGTGTTTATAAAATGGAAAATATTTATCGGTGACAAATACCTTCGATTAATGACTAAAAAATATACTTGAAAAGATTGCGTTAAAATTTGAGACTGATCGAATCTGCCGTCTCCGAGAAATCTTGCTCACCGACTTCAAAACACACAGTTTTGAGAAAAACGCGTTTAAGGGGGAAAATCACAGTAGCACACAAAAAATAGGCATATTTTCGGGAATTAATTTTGGCTGAATAAAAGTATCAATCGAAAATCTGTAAAGTAGGTTTTATAGCAATACTAAAAAAGTACGAAATGTAATTTGTTCAATAAAAAATATTTAAAAATGGCGGCTGCGCAGCATATGCCCCAAGGCGCCTATTTTTGAAAGCGTGTCGATGGCCGAAGACGTAGACTCCTTAATTTTTGACCTGGAAGAAAAAACCAAAATTTTTTAGTTTCCATGTAACAACAGCTAGCGAGCTACGTAGGATTTTTTCGATATATTGATTTTTCGCAAAATGGTGCATGTTTGAAAATAAAGTTAAATTTTTAACAAAAAAAACGCCATAAAATCGTCGATAAAAAAAAACTAAGCCATATAAAATAAAAAATCCTACGTAGCTCCGTGGAGAAAGATGTTTCGAAGCTACTGTCAAAATTTCAAGTCGATCGGTAAAGATTTGCTCGAGTTATGTCTTCGGCGAGCTCAAAAAAAGTGGTTTCGAGAAAAACGCGTTTAAAGTTTTAAGTACTGAGAAACCATATGAAAATTTCATATACCTCTAATCTGCAATGCCTGCACCGTACAGTCGATTTTCGTACGCAGTATCCTTTTTCGTCCCTTTTCTAACACGACTCGACGATGTGTCACTCATAATGACAATGATTTACAAATATCACTGTTTTTTATCACTATTTATGTTATATATGTAAGCACGAAAGTGAAGCGTCGTGAAAAAGCGTTGTATTCAACGCAAGAAATTTGGGCACTCGGACACTTTTGCCGTATTCCATCATTTGGTATAATATTTTTAAGACCCTAAAGCACCTTTTAAGCGAAAATTTTTTTTTTCGAAAAATTGAAAATTTTACTGTGATTTCCCCCCTTAAAGTTTCAAAAGCACTTTACATATAGTCTGACAACGTCATTAAAAATGTGCGTGTAACTTCGAGAACATTCGCCGAACTGCCAAGAAATTTTCTGTTTGCATGTACTTAAATATATCCACATTACGAAAAAAAAAAAAAAAAATTAAATCGATTTTTCGAAAATTTACCTGTACATAACCCCTTAAAGTTGAGACCCTCGGCTATAAACGTACGCGAATAAAAAACCATGTTTCGAAATTTGAAGCTGGCGCAGGTACGTCAAAAATTTTTTTCTCGAAAGTTCCAAATTTCTTGTCGCCATTTTTATTTTCGCTTTTGCTGAGTTCGACCCCCGATACGCTCCGGGATTCCGAGAGTTATCGAATTTTACTTTCTTTGCGATATCGCGTATCACGCGCGCCGCAACGCGGCCACTGTTCCGTTACGACTCTATTCGCATGCCCGAGAACAACGAGCTGGATATACGAGGAGAAACAAGAAAGAGAAGGAAACGTATAGAAAAACAAAACATCGAAGCGTTGATGTAAAAAATAAATCGGAGCAGGAGATATTCCGAGTGCCGCGAGTACACGTGTGTGTGTATCGAATTACCGGGTGTCATAGGGATTTAAGACGAGCGAGCGGATCGATTCTACACGTATAGAGAGACTCTAGAGGCTCGAGTATCCCGCGAGCGCGCGCCCGAGACCGATATTTAACGTCCTGAGTCGGCATGGTATTCGAAAGAGATATTTCTACGCGATACGTCGTAAGTGTGTATATTAGGGTGGTTTAAAAAATCGATTTTTTTTTCTCAACGGAAAATTAAAGTATGTTAAGAAAAAGAAAGTTTTGCAAAATTTCAGGGTTTTAAACAATATTTTAGTGCTCAAACGCTTTTTTCATGTGTTTTTTTTTTCATGATTATCGGAGTATTAAGGAAGCCTTCCAGTGTGACAGCCCGAAAAATCGCTGTTTTTCGCGATTTTTTTTTTTAAAGAAAAAATAATCTAATCGGTCTGGTTTTTTTTTTGTATATTAATTGGGTATTGAAGAATACAAAACAATTTTTTAAAGATCGATTTATTTATTAATTAATATCTATAAAAATGATGAAACAATTGTTGCAGAAAATGCACTTGGATGTGGTGTCCACGTTGGGGGTCACAATTTTGATCTGAAACAAAAAACACAAAAAGATTATTGATCGGTATATAATTGGCTTTCGTGCTATGGAGGCTTTTTTTTTTTGCAAAAATGGCGCCGGTTTGAACAAAAAGTATCGATTTTAGCATTTTTTTTGGCAGTTTTTTTTACAAAAAAATAGGGAGATGTCAAAAAAAAAAGCTTCCATAGCACGATAAACAATGACGTTAAGAATATTGTGTAAAAAATTCAACTCGATAGCTTTAAAACTCTGCCCTCCAAGTTGGACACCGGTTTGAAAAATGCTGTTTCGAGGAAAACGCGTTCAAAGTTTCGCTGTAGCTGTAGCGCTCCGTTGCCTTCTTCCAAGAAATGCTGTACAGTAACCGAAATAATCTGAATTTCGGCATGAAAATTTCAGGGAATATTCGGAAGAGTGTATACTATTCGATAAAGCAAAAAAAAAAAAATCGATTTTTTGAAAATTTCACACTGGAAAGCTCCCTTAAAATATTTTCATCTCGATGCAGAAAATGTTAGTGCGTGATCCAATGTAAGTTTTGATGTTTTCTGTAACAACACACAATTTTTATGTTAATATTTTTTTTTACGCTGAACAATTTGTATTTGCAGATTAAGAATGAATATATGTAATTCGATTGTGAAAATTAAATGAACCACTTGATGAACAAAAACACGGTGTTTACATCAATGAACGTCCAACAAGTATGCGCGTTTTTTTTGGAGTCATATATTGTTTTGGAGTAAGAAAACAAATAAATAAAAAAATTGACGAAAAATCGAAAAAAAAAAATTAAAAGTCGTTTGAGCACTACCTAAAAAATGTTTATACCTCTCAAATTTTGTATGAATTACTTTTTCATAACGTAGTGACAATTTCCGTTGAGTAACGCGATGAAAAGTTAATTTTTTTTTAACCACCCTGATATATATATACACATGACACTGAGTGATCGAAAACGTGACGTCCAAAAGGAACATCTATATGCCCCGAATAACTCGCATGTTCGTTAGACGATCTTTTTGACATTTCTAGAAAAAAGCGTTATATTTTTTGTTCCAGTTTTTCCGGTAGCATTGGTTTTAATTTTTTCCTCTTTTGCATATTTACTTTCCTCTTGCGAGTTTTCGAAAGCCATTGGGAGGCACTTAGGCTAGTGTAAGAATTTGTTACGTGTCTGAAGTTTGCAACGTTGCGGAAAAACGAAAAAAAAAAAAAAATTATTTTGTTTTCAAAGTAATCTTCTGCATATTGTAGGTGCCTATAAACGATCGTATAAAACACCTTAAGGGATTTCGACAGACAGATCCTCAATAGAGGGTTAAAGTTGAAGACTTTGTCAACATACATACGTACACATATATACACACAATATAGTGGCTTTTTAAGGACACGAGTGAATTCGGTGTCTAAGGATGACGCGCCTCCAATCTAACCATCGGGGTAACATTATATCCATCCATTGTGCTCGCACTTCAATCTTCCCCATTATTTCTTTTCACTCCTCTCGATTCCCCGCTGCAAATGCAAGCATTTGTTATACGAAATCTTTCATGGTTCGGAAAGGTGCCTGGCTCGAATGTCCGTAATTTTAATCGTCCAAATCTAGTAAGCAACTCGACTAGTCTACTATATATATGTATATATATATATATATATATATGAGCTATTCCGAGTGTTTGGAACGGCCTAAAAGCCTGACCTTCTTCAATCTTTTTCAAAATTGACGATGTTTTTGTATCATATATTTTGAGTACGTGGCGTTTTTTTTCAGATTTTTATCCGCTCGCTAACTCGGCTAAATCGGTGATAAGATTTGACACGTGATAAAATTTCAAATGATCGTATCGTAGTGATCTTCTTTTCGTACAAAAAAGTGTCCTCTACAAAAAAGATGCGTTTTTCTATGAACTATTTTGAAAATAAATTTCAAAATTTTCCAAGTACTACAACACTAAAAAAAAGCAAAATCTTTCAATTACATTTTTTTTAACCCCAATAACTAGGTTGACCTTGCTGAAATTTATACTGAATATTCTTTTATTAGTGTAAAACAACATGGATAAGTTTCATTCTGGGCTGAGCTTGCGTTCAGTTAATATCGTCGTGTTAAATTTAATGGGAAATTGTTTTTGTCGAATAACTCTGCGATTTACGATTTTTAAGTAAAAATGGTAATGACTAAACTTGTAGGAAATCGGGTGCTTTATAACTTTGGTCATTACAGTTTTTTCTCTACCATCGATATTTTTCGAATGAAACCTGCAAGAAGTTACTATAACATTATCTCGTTCATTTTTAATTATACATAGGGCATAAGCGAACGTAAACAAACTCGTAGAGAAATAAATTATCGATAATTTTGGTTTCTATCTTTTTCCCCCCTAGAATCAATATTTAAGGTCGTACACCAACGTTAAAAAAAACGAGAACCGTGAAAATATTATTTCGCGAACCATTCGCTCTTTTTTTTTACCGTTGGCGTACGACTTCAAATATTGATTCTAGGAAAAAGAAGGTGGGAACAAAATTGTCCACAGTTTGATTCTCTACAAGTTTCGTCATGTTCGTTTATGCCCTCAACTAAAAAATAATCGCGATAATGCAATAGCCGCTTTTTCAGGTTTAATTCGAAAAATAGCGATGGTAGAGAAAAAACTCGAATGACCAAAGTCGTAAAGCACCCGATTTCCTACAAGCTTAATCCTCACCATTTTTACGTAAAAATTGGAAATCGCCGAGTAATACAACAAAAACAATTACCCATTAGATTCAAGACGACGATATTAACTGAACGCAAGCCCAGCCCAGAATGAAACTTACACACGTTGTTTTACACTAAGAAAAGCAAATTCAGTATGAATTTTAGTAGAATCAATTGAGTCATTGGGCTTAAAAAAATTGAAAAATTAAATATTTTTCTTTTTTCTAGTGTTGTAATATTTGGAAAACTGAATTTTTTAATCGAAATAGTTCATAGAAAAACTCATCTTTTTCGTAGAGGACATTTTTTTGTACGACGAGAAGATCACTACGATACGACCATTTGAAATTTTATCACGTGTCCAATCTTATCTCCGAGTTAGCCGAGTTAGCGATCCGATGAAAATCTGACAAAAATGCCAGGTACTCAATATATATGATACAAAAACATCACGAACTTTGAAAAAGATTGAAGAAGGTCAGGCTTTTAGGCAGTTCGAAAACACTTGGAATACCCTTCCCAATTAAGTTTTTTCCTATCTACCCGCACTTTGGAAATCTACCCTTACGTTTCCTTGCGCCGACTGTCATCTTAACCTACACTATACCGCACCTGCCGAGGGTACGGGGCAACTGTGGAAAACCCGTACCGGTATAGACCCATGTTCTTCTGATTCTCTGGTGGACTTAAGGCGGGATTCTACTTTGAAACCATGAAAAAAACGCTATTTTCGTGAATTTTTTCTGAGAATACTATTAAAGATATCGATATGGGGTTTAAACTGTTCAATAAATACACTCTTTAAGTACATAAAAAAAAAAAAAATTATGTATTTTATTCATTTTTTGTACACGTAAAATATGTTTAAAGCCAACGCCTCGAAAAGCAGGTACCGTTGCCGTGGTCGTGAAATCTTCCCGACGGATGGTCTGAAACAAAAAAATCAAATAGTTTCATGTTCAGTATGTCTTCAGGAACCGACCTAACTAGAATATTTTATATACGTGCAAAATTAACAAAATGGCGGCTAAAATACGAAAAAAAAAATGCGTTTTTTTTGGGTCTTTTTTTGCAATAAAAAAATAGTTCTAATCAAAATTTTAAGTTGATTGTAGTTAGGTCGGTTGGTACACACATATAGAATATGTGTTCCAAATTTCATAAGGATCGGTTCAGTACTTTTTGAGTTATCACGACCACGGTACTTGAAAATGTCGTTTCGAGAAAAACGCGTTTAAAGTTTTGGTGAGTGATAAATCGTAGAAAAAATTATCTTACCCTCAATCAGCTATGCCTGGGCCATATAATATGCCTTCGACGTGTTCCAGGTGGGTGTTTTCATCCAATTTAGCCTTTTCAAAGTTTCAAAGTAGAATCCCGCCTTAAAACTCAAGTATCTGCACCAAGGTTTCAGGAGTATTGGCCTTGCGCTGTCTGGTTGACGTGCCGGCCGGAGCACGGTTGAGCGGTCACCGCTCCGAGTATCGGCCATGCCCAATACTGCTCGCTCATCCAACAGAGTCGGTTATTCGTATATATCGACATGTGTACCTAGTCCATAACTATATTGTATATATATAACGTACAGCGTTCATTCGGTATTCTGTTAACGCCCACGGTACGTGACGACCCCGTTTATCGTCTGGTGGCGGGGTGGTTCTTCGGGAGCCACGATGTCTATAGTTAAACCCTGCAGCAAAAAGCGAGCCATTACTCGTTTCCCTTGATCCGCTCAACGTGTAATTAAAATCATCCGCAACCAATCCGATATATTCCAGACATTCTCGCTCCCTCTTTCTCTCTCTTCTCTCCCTCCCCTCTTCATCCCTTTCCCTTTCACTCCCTCGCAGCGATTCCGTTCGGGCCAATACAGAAGAGAAAAAACATCTCGTACCTAAGTTCACCCTATTTCTCTAATACCCCATATGGCGTTTGGGTATGCACGAAACGTCGCGTGGATTATTTTGTTGTACGCCATCCTTGCGTACACGAAATTTTTGCTGCCGCTTTCGCTCCTGCGTCTTCTATGAACCTGAAATAAAACACAAAGCATATTAGAATAAGTTAAGTAATTAGTTGTTTACATTCAACCTAGCGTACTGCGCCATTCACACTTCATTCGCACACCTTGCGTACAATACTCACACATTATTCACACACCCTGCGTACACACCTAGCTTACAACATTCACACTTCATTCGCACACCTTGCGTACAATACTCACACATTATTCACACACCCTGCGTACACACCTTGCGTACAACATTCACGCTTTACTCACACACCTTGCGTACACACCTTGCGTACAACATTCACACTTTACTCACACACCTTGCGTACAATATTCACACTTTAAAGAATAGCTAGCGTAATTAGTTTAAACCTTACCTGAGTTTTGTAAGGGCCTCGCCTAGCTCCTCGCCAGGAGTAAACCTCTCCGGAGATCACCTAGAAGCAAACTCCGGTACAAAGTCATTAGTATGTAAGAATGAGCATACTTTCAAAACGCTTATGCGGGGATTATTTTAATAAGGAAGATTCTTTCCTTTTTTTCTTTTTGTTTTTCTTTTATTTTGATCGGGACAAGCAATACTCGTACAGAGTTACACTTACCGATTTCTAGCAAGGGGTTCCTTGCAAAATTCGAGCTGGGCGAGGACCGCGAACATAAAGGTGCGGACCTAAATCACGCCCCAAATATTTTATATTAAACCCCCCTAAACCCCCCCGCGGTAAACAAAAAATTAACCCGTAAAGACGTCGAGGTGACGGGCTGTCAAAAGACGACGCTGCATATACTCGATGCCCGAATCGACACTTCATAGCCTCTTAGTGGCGTGCGATCACAACGCCGAGGTGGGAAATCCGCGAATTAGAGGGCCGGGTGACTCCAGCGCCGAGGTGAGGGATCCGCGAACTAACGGGTACATACGTTCCCGACTCGACTCTTGCGAGCTTCGGGCCCTCGCCGACGCACTCGAAGCGCCCGACTCTCTTCCAGGTCGGCGCTCGAAGCGCCGACTCTCTTCCACGTCGGCGCTTGGCCTATAGGACCGGGAGCGCGGACCGCCTCGGCAGCAGTTTTTCCCGAGCTGCACTCTTACCAACGGTAAGTCTCCTGTCCACTGAATTAGTGGCAACCTCCCCGTCCACGGAAATACGTGGCTCCTACCGCTGTACAAGTGGTTCCCCCCCTACCAGCTAGCCGCTGTACAAGTGGCATCTCCCTTCTACCTGTCCACTGAAAAGGTGGCAACCTCCCCGTCCACGGAAATACGTGGCTCCTACCGCTGTAAAAGTGGTTCCCCCCCTACCAGCTAGCCGCTGTACAAGTGGCATCTCCCTTCTACCTGTCCACTGAAAAGGTGGCAACCTCCCCGTCCACGGAAATACGTGGCTCCTACCGCTGTAAAAGTGGTTCCCCCCTTACCCCCCAGCCACTGAAGAAGTGGTCTCCTCCCTCAACTGCAGCCCCCCCCCGCAACCTAGCGGGTTTGAAAATAGTTACCGTTGCTCAAGGGGTAGTAATTAGTCGTAAATTTTGCGAACACCTTAATCAAGCCTTGTAATAGAGACAAATTTATCACCGTAACAGTTTTGAATAAATAATCACTGTTCAAAATGGCTGTCGACATAGTACCCTACCGATTATTTTCCTTCCCGAACGGCAGATTATTCTCTGAGATAAAATCGAAAAATGCCTCGAAGCAAGACGGCCGTAGGTAGAAACTCAGTTCACCTGGTTTCATTTGAATTACCCCCTTCGCCTAAGCCTCAATATTGGCATGTCACGCGCGGCGGACATTCAAATTCAACACGTCGGCCATCTCGTCATTGCGTGTTTTCATCGTCAATAATTTATGGTTATAAATAACTAGCTCTGCCCCCCCCTTCCAGGACACTCTGCGTTACTGGATTTTTCTTTGCAATGGCAAACGTTTTTTTCTTCCGATTGCGATTGAAAGAGAAATCACAAAAACTCCGTGCCAATTGCGAGAAAGGTCTTCAATGGCTTTTCAGGCAAGGGTTGGTTCCTGACGTACAATGGATTACGAATGAATGTTATAGATTTTTTTTATGGAAACGGGCTTGTATCCTCACGCTGTATTCTATGCATGCTAACGAGATGAATCGATTATGATCGACGGCGATTTATGACGTCGTAAAAAAATTTGATTAATGACTTACGAAAGTCATCTCGATCTATATACATATACACACATGCATATGTGTATGTGTGTGTGTGTGTGTGTGTGTGTTAGGTCGAGAAGGTCTACCCTTTTTTTATACTCAAAATGACCATAGGTATAACGCTCTAGGACACCCTTCTGTATTTTGGGACGTCCATTAAATAAATTATTTCTCATCATAATAGTGGATCCTCGGTCGTTTATCACTTCCCCTTTGCAGGATCTTTTTCCTACTCTCCGCCACTCCTTTCCATGCAGAAAAAAAATGATTGACAGCTATTATCGGTTATGAGGACACCCCCTAGCTGCATGGGGGCTGCCATGTATTCCTTTTTATGTGCGTCTGTGTAGGTGGTAAAATGTGGCGTTTTTGGTGAATATTCGGAAGTGGGTCTCGTGCTAGTATCAGGCTAATTTTTGTTTGGGATCGTTTGGGGTTGTTTGGGGTTGTTAAGGGCTTTTTGGGTTTGTTTGGGGTTGTTTGAACCCTTGAAGAAAATTAGCCTGATTCTGGCAAGAGCCCCACTTCTCAACATTGACCGCATTTTTCATTATTCGCCAAAATCGATTGAGCAGACTTTACGTTCGATGCAAAATCGTTTGGTGGTCACGAATTTCCTAGTCTCAACTTCGTCCAGACCTTTTTTAGCCCAGAATAACGATATTCGTCTATAATCGTCTCGGGGGTCAAAAGTTTTGGTCCTGTCGAGTTCCATCTGGGAAATTCGTAATCAGCGAATGATCGAGCATCAACGAGAAAGCCGGAAACTCGAATGGATCGCTAGATCTAGATTATTCCTAGTTGGCTCGTCGCAGGACCTGAAAATGTGGCATTTTTCATTATTCGCTAAAATCCATTAAGCAGGCTCTTGGTGGTCGCGAACTTTCCAGTCCCATCCTAAACCAGCCCTAATTCGGCTCAGGAGATCCACTTTTGTCCTTAAACCTCAGCGGGGAGGAAAACAAGGGTGTTATCCAAAATGGGTTTTAATCGCTGCAGCACTCACGTGGCAACGAGGTATCCGGCGTTTTGTGCACTTTGAACGAGGCTTAAGGGGGGATTGTCTTTTTTTTCGCAAAATTTACCGCTTTTTGGGAATTTTTTTGTGAAGAAATTATACAACGGAAAACTTGTGAAACTTGGCATATAGTTTTATTGATCTGTTTACTACATACAAAAAAATTTTTAAACAATTTCATCAAAAAATCCGCCTCCCACCCCCCTCGACGCGCGATGGTCCTTTTTTGATGGTGTGCACGATTACAGCCTTCACGCTCATCTTGCAACAAAAACCCAAAAAGCATTTTACTTTAGACACATATAGCTATCGTTCGATGAAGGGGGAAAAAAAAAATTGACGATTTGGTGACGTTTTGAACTTGAAGTATCGATTTTTCGAAAAAAATTGATCGATTTTTTTTTATAAATAAAAAACTATTAAACGTATTGCTTTTTTGCTTCATCAAACGATAAAAGGATGTCAGCTGAGCATTCTGTCCAAATTTGAAGGCAATCGGTTGAATAGTTTTTGAGAAATCGTGCACACCATCAAAAAAGGACCATCGCGCGTCGAGGGGGGTGGGAGGCGGATTTTTTGATGAAATTGTTTAAAAAATTTTTTGTATGTAGTAAACAGATCAATAAAACTATATGCCAAGTTTCACAAGTTTTCCGTTGTATACTTTCTTCACAAAAAAATTCCCAAAAAGCGGTAAATTTTGCGAAAAAAAAAGACAATCCCCCCTTAATCTGAATTTGACCCCGAAACAAGGTGCTTGTGCAGACGTATTCGGAGACCTCGTCGTGTACACCTGGTGGAACGGAATATTAAACCGCCTACTCGATTATACTTTACTACTCGTGTGCAATATCGCGCGTGCCCGTCCCATGTCTGGCGGTGTTCCATATATATATATATATATATATATATATATATATATATATATATGCACCTCCAGATCGTCGGATTCTCGGTGGACCTACGTATATCTATAAATTTCTATTTATATATGCATCTGTATAAAATATACACGAGAATTCGAAATAAAGCCCGAGCTTACGATCGATGCTGAGAGATGGACGGAAAACGAAAGAGCGAGAGAGGAGACGAATGAGAGAATATACGATGGAGCGTTTTATTTACGACTAATTTCCGTTATCGATGATTACGGAGCTGTGTGCACCTTGCAGCAACAACGCTATACATATTGATATCAACGTGTATAGAAGGCGAAATATACACACACATATATATATATATATATATATATATATATATATATATATATATATATATATGTGTGTGTGTGTGTATGTATGTATATATCCAATTATGTATATATTCCACCGTGAGAGCAAATTTTAAAACATTACTTAAAAGGCCTATATATGGGTGGGTGTATATAATATAAATACAGGGTGGCCCGAAAAGTGCCGTCCAGATGAGAAATCTACATGCCACGTATACTTATCCGAATACTTATCCGAAGCACCGCCATAAATGTTCGACGATTTTTTAAAAAGTTTTTTCGATCGTATTGAAGTTAAATTCGATGGTATTGAAATTGTTGGACTGCAACGAAAATATATTTTCTCCGAACTGCCGATTTTTTTTTGGCACATTCAGACTATGAAAAGGAGTGAAATTTTTTCGCGGATCCTTATTAACAATCTGTAAGCAAAACCGAGCAAAAAAATACTTTGTATGTACTGGTTGGAATGAATTATTTTTTTCCCAGCATGCTGTACACATGTTTGTGGTTACGATGTAGATTGTCCGGAAGGAAATCTTTAAAGGTGTTCGTGGTGCTGCAGTTAGCTTTGCAGTCCTCCAGCGGTGAGGCCGGAAACGGCGGCATCTCTACCAGGCTCGAATGTAGTCTGAAACGAAAACAAAAAATGTTTTCTTCACATATACCCAATTGGCTGTGGGTTCACGATCCACTTTTCGAAATTTCCAAAAATACGAAAAATAACAGCTTGTTCAAAGAAAACCTCACGTTTCTCTTGGAAAACAGCATGGTGAAGTCATTATTGGCAAATGGTTCATCCAATTAAAAAATGCGATCGTCAATCGAAAATGTCTAGTGTTCAAGCTCAACGGATCGCGGTAAACCCGACGCACACTGTTCCACCAAAATAGGTGTAAATTCGTCGATTTTTAGAATTTTCAGACCCCGATTGGTCTCAAAATATGCTTGAAAGTTGACACTGCAACAATATGCAAAAAAAAAAAAAACGATTTTTCGAAGTTTCCACAGTAGGGATACCCCCTTAAATCATCAATGTGCGTAGTATGTGTGCATTCGATTACGGGTTAACAGCGGGGTGAAATTGTTCGGAAGGGCGCCGTGGGACCAATATCCTATCGAAGTGAAACACAGAGAGCGAGGGAGAGAAAAAAAATGTTCTCGCGAGTCACACAAGCGCACGGTATTCGTGGATTTTGTGACTCACAATCGCAGCTCGACGTTTAACCGTCGCCTTTTAATTCCTTTCTCCCGAGGCATTTGTAATGTTCGGCTCGGTTCGTCTTCTTACGTCGTCGTTGTCGTCGTCTAAATCGAAAGAAGGTCTCGGGCAATGAGCGGCGGTTGCCCAAGGGGTTAGTGACCGTGTGGCTCAGACAAGAGCAACGGACGATCTCCCTCTTTCTCTCTGTCTCTCGAGCGACTAAAGATCCCTCCGTATTATACAGTTCGTACTGTACGCACGTTTCCGTACTGTACACACGCCTGTCGCCGCCTGTCAGCCAAAAGGACGTAACTCTTCCGCTTCCGAGCTAAGAGCAATGTAGGCTAGGGCCCTTTAACTTGTTCGCTATCGATGTATATCGGTGCCTATGCCGGATTTTCTAGAGCACGCTTTTATAGGCGTGGCATCGAATACAAAATATCTCTCTCTCTCTCTCTCTCTCTCTCTCTCTCTCTCTCTCTCTCTCTCTCTCTCTCTCTCTCCCTCTCTCTCTCCCCCTCTCTCGTCGTTACTTCGACATACCACATTGTATCTACCACGGTATGTACATGTATAGGAAACCTGTGGCCCACGCGTTGTAAATCCAACCATTCGCCCATCTAGATTACCATACAGTCGTAACGAGCAAGAAAGATTGGAAATCACCGTACGCGTGTATTTACAATAGACTATTTATAGTACGCAGATTGCTTACCGGAAGATCGAAAGAAAAACCCTCGAGTGAAGAAAAAGAAAACATAAAATGAAAAAAAGAGTACGGCGTCAAAGTTTGCAGCGTTGGACTGCAACGAAGATATATTTTCTTCGTATTGTCGATTTTTTTTGGCACATTTGGGCTACAAATATTACTGAAACATTATCGAGGATCCTTGTTGAACGTCTGTAGACAAAACCTGCGAGAAAATTTTTTACATAATACTATTTATAACAAGCAATGTCTGTATATTTGGAGCAGAATTGGGCAGCAGACATTACTTTTGTAATTTCATTACCCGTAAATTACAATTACTGTAAGTAACTGCAATATTTAGTCACTAATTACAATTACGGGATGCAATTATAAATTTTTATTTATCAATTACAGTTACGGTAAACAATTGTAATTTTGTGATTATCAACTACAATTACTCGAAATAATTGTCATTTTTTGCTGCTAATTACAATTACTTGGAAGAATTGTAATTTTTCCGTTATCAATTACAATTACTGGAAAAAATAGTATTTTTTGTATTAGTCATTACAATTACTTGGGAAAATTGTTACTTTTTTATATCAATTACAATTTTCTTACGATTAACCTTAAATTCTTACGATTAGCCTTAAAATATAAACTTAAAATTATTTTTTATACAATATTTTTGCAAAATATTGTATAAAGAAGCTTCGTTTTTACGAGAAAAAAACACGAGATATTCGTTTCGATGCATAGAATTCTCTCAAGCAAAAAAAATCTAATGAAACCACATTGCGTGGTTTACTATTACCGAAAGTAATTTTGATAATTTCAGATTTAATTACAATCACTGCAAATAATTGTAATGATTTCTGATTCAATTGCAATTACTGAAAGTAATTTTACTGAACTTCGATTTAATTAAAATGACTCAATGTAATTTTAATTAACTCCAATTCAATTACAATTACTGGAAATAATTTCAATGGACTCTAATTCAATTGCAATTATCGAAAGTAATTTTAATGAACTCCGATTCAATTATTATTACTAAAAGTAATTCTAATGGAATACGATTTAATTACAAATTACCTTTAGTAGTTTGTAATTGTTATTTTTTTATTACAATTTTGCCCAGCACTGATTTGGAGATTGTCGTATAAAATAGCCAAAGATTCAGGTAAATGATTAAAATTATTTTCGTTGTGTTGAGTCATTTTGATCCATGGGGCATTCAACTGGAGGTGGAATATTTTCAAGGGAGCCGAATCCCTCCATTGAATATGAAGTCTCAGAGAAATGGAGTTTTTCAATGTCTTCTTTTTCGGTAGAATTAGTACTACTTTGCGGTACAGACTTTGTTTGGGTTTACAAGAAACTATTTTTTTCATAATGAACCGTCTATTTTTCGTTTCTTCTGTAACATCTTATATCGTTGGTGATCATCCACTATTATTCAATTTCTACAATGTATGAATAATATTGAAAAAAAAGTATTCCGTAAGGCCTTATATACGTGATTTCGAAGGTACTTTTCTAGACGCGGTTGAAAAAAAATGAGGCATATATTGACAATATTTTTTTACAGATCATTTATGCACATGGTTCAGCATATGTAAAAAAAATCAGAAATATTAACAAATGGCGGAAATATAACATAATAAAGCAATGTATTTTTTTGCGCGCGTTGATGGTGAAAGTTCTAGGCATCGATGTGGGTGTCTGAAAAAAATGAACGTATTTATAATTGCATAATGAATACATCTTTAGTGTGAACCAACGATATTATTCAAAAAAAATTATTATAATAAAAATTCGAAACTCAAAATGTTTTTACTCAACTTTCTGTCGGTATTTTATTTTTTATATTTTTTTGTCTCGTTGAAATTTTTGTTTCTCTGGTTCACGCGATCGTCGATGATACTAAGAATATGTTGTAAACATTTCAAAGCGATCTGAACCTCTGTTCAAGAGTTAGAACTTTCACAAGGTTCAAAAAAGTGGATCGTGGAAAAACGGCTTTGAAGTTTGCGGTCGGGCGCGCCGCGCGGTATCTCTTTTACGCTCTAAATGCTGTAAGTTTGACAATTTTTGGAATTTCTTAATTCTGTAAAGCTTAAAATATTCCTCACCGTTCAGGCTAATGGAATCAAAAATAAAATAAAAATGAAAAAATATTGAAATTTTTCGCGTATATAAGGCCTTAAAAGGCAATGATCCCTTATCGCGGTCGGTATGGTAGAACGATTATAGATTCCCACGAATCTCTGAAACGGCTTTTCAGATCCCGTCGAAACTTTGCCAAACGACGTCAAATAGATAGACGAAAGGCTGTCTTCTCCTCAAATTTTCCGAATTTGAGAAAAAAAAACGTAGATTGGGTTATCATAAGCCAATCTACATTCTTTTTCTCAAAATCTGAAATTTTGAACAGAAAATAAGCTAATATTTATTTACAATTTACTCTGGTTGAAGAACACATTGTCCCCTCGATATTGACCCGAGCGGGAGGGGGGGGGCTCGATACGAAAATGTTTTTCCTCTGACGGGCAGACGAGGATCATTGATGTGGCACGCGGTATGTCTGGGCGTCACTTTCCAACTGGGACCTCTCCTTGCGTATGTGTACGCGCGCGTTTATGACAAAAGGATTCTTCGAGGCTTAGGTCAGGAACGCGAGAGGGAAAGATCCTCGCGATCCCCCTACGTGACACACCGTTGTGCGTTGACGTCTCGACGGCTTGATGTTTTTTATTAAAATTTTTTTTTTCTTTTCGACCGACTTTCCTCTCGCTGGCCACCGATAGAAAGTGACTGTGGAAAAATCATTTGGGAATAGGTCGACAGCGTTACGCCTCGGGCACCTTGATTCGACGGCGTGAAAAAGGATCCCAAATATGTATGACATTTTTTTCTTCTTTCGCGTTTCAGATTCAGGGGACGCTGGAGAACTGGGAAGGGCCCGATTTCAAGCCGAGTGAGTTTTTTTTCTCCCTGTTTCTTGTTGCTGATTTCGATGTACGTGCAGTAATTTGTCAATATTATTAATCGTACTTTTTGTATGTAGCAGTAGTTTCCTATTCCTTGTATACTCTTTTTGAGGGTGTTTGCAAAAATGCCTCTCCCTTCCCATTTATATCAATTATTTTACATTGGTTTTTCTTAAATGTATCCTATGGGGTGTCTCAAAATTACCTGATATTTTTATTTATTAATAAAACGTATTGTGTATTTTGAAAGCACGAATATTTTTATCTTAAGGATGTTGAGTCCCAAATCGCAAATGATGATAAAATTCTGAAAATTTGGTATGTTTTTGTATGAAGTATTTCAGAGGTCGTGTAAAAATTTCACGACTATTAGGAAGCTCGTTATTGAACAATTAACATTCACAAATTAAATGTTCTTTTATGGAAACTGATGCAACTTTGCGATAAGTTTTTTTTTTGACCTCTCAATTTTATAATATCTACAATATACTGAAAGCAACGGAAACAAAACGAAGTTTATTGATACATTTTTTTTATTTCTTTTAAAAATTGTTCTTAACAAAATGTTAATTTTTTTAATAACGAGCTTCCTAATCGTCGTGAAATTTTAACACGACCTCTTAAATACTTCATACAAAAACATACCAAATTTTCAGAATTTTCTTATCATTTTTTATTTCAACCCTTAAGGAGGTTGAAGTAATGATGGTAGAACTCTGAAAATTTGGTATGCTTTTACATGAAGTATTCAGAAGGTCGTGTAAAAATTTCATGGCTATTAAGAAGCTATTTATTGTACAATTAATATTAACATGTTTCATAGGGACTCAATATCCTTAATATGAGGTACACGCTTGGAGGTTATGTGTGGAGCACAATATCTGATAAATGGCCGCCTGGTCTCTGTTTCCAAACAATTTCTATGCGTTGCTCGATCCATGACCAAAGCTCAATACTTCCTGATGCCAGTTGTCAAAGATGAGTATTCTATTTTTGTCACAAAAAAATGGCGCGGCATTAAAATGGTCCGATGTAATCAACTAGTTGCTTTGCCGGTTGCATTTTCAGTTGCGTTTTCATTTTCCGCTTGATTTCCAATCCCCTTCGGCACAAATGTTGACATATTCAATAAATTGTAAAGCGTTGCTATTTACGATTAAAAAAGAGGTTATGTACAGCAAATGACATTCAATGATAGCTGTTTCGCGATGAATACATCACTGTCGGTAACAACGAAATACTGTACTACCTACGCCATCTATCGTAAAACGCGACGAATTTATTCCAATACCTAATATTTTCCAACCATTGTGCCAGTTTGTTTACTATTTCTTAGTTTAGTTTTTCCTTAACTTTCGCACACTCGCAAATATGTCACAATTTTTCAATTGTCTGCTCGCATATTCTACATTTGGCGTCTACATACCCTTTTCCCCCGGCTTCCCGACGGTCCTCGCTATTCATCTTGTCCAACCAATATTTTTCCACGTGTATAACTGTTTTCCTACGTTCATATGTCTTGCAGTATGTTGACACATCGATTTTGCTCCGATCGTATTATTTGTATACATTATTAATTAATTTTTCAGTATCCAGAACAATTTTTGTAATTTTCGATTCATTTCGATCCATTTTCGATTACAATTTTTGTCATTATTCTTCATTTTCGATAGTGAAATGAAAAAGTTGTACTTCTTTTGGACGTCAAAGTATACTGAAAAATAATGTTTACTTTGCATAATGTAATAAAACAAATAATTATCTCAAACTCGAACCTCAATTTTCTTTTTTTATATTCCTTCCCACAACCCTACGGGCCTTTGAGTCCTCGTCTCTATTTATCGATAACTTATTATCATTATTTTGCACAAATAATTACGAGGAAAAAAATGGGCTGCATAAATTACAGAAGGTTCGTAATTTTTTTGGGTCATTCGACTCGCTCTTTACATGAGAATTATTCGATATGAAAAATTCTCTTTTTTTCACTATTCGATTATAGCAATTAATCGTAGAACGCAAACACCGCTTGAAAATTCAAGACGCCCACGTCCGATCAATCTGGAAAAATTCTTCTAGTCATTGCGTCAGTCCGCTACCTATTTTTTTAAATTTATTTTACGTATTGCGATTGTGATTTTTTTTTTTTTCACGTCACGACATTGTCGTTGGTCTCTTGATTCTTTTTCGCTCTCTATCTTTCTCGCATTTTTCCCATCCTCGTCTTATCGTCGGTGATAACGAAAGTGCACGCTCGACAGGTGAATTATTTCCCGCCTCGTTTTGGACCGCGTACTGGAAGTATCTCGAGAGTTACGGCGAGGCGAGGAGGACCCTCGACGAGCTCAGGGCAACGGAGGACCCCCTGCTGGACTTTCTCAGCCTTCGCCAGGCCGCGGCTAGACACTCGCCGTCGTCCTTACTTCTTCTACCGGTGAGCACTATATCCCTATAGGTATATATATATATATATATATATATATATATGAGGTATTCCACGTGAATCCGGTGGACTTTTTCCCTGATCCCCAATCCGATTTATTTTTTTTTATCTGATCCCATTGACTCTAAAAGACAACCTGAATTTTTTTCACAATTCTCGAAACAACCCTTAGTAGAAAAAAAAAATTCGAAAAAAACGCTCCGATTTAAAAATCTGAAAAAATTCCCAAAAATGCGTGATTATATGTAAAAAATTTTTTGTGCTTTCTGTGATTTTTTCTGTGCTTTCTGAGCGATTAACGTTAAAGAAAATAAAAAAATAAAGACAATTTATGTTGTTTTTCGCGATTATTGTATATCGACGCTTTTCCGAGCTGCGAAATATCGCAATACGTAGTAACGATAATAGCAGTAACAATTATAATAATGATAATAGTGATAATAATGAAAAAATGTAATAAAATAAAATAATAAATATAACAAAAAGTAAAATAATGAGAAAGTGGAATATGTTGGGTGTGTAACACGGGGGAAGACTGGGTAAATTGAAATCTAGAATAAAAAGAAAATATATAATAAAAATGAAAGAAAATTATGTATACAATTTAAAAAAATAATATTAAAAAACAAACAAACAAGGTTATTATTATTATTATTATATTATGTTCATTATTATTATACTTTCTTATTATTTATTATTATTATCATGATTTTTATTATGGGTGTTGCATAAATTTCGTTTTTTTTTTTTTCATCAAATGACTTTTTCTCTGGTATCAGACGATAATCATCGCCGAGTAATTGTTTCAACAGCATTGACCATTACTATGATAAATATCGTTATTTTGTGTGACGAACGCTCGTTTGGAGAAAGACCTTCCGTTTTGGTCATATGAAAATCGTGTCTTTGTCCGACAATAATAATAATAATTATTATATTATTTCTATCGTTCTTCTTCTTATTATTATTATCATTATGATGTAGTCGATTGTTCAGCCAGGAATGCGAACCCCTCACTCCCCTTCACCCAACCCCACCCGGATTTCAACAAAGTCCGCGGCAGCTTTCACCTGAATTTTCCGCGAACAAGTCTCACGCACTCGCGAGATATTCTCATAGAGGGGCCACTCCGCGCTAGCGACCCGAACATTATCCGAGCGCTTATCCATTCCCCGTCAATTGAATGAAGGCCGAACGATGTTTTGCAAAAAAAAGATCAACCTTTGCGCAAAAAAATTTAAAAAAAAAAATTCCGCACCAAGTAAATTTGCGTCGCCCACGGACGGAAAAGAAAACAAAAATCGGGGAAATTCCCGATCCTGAGACCGATCGATACGAAAATCGAGGGTTAAGAAATAAAATTTAATATAAGAAATAAAATTTAATATTAAATAAAATTTAATAAAATAAAAATTAAAATTAAACATAATAAAATTTAAGAATGTATAAGAAATATAATATATATACTTTTATAATTATATATATTATAATAATATAATAAAATTTAAGAATATATAAGAAATAAAAATATAGATTCTATATATATAGAATATATATTTTTAGAGTTATTATAAGAATATTTAGAATTTTCTAAATATTCTTAGATATATTTAGAAATCTATTTAGATATATATTCTAGATATAAATATTTAGAAATATATTCTTAGATATATTTAGAAATCTAAGAAAATTTACAATTATTATACGAATTATAATATATATATATATATTATAATTCGTATAATAATTCTAAATTTTCTTAGATTTCTAAATATATCTAAGAATATATAGAAAATTCTAAATATTCTTATAATAATTCTAAAAATATATATTCTATATATATATATATATATATTAGGTGTAGTAAAAAGAAATCTATTATTTTTGCCTTCGATTTCATGCAAAAATAATGGATTCCTTTTTCTAAATATATCTAAGAATATATTTCTAAATATTTATAATTTATAATCTAATAATTTATAATTATATTACGAATTATAATTCGTATAATAATTCTAAATTTTCTTAAATTTCTAAATATATCTAAGAATATATTTCTAAATATTTATATCTAGAATATATATCTAGATAGATTTCTAAATATATCTAAGAATATTTAGAAAATTCTAAATATTCTTATAATAATTCTAAAAATATATATTCTATATATATATATATATATATTAGGTGTAGTAAAAAGAAATCTATTATTTTTGCCTTCAATTTCATGCAAAAATAATGGATTTCTTTTTACTGTACCTAATATATATATATATATATATATATATATATATATATATATATGTGTGTGTGTGTTTTTTTCTTCTTTTTTTTTCGTTGCTCCTATACACGAAGGCTGCGGCCGCGAGCTAGTCAATCACGTTGTGAAAGCCGGTACGGTGGCTAAAATTACAAGGTTGTATGTGTGTGTGTGTGTGCGATGCAGTGATGCAGCACGGAACGACGGTGGAACGTTGTTTCGAGAAAATAAGCGATGACGAGTGACGATAAGTGACAGCTCCATCGGCGGGCGAAACGTTTAAGTTTATGGCGGAATACTCGGACATTTGACGACAGCGCCTCGGTCGTGGAAATAAATAAATTATGGTCTTCGATATATGCATATCGTAGAAGCCGACGATTTATAATAATAATAACAATGATAAATATAAATAATAATCTTAATAATAATAATCATCATTAAATAAAATAACGATAATCTTGATTAATAGAGATTAATGTGATAATGAAAATAAATCATAATGATGGGGAAAGGACATTTCGATACGGTGTATCTATACGCAGGTAATGTTTATTAGGACATCTGGCTGTTTTGAGGACGGTCCTCGAAATGGCTTTTAAATGTATATCGGAGGAGCCCAAAATTCGTAATAATAATACAAAAAAATGATACGTATAAAAAATAATAATTAATACTAGTAATAATAAATAGAGATTAAAATAATAATGAAAATAAATAATTAATATGTCACGGGGAAAGGATATTTCGAACCCGTTATATCTATATGTAATATCTATCAGCACGTTTGACGACTTTAAAACGCGCTTGAAGTTTATACGATGAAAAACTCTTACCCAAACTCAATCGGCAAGTCGATGAAATAATGTTTTTATATACACGGTTTGCGGTGACCAACGTTGCGGCGAAGTGGATCGTCTGTAAAAAAAATGCGGATGGATTTAGTCAAATATAAGTATAAACTAGTCTTTAATCGAAGGATTTTGAAAAATATTCATTTTTCACAAAATGGCGGACAGTCAAAGTTAATGGTTCGATTTTAACGAAAAAAACGGCCGTTTTTTGGCTATAAAACGGCCATTTTTTTTTCGAAAAAAAAAATCGAACGATTAAAGACTACATTTTTATGTATTAAATAAGCCTGCAAAATTTCAAGAAGATCGGTTCATTAGTGTTCGAGTAATCTTGGTCACCGACTTCAGAAATGCCATTTTGAGAAAAACGCGTTTAAAGTTTCAATTTCAGTTCTTCGATTCACGGATTCTTCTCTTTCAACGCTCATATCTCAGTCAATTTTGTTCGGATCGACTTGAAATTTTCAGGACATATTCTCAGATACTTATACTTCAAAAAAATGCAATAAAAAAAAATCGATTTCTTCAAAATCGCAAGTGGGGGTAACCCGTTAAAAAGTTGCCAAGTTATCGTCGATTCAGATCACTTGTAGAGATGGCATGCGAAAAACCAGAAGCAGATGATTCTTTTCGAAAAATAACATAAAGCCCAAAATCTCGAATGCCGTGGGACTTTTACGAAACTGAAATTTCAGCACATGGTAGGTCATCAGGACATGACCTGATATCGACAGTTGCAGGATTATCCGTTCGTACCAGGACACCCTGTATGTTTACATTTGTCTAGAGGTGACTTTGAAGACATTTGGGTCGACGTAGTGTCGAGTATGGAGACCATTGGAAACAATGTGCTCGATCGGTGTCGTCGGTGTGCTCAGAGGACGCGGAGCGAGCTTCTCCGATAGAACAGAACACGGTGAAAGTCTTTTATCGGTCGTAGAAGGAGAGATAGAATTAGAGAGAGAAAGAGTGAGAGAGAGGGAGATCGCAGTCCACATGGCGTAATTCCGCGCATCTTCTCCCTGTTCTCTCGTGTTTTTCTTTTTTTTTATTCCACCGTCTCTCGTTCCCTCTCGTCTCTTGCGTCGTTTCCCAAACGGACTTTTGCATACCGAGTCCTTTATTATTGTGCAAATGCAGCTCTGACGTCCACGTCGTTCGCGCGCGCTCGTTTGCGTGTGTCTGTACGTGTGCGTGTGCTGCGCACTTGGCGATTCGACCTTTAAAGATCTCTTGTGCCTCTTGTTACATACGGCGGGCATTTTATCGTTGCGAACTCATTCGAGCACAAAAGAGGCCTCCGAACGAAAATCGTATGCGCATTTGCGATCTTGCCGGTTGTACACCTACGCAGGGTGTCGATTGTAGAGGCCGTCTGATGTCAATGAAATTTTGCATCCTTGTAGAATGGGTAAAAATAGGCGACACGTATTTTTTTTTATATCTACGGAACACAATTATTTAAGGGCTGGAACGCACCATCGAAAATTGGCGTGTTTTTCGTTCTTCGTCGATAACGTTTTCACGGTACGAGATATAAAGAAAAAAATTCAAATTTTATTTTGTGTATATCTTTGTTTACACACACGCGCGCGCACACACACACACACACACACGCACGCGCGCACACACACACACACACACACACACACACACACACACGCACCCAAACACACACACACACACACACACACACACACACACACACACACACACACACACACACACACACACACACACACACACACACACACACACACACACACACACACACACACACACACACACACACACACACACACACACACACACACACACACACACACACACACACACGCGCGCGCGCGCGCGCGCGCACACACGCACACACGCACGCACGCACGCACGCGCGCACACACACACACACACACACACACACACACACACACACACACACACACACACACACACACACACACACACACACACACACACACACACACACACACACACACACACCCATCCAACGCACGCACACTTACACACACTTACGCACACTTACACACACTTACGCACACTTACACACACTTACGCACACTTGCACACACTTACACACACTTACACACACTTACACACACTTACGCACACTTACACACTTACACACCCGCACGCACACACACACACGCACACACGCACACACACACACACACACACACACACACACACACACACACACACACACACACACACACACACACACACACACACACACACACACACACACACACACACACACACACACACACACACACACACACACACACACACACACACACACACACACGCGCGCGTATATATATCGCGTACTCATATCTAGTTATTAAAGATCTAGTTATTCAATCATCGAATTCACTGTATCTTCTCAATGGTCGAAAGAAGAAGAAAAAAAAACCTCGCGCACCTCCAACAATCGCGTTTGCATGTGCGTGTGTTCGGATTGACCTCCGCGTATAATATCGGCCTATCGAGAGCGACGATACCAGCAGACCGTCTAGACCGATGATTATACGTTCTCGATCGGAGATACTCCACGCACACTACTCGCATGTCGATAATCCATTCCTCCTCTCATCGATATCAATAAAGCCCACATGTAACATCGTACGGGAGGCATATTCACCCTGCAGCATCCACGATTCGTCGCTTCTCGTTACGTCGAGCTGCACAGACGTCTCGCGGTCTTGTTGCACGATTTATTTTTTTCTCGTTGCTCATTCCGCAAATGTAGGGGCGGAAGTGGGGAAAAAGAAATTGGCGTGCAACACGAGAAACTCGGAAATTCACGTTGAAAGTTTAAATGGATTCTGGAAATGAATATATATCGATATATGTGCGCATATTTATATATATATATATATATATGTGTGTGTGTGTGTACAGGGCGATCCGAAAAGTGACGTTCGAAACTTTTCGAATACTTTTCGCGAAAAAAGCATTTCATTTTCTTTTTGTTGATATTTCCCTAGCATATTTTTTTCACGTGCGCTTTTTTCATTTTGTGTTGAAAAAAAATTCTCTTTTGTGTATGTACTTTTTTGCCTGAACTTTTGGGAAGCTATTTTCAAGTACTATTCGGACACGATGTTTAGACGCGAAATTATGATTTTTCATTTGCTCCGATTTACTTTGGCAAATGTTGTCTACGAAAATGCCTCGACGATTTTTAAATCAGTCATTCGAATACGCAAACATTTTTTGAAATAATGAAAAGAAGAAAATAAGGATATAAAAAAGAATTTTCGTCGTTCTCAGACGATTCGAACTTCGAGAGCATATTCAGACGAGTATAAATATTTTTTTTGTCATCTAAACCTCGTTTCCAAAGCCCTAAGTCTCGGAAACCGTGGAACTTTTACTAAACTGAAATTCCAGCATATAGTAGTTGCAGAATTATCCATTCTCGATAGGACTGTGTATATATAGTATTATTGAATTCGCCTCTATGGAAGTGAACTCGCCGCAATCGCGTTTACGAACGATCCACTCGTATAGATTATTCCCCGTATTATGCCACGGTATAGAGATCTATGCGAATTCCGGAAAGACCGAGCACCGCGTGCCACGCTTCGCAATCGCATTAAACTTCAATATTTCTTTCTTCCATTCGTTTTTTTTTCTTTCCAACGTTACGGAAGATCAAAGGAATAAAATTCCGTGCGCGCTTCCTCATACATGCATTTCCGTGTTATTATTCTTGGCCAGACGTTTTGCAAAACGGGCCAAGTAGAGAGAGAGAGAGAGAGCTAGAGAGCGGACGATTCTTAACCCGTATATACGGTTGAGATTCTCCTCTCTTCCGCTCTCTAAATACATATATATATATATATATAGGAGGCATTCAATTTTCTACTCAATTACACCAGTCTTTGAAACCTCGAACTTTGCCCGCAAAAAAGTCTTTCACTATCGCTCTTCCGCAATCAGAGTCCAGTCGTATCGTTTTTCCTTATCGATTCATGTGGATACTGGAATCTTCGGAACCCTTCACATTTAGACATTTTTTTCCAAGTGTTCCAGGCCTCGTTTATCGCATGGTATTCATTTTCAGACCCGTTAATTTTCTGCCCCGTTCAGGCTACCAAAATCGCTGAAACTCTTCGGACACCCTTGTTGAAAATTGATAACCAAAACCTGCGAAAAAAAATTGTATTCACAATCACTTCTTTTTTGCAGGCTTTGGTTATAGATTTTTAAATAATTAATACAATTAATATAATTTTCCTATGTTTGTATTCGTCGCGGTGTGGCGACGCGTCGATTCTGCTCCGATCGTATAGAATTTCAGATAGGGGTCGAAACTTCGAATTGCCAAATGTAGAGCGACAAATATTTTGACATGACAGAATTATGAACTCGAAATAACGAAGGTTTCGTTATTGTTTCCTCCCTTCATTTCGATGGGTTGCCACTTTCAATTGCTCTTACTTGTTCCCTCGAGCCTTTTTGGCCACCCACCATCTTTATTATTTCAAGTAGGTACCTCGCGACCCTTTTCCATATTTCGCCTTCCACTCCCCTGCAGTCCGAAATCGTTATACTTATTGAAAAATCCATCAGTTATCAATCAAATATAATTATACACACTTAAATAATGATCATTATTTGACAACGTATTATTATCAAATAAATATGTACTGGTCATTTAATAATGAAGACGAAGATAAAAAATCAAAAAGATTTTTCCTCGCGTTCCAACGATGCGAAAACTTTACCATCATTTCGTTGCTACGTGCATACAGGAATAATACATTTGTTTTACGTCGATCTTTTTAACCGCGGCTCTCCGCGTCTCGCTGACGTCGAATAAATTTCGCGCGCCGTGTGTGTGTGCGCGCGCGTGTACATATGCATATGGGAATAAGTATAGTGCAGTTACTTACAATCAATGCATCGTTATAGTAGTTTGCACGCGGTTCATTCACGAAGTAGCCACTTGGGTGTACATAGGATATGTATATCTATACATCTATATATATCAAGTGTTATCCGCCAGGGGCACAATTATTATTCAAGGTCGGTGATACTTGTTCTCCCTTGCCCTCGCCACCACTACTGTCTCGTCTATATAATCGCCTTATAATCGCCTTTCTCTCTCTCTCTCACACACTCACTCACACTCACTTACACTCACTCGCACGCACTCACAAGCACTCACACTCACTCACACTCACTCACGCGCACTCACACTCACTCACTCACTCGCACTCACTCACTCACCCTCACTCACACTCACTCACACACACTTACAAGCACTCACAAGCACTCACACTCACACTCACTCAATCACACTCACTCGCACTCACTCACTGACACTCACTCACCCGCACTTACAAGCACTCACAAGCACTCACAAGCACTCACACTCACACTCACTCACACTCACTCACACTCACAGCCACTCACACTCACAGTCACTCACACTCACACACACACTCACAGTCACTCACACTCACACCCACTCACAGTCACTAACACTCACACTCACACACACACACACTCACTCACACTCACACACACTCACAAACCCAAACAAACTCACACTCCCACACTCACTCACACTCACACGCACACACTCACACTCAAACTCAAACTCACACTTACTCACTCACTCACACACACACACACACTCACTCACACTCACACACACTCACAAACCCAAACAAACTCACACTCCCACACTCACTCACACTCACACACTCACAATCAAACTCAAACTCACACTCACACTTACTCACTCACTCACACTCACTCACCCACACTCACTCACTCATACTCACTCACTCACACTCACTCACTCACTCACTCATACTCACTCACTCACACTCACTCACTCACACTCACTCACACTCACTCACACCCACTCACTCACACTCACTCACACTCACTCGCACTCACTCACTCACACTCACTCACGCACTCACTCACTCACGCACTCACTCACTTACGCACGAACTCACGCACGCACTCACTCACTCACTCACTCACTCACTCTCTCTCTCTCTCTCTCCCCCTTTCTCGCTCTCTCTGTCGTGCACGCGCGACGATAAACGCCCCGATGCGACGCCGGGTCTCTCGTAAATCGGCGAGACGATACGTAAGGGCGTTTACGCCCGACGACACACGCGATATCCCACCGGTAGAAAATTCATCCGCACACCGCCGCTTTTGCCTTCATATAATGGGAATACACGCGCCGCGCGGCGCATACGCGAAAAATACACGCCCATACACGTATATACTCTTTTTATATAAACATCGCGATGAGGCTGCGTTATGCGTTGTGACAAGCAGAAGGGCGCTGCGAAAGTGGCGCGCGTTCGGGGTTTGCTTTTTCTTTCCTCGACGCAGTGGGCAATTTATGCTGTTAATCCACCCCCTTGCGCTCGCAAGGACGGTACGTTGAATCTTTATAGACTCTCGGGACGTCGTGGCGACTGCTGTCTCTTGAGAGAGAGAGAGAGAGAGGGAGAGGGGAAGAGATTTTTGTAGACGCTTGTTTATGTCTGTAATAGTGCATCGATATCTAATACTGGTGCGATGTACAGTACCAGTCAAAAGTTTTCCATCATTTCGGATGATTGCGAAATCTCCGATCACTTTGGATAATTGCAAAATTATTTTAGAATTATATAATTCATTTCGTTTTCCATTTTCTTTTAATTTAATCTTGCAGTTGCCCAAAGCGAATGAAAGTTTCGACTGGAATTGTATGTACAATGTGTCTCAAAGTGACCTGGCATTTTGATTTATTGATAAAACGTGTTATTTGTGTGAAAAGTACGAATATTTATATTGTAGTATAAGGTACAAACATAGAGGTTATGTGTGGAACACAATATCCGATAAATGGTCGTCTCGTCGCTTTTGCAAATTTTCAATAACATTTTGCCACAATTGCGGACTATTTACATTAATGGTGCGTCCAGTTGCTTCGTTGAGCTCCGGAATGGAATGTGGATCATTGTCATATACTTTTCTTCCCAGAAAAGCCCAAAGAAAGAAGTCAAGTGGCGTCAAATCGCACGATCTTGGTGGCCAATTCACATCGCCGCGATGCAAGATAACACGACCATTAAACTTCGTCTGCAATAATGGCATTCTTTCGCTCGCAGTGTGGCAGGTTGCGTCATCTTGTTGAAAGAATATGTCTTCTAAGTCCATGCGGTTTGTGCTATTTATCGGATATTGTGTTCCACGCATAACCTCCATGTTTGTACCTTATATTAAAATAACGATATTCGTATTTTTCAAATAAATAATACGTTTTGTTGATAAATTGAAATGCCAAGTTATTTTGAGACACCCTTTATATAAATAAATAAATATATATATATATATATATATATAAATATCTCCAAATTTATTTATATAGGTATATAAATAGATGGATAGATTATGTGTAAAAATCTAAAGGTCTCGTACAAGGTTGAAGTGAGCATCGTTGAAACGCAACTATGTTTTTGTTCATTTTTCGATTCTTCATTTTTATGATGTTGAAAAGCCTTATTTTTTTTTTTGCAAATTGTGGTTGTAAATCCCTAACAAGAATACGTAAAAAGACTTGCTCGATTTACCCGCCAAAAAAGTGAACTATTAAAAGGAATTGATTGTAGTTGAACTGCAGCATTTTTCATATTTCAAATAAATCGAAAATCTCGAATAAGATTCCACGTAAGAACAATTTCGTGATTTTCACATAAAAAAATAGAACAATAAAAAAAGTGATTTTCGTTGCGTTTGAACGATGCAAACTTCAGCATCGTTGTCCCTTCTCGATATCTATGCCAATCACGCCCATGGATCTTCGAAAATCTTTTGACTCTTCGAGACGATGGCATTTAAAAAAACTTCTCTTCCGCGTATGTACTGTCCCAGCGATTTTTTGCACTTGTGTTATAGTTGTGAAGTGAACCTTTAAGCGATAAATAAATAACCAAGCACTACCATAAATTTAAATTTCTACTAGAGCCTTAGATTTTGACCAAAATGAAGAAAATAGCTTTGAGAGAATCAAATACTAATTTTCAGATGCTAAAAAAATATTCATACCAGTCCAAATGCCTCGTAATAAAAAAAAATTTTAATTCTAAGAGGATACATTCCTAAAAGAGAGAAAAAAATCTATGCTGCAGGAAAACTTTGAAAAAAAAAATTATTTCGTCTCAAAAACGAAAAAAGATCGTAGAACATACGTGGGGGTGATCCGGATAGGATACGAGGCATCTAGATTTTTCCCTTGGATGTCGCTTTTCGTGTCGCCCTGTATAGATATATGCACATGAGGGGTACGACTTCTCGCCGTCTCGTCGTTCCTCGTATACTCTCGTCGCTCGGGCCGTTGGCCGTTAATCAACCGGGAATTAATTACCTCGACGGCACGGGAAATAACGTATTGGAAATTGTTGAGCGGCGAATGGGAGGCTTGCGCGTTTCACCGCAAGAGAGAGAGAGAGAGAGAGAGAGAGAATTATATATATATATATATATATATATAATATTATATATATATATATATATAATATAGCAAGGCTTCTAATTGCCTTATATATATATATATATATATATATATATTTATATATATAAGGCAATTAGAAGCCTTGCGACAAATGATTATTTAACCTGTTACCATTAAAAGCGATTTATGCGAAAAAAATCGTCGTTTATGTACGTTTCGAAAACGAAAACATTCCCATGCCAGCTATATTGCATGTCAGTTTGGTATGTTTGTTGTGTGTGGATTTGTATATATATATATATATTGAGTGTAAAAATTAGTTTGTCTCTTCTCCTCTAAAGTGCAAAATGTATTAAGAGAATTCTTCGATAGGTTTTTATCGATTAAATGGTGATCATGATTTTTAGGTAATCAAAAATGGTTGGAGACAATTTTATTGAAACGTATCAAATCTTTTTTGATTGACAAAAAAATGTATTCCATATGTGGAATATATATCCATATCGCACTGTCGCATAGAGAAAGAATTATTTCTTTCTCTCTCTCTCACTCTTATTACCTCTGAGCTGGCATATACTTATGATTTGTTTTACATTATATTTTCTGTTTTTCCCCAAAATTCTGTGTTCACTGCTGTTATTATTAATATTACCACATCCTAATAATTATTATTGTTATTATTATTTGATAACATTATTGGATAGTATTATTATATTATATTACATTATTATATTATATCATTATATCATACTCCATTACAATTATTATTATTATTTCTATATTCTGTGTTAATGTACTCATTATACTTTGCCTCAAGGTGTTACCAGGGCATAATAAAATCAATCAATCAATCAATCAATCAATCTCTCTCTCTCTCTTTCTCTCTCTCTCCCTTTCTCCCTCTTCCTCTCGCGACCATACCGCAAAATGTTCATTCGGCATCAGTGCTGGGCAAAATTGTAATAAAAAATTAACAATTACAAACTACTAAAGGTAATTTGTAATTGAATCGTATTCCATTAAAATTAGTTTTAGTAATAATAATTGAATCGGAGTTCATTAAAATTACTTTCGATAATTGCAATTGAATTAGAGTCCATTAAAATTATTTCCAGTAATTGTAATTGAATCGGAGTTAATTAAAATTACATATAGTCATTTTAATTAAATCGAAGTTCAGTAAAATTACTTTCAGTCATTGTAATTGAATCAGAAATCATTACAATTATTTTCAGTGATGGTAATTAAATCTGAAATTATCAAAATTACTTTCGGTAATAGTAAACCACGCAATGTGGTTTCATTAGATTTTTTTTGCTTGAGAGAATTCTATGCATCGGAATGAATATCTCGTTGTTTTTTTCTCGTAAAAACGAAGCTTCTTTATACAATATTTTGCAAAAATATTGTATAAAAAATAATTTTAAGTTTATTTTTTAAGGTTAATCGTAAGAATTTAAGGTTAATCGTAAGAAAATTGTAATTGATATAAAAAAGTAACAATTTTCCCAAGTAATTGTAATGAATAATACAAAAATACTATTTTTTCCAGTAATTGTAATTGATAACGGAAAAATTACAATACTTTCAAGTAATTGTAATTAGCAGCAAAAAATTACAATTATTTCGAGTAATTGTAGTTGATAATCACAAAATTACAATTGTTTATAGTAACTGTAATTGATAAATAAAAATTTATAATTGTATCCCGTAATTGTAATTAGCGACTAAATATTGCAGTTATTTACAGTAATTGTAATTTACGGGTAACGAAATTACAAAAGTAATGTCTGTTGCCCAATTCTGTTCGGCACCCAACTCGTCGCTAGAATCAAACACCTCGTACTTCATTGCGAAGTTAATTTCGTCCGGGCTCCGAGAAATGTTGAAGCATCTGCACCCCCTCCTCCCTTCCAAAACCCGGAAATGACGGGCCGGAAAAATGGTCCAAATGTTATGAGAAAGGAACAAACAAAAAAATACATTTTCCTCGTAATTTTTTGAGGTAACTTCGGTGTACTCATTCAACGTTTCGACGGTGCTGAAATTGGGTGATAGAAACTGGATTTTCACTTCTGTGCAGTGCAGGTGTATTTAGCACACGAAACATTTTCATCAATTAGTAAACGTGATTTTCAACGTAAGCGAAAACGATTGGAGACGATCTTACTGACTATTATAAAAAATATTCTTTAATTTTTATAAACAAATGTTTTGTTATAATATATACAGTACAAAATAGTTTTTTCCTATTTCTTGTGGAGTCCAACATTTATATATATATATATATATATATATATATATATATATATATATATATATATATATATATATATATATATATATATATATATATATTGATTTTATTATTTTTAATCTTTTATTCAAGATATCATTTATATATATATATATATATTATACCTTACCATTGGATCTATAGTAACGACAGGCAAAAAAAACCTAACAAAACTCGTCTCGAAACGTAACTCGCGATAATTGCAGAGCGCGCAAGGAACAATAACGACGTGGTTCGCCATAGAACGCGGCGAAATTTTTATCATACCAAAACCCGGCAATCGGTATATATGACGGCTCCAAAGGGCGTAGATTACTGTTTTTTTTTTTTTTTTGCACCGGCGATAGGAGTTATATTACCAATGATACGTGATACACGTACACACACAGACGCATACCCGCATTTATACATACATATGTATATTCATACGCGCGTATCTTACGATCGCGAAATTACACGGATCCTTTTTCTCCTCCCGTGTACGTACGATTCGCGCAGGGGCAGCGCGTAGAGCCCCGCGTGTTTTCCCTTTCGTACACACATACCGAGGGATATTACACATCTCGAGTTATTGGTTCGTTCCTCGCGGCCCCAAAGTAAACCACGATACATATGTGTACACGTATACATGTGTGTGTGTGTGTGTGTGCGTGCGTGTGTGTGTGTGTGTGTGTACATGTATATATAAATATATAAGCGGATGTATAAACCGTTTATGGAGACTAATTAGCTGGCGTGTGGATGCCGATGGGCTGATCACAGAAATTTACGATATCGTGAACGAAGCTCGACAGAAATCGTGTGGGAAGAAGGATGCATATCTATAAATATGAAAAAAAATATTTATTTATATATATATACATATATATATATATATATATATATATATATATATATATATATATATATATATATATATATATATATATATATATATATATATATATATATATATATATATATATATATATATATATATATATATATATATATATATGGATAGTACTTTTTACCATGGCGGTGATAAAGTTCTTCATCACCGAAACAATATTTCTTCAAGCCGGAAATAGTATGTCAACCCCACAACTCTTCACTTTCTTTCATTCGTCCATTTAGTTGTGACTAATTTAATTTTTCCAAGTAATTTAGTGAGTTCCAATGTATAATGTTGTGGATTATAAGGGAGGACTGTGATGGGCCCAAAAACATCGTTTTTCAGTTTTTATCATCTACTGTATTATTTATTTGGGATTTGGAAAAAGGTATGTTATTGAGCATACATTGAACTTATTTCGTGTAAGTGTAAATAAAAATTCGAAAAAAATAAAAAATGAACAGCGTTATCTAGGTATAATAGAGGCTCTGTATAAAAAATGTGGTCCAACGGCCGGATCGATAACTTGACGATGGTTGGTCTGAAAAATTAAAATAACATATTTTTATAATCTAGCTTACCGCCTGGGGCTTTGCTCGTGTAGATTTGTGTTGAATGCTCTTTAAGAGGGGAAATCACAGTAGCACACAAAAAAAATAGGCATATTTTCGACCTATGTGAAGTTGGCAACTGACTTTACAGAAAGTAATTTTTTTTTTTTGCATTCGTTTGTACTCGGTTTGTACCCGTTTGTACCGTCTTAAATTTCGTTTGTACCTTAAGGGGGAAAAAAGTACGAGGGTATGAAAAAATGAACCGCAACCCATTTAGAGCTAAGCAATTTTAATAAACGTGACTGAAAAGAGAATCGTTTGTACCCGTTTGTACCGTTAAAAATTTTTTTTTTTGAATTTTTTTTTCAAAATTTTTTCTAAAAAAAAAAATTTTCGATTTTTTTATTTTTTTTATTTCCGTTTGTACCGACAAGTATATCGTTTGGACCACCTAGAAATTGTTTCTATTCATTCGTATCGGTGAGTACATCGTTTCTACCACCGTGTAATCGTTTATACCCATTCGTGCTGACGAGTATATTGTTTGTACCACCAAGAAAACGTTTGTACCCGTCTGTTCTATCAAGCAATCGTTTCTACCCGTTCGTATCGACGAGGATATCATTTGTACCACCGAGAAATCGTTTGTACCCGTCTGTACTATCGAGCAATCGATTGTACCCGCTCGTATCGACGAGTATATCGTTTGTACCACCGAGAAAACGTTTGTACCCGTCTGTACTATCGAGCAATCGTTTGTACCCATTCGTTCTGACGAGTATATCGTTTGTACCAACGAGAAAACGTTTGTACCCGTCTGTACTATCGAGCAATCGTTTGTACCCGTTCGTATCGACGAGTATATCGTTTGTACCACCGAGAAATCGTTTGTACCCGTCTGAACTATCGAGCAATCGATTGTACCCGTTCGTATCGACGAGTATATCGTTTGTACCACCGAGAAAACGTTTGTACCCGTCTGTACTATCGAGGAATCGTTTGTACCCATTCGTTCTCACGAGTATATCGTTTGTACCACCGAGAAAACGTTTGTACCCGTCTGTACAATCGAGCAATCGTTTGTACCCATTCGTATCGACGAGTATATCGTTTGTACCACCGAGAAATCGTTTGTACCCATCTGTACTATCGACCAATCGTTTGTACCCATTCGTATCGACGAGTATTTCGTATGTACCGCCGAGAAAACGCTTGTACCCGTCTGTACTATCGGGCAATCGGTTGTACCCATTCGTACTGATGAGTATATCGTTTTTACCAACGAGAAAACGTTTGTACCCGTATGTACTATCGAGCAATCGTTTGTACCCGTTCGTATCGACGAGTATATCGTTTGTACCACCGAGAAATCGTTTGTACCCGTCTGTACTATCGAGCAATCGTTTGTACCCATTCGTACTGACGAGTGTATCGTTTGTACCAGCGAGAAAACGTTTGTACCCGTCTGTACTATCGATCAATCGTTTGTACCCATTCGTACTGACGAGTGTATCGTTTGTACCAGCGAGAAAACGTTTGTACCCGTCTGTACTATCGAGCACTCGATTGTACCCGTTCGTATCGACGAGTGTATCGTTTGTACCATCGAGAAAACGTTTGTACCTGTCTGTACTATCGAGGAATCGTTTGTACCCATTCGTCCTGACGAGTATATCGTTTGTACCACCGAGAAAACGTTTGTACCCATCTGTACTATCGAGCAATCGTTTGTACCCGTTCGTATCGACGAGTACATCGTTTGTACCACCGAGGAAACGTTTGTACCCGTCTGTACTATCGAGCAATCGTTTGTACCCGTTCGTATCGACGAGTATGTCGTTTGTACCACCGAGAAATCGTTTGTACCCGTCTGTACTATCGACCAATCGTTTGTACCCATTCGTATCAACGAGTATTTCGTATGTACCACCGAGAAAACGTTTGTCCCCGTCTGAACTATCGGGCAATCGTTTGTACCCATTCGTACTGACGAGTATATCGTTTGTACCAACGAGAAAACGTTTGTACCCGTCTGTACTATCGAGCAATCGTTTGTACCCGTTCGTATCGACGAGTATATCGTTTGTACCACCGAGAAATCGTTTGTACCCGTCTGTACTATCGAGCAATCGATTGTACCCGCTCGTATCGACGAGTATATCGTTTGTACCACCGAGAAAACGTTTGTACCCGTCTGTACTATCGAGGAATCGTTTGTACCCATTCATTCTGACGAGTATATCGTTTGTACCAACGAGAAAACGTTTGTACCCGTCTGTACTATCGAGCAATCGTTTGTACCCGTTCGTATCGACGAGTATATCGTTTGTACCACCGAGAAATCGTTTGTACCCGTCTGAACTATCGAGCAATCGATTGTACCCGTTCGTATCGACGAGTATATCGTTTGTACCACCGAGAAAACGTTTGTACCCGTCTGTACTATCGAGGAATCGTTTGTACCCATTCGTTCTGACGAGTATATCGTTTGTACCACCGAGAAAACGTTTGTACCCGTCTGTACTATCGAGCAATCGTTTGTACCCATTCGTATCGACGAGTATATCGTTTGTACCACCGAGAAATCGTTTGTACCCGTCTGAACTATCGAGCAATCGATTGTACCCGTTCGTATCAACGAGTATTTCGTATGTACCACCGAGAAAACGTTTGTCCCCGTCTGAACTATCGGGCAATCGTTTGTACCCATTCGTACTGACGAGTATATCGTTTGTACCAACGAGAAAACGTTTGTACCCGTCTGTACTATCGAGCAATCGTTTGTACCCGTTCGTATCGACGAGTATATCGTTTGTACCACCGAGAAATCGTTTGTACCCGTCTGTACTATCGAGCAATCGATTGTACCCGCTCGTATCGACGAGTATATCGTTTGTACCACCGAGAAAACGTTTGTACCCGTCTGTACTATCGAGCAATCGTTTGTACCTATTCGTATCGACGAGTATATCGTTTGTACCACCGAGAAATCGTTTGTACCCGTCTGTACTGTCCAGCAATCGTTTGTACCCGTTCGTATCGACGAGTATATCGTTTGTACCACCGAGAAATCGTTTGTACCCGTCTGAACTATCGAGCAATCGATTGTACCCGTTCGTATCGACGAGTATATCGTTTGTACCACCGAGAAATCGTTTGTACCCGTCTGTACTATCGAGCAATCGATTGTACCCGCTCGTATCGACGAGTATATCGTTTGTACCACCGAGAAAACGTTTGTACCCGTCTGTACTATCGAGGAATCGTTTGTACCCATTCGTTCTGACGAGTATATCGTTTGTACCACCGAGAAAACGTTTGTACCCGTCTGTACTATCGAGCAATCGTTTGTACCCATTCGTATCGACGAGTATATCGTTTGTACCACCGAGAAAACGTTTGTACCCGTCTGTACTATCGAGCAATCGATTGTACCCGCTCGTATCGACGAGTATATCGTTTGTACCACCGAGAAAACGTTTGTACCCGTCTGTACTATCGAGGAATCGTTTGTACCCATTCATTCTGACGAGTATATCGTTTGTACCAACGAGAAAACGTTTGTACCCGTCTGTACTATCGAGCAATCGTTTGTACCCGTTCGTATCGACGAGTATATCGTTTGTACCACCGAGAAATCGTTTGTACCCGTCTGAACTATCGAGCAATCGATTGTACCCGTTCGTATCGACGAGTATATCGTTTGTACCACCGAGAAAACGTTTGTACCCGTCTGTACTATCGAGGAATCGTTTGTACCCATTCGTTCTGACGAGTATATTGTTTGTACCACCGAGAAAACGTTTGTACCCGTCTGTACTATCGAGCAATCGTTTGTACCCATTCGTATCGACGAGTATATCGTTTGTACCACCGAGAAAACGTTTGTACCCGTCTGTACTATCGAGCAATCGATTGTACCCGCTCGTATCGACGAGTATATCGTTTGTACCACCGAGAAAACGTTTGTACCCGTCTGTACTATCGAGGAATCGTTTGTACCCATTCATTCTGACGAGTATATCGTTTGTACCAACGAGAAAACGTTTGTACCCGTCTGTACTATCGAGCAATCGTTTGTACCCGTTCGTATCGACGAGTATATCGTTTGTACCGACGAGAAATCGTTTGTACCCGTCTGAACTATCGAGCAATCGATTGTACCCGTTCGTATCGACGAGTATATCGTTTGTACCACCGAGAAAACGTTTGTACCCGTCTGTACTATCGAGGAATCGTTTGTACCCATTCGTTCTGACGAGTATATCGTTTGTACCACCGAGAAAACGTTTGTACCCGTCTGTACTATCGAGCAATCGTTTGTACCCGTTCGTATCGACGAGTATATCATTTGTACCACCGAAAAATCGTTTGTACCCGTCTGTACTATCGAGCAATCGATTGTACCCGCTCGTATCGACGAGCATATCATTTGTACCACCGAGAAAACGTTTGTACCCGTCTGTACTATCGAGCAATCGTTTGTACCCGTTCGTATCGACGAGTATATCGTTTGTACCACCGAGAAAACGTTTGTACCCGTCTGTACTATCGAGGAATCGTTTGTACCCATTCGTTCTGACGAGTATATCGTTTGTACCAACGAGAAAACGTTTGTACCCGTCTGTGCTATCGAGCAATCGTTTGTACCCGTTCGTCTCGACGAGTATATCGTTTGTACCACCGAGAAATCGTTTGTACCCGTCTGAACTATCGAGCAATCGATTGTACCCGTTCGTATCGACGAGTATATCGTTTGTACCACCGAGAAAACGTTTGTACCCGTCTGTACTATCGAGGAATCGTTTGTACCCATTCGTTCTGACGAGTGTATCGTTTGTACCAGCGAGAAAACGTTTGTACCCGTCTGTACTATCGATCAATCGTTTGTACCCATTCGTACTGACGAGTGTATCGTTTGTACCAGCGAGAAAACGTTTGTACCCGTCTGTACTATCGAGCACTCGATTGTACCCGTTCGTATCGACGAGTGTATCGTTTGTACCATCGAGAAAACGTTTGTACCTGTCTGTACTATCGAGGAATCGTTTGTACCCATTCGTCCTGACGAGTATATCGTTTGTACCACCGAGAAAACGTTTGTACCCATCTGTACTATCGAGCAATCGTTTGTACCCGTTCGTATCGACGAGTACATCGTTTGTACCACCGAGGAAACGTTTGTACCCGTCTGTACTATCGAGCAATCGTTTGTACCCGTTCGTATCGACGAGTATGTCGTTTGTACCACCGAGAAATCGTTTGTACCCGTCTGTACTATCGACCAATCGTTTGTACCCATTCGTATCAACGAGTATTTCGTATGTACCACCGAGAAAACGTTTGTCCCCGTCTGAACTATCGGGCAATCGTTTGTACCCATTCGTACTGACGAGTATATCGTTTGTACCAACGAGAAAACGTTTGTACCCGTCTGTACTATCGAGCAATCGTTTGTACCCGTTCGTATCGACGAGTATATCGTTTGTACCACCGAGAAATCGTTTGTACCCGTCTGTACTATCGAGCAATCGATTGTACCCGCTCGTATCGACGAGTATATCGTTTGTACCACCGAGAAAACGTTTGTACCCGTCTGTACTATCGAGGAATCGTTTGTACCCATTCATTCTGACGAGTATATCGTTTGTACCAACGAGAAAACGTTTGTACCCGTCTGTACTATCGAGCAATCGTTTGTACCCGTTCGTATCGACGAGTATATCGTTTGTACCACCGAGAAATCGTTTGTACCCGTCTGAACTATCGAGCAATCGATTGTACCCGTTCGTATCGACGAGTATATCGTTTGTACCACCGAGAAAACGTTTGTACCCGTCTGTACTATCGAGGAATCGTTTGTACCCATTCGTTCTGACGAGTATATCGTTTGTACCACCGAGAAAACGTTTGTACCCGTCTGTACTATCGAGCAATCGTTTGTACCCATTCGTATCGACGAGTATATCGTTTGTACCACCGAGAAATCGTTTGTACCCGTCTGAACTATCGAGCAATCGATTGTACCCGTTCGTATCAACGAGTATTTCGTATGTACCACCGAGAAAACGTTTGTCCCCGTCTGAACTATCGGGCAATCGTTTGTACCCATTCGTACTGACGAGTATATCGTTTGTACCAACGAGAAAACGTTTGTACCCGTCTGTACTATCGAGCAATCGTTTGTACCCGTTCGTATCGACGAGTATATCGTTTGTACCACCGAGAAATCGTTTGTACCCGTCTGTACTATCGAGCAATCGTTTGTACCCATTCGTATCGACGAGTATATCGTTTGTACCACCGAGAAATCGTTTGTACCCGTCTGTACTGTCGAGCAATCGTTTGTACCCGTTCGTATCGACGAGTATATCGTTTGTACCACCGAGAAATCGTTTGTACCCGTCTGAACTATCGAGCAATCGATTGTACCCGTTCGTATCGACGAGTATATCGTTTGTACCACCGAGAAATCGTTTGTACCCGTTTGTACTATCGAGCAATCGATTGTACCCGCTCGTATCGACGAGTATATCGTTTGTACCACCGAGAAAACGTTTGTACCCGTTTGTACTATCGAGGAATCGTTTGTACCCATTCGTTCTGACGAGTATATCGTTTGTACCACCGAGAAAACGTTTGTACCCGTCTGTACTATCGAGCAATCGTTTGTACCCATTCGTATCGACGAGTATATCGTTTGTACCACCGAGAAAACGTTTGTACCCGTCTGTACTATCGAGCAATCGATTGTACCCGCTCGTATCGACGAGTATATCGTTTGTACCACCGAGAAAACGTTTGTACCCGTCTGTACTATCGAGGAATCGTTTGTACCCATTCATTCTGACGAGTATATCGTTTGTACCAACGAGAAAACGTTTGTACCCGTCTGTACTATCGAGCAATCGTTTGTACCCGTTCGTATCGACGAGTATATCGTTTGTACCACCGAGAAATCGTTTGTACCCGTCTGAACTATCGAGCAATCGATTGTACCCGTTCGTATCGACGAGTATATCGTTTGTACCACCGAGAAAACGTTTGTACCCGTCTGTACTATCGAGGAATCGTTTGTACCCATTCGTTCTGACGAGTATATCGTTTGTACCACCGAGAAAACGTTTGTACCCGTCTGTACTATCGAGCAATCGTTTGTACCCATTCGTATCGACGAGTATATCGTTTGTACCACCGAGAAATCGTTTGTACCCGTCTGAACTATCGAGCAATCGATTGTACCCGTTCGTATCAACGAGTATTTCGTATGTACCACCGAGAAAACGTTTGTCCCCGTCTGAACTATCGGGCAATCGTTTGTACCCATTCGTACTGACGAGTATATCGTTTGTACCAACGAGAAAACGTTTGTACCCGTCTGTACTATCGAGCAATCGTTTGTACCCGTTCGTATCGACGAGTATATCGTTTGTACCACCGAGAAATCGTTTGTACCCGTCTGTACTATCGAGCAATCGTTTGTACCCATTCGTATCGACGAGTATATCGTTTGTACCACCGAGAAATCGTTTGTACCCGTCTGAACTATCGAGCAATCGATTGTACCCGTTCGTATCGACGAGTATATCGTTTGTACCACCGAGAAAACGTTTGTACCCGTCTGTACTATCGAGGAATCGTTTGTACCCATTCGTTCTGACGAGTATATCGTTTGTACCACCGAGAAAACGTTTGTACCCGTCTGTACTATCGAGCAATCGTTTGTACCCATTCGTATCGACGAGTATATCGTTTGTACCACCGAGAAATCGTTTGTACCCGTCTGAACTATCGAGCAATCGATTGTACCCGTTCGTATCAACGAGTATTTCGTATGTACCACCGAGAAAACGTTTGTCCCCGTCTGAACTATCGGGCAATCGTTTGTACCCATTCGTACTGACGAGTATATCGTTTGTACCAACGAGAAAACGTTTGTACCCGTCTGTACTATCGAGCAATCGTTTGTACCCGTTCGTATCGACGAGTATATCGTTTGTACCACCGAGAAATCGTTTGTACCCGTCTGTACTATCGAGCAATCGTTTGTACCCATTCGTATCGACGAGTATATCGTTTGTACCACCGAGAAATCGTTTGTACCCGTCTGTACTGTCGAGCAATCGTTTGTACCCGTTCGTATCGACGAGTATATCGTTTGTACCACCGAGAAATCGTTTGTACCCGTCTGAACTATCGAGCAATCGATTGTACCCGTTCGTATCGACGAGTATATCGTTTGTACCACCGAGAAATCGTTTGTACCCGTCTGTACTATCGAGCAATCGATTGTACCCGCTCGTATCGACGAGTATATCGTTTGTACCACCGAGAAAACGTTTGTACCCGTCTGTACTATCGAGGAATCGTTTGTACCCATTCGTTCTGACGAGTATATCGTTTGTACCACCGAGAAAACGTTTGTACCCGTCTGTACTATCGAGCAATCGTTTGTACCCATTCGTATCGACGAGTATATCGTTTGTACCACCGAGAAAACGTTTGTACCCGTCTGTACTATCGAGCAATCGATTGTACCCGCTCGTATCGACGAGTATATCGTTTGTACCACCGAGAAAACGTTTGTACCCGTCTGTACTATCGAGGAATCGTTTGTACCCATTCATTCTGACGAGTATATCGTTTGTACCAACGAGAAAACGTTTGTACCCGTCTGTACTATCGAGCAATCGTTTGTACCCGTTCGTATCGACGAGTATATCGTTTGTACCACCGAGAAATCGTTTGTACCCGTCTGAACTATCGAGCAATCGATTGTACCCGTTCGTATCGACGAGTATATCGTTTGTACCACCGAGAAAACGTTTGTACCCGTCTGTACTATCGAGGAATCGTTTGTACCCATTCGTTCTGACGAGTATATTGTTTGTACCACCGAGAAAACGTTTGTACCCGTCTGTACTATCGAGCAATCGTTTGTACCCATTCGTATCGACGAGTATATCGTTTGTACCACCGAGAAAACGTTTGTACCCGTCTGTACTATCGAGCAATCGATTGTACCCGCTCGTATCGACGAGTATATCGTTTGTACCACCGAGAAAACGTTTGTACCCGTCTGTACTATCGAGGAATCGTTTGTACCCATTCATTCTGACGAGTATATCGTTTGTACCAACGAGAAAACGTTTGTACCCGTCTGTACTATCGAGCAATCGTTTGTACCCGTTCGTATCGACGAGTATATCGTTTGTACCGACGAGAAATCGTTTGTACCCGTCTGAACTATCGAGCAATCGATTGTACCCGTTCGTATCGACGAGTATATCGTTTGTACCACCGAGAAAACGTTTGTACCCGTCTGTACTATCGAGGAATCGTTTGTACCCATTCGTTCTGACGAGTATATCGTTTGTACCACCGAGAAAACGTTTGTACCCGTCTGTACTATCGAGCAATCGTTTGTACCCGTTCGTATCGACGAGTATATCATTTGTACCACCGAAAAATCGTTTGTACCCGTCTGTACTATCGAGCAATCGATTGTACCCGCTCGTATCGACGAGCATATCATTTGTACCACCGAGAAAACGTTTGTACCCGTCTGTACTATCGAGCAATCGTTTGTACCCGTTCGTATCGACGAGTATATCGTTTGTACCACCGAGAAAACGTTTGTACCCGTCTGTACTATCGAGGAATCGTTTGTACCCATTCGTTCTGACGAGTATATCGTTTGTACCAACGAGAAAACGTTTGTACCCGTCTGTGCTATCGAGCAATCGTTTGTACCCGTTCGTCTCGACGAGTATATCGTTTGTACCACCGAGAAATCGTTTGTACCCGTCTGAACTATCGAGCAATCGATTGTACCCGTTCGTATCGACGAGTATATCGTTTGTACCACCGAGAAAACGTTTGTACCCGTCTGTACTATCGAGGAATCGTTTGTACCCATTCGTTCTGACGAGTGTATCGTTTGTACCAGCGAGAAAACGTTTGTACCCGTCTGTACTATCGATCAATCGTTTGTACCCATTCGTACTGACGAGTGTATCGTTTGTACCAGCGAGAAAACGTTTGTACCCGTCTGTACTATCGAGCACTCGATTGTACCCGTTCGTATCGACGAGTGTATCGTTTGTACCATCGAGAAAACGTTTGTACCTGTCTGTACTATCGAGGAATCGTTTGTACCCATTCGTCCTGACGAGTATATCGTTTGTACCACCGAGAAAACGTTTGTACCCATCTGTACTATCGAGCAATCGTTTGTACCCGTTCGTATCGACGAGTACATCGTTTGTACCACCGAGGAAACGTTTGTACCCGTCTGTACTATCGAGCAATCGTTTTTACCCGTTCGTATCGACGAGTATGTCGTTTGTACCACCGAGAAATCGTTTGTACCCGTCTGTACTATCGACCAATCGTTTGTACCCATTCGTATCAACGAGTATTTCGTATGTACCACCGAGAAAACGTTTGTCCCCGTCTGAACTATCGGGCAATCGTTTGTACCCATTCGTACTGACGAGTATATCGTTTGTACCAACGAGAAAACGTTTGTACCCGTCTGTACTATCGAGCAATCGTTTGTACCCGTTCGTATCGACGAGTATATCGTTGGTACCACCGAGAAATCGTTTGTACCCGTCTGTACTATCGAGCAATCGATTGTACCCGCTCGTATCGACGAGTATATCGTTTGTACCACCGAGAAAACGTTTGTACCCGTCTGTACTATCGAGGAATCGTTTGTACCCATTCATTCTGACGAGTATATCGTTTGTACCAACGAGAAAACGTTTGTACCCGTCTGTACTATCGAGCAATCGTTTGTACCCGTTCGTATCGACGAGTATATCGTTTGTACCACCGAGAAATCGTTTGTACCCGTCTGAACTATCGAGCAATCGATTGTACCCGTTCGTATCGACGAGTATATCGTTTGTACCACCGAGAAAACGTTTGTACCCGTCTGTACTATCGAGGAATCGTTTGTACCCATTCGTTCTGACGAGTATATCGTTTGTACCACCGAGAAAACGTTTGTACCCGTCTGTACTATCGAGCAATCGTTTGTACCCATTCGTATCGACGAGTATATCGTTTGTACCACCGAGAAATCGTTTGTACCCGTCTGAACTATCGAGCAATCGATTGTACCCGTTCGTATCAACGAGTATTTCGTATGTACCACCGAGAAAACGTTTGTCCCCGTCTGAACTATCGGGCAATCGTTTGTACCCATTCGTACTGACGAGTATATCGTTTGTACCAACGAGAAAACGTTTGTACCCGTCTGTACTATCGAGCAATCGTTTGTACCCGTTCGTATCGACGAGTATATCGTTTGTACCACCGAGAAATCGTTTGTACCCGTCTGTACTATCGAGCAATCGATTGTACCCGCTCGTATCGACGAGTATATCGTTTGTACCACCGAGAAAACGTTTGTACCCGTCTGTACTATCGAGCAATCGTTTGTACCTATTCGTATCGACGAGTATATCGTTTGTACCACCGAGAAATCGTTTGTACCCGTCTGTACTGTCCAGCAATCGTTTGTACCCGTTCGTATCGACGAGTATATCGTTTGTACCACCGAGAAATCGTTTGTACCCGTCTGAACTATCGAGCAATCGATTGTACCCGTTCGTATCGACGAGTATATCGTTTGTACCACCGAGAAATCGTTTGTACCCGTCTGTACTATCGAGCAATCGATTGTACCCGCTCGTATCGACGAGTATATCGTTTGTACCACCGAGAAAACGTTTGTACCCGTCTGTACTATCGAGGAATCGTTTGTACCCATTCGTTCTGACGAGTATATCGTTTGTACCACCGAGAAAACGTTTGTACCCGTCTGTACTATCGAGCAATCGTTTGTACCCATTCGTATCGACGAGTATATCGTTTGTACCACCGAGAAAACGTTTGTACCCGTCTGTACTATCGAGCAATCGATTGTACCCGCTCGTATCGACGAGTATATCGTTTGTACCACCGAGAAAACGTTTGTACCCGTCTGTACTATCGAGGAATCGTTTGTACCCATTCATTCTGACGAGTATATCGTTTGTACCAACGAGAAAACGTTTGTACCCGTCTGTACTATCGAGCAATCGTTTGTACCCGTTCGTATCGACGAGTATATCGTTTGTACCACCGAGAAATCGTTTGTACCCGTCTGAACTATCGAGCAATCGATTGTACCCGTTCGTATCGACGAGTATATCGTTTGTACCACCGAGAAAACGTTTGTACCCGTCTGTACTATCGAGGAATCGTTTGTACCCATTCGTTCTGACGAGTATATTGTTTGTACCACCGAGAAAACGTTTGTACCCGTCTGTACTATCGAGCAATCGTTTGTACCCATTCGTATCGACGAGTATATCGTTTGTACCACCGAGAAAACGTTTGTACCCGTCTGTACTATCGAGCAATCGATTGTACCCGCTCGTATCGACGAGTATATCGTTTGTACCACCGAGAAAACGTTTGTACCCGTCTGTACTATCGAGGAATCGTTTGTACCCATTCATTCTGACGAGTATATCGTTTGTACCAACGAGAAAACGTTTGTACCCGTCTGTACTATCGAGCAATCGTTTGTACCCGTTCGTATCGACGAGTATATCGTTTGTACCGACGAGAAATCGTTTGTACCCGTCTGAACTATCGAGCAATCGATTGTACCCGTTCGTATCGACGAGTATATCGTTTGTACCACCGAGAAAACGTTTGTACCCGTCTGTACTATCGAGGAATCGTTTGTACCCATTCGTTCTGACGAGTATATCGTTTGTACCACCGAGAAAACGTTTGTACCCGTCTGTACTATCGAGCAATCGTTTGTACCCGTTCGTATCGACGAGTATATCATTTGTACCACCGAAAAATCGTTTGTACCCGTCTGTACTATCGAGCAATCGATTGTACCCGCTCGTATCGACGAGCATATCATTTGTACCACCGAGAAAACGTTTGTACCCGTCTGTACTATCGAGCAATCGTTTGTACCCGTTCGTATCGACGAGTATATCGTTTGTACCACCGAGAAAACGTTTGTACCCGTCTGTACTATCGAGGAATCGTTTGTACCCATTCGTTCTGACGAGTATATCGTTTGTACCAACGAGAAAACGTTTGTACCCGTCTGTGCTATCGAGCAATCGTTTGTACCCGTTCGTCTCGACGAGTATATCGTTTGTACCACCGAGAAATCGTTTGTACCCGTCTGAACTATCGAGCAATCGATTGTACCCGTTCGTATCGACGAGTATATCGTTTGTACCACCGAGAAAACGTTTGTACCCGTCTGTACTATCGAGGAATCGTTTGTACCCATTCGTTCTGACGAGTGTATCGTTTGTACCAGCGAGAAAACGTTTGTACCCGTCTGTACTATCGATCAATCGTTTGTACCCATTCGTACTGACGAGTGTATCGTTTGTACCAGCGAGAAAACGTTTGTACCCGTCTGTACTATCGAGCACTCGATTGTACCCGTTCGTATCGACGAGTGTATCGTTTGTACCATCGAGAAAACGTTTGTACCTGTCTGTACTATCGAGGAATCGTTTGTACCCATTCGTCCTGACGAGTATATCGTTTGTACCACCGAGAAAACGTTTGTACCCATCTGTACTATCGAGCAATCGTTTGTACCCGTTCGTATCGACGAGTACATCGTTTGTACCACCGAGGAAACGTTTGTACCCGTCTGTACTATCGAGCAATCGTTTGTACCCGTTCGTATCGACGAGTATGTCGTTTGTACCACCGAGAAATCGTTTGTACCCGTCTGTACTATCGACCAATCGTTTGTACCCATTCGTATCAACGAGTATTTCGTATGTACCACCGAGAAAACGTTTGTCCCCGTCTGAACTATCGGGCAATCGTTTGTACCCATTCGTACTGACGAGTATATCGTTTGTACCAACGAGAAAACGTTTGTACCCGTCTGTACTATCGAGCAATCGTTTGTACCCGTTCGTATCGACGAGTATATCGTTTGTACCACCGAGAAATCGTTTGTACCCGTCTGTACTATCGAGCAATCGATTGTACCCGCTCGTATCGACGAGTATATCGTTTGTACCACCGAGAAAACGTTTGTACCCGTCTGTACTATCGAGGAATCGTTTGTACCCATTCATTCTGACGAGTATATCGTTTGTACCAACGAGAAAACGTTTGTACCCGTCTGTACTATCGAGCAATCGTTTGTACCCGTTCGTATCGACGAGTATATCGTTTGTACCACCGAGAAATCGTTTGTACCCGTCTGAACTATCGAGCAATCGATTGTACCCGTTCGTATCGACGAGTATATCGTTTGTACCACCGAGAAAACGTTTGTACCCGTCTGTACTATCGAGGAATCGTTTGTACCCATTCGTTCTGACGAGTATATCGTTTGTACCACCGAGAAAACGTTTGTACCCGTCTGTACTATCGAGCAATCGTTTGTACCCATTCGTATCGACGAGTATATCGTTTGTACCACCGAGAAATCGTTTGTACCCGTCTGAACTATCGAGCAATCGATTGTACCCGTTCGTATCAACGAGTATTTCGTATGTACCACCGAGAAAACGTTTGTCCCCGTCTGAACTATCGGGCAATCGTTTGTACCCATTCGTACTGACGAGTATATCGTTTGTACCAACGAGAAAACGTTTGTACCCGTCTGTACTATCGAGCAATCGTTTGTACCCGTTCGTATCGACGAGTATATCGTTTGTACCACCGAGAAATCGTTTGTACCCGTCTGTACTATCGAGCAATCGTTTGTACCCATTCGTATCGACGAGTATATCGTTTGTACCACCGAGAAATCGTTTGTACCCGTCTGTACTGTCGAGCAATCGTTTGTACCCGTTCGTATCGACGAGTATATCGTTTGTACCACCGAGAAATCGTTTGTACCCGTCTGAACTATCGAGCAATCGATTGTACCCGTTCGTATCGACGAGTATATCGTTTGTACCACCGAGAAATCGTTTGTACCCGTTTGTACTATCGAGCAATCGATTGTACCCGCTCGTATCGACGAGTATATCGTTTGTACCACCGAGAAAACGTTTGTACCCGTTTGTACTATCGAGGAATCGTTTGTACCCATTCGTTCTGACGAGTATATCGTTTGTACCACCGAGAAAACGTTTGTACCCGTCTGTACTATCGAGCAATCGTTTGTACCCATTCGTATCGACGAGTATATCGTTTGTACCACCGAGAAAACGTTTGTACCCGTCTGTACTATCGAGCAATCGATTGTACCCGCTCGTATCGACGAGTATATCGTTTGTACCACCGAGAAAACGTTTGTACCCGTCTGTACTATCGAGGAATCGTTTGTACCCATTCATTCTGACGAGTATATCGTTTGTACCAACGAGAAAACGTTTGTACCCGTCTGTACTATCGAGCAATCGTTTGTACCCGTTCGTATCGACGAGTATATCGTTTGTACCACCGAGAAATCGTTTGTACCCGTCTGAACTATCGAGCAATCGATTGTACCCGTTCGTATCGACGAGTATATCGTTTGTACCACCGAGAAAACGTTTGTACCCGTCTGTACTATCGAGGAATCGTTTGTACCCATTCGTTCTGACGAGTATATCGTTTGTACCACCGAGAAAACGTTTGTACCCGTCTGTACTATCGAGCAATCGTTTGTACCCATTCGTATCGACGAGTATATCGTTTGTACCACCGAGAAATCGTTTGTACCCGTCTGAACTATCGAGCAATCGATTGTACCCGTTCGTATCAACGAGTATTTCGTATGTACCACCGAGAAAACGTTTGTCCCCGTCTGAACTATCGGGCAATCGTTTGTACCCATTCGTACTGACGAGTATATCGTTTGTACCAACGAGAAAACGTTTGTACCCGTCTGTACTATCGAGCAATCGTTTGTACCCGTTCGTATCGACGAGTATATCGTTTGTACCACCGAGAAATCGTTTGTACCCGTCTGTACTATCGAGCAATCGTTTGTACCCATTCGTATCGACGAGTATATCGTTTGTACCACCGAGAAATCGTTTGTACCCGTCTGAACTATCGAGCAATCGATTGTACCCGTTCGTATCGACGAGTATATCGTTTGTACCACCGAGAAAACGTTTGTACCCGTCTGTACTATCGAGGAATCGTTTGTACCCATTCGTTCTGACGAGTATATCGTTTGTACCACCGAGAAAACGTTTGTACCCGTCTGTACTATCGAGCAATCGTTTGTACCCATTCGTATCGACGAGTATATCGTTTGTACCACCGAGAAATCGTTTGTACCCGTCTGAACTATCGAGCAATCGATTGTACCCGTTCGTATCAACGAGTATTTCGTATGTACCACCGAGAAAACGTTTGTCCCCGTCTGAACTATCGGGCAATCGTTTGTACCCATTCGTACTGACGAGTATATCGTTTGTACCAACGAGAAAACGTTTGTACCCGTCTGTACTATCGAGCAATCGTTTGTACCCGTTCGTATCGACGAGTATATCGTTTGTACCACCGAGAAATCGTTTGTACCCGTCTGTACTATCGAGCAATCGTTTGTACCCATTCGTATCGACGAGTATATCGTTTGTACCACCGAGAAATCGTTTGTACCCGTCTGTACTGTCGAGCAATCGTTTGTACCCGTTCGTATCGACGAGTATATCGTTTGTACCACCGAGAAATCGTTTGTACCCGTCTGAACTATCGAGCAATCGATTGTACCCGTTCGTATCGACGAGTATATCGTTTGTACCACCGAGAAATCGTTTGTACCCGTCTGTACTATCGAGCAATCGATTGTACCCGCTCGTATCGACGAGTATATCGTTTGTACCACCGAGAAAACGTTTGTACCCGTCTGTACTATCGAGGAATCGTTTGTACCCATTCGTTCTGACGAGTATATCGTTTGTACCACCGAGAAAACGTTTGTACCCGTCTGTACTATCGAGCAATCGTTTGTACCCATTCGTATCGACGAGTATATCGTTTGTACCACCGAGAAAACGTTTGTACCCGTCTGTACTATCGAGCAATCGATTGTACCCGCTCGTATCGACGAGTATATCGTTTGTACCACCGAGAAAACGTTTGTACCCGTCTGTACTATCGAGGAATCGTTTGTACCCATTCATTCTGACGAGTATATCGTTTGTACCAACGAGAAAACGTTTGTACCCGTCTGTACTATCGAGCAATCGTTTGTACCCGTTCGTATCGACGAGTATATCGTTTGTACCACCGAGAAATCGTTTGTACCCGTCTGAACTATCGAGCAATCGATTGTACCCGTTCGTATCGACGAGTATATCGTTTGTACCACCGAGAAAACGTTTGTACCCGTCTGTACTATCGAGGAATCGTTTGTACCCATTCGTTCTGACGAGTATATTGTTTGTACCACCGAGAAAACGTTTGTACCCGTCTGTACTATCGAGCAATCGTTTGTACCCATTCGTATCGACGAGTATATCGTTTGTACCACCGAGAAAACGTTTGTACCCGTCTGTACTATCGAGCAATCGATTGTACCCGCTCGTATCGACGAGTATATCGTTTGTACCACCGAGAAAACGTTTGTACCCGTCTGTACTATCGAGGAATCGTTTGTACCCATTCATTCTGACGAGTATATCGTTTGTACCAACGAGAAAACGTTTGTACCCGTCTGTACTATCGAGCAATCGTTTGTACCCGTTCGTATCGACGAGTATATCGTTTGTACCGACGAGAAATCGTTTGTACCCGTCTGAACTATCGAGCAATCGATTGTACCCGTTCGTATCGACGAGTATATCGTTTGTACCACCGAGAAAACGTTTGTACCCGTCTGTACTATCGAGGAATCGTTTGTACCCATTCGTTCTGACGAGTATATCGTTTGTACCACCGAGAAAACGTTTGTACCCGTCTGTACTATCGAGCAATCGTTTGTACCCGTTCGTATCGACGAGTATATCATTTGTACCACCGAAAAATCGTTTGTACCCGTCTGTACTATCGAGCAATCGATTGTACCCGCTCGTATCGACGAGCATATCATTTGTACCACCGAGAAAACGTTTGTACCCGTCTGTACTATCGAGCAATCGTTTGTACCCGTTCGTATCGACGAGTATATCGTTTGTACCACCGAGAAAACGTTTGTACCCGTCTGTACTATCGAGGAATCGTTTGTACCCATTCGTTCTGACGAGTATATCGTTTGTACCAACGAGAAAACGTTTGTACCCGTCTGTGCTATCGAGCAATCGTTTGTACCCGTTCGTCTCGACGAGTATATCGTTTGTACCACCGAGAAATCGTTTGTACCCGTCTGAACTATCGAGCAATCGATTGTACCCGTTCGTATCGACGAGTATATCGTTTGTACCACCGAGAAAACGTTTGTACCCGTCTGTACTATCGAGGAATCGTTTGTACCCATTCGTTCTGACGAGTGTATCGTTTGTACCAGCGAGAAAACGTTTGTACCCGTCTGTACTATCGATCAATCGTTTGTACCCATTCGTACTGACGAGTGTATCGTTTGTACCAGCGAGAAAACGTTTGTACCCGTCTGTACTATCGAGCACTCGATTGTACCCGTTCGTATCGACGAGTGTATCGTTTGTACCATCGAGAAAACGTTTGTACCTGTCTGTACTATCGAGGAATCGTTTGTACCCATTCGTCCTGACGAGTATATCGTTTGTACCACCGAGAAAACGTTTGTACCCATCTGTACTATCGAGCAATCGTTTGTACCCGTTCGTATCGACGAGTACATCGTTTGTACCACCGAGGAAACGTTTGTACCCGTCTGTACTATCGAGCAATCGTTTTTACCCGTTCGTATCGACGAGTATGTCGTTTGTACCACCGAGAAATCGTTTGTACCCGTCTGTACTATCGACCAATCGTTTGTACCCATTCGTATCAACGAGTATTTCGTATGTACCACCGAGAAAACGTTTGTCCCCGTCTGAACTATCGGGCAATCGTTTGTACCCATTCGTACTGACGAGTATATCGTTTGTACCAACGAGAAAACGTTTGTACCCGTCTGTACTATCGAGCAATCGTTTGTACCCGTTCGTATCGACGAGTATATCGTTGGTACCACCGAGAAATCGTTTGTACCCGTCTGTACTATCGAGCAATCGATTGTACCCGCTCGTATCGACGAGTATATCGTTTGTACCACCGAGAAAACGTTTGTACCCGTCTGTACTATCGAGGAATCGTTTGTACCCATTCATTCTGACGAGTATATCGTTTGTACCAACGAGAAAACGTTTGTACCCGTCTGTACTATCGAGCAATCGTTTGTACCCGTTCGTATCGACGAGTATATCGTTTGTACCACCGAGAAATCGTTTGTACCCGTCTGAACTATCGAGCAATCGATTGTACCCGTTCGTATCGACGAGTATATCGTTTGTACCACCGAGAAAACGTTTGTACCCGTCTGTACTATCGAGGAATCGTTTGTACCCATTCGTTCTGACGAGTATATCGTTTGTACCACCGAGAAAACGTTTGTACCCGTCTGTACTATCGAGCAATCGTTTGTACCCATTCGTATCGACGAGTATATCGTTTGTACCACCGAGAAATCGTTTGTACCCGTCTGAACTATCGAGCAATCGATTGTACCCGTTCGTATCAACGAGTATTTCGTATGTACCACCGAGAAAACGTTTGTCCCCGTCTGAACTATCGGGCAATCGTTTGTACCCATTCGTACTGACGAGTATATCGTTTGTACCAACGAGAAAACGTTTGTACCCGTCTGTACTATCGAGCAATCGTTTGTACCCGTTCGTATCGACGAGTATATCGTTTGTACCACCGAGAAATCGTTTGTACCCGTCCGTACTATCGAGCAATCGATTGTACCCGCTCGTATCGACGAGTATATCGTTTGTACCACCGAGAAAACGTTTGTACCCGTCTGTACTATCGAGCAATCGTTTGTACCCATTCGTATCGACGAGTATATCGTTTGTACCACCGAGAAATCGTTTGTACCCGTCTGTACTGTCGAGCAATCGTTTGTACCCGTTCGTATCGACGAGTATATCGTTTGTACCACCGAGAAATCGTTTGTACCCGTCTGAACTATCGAGCAATCGATTGTACCCGTTCGTATCGACGAGTATATCGTTTGTACCACCGAGAAATCGTTTGTACCCGTCTGTACTATCGAGCAATCGATTGTACCCGCTCGTATCGACGAGTATATCGTTTGTACCACCGAGAAAACGTTTGTACCCGTCTGTACTATCGAGGAATCGTTTGTACCCATTCGTTCTGACGAGTATATCGTTTGTACCACCGAGAAAACGTTTGTACCCGTCTGTACTATCGAGCAATCGTTTGTACCCATTCGTATCGACGAGTATATCGTTTGTACCACCGAGAAAACGTTTGTACCCGTCTGTACTATCGAGCAATCGATTGTACCCGCTCGTATCGACGAGTATATCGTTTGTACCACCGAGAAAACGTTTGTACCCGTCTGTACTATCGAGGAATCGTTTGTACCCATTCATTCTGACGAGTATATCGTTTGTACCAACGAGAAAACGTTTGTACCCGTCTGTACTATCGAGCAATCGTTTGTACCCGTTCGTATCGACGAGTATATCGTTTGTACCACCGAGAAATCGTTTGTACCCGTCTGAACTATCGAGCAATCGATTGTACCCGTTCGTATCGACGAGTATATCGTTTGTACCACCGAGAAAACGTTTGTACCCGTCTGTACTATCGAGGAATCGTTTGTACCCATTCGTTCTGACGAGTATATTGTTTGTACCACCGAGAAAACGTTTGTACCCGTCTGTACTATCGAGCAATCGTTTGTACCCATTCGTATCGACGAGTATATCGTTTGTACCACCGAGAAAACGTTCGTACCCGTCTGTACTATCGAGCAATCGATTGTACCCGCTCGTATCGACGAGTATATCGTTTGTACCACCGAGAAAACGTTTGTACCCGTCTGTACTATCGAGGAATCGTTTGTACCCATTCATTCTGACGAGTATATCGTTTGTACCAACGAGAAAACGTTTGTACCCGTCTGTACTATCGAGCAATCGTTTGTACCCGTTCGTATCGACGAGTATATCGTTTGTACCACCGAGAAATCGTTTGTACCCGTCTGAACTATCGAGCAATCGATTGTACCCGTTCGTATCGACGAGTATATCGTTTGTACCACCGAGAAAACGTTTGTACCCGTCTGTACTATCGAGGAATCGTTTGTACCCATTCGTTCTGACGAGTATATCGTTTGTACCACCGAGAAAACGTTTGTACCCGTCTGTACTATCGAGCAATCGTTTGTACCCGTTCGTATCGACGAGTATATCATTTGTACCACCGAAAAATCGTTTGTACCCGTCTGTACTATCGAGCAATCGATTGTACCCGCTCGTATCGACGAGCATATCATTTGTACCACCGAGAAAACGTTTGTACCCGTCTGTACTATCGTGCAATCGTTTGTACCCGTTCGTATCGACGAGTATATCGTTTGTACCACCGAGAAAACGTTTGTACCCATCTGTATTATCGAGAAATCGTTTGTACCCGTTCGTATCGACGAGTATATCGTTTGTACCACCGAGAAAACGTTTGTACCAGTCTGTACTATGGAGCAATCGTTTGTACCCGTTCGTATCGACGAGCATATCGTTTGTACCACCGACGAAACGTTTGTACCCGTCTGTACTATCGAGCAATCGTTTGCACCCGTTCGTATCGACAGTATATCGATTGTACCAGCGAGAAATCGTTTGTACCCGTTGGTATCGACGAGTATTTCGAATGTACCACCGAGAAAACATTTGTACTCGTCTGTACTATCGAGCAATGGTTTGTACCCGTTCGTATCGACGAGAATATCGTTTGTACGGCCGAGAAATCGTTTGTACTCGTTAGTATCAACGAGTATATCGTTTGTACCACCGAGACAACGTTTCTACCCAGCTGTACTATCGAGCAATCGTTTGTACCCGTTCGTACTGACGAGTATATCGCTTGTACCACCGAGAAAAAGTTCGTACCTGTCTGTTTTATCGAGCAATCGTTTGTACCCGTTCGTATCGACGAGTATATCGTTTGTACCACCGAGAAATCGTTTGTACCCGTTGGTAACGACGAGTATATCGTTTGTACCACCGAGGAAACGTTTGCACCAGTCTGTACTATCGAGCAATCGTTTGTACCCATTCGTACTGACGAGTATATCGTTTGTATCACCGAGAAAACGTTTCTATCCGTCTGTACTAACGAGCAATCGTTTGTATCCGGTCGTACTGACGAGTATATCGTTTGTACCACCGAGAAAAAGTTCGTACCTGTCTGTCTTATCGAGCAATCGTTTGTACCCGTTCGTACTGACGAGTATATCGTTTGTACCACCGAGAAAACGTTTGTACCCGTCTGTACTATCGAGCAATCGTTTGTACCCATTCGTATCGACAAGTATATCGTTTGTACCACCGAGAAATCGTTTGTACTCGTTTGTACTATCGAGCAATACTTTATACCCGTTCGTATCGACGAGTATATCGTTTGTACCACCGAGGAAACGTTTGTACCCATTCGTCCTGACGAGCAGATCGTTTGTACCGCCGAGAGATCCTTTGCTTGGGTTTCCGTCATCGAGTAATCGTTTGTACCGGTTCGTACCAACGAGTAAATCATTTGTACCAGCATTTAATCTTGTGTTTCGGTCCATACTGATGAGTATGTCGTTTGTACCACCGAGCAATAATTTCTATTTTTTCGTGCCAAGGAGTATATCGTTTGTACCGCCAAGCGTAAGTTTCGTAGAGTAAGTAAGTAAGTAAGCGCACATGGGTACAAACGATTTCTCTGTGGTACAAATGATATGCTCGCCGATACGACCGGGTAGAAACGATTGCTCGATAGTACATACGGGTACAAACGTTTTCTCGTTGGTAAGAACGATATACTCGTCAGTACGAATGGGTACAACCGATTGCCCGATAGTACAGACGGGTACAAACGTTTTCTCGGTGGTACAAACGATATACTCGTCGATACGAGCGGGTACAATCGATTGCTCGATAGTACAGACGGGTACAAACGATTTCTCGGTGGTACAAACGATATACTCGTCGATACGAACGGGTACAAACGATTGCTCGATAGTACAGACGGGTACAAACGTTTTCTCGCTGGTACAAACGATACACTCGTCAGTACGAATGGGTACAAACGATTGCTCGATAGTACAGACGGGTACAAACGATTTCTCGGTGGTACAAACAATATACTCGTCGATACGAACGGGTACAAACTATTGCTCGATAGTACATACGGGTACAAACGTTTTCTCGTTGGTAAAAACGATATACTCGTCAGTACGAATGGGTACAACCGATTGCCCGATAGTACAGACGGGTACAACCGTTTTCTCGGCGGTACATACGAAATACTCGTCGATACGAATGGGTACAAACGATTGGTCGATAGTACAGACGGGTACAAACGATTTCTCGGTGGTACAAACGATATACTCGTCGATACGAATGGGTTCAAACGATTGCTCGATAGTACAGATGGGTACAAACGTTTTCTCGGTGGTACAAACGATATACTCGTCAGAACGAATGGGTACAAACGATTCCTCGATAGTACAGACGGGTACAAACGTTTTCACGGTGGTACAAACGATATTCTCGTCGATACGAACGGGTACAATCGATTGCTCGATAGTACAGACGGGTACAAACGATTTCTCGGTGGTACAAACGATATACTCGTCGATACGAACGGGTACAAACGATTGCTCGATAGTACAGACGGGTACAAACGTTTTCTCGTTGGTACAAACGATATACTCGTCAGTACGAATGGGTACAAACGATTGCCCGATAGTTCAGACGGGGACAAACGTTTTCTCGGTGTCACATACGAAATACTCGTTGATACGAATGGGTACAAACGATTGGTCGATAGTACAGACGGGTACAAACGTTTTCTCGCTGGCACAATCGATACACTCGTCAGTACGAATGGGTACAAACGATTGCTCGATAGTACAGACGGGTACAAACGATTTCTCGGTGGTACAAACGATATACTCGTCGATACGAACGGGTACAAACGATTGCTCGATAGTACATACGGGTACAAACGTTTTCTCGTTGGTAAAAACGATATCCTCGTCTGTACGAATGGGTACAACCGATTGCCCGATAGTACAGACGGGTACAAACGTTTTCTCGGCGGTACATACGAAATACTCGTCGATACGAATGGGTACATATGATTGGTCGATAGTACAGATGGGTTCAAACGATTTCTCGGTGGTACAAACGATATACTCGTCGATACGAATGGGTACAAACGATTGCTCGATAGTACAGACGGGTACAAACGTTTTCTCGGTGGTACAAACGACATACTCGTCAGAACGAATGGGTACAAACGATTCCTCGATAGTACAGACTGGTACAAACGTTTTCTCGGTGGTACAAACGATATACTCGTCGATACGAATGGGTACAATCGATTGCTCGATAGTTCAGACGGGTACAAACGATTTCTCGGTGGTACAAACGATATACTCGTCGATACGAACGGGTACAAACGATTGCTCGATAGTACAGACGGGTACAAACGTTTTCTCGTTGGTACAAACGATATACTCGTCAGAACGAATGGGTACAAACGATTCCTCCATAGTACAGACGGGTACAAACGTTTTCTCGGTGGTACAAACGATATACTCGTCGATACGAGCGGGTACAATCGATTGCTCGATAGTACAGACGGGTACAAACGATTTCTCGGTGGTACAAACGATATACTCGTCGATACGAACGGGTACAAACGATTGCTCGATAGTACAGACGGGTACAAACGTTTTCTCGTTGGTACAAACGATATACTCGTCAGAACGAATGGGTACAAACGATTCCTCGATAGTACAGACGGGTACAAACGTTTTCTCGGTGGTACAAACGATATACCCGTCGATACGAATGGGTACAAACGATTGCTCGATAGTACAGACGGGTACAAACGATTTCTCGGTGGTACAAACGATATACTCGTCGATACTAATGGGTACAAACGATTGCTCGATAGTACAGACGGGTACAAACGTTTTCTTGGTGGTACAAACAATATACTCGTCAGTACGAATGGGTATAAACGATTACACGTCGGTAGAAACGATGTTCTCACCGATACGAGTGAATAGAAACAATTTCTAGGTGGTCCAAACGATATACTTGTCGGTACAAACGAAAATTAAAAAAAAAAAAAAATCCAAAAATTTTTTTTTTCAGAAAAAATTTTGAAAAAAAAATTCAAAAAAAAAAATTTTTAACGGTACAAACGGGTACAAACGATTCTCTTTTCAGTCACGTTTATTAAAACTGCTTAGCTCTAAATGGGTTGCGGCTCATTTTTTCATACCCTCCTACTTTTTTCCCCCTTAAGGTACAAACGAAATTTAAGACGGTAGAAACGGGTACAAACCGAGTACAAACGAATGCAAACAAAAAAATTACTTTCTGTAAAGTCAGTTGCCAACTTCACATAGGTATATTTTCGGGAATTAATTTTGGCTGAATAAAAGTATCAATCGAAAATCTGTAAAGTAGGTTTTATAGCAATACTAAAAAAGTACAAAATGTAATTTTTTCAATAAAAAATATTTTAAAATGGCGGCTGCGTAGCATATGCCCCATGGCGCCTATTTTTGAAAGCGTGTCGATGGCCGAAGACGTAGACTCCTTAATTTTTGACCTGGAAGAAAAAACCAAAATTTTTTAGTTTCCATGTAACAACAGCTAGCGAGCTACGTAGGATTTTTTCGATATATTGTTTTTTCGCAAAATGGTGCATGTTTGAAAATAAAGTTAAATTTTTAACAAAAAAAATGCCATAAAATCGTCGATAAAAGAAACTAATCCATATAAAATAAAATATCCTACGTAGCTCCGTGGAGAAAGATGTTTCGAAGCTACTGTCAAAATTTCAAGTCGATCGGTAAAGATTTACTCGAGTTATGTCTCCGGCGAGCTCAAAAAAAGTGGTTTCGAGAAAAACGCGTTTAAAGTTTTAAGTACTGAGAAACCATATGAAAATTTCATATACCTCTAATCTGCAATGCCTGCACCGTACAGTCGATTTTCGTACGCAGTATCCTTTTTCGTCCCTTTTCTAACACGACTCGACGATGTGTCACTCATAATGACAATAACTTACAAATATCACTGCTTTTTATCACTATTTATGTTATATATGTATGCACGACAGTGAAGCGTCGTGAAAAAGCGTTGTATTCAACGCAAGAAATTTGGGCACTCGGACACTTTTGCCGTATTCCATCATTTGGTATATTATTTTTAAGACCCTAAAGTACCTTTTAAGCGAAAAATTTTTTTTTCGAAAAATTGAAAACTTTACTGTGATTTCCCCCCCCCCCCCCTTTCAAGAGCACATGAAATGTGTTCTTGAAATGTTTAATTAATCCCTGCGTTGGCAGAGAGAATTCGACAAAAAGTGCCCAAAATGGCAGAACATTTTTTTATCCTGAAAACTTGTACTCTGGGATTTTTGAGGGTGGTGATTACGAATCTGAACTCAAACGTCAGGAATTCACAATGCGATCAAATATGGCGAATGAAAATACAGATAATACAGATTGTATTATTGTATTATGGTATTGTATAATAATTGATTTAGATGAAACTCTCGATTTATCCAAATCGAGCTGTGTTTGCACTTTCGTCCGCCATATTAGATCCGCCATTAAACATTTTTGAATTTTGTATTCAAATTCGTGATAAGCGATCTCGAAAATCCCAGAGTACCAATTTTTATCTAAATCGAGTAAAATTTTCAATTCCGGTCCGCCATTATAGCGCCGCCATTTTGAATTTTCAAATTTAAAGTTCAGATTCGTAATAAGCGACCTCAAAAATCCCGGAGTACTAATTTTCATCTAAATCGAGTAAAGTTTTTGATTTTTGTCCGCCATATTGGCACCGCCATTTTGAATTTCCAAATTTTGACTTCAAATTCGGATTCAGCGAGCCCAAAAACCCCCGGGTGAGGCTCCGATTTCAAATCAGAGCAAGTTAAACAGGGAAATAAAGGTTGACGCATTATTGCGTCAATGCCACACAGGGCACGGAATTATTTGACGCACTATTGCGTCAATGCCAACGAAGAGGTTGAGGAACACGTAGGATCTTGTTGAAGAGCATTAATACTAAGTTTCAAGTAAATCCGAACAGATATTTCTTTTACCATAACTTCAATAACTTCAATAACAAAATTATTTTTAACATTTCAAAATCCCACCATCGTAGCTAGAGTTATGATTCCGGCGAGGTTGAGAAAAGTCGTTTCGAAAAAAACGCAATTGAATGTTTCAGAGTACGTTAATCGTTGCGCTACCTGCCCTCGCTAGGTCGTCTGTAACGGGCTCAATTTTCAATATTTTAACTTGATTTTTTTTGTTTACATTTTTTCGAATATGTGTACTTTGAGAAAATACAAAAAATCTATTTTGCTGACCCGTCACAGTGGCGTCCTGTTTTAACGTATTTCCCTCTTAGATCGAACCCTTCCCTATCGCTCAGTAGCCGCACTTCGCTAATCTAACGCGACAGGTTGCGACGGATGTTGTCAGACGGCGTGACATGTAGCGTCGGTAGGATTAATCTGAAAAAAAAACCGCCGAACATGTTTCTTTCATTAACACTCATACGCAGAATATGAACTAAGAAAAGTGAGAAATGCCAAAAATCGATGAAGTGGCAAGGCTTTCGATCAAAAAGGTTGAATTTCATTAAAAAAATGGCTTCTCTTCGCAACAAATAAATTCTTTTTTTTCACTTTCAAAAAAATTAGGTTCATGTTTGAGACAAAACGGTTACAAAGATTTATACCGAATTTCGTCCGAATCGGTGGATTATTTTTTTAGCTATACGTCACGCTATTTTTTAATGTGCAGTTTAGGAGATCGTACCACGCACCTGCCATTTTTTAAGATTATTGAAAATAAAAACATACCGCGTATCAGCCAAAGGTGGTAATAAAATGTACCCTAAGTCCCAAAATCGTGAAGAAATCATTCCAAAGAAAAAAAAATCATGTAAATCAGCAAACTTTTACGTCACCTAAAGGTTTCTTATCCCCCCTTGACTCAAAGGACCACCGGAACCGAAGCCCAAGCCCTACCAGTATCGATCGTTCATTTTTTACCACCACCCCCCAAAAACCACTATTGTGTTATTTGCACAGTATAATCAATCATTTTTCTATTTTCTTCGGCATTCGTTGGCCACGGGTTTGAGTAGTCAGAGTGCATACCTTATGCAATATCCTCTTACCGAAATTTTTCCATATAGTGTCTCAATGCCCCATCAGGGGGTTGCTGATTTCCTTTGGCTACTGTGTATATATATATATATATATATATGTTTAGCGCGCTTGTATATATTACACTTCGTACTTATAGTTATTATAATTATATATTTATAATAAACAATAATTGTAATCATTTTCTATTTTTAATTATAATTATAAAGTTATAATTATAGTAAATAATAAACATACCTATTTGATTGCAATTTATAATTATTTTATCATCATTTATAATTCTACAATAATAATAGATTGTACACAATAATAATAATAATAATAACAACAACATCTATTATTATTATTATTATTATTATTATTATACATCGTTGGCAGCATCCGGCTGCTTTCCAATTTCATTTCCCTCTCAGTCCTCTCTCGCGATGCACACACGCGTAGAGGCGCATCCGTGCGTGTAGCGTAATACTCTCGTAGCGCAACGCGTGTCGTATATCCCAATGACAAGGATTTCCGGTAGAACAAGTTAATTGGAAGACCGCGGTGCGCATGCAAATATAAATACCTGTGGGTACGTGTGTGTCTGTGTCTGTGTATGTGTATATATATATGGGAAAAGGATATTTTGAATTCGCTATATCTATGTAATGTTGGCTCTTAGCACATCTGGCTGTCTGAAGACCGGACCTTAATTTTTTTCAATCGTTTCGTTGATTTTGGGGACGACATGGGGTTCTTGAAACGACCTTTATATAAACGGCCTTACACGTATGTAAATGTTATTTTGAAGACGGCCGGGCTTACGTAATGTTGAGTATGGGGACATGTGGTTACTATGAGGACGGTCCTCGAATCGACTTGAATATGTGCAACGAAGGGGATGAAAACTTGTATATCGTTGAGCTCTCTCTCTCTCTCTCTCTCTCTCTCGCTCTTGCACGAAGAAAAATACGAAACCCGTCACCAATTATTCCGCTCTTTTCCGTGTATCCTGATTGCGACTTTGCTCATATATTCTCGCCTGTCAGAGATCTCAAACACGAGAAATTTACTGTTAAAAACTACACAATTATGCATTACGTTACAACTTTTATTCATCTTTTAAATGTGCATGTTTCTTTCTATCTATAGATTTATTCAATGTTCTTCCGCTGTAGCTGCCTGACCAACTTTTGACATTTAGCATTTGATAGAATTTGACGGATGATGTACCAATTGCGCGAATGTGTGGTGAAAAAAAAATTCGACGCCCTTTTGGCCACTTTCAAAATCGTCGAAATCCGGAAATTTCAAACTGCGGTAGCGGCGGTCCTGTTTGAGTTGCGGAGACTTATTGGGAGGTTTCCGAAACGGACTTTGGTAGACTTGGACAATGCCGGTTTGTTCATTCCGATATCTCAATTGGTTTTCCCGGAAAGTGCACTTGAAGAATGACCGAAAAAGAGGCAAATGTGTGAGGGAAAAAATTTGCGGATATTGATAGGCCTGCTTTGAAATTCTGCCAAAAATGGAAAAATCATGGGTACTCCATGAATCAATCGGCTCTTTATAGAGAAAACGATAATGAAAAGAATAAGCAGAGAGTGGAGTTCCAAGTCAAGCTAGTTATTTTTGGCTGAGGTCGGAAGAACATTTCAGTTTTTAATATTTTTTTTACGAGCCCCTATTGATGTATTTTTACTCCCTGAATACGAACTCACCATTCATTTGCCTTCCAACACTTTTAAATGTGAGGTGAGGATGTTCGTCTACAACGTCACATTTTAAATGTCAGGTGAGAGAAAGAAAAATCAAGGGGTGGTTCATCTATTGATTTTTGTTTTTTTTTCCAATGTACCCATGTCGAATTCTGATCTCTTTGTATCGGAATAATTTTCGTTTCCGGTTCACGGATATCAGGGACTGCTTAATCTAATGCCTTAATCTAAAGGGGTGGTTTCATCCCTTAAAATCGTTTTTCACCGATCAAAAGGTCGTTTTTCCGAATTCTTTTTGTCTGGTACTAGATCACTGATATCATGAATACGTTTCATTTTAATCGTAGATTCCACTGTACGGGCTGTCCCTTCCTACACCCCCCACTGTATTTCGCAAGTCATCCCTACCTTGGGGTCGTTTTTGCCGTTTCTTTTGTCTACTAGATCGTTAATTTGGGATTTGAAAAAAAGGTATGTTATTGAGCATACGTTGAACTTTTTTCATGTAAATTTTTCCAAAATTAATTGAAAATTAACAACCCTATGTCGTTATTATATATAGAGCCTCGGCATAAAAAATGTGGTTCAACGACCGGATCAAGAACTCGATAATTGTTGGTCTAATAATGAAAATAAAAAACTTTCATATCCTATATAAATATAGTTGTCATTATAAGCAGCCGTTTCTCGAAATAATTTAAAAAAAAGATTCCCACGAAATGGTGGGTGTTGAAAAAAAAGTGTAATTTTGGCGACATCTTTTCTTATATTCGGGGGCTTAAAAAATACTAAATAAAAAACAAACAGCTGCTTGCAACCATAGCTACTGCAATTGCGGAAATTTTGGTTTTTTTTTTCAAATTGAAAATCGACGATTATAGCTAGAGTTACGTCTCTGACCAGGTCGAGAAAAAAAATCGATTTTTCTAACCCGTCACAGGGCCGCCCCGATTTACTATTCTACCATAGACGTGATTTTCAACACCGTCGAAGATGGACACGAAAATTACTTTTCACCATCCAACAAAAAATTATAAAAATTATACATTCGAAAGGCTAGTTTGCGTATATGCGTGGCGTATACGTGTACATATGTACGGCCGTATACGCGTACGGAATATCCACTACGGAACGAGAACACTAAGCCCATACGCTGTCGAAGAAAATACGAATTACACAGCCGAGTTAAAATGCTCGAGTTCATCGTCACGTCGTTACTTTTACACATGTACCAACTCCATAACGCTGATGGCTTCCTTCTTAAATATTCCACGTATGGAAGGTGCGCGTGCCTGCACACACACACACACGCCCTCGAGGGAGAATTTTTTTTTCGTATGAAAAAGTGATTCGCTCATAAAATTAATTACACACCTATTTAGTATGAATATCAAGCTGCTAGAAAATATATTTTTTTTTTCGATGTACAAAATGACCAATTACTAATATTTTCTTTTATGTTTTTTTAAGCGCTCGGCGGCGTGACATTTAGCATCCACAATTTTTGACCTAGAACAAAAAATAAAAATTCTCGTTGATCTACATTAGAATACCTAGAGAAGTACGTACGGAGTTTGAAAAATATTATTTTATTCAAAAGTTGTAGGTATTTGAACGTAAGAAATGAATTTTTGGTAAAAAATTTCGTCATATCTGCTCATAAAATGAAAAGTTTTTGATTAATCAGAAATTCCGTACGTACTTCTGTGCGAAATGCACTTAGGAACATAACTTTTAAATTTGAAGTATATCGAGTGAAAATTGTTGAAGTTATTTGTCACGCCAATTGGGAAAAAGCTGTTTCGAGAAGTTTCGAGTAGTCGGCCATTTTGTACATCGAAAATAATATATATATGTTTTTTTCTGACAGCTTGATATTCATACTAAATAGGTGTGTAATTAATTTTATGAGTGAATCACTATTTCATACGAAAAAAAAATTGTTAAGGGAGCTTTCCAGTGTGACAGCCCGAAAAATCGCTGTTTTTCGCGATTTTTTTTTTAAAGAAAAAATAATCTAATCGGTCTGGTTTTTTTTTTGTATATTAATTGGGTATTGAAGAATACAAAATAATTTTTTAAAGATCGATTTATTTATTAATTAATATCTATAAAAATGATGAAACAATTGTTGCAGAAAATGCACTTGGATGTGGTGTCCACGTTGGGGGTCACAATTTTGATCTGAAACAAAAAACACAAAAAGATTATTGATCGGTATATAATTGGCTTTCGTGCTATGGAGGCTTTTTTTTTTTTTTTTTGCAAAAATGGCGCCGGTTTGAACAAAAAGTATCGATTTTAGCATTTTTTTTGGCAGTTTTTTTTACAAAAAAATAGGAAGATGTCAAAAAAAAAAAGCTTCCATAGCACGATAAACAATGACGTTAAGAATATTGTGTAAAAAATTCAACTCGATAGCTTTAAAACTCTGCCCTCCAAGTTGGACACCGTTTTGAAAAATGCTGTTTCGAGAAAAACGCGTTCAAAGTTTCGCTGTAGCTGTAGCGCTCCGTTGCCTTCTTCCAAGAAATGCTGTACAGTAACCGAAATAATCTGAATTTCGGCATGAAAATTTCAGGGAATATTCGGAAGAGTGTATACTATTCGATAAAGCAAAAAAAAATCGATTTTTTGAAAATTTCACACTGGAAAGCTCCCTTAAATTCGCACATGATTTTATACCCGTTACTGTGGCCTAAGGCCATAAGGATGTATTGCCCGTACATTCTCCACCAAAACTGACTTTCGGCGAGAATTTTTAATACTTTGCGATGAGATTGAAATTTAAAAAATCAACCACATTGACGATGCTAAGAACGTTCATTTTCGGTAATAATAATGCAAAAAAAGTCATAAGTAAATTGTTGAAAAAAAAATTGTTTAACAAGTGCCCGGTGAACTACTTTTTTTATATTATAAAATGAATTCGTAGATTTTTCTGAATAGGTCTGAATTTTTTTGGAATTATGTTTCTATTTTCATTTAAAAAAGTGTAATTTAAATAAATGGACGGCATTGAATGAACGTTGTCATAGGTACAGCCTTTGAAAAATTCCAAAAACGGGATTTTCGAAATAGGGAGAAAATTCTTTAAAAAATCATATGTGTTCAGAATAATATCGCAATTCCTTTAATGTCACAAAAAATCGAGTTTACCAGGGATTTTACGAAAAAAATTTTGTTTAAACAATTTATTTACAAATTTTTGGCATTCCTATTATTCAAAACCAACGTTCTTATCATCTTTGATACGCTTGATTTTTTTCAGATTTTAATGGTATCTCAAAGTACTCAAATTCCTCACCGAAACTCACTTTTGGTAGGGAATGTACGGGCAATACATACTCAACTCCTCTGTTGAGCTGTAGCCATCGCCGGGATCGTGCGACGAAATGCATAGCGCCCATGAAACAGCCAAACGGGTGTTGGCTTGAACTTCGAAATTTGCTTCAACTACGAACTGTAGTCGATTACGCATACGAAGTGGGCTTTTGGAGAACGAAGAAATAGAAAGGTTCGGGTATTGAGAAAAAAAGGAAAAAATGGAATAGAGAAGACGAAAAATGTACGCGAGGTGATGACGTTGAAATTTGCATGGTTGGAGTGCAACAATCTGTTTTCCTTTTTTTTTTATCATTATCCACAGCCACGAATGTTATCATTATCCACAGCCACGAATATTAAAGCCACGAATCTCCAATAAGAATTCGTGAAAACGTTTGACAATGAGTCATTCTCGCAGCCGAGAACGGCTAAAAAAATTCAAGCAATTAAAAAGAATTGTTCTTTGTTGCATTCTAATGACGAAAACTTCAACGTTATCGTGGGAAGATGGAGCGCCGAATTTAGAAGAATGCAGAAAGATTTATGTGCATATAAGTATTAAATAATTATAATAATCATCTCAAGAATACATTTTTTAATGTTCGGTAAAAAAATCGATCCCTTTTAAAAGGGTTTTTCGATCATTTTCGACATTTTACATTTTTTTAGACTAATTTCTTAGATTCTATTTTTCGATTTTTTCAATTTCGTTTTAGATTATCCATCGTGTCGATTATTGGGCGCCCACCCGAGGTGGTGTCAGAATTTCCGAGTGCCGTCTAGTACTATTGTTCCGGATAATAATGATGAAAATACTAAAAATAGTACATAATACATTTTAATTGTGTTTTATTTTAATGGAATACAATATTAAACAGTCAAACATAATATATCATATAGTATTGCACCCTACAATACAATGAAACATAATTCGAAATAATAATGCGTAGACATATATATATATATGTCTACGCATTATATATATATATATATATATATATATATATATATATATATATATATATAGTCATTATCATATTCGTGAATTCATTTTTTTAGTACACCAACTGGGTGTGGTTTACACACAAGAGCACGTAGGTATCGTTCATCCTTCCACGTTAATAATTCTCTCTCTCTCTCTCTCTCTCTCTCTCTCTCTCTCTTTCTCTCCCTCTCTCGATCTCCGCTAACATCGAAGACGTCCTAAGCTTTGCAGTCATATGGGGACCTTTTCGTATATAAAAGACCGTATAAAGAGAGAGAGAGAGATACGCGATAGGGCGACGAGACCGGACGTCACGCGTGTATTGCGTGCCTCCCGAGCGCGTAGATTTATAATTTTTTGTTTTTTTTTGTTTTCTTGTTTCACCGCCTCCCTCTCATTCCCACTTGCAGCATGATCCTTCCCGAGAGGCTGAGAATCTCGCTTAGAATAATAATAAGTACGATAATATAATAACGATAAAGAAAAAAGATTTGCCTCACTGCATGTGTGTGTGTGTGTGTGTGTGACAGGAGTACGCGAGGCGCACGCACAGTTCTCGTGAGTACGTGCCCCGGCGATTGGACCGCGAACGTTTCTTGAACGAGGCGGATAAAAAAAGAAGAAGCGAAATCGTTGAAAAATTTCGATTCAAGAACACTGAACAGGAAAAAAAAAGTATATGTGAGGTATTCCACGTGAATCCGGTGGACTTTCTCCCTGACCCCCAGCAATTCGATTAATTTTTTTAAATTTCATTCCATCGACTCTAAAAGACACCCTGAATTTGTTTAACATTTTTCGAAACGACGCTTAGTCAAAATTTTTTTTCCGAAAAAAACGCCGCGATTTCAAAATCTGAATAAATTCCCAAAAATGCGGGATTATATGTAAAAATTGTCGAGCTGTCACCCGCAGTGGACGTATGATATTTTTGCTAGCAGTCGAAAAGTTCTGGTATTAATTTCAATTGAAGTCGGATTCAGCACAGAAAAAAGCATACTTCCACTGCGGGCGATAGATTGAAATTTTTTACATATAATCACGCATTTTTGGGAATTTATTCAGATTTTTAAATCGCAGCGTTTTTTTTCAAGAAAAAATTTTTTTTTTGACTGAGAGTCATATATATATTTGGTACGGGTACACCCACATATGCACATACATATATAAATGCTCGCATAATATACGTTACGATATAAAACGAGTCGTATATTTTCGATTCATATTGCCAATCGTATATTGCCAAGTGAATATGTAAGCATTCATAGGAAGATTATCGATCCTTCGGTGTACAGCTGGCGCGAGGAATTCGCGAAGAATCTTTCCTTTTCTTATTTACTCATTTTTTATTCTCCTTTTTCTTCAATTTTTCGAATCTACATACGTCATATGATGTGTACATAAATATATATAGACACACGCATCTATACATATGCATACATACTTCCACCATATCATGTATATATATATATATATATATATATATATATATATATATTCGGGTAAAGATAAAAAATTGACAATTTTTTTTCAACTTTCTTGATTCCGTAGTTGCAGTAAGGTGAAATAAGACGCCTGTTGAAAAATGAGCCTTTAATATTAATATTTAGAGGTTGGTCGCCGCGATTTTCCATTCCCCATAACATGGAGAAAACTTTGCTTGCCACTTTTGAATTTTATAACTTGCCACCGCCTAAACGTACAACCATGGCCGAAACGTATTTTTTTCGGTAATCGAACGTTCCAGGAAAAAGATCTTTTACGTATTCACAGTAGGAAAAAGTTATTGAGCCATTTATTTCATAACTTTGATTAATTAAAACGAAAAAAAAATCGATTAATATTTTTCGTTAATATAACAATTCCACGGTAATAGCAACTGTTCGTCAAAAAAATGGATTTGTATTTTTTTTAATGTTTAAATTAATTAACGACGGGATTTTATAGAAAAAGTGTAGGAAAAGTGAAAAATCTTGAAATTTACTATAAAAAATTCACCTTTGACCTTGAATAACTATTGAAAGGATAGACTTATCATGAAATAACGAAAGATCTTTTTTATAGAGCGGTCGATTTCCTACAAAAATATTTCTTGGGTATCGTCGTACGCTTACACGGGGACGGGTTATAAAATTCGGAAGTAGCAAGCAAAGTTTTCTTCGTGTTATTTGAGTTATTAGCATGGGCAATGGAAAATCGCGATGAGGAATCTCTCAATATTAATATTCAGGATTCGTATTTTAACAGGCGTCTTTTTTTACCTCACTGCAACTACTCAATAGGGGAATTTGAAAAAAAGTCAATTTTTTTATCACCCGAATGCATATTCGAGTGATATATATATATATGATATATGTAAATATGTGTATATTTATATATAGGAAATATATATAAATATATACATAATTGTTATTAACCGCTGAATTAAAATCTGTCTGACTACCGACAATAAGTCGATGAGATGTATTTAGTTGTATTTCAATTTCTACTTCTCCTGAATTCATATAGTTCGAGCGTGGAGAAAATAAAAAGTCGGGAAGAAACGTCTCGCGAGTGCGAGCGGGCGAGGACAAAAAAATATCGAGAAGGCCATTTTTGTATAATAATATAAAAAATATGTAATATAATATAAAATATTGTATAGAAACGGATAAAAATGATTCCGTTTTTCCGTAAAATGTTTATGACATGTGTGAGATAAGTTGGTTTTTTTTATTGATGAAAAAATGGCTGCATTTCTTTTGCAAGATATGTTCGTAAAAAATGTTATGGCGAGCGAAGTGACGTGAAATTCTCAAGAAGTCGAAGATCGTGAATTGATCTTCCGGAATAATATTCCATATATTATTTATTGCATATACATACAGCGTGTATCTTAACTACTAGTCTTCCGTTCGTGAGCACAATAGGGTGTCTCTTTCCAAGCAAAACGCTTTTTGGCCAAGATCCTCACGAGTGAAGTTCAACGGTGCGTAAACAATGGCACAGTAGTTTCGGCGTCCGAGCGAGCACGGGCGCGGGTTCGAATCCACATTCGCGCAAGTGCATTCAAATCCATTGATTTTTGTTAAATTGAAACTGGAATTCATAGTTCAACCTTTCAAGTTCGAATGTTGAAATTTGAATTTCGAACCTTATCCGGTTACCCAAATAAGGAATTAAATAATAAAGAAAAAGTGTTAGACAATATTGTGCATTGTTTACTTGAAAGATCTTTTGAGTAAACAATGGATATCGTTATTTACATTTTTTTATTTACTATCGAATACCTTATTCGGACGAACGGACAACGTTCAAAACTCAAATTTCAAAATTCAAAATTGAAAGTTCAAATCCCCTTGCCCGATTGTGGATTCGAATCCACGCCCGCGCTCGCTTGGACGCCGAAACTACTGTGCCATTGTTTACTCACCGTTGGACTTTACTCATGAATATCTCGGCCAATTTTTGTCACACGACATTAAATTAAAAGCGTTTTGCTTGGAAAGAGACACCTTATATGTTCACGAATGGAAAACTGGTAGTTAAGATACACCCTGTATATATATAGTAATCGACCCTGATCGATACACTAGCCCCGAGCTCGCTGTACGTTCGAATGTAGCCTGGAAGTCTATAGACCTATACCTATATATAGTGCATAAGATGCATGTGAGAACACTCGCCGGATATCTCACGCGGGTTTCTTTGATCGCGTTACGCGGGCCTCGTATCGTTGCACTTATTGACCTACGATAAGAATATGAAATGAAAAAAAGGCAACGAAAGAAAGGAAGGAAGTGAAAGCGGCCGCTCCCGCGCTGTATCCGTGTAGAATAAAAACGAAGGAAATAAAGAGGCAAGAAAAATACACGACGCATTGATGTGGTAGGGTGAAAAGTCGTACGATATGCAAGAAAAAGGAAAGGAGACATGAGCAATCCGGCACATTTCATTCTCTCTCTCTCTCTCTCTCTCTCTCTCTCTCTCTCTCTCTCTCTCTCTCTCTCTCTCTCCCCCCCTCTTCTCCTTGATACGATAGACCAAGCGAAACATCTTCTCATTTTCCTTATATTATTGCAATCCCCGACAACGGATCCCCCATTTATCTTATACTAGAAATTCTGGAGTACTACAGAGATTCTGGAGTACTGGAGAAAAATGGAGTACTGCACGTGCGCATATAAAATGGCAAATGTTTTCCCCTCTGCGTACGTATCGGCCGCTAATCCAGCTCGTACTTTGCCCCGTGCCGAGGCGCGGTATCGGAAGAAAGCGAAAAAGAAAAAAAAAACATCTAATAGTGGAATTGAAAAGGAGCGTCGAGGTGCTGCATGCTACCGATATTACTGTTAGGGCGTGAGCTGCTCGCCGTTCGCCACGCCGCGCGCGGCCACAGCCCGTAGAAGGTGGACGCACGATAGCCCTAATCTGTTATCTTCTTCGCTGGCGTATATATATACATACAGGGTGTCCTGTTATGAAAGCATAATCCTGCAACTGTCGGTAGGTCAGATCATGTCCTACTATATTCTGGAATTTCCGTTTAGTCAAAGTCCCACGGTTTTCGAGATAAAAATCATCTGCTTTCGATTTTTCGCACGACATTTTTACAAATACCTTATTTTCACCCGGTGAAAAAAATACTCTTGGTTTTTGTTTTATCTAGGAAAGTCTTCTTTTTCACCTTGAACGTTGAGGAAACTTTATGAAAAAAGATCTTATGCAGTATTTTCATACGAACCAATTCGAACATCTGACTTTGATAGCCTGCGGTGTCAAAAAAATGTACTACGCATATCGTGCCAATTACTTTAAAACGTTGCTTAGTTATTGTCGTTTCATATCATTTGTAGAAATGGCATGCAAAAAACTAAATGTAGATGATTAAAAAAAAACGTAAGGTTAAGCCCAAACTCTCGAAAACCGTAGGACTTTTACTCAACTGAAATTCCAGCATATAGTAGGACATGCTCTGACCTATCCACAGTTGCTGCAGGATTGTTCATTTATAACAGGATACTCTACACATGTATATATAACAGGACACCTTGTATATGAGGCATTCCACGCCATTTCGCTCGGCCGTGACCCTGACCATTTTTAATTTTTTTGATTTTTTTTTATAAAATAGTACGCTCTGCAAGAAGTATTATCACAAATTTTTAAATTATTATTGCATTTATGTCAGAAGTTACAATTTTTCGAAAAATCTGGATTTCAGAAAGTTCGGAAACGTTCTAACGCCGATATCTCTTAAATTAATCGATATATCGAAAAATGTCTATCGATCGATTTTTTCATATTAGATCACACTCATAAAAAAGGAAATTTTTTGAAATCATCGTTGTCAACATTTTTTCAGCGTGTAAAGTGAAAACTATTTTTTTAAACATGATTACCATTTTTTTTCCTCAAAAAATTCTCTAAAATAATATGATAAATTATATGGATTTTAACGCTAGTCCCATTGTGGGCGCATTTTTCTTTGTATTTTTTTTTAGTAAGTTCAATTTTTTTCACGAAAATTTCGAGTGTTTCGTATGAATGACTAATAATTTTTATTACTAATAATACTCTTAAGTAATAATGATCGTACTTATTTACAATCAGTAATTGTAGTGATAATTTTACAGTTAGTAGTCCGAACTAATATGTCGAAGAATTATTTATCCATTACTTTCCTAGAAGAAATAATAAAACTGACGCATTATAGGAGAATATATGAATGAAACACTAAGTACATATTTTCTTATCTTGATAGAGTCAGATATTTATTTTCTCACTCTTCAAACAGTTTACACAATCGAAACACAAGATTTTTCAAAATCCGATCAGTTTCGATTGTGTAAACTTTAGACTGATCAGATTTTGAAACAAGAACACAAACAAGAACACGGTATCTACATCACTGAACGTTCAACGAGTATGCGTGTTTTTCGGAGTAATATGTTGTTTTGGAGTAAGAAAACAAATGAAGAAAAAGATTGACGAAAGATAAATAAAAAATTAATTAAAAGTCGTTTGGGCACTACCAAAAAAATGTTTAGACCTCTCAAATTTTGTATGAATTACTTTTTTTTAACGTAGTAACGTTTTCCGTTGAGTGCGGCAATTTTTTTTTTTAACCACCCTATATATAAATATATAAATAAATAAATAAATAAATAAATAAATAAATAAATAAATAAATAAATAAATAAATATATATAAATAAATATATATATATATATATATAGGTCGTCCTGTTATAAATATCTATTTATTTGTGCGCATGTGTGTGTGTGCACACATATATACATCGCACCTTACACATACGCGCTGTACAAAACGAGCCGCAGCGCAACGGCGCTTTTGCCAGAGATATGGACGCGTGCGCTTGCGGCAATAAAAACACATGCGCTATATCGCGCAAGTACACGGGGATATGTACATACGCATAGCGCGAGAGACTCGACCGCGTACAGGGCATGGCGGTGCGCTTTCCTCCCAAGGCATTTGATTTCCTGGATCTCGTGCGTATCGGAAGTTTGACAGGTTGCCCGGGTCATTGGAGCTTCTTGGATCCCTCGTACTCGCATTTTCTCACTCCCGTACGGTTACCCGTGTTTATGTATATAGCATATATATAAACTAGAGTCTAGGTCTAGAGGGTCTGGAACCTCCAGACCTCTCTAGACCTAAAGTCTACTATAAAGTGAATTACTTTTTAATTTTCACGTTGAGTTATGAAGTGTTAAGATTGACTCATTTCGGACATCTATATAGACATATACATGTCTATATAGATGAATTTAGTAAGTTGAATTTAGTAGTAAGTTGAATTTTCTAAACAATTGGACAATTGTTTAGAAAATTCAATTTACGGAATGCAATGGGATCCGGCCGGAATGGGTTTCAGGTCGATAATGTGGACATACTTTAGGATCCAAATTGGATTTGTACGGGCTGTGAACGCAACGAAAGTTAGACTGGATTGGCGAAGTGTGGGTAGAAATCGATGGGGAAGGGAAATACGTAAAAACCCGCAAGGCTAAAACGTTGGAACTCAGGAAATTTGTATCCTATACATTCGTGGAATGAATTTTTATTGATTTCAATAATGTCATTCAATATAAATAGATGCCAAATCATTTTTAATGATTTCGCATTTATTCATCATTTTTTCGTTATAATCACTTGTATTTTATATTCTTATCAAAGTAGGTTTATTGGGGCAAATATTTACAATAAATATTATAGATTATTGATTTCACTAACGTCATTTATTGATCATTTTTTCGTTATAATCACTTGTATTTTATATTCTTATCAAAGTAGGTTTATTGCGGCAAATATTTATATAAATATTATAGATTAAAATGCAAACGATACAGTATAATTTTGGCGTAGCAGGAATATACATTTTATGCGTAAACAGAAACACAAGTAGGTTTCTATTAAGAGTGTTTAAAATTAATTTCACCAGTGTATGCATGTGACCTGGAGATCAACTTGGGAGCTGGTGAAAAATTCTTTCGTGAGGAGAAAGAACGCGGCGCATCTGATATGATGAGAGGGCCCGAGCACTGCGGCCACGTAAAATACGTGCAGTGAAATTTCTTTTGGATTTTTTTATCGGGCCCTCTTTCTCTGTCTCTCCCTTACTCTCTTCCTTTTTTATCTCTATCTATCAATATCTTTAGCGCTCACTTTCTCCCTGTCTCATTTAATTTATCTCTCATTAACTCTCTGCCTTGCTTTCCTTCTCTCTCTCTCTCTCTCTCTCTCTCTCTCTCTCTCTCTCTCTCTCTCTCTCTCTCTCTCTCTCTCTTCCTTTTTTAATAACCCCCCAATGCGCATCCCACAACACGATCCTCACTCGTACACGTGCCATAAAAAGTCAATCAATTTGATTCTAATTGCACGTTTGACGTGCACTCGAGCAAGACCGCATTCGCCCAATTTCCATCTTTCGTCCTACAATAATCCCACTGTTTCTCATTTGTCATTGACGAGACGTCAGCCTTGTTGCTCTGTGATTCCATTTTGTGACTCATTGTAACAGTCTTCTTTTCTACCATGACCCTCGCGCCTATTCAAAGGTGTTGATGTTTGCATCGTTGGAATTCAATGAAAGTTCTTTCTTGTATTTTATTTTTCCTATTTTAATAAGTATACAAATTATTTTTTATATAGATTTTTATAGCCGATCGCTAAATGAATCGTTTTAAAAATGGTCGAAGGATTTTGTAGGCAAAATCTACCAAAAGAAATCAAAGAAATTGGGAAATATTAATTTTCGTTGCATTCCAACTATGCAAATGGGTGTCTCAAAATGACCTGACATTTGAATTTATTAATAAAACGTATTATTTATCTGAGTCCCTGTTTACAAACGTTCACTCTTTTGACGAAATTTTCAATAGCATTTTGACATAATGGCGGACTAATTTCATCAATGGTGCGTCCAATTGCTCTCTCGAGCTCCGAAATGGTCAGTGGATCATTGGCATACACTTTTCCTTTCAGAAAAGCCCACAGAGAGAGAAATGTATAGTAACTTCAACCATATTTCAACCATATTTTATATTACCTTGAGGGGACAATAATATTTTATAGTCATGGTGACTGACGAAAATATAGTATGATAGTATATGATATTTTAGCATCTGTGTTAACTATGCTCATATGTTAACCACAACCAACAATCTTTTAAGCATACGTTGATCGTCAATGCTATATAATATAGTAGGTTTTCATAAAATGGATGACTCCTTACACTATGAAAAAATACTGGTTTGTACCATATTGAATGGTATGTCTACCAAATGTATATAATATTTCATAAATTCGAAAATTCAAAAAATTTCAATTGATAGTGCACCTGTATGATTTTTTTAAATCATGATTTGTTATTCCCTGACCTCCTGAAATGATTCCTATCGAACTTATGTTATTTCGATCGTAGATTTGGCATGACGGATAAAAGTAATTCCAGTCCCAATTCCGAATAGCTGTTACCCCTGATATAGGTGGAATTTTGCACAGATTGCCTTTTTGGCAATATATGTCACTGCTTAAATGGATTTTATGGCGCAGCCTGATGGTTTTCGAAATATCGAATTCTGAAAATTGATAAATGAATGCGCTAATACTTTATTGACACGTTCCACAAATGATTGACGTCTTCACTATAAGATTACCATAATGTTGTTCGTATAGTCACTTTTCGTAAGATCTTGTAACACTTTATACTCAACAAGTGTTAATGTCACACCATATAAATAGTACAATCTTGCATGGAGGAAAATGTCGATAGTATTTATTTAAAAAAACGCCCATTGTAAAAGTGGGCATAGTAAAATTCATGTAGCTCATTGCTACCGTAATCATAATATGGTTAACACAACTATAAGCGTCTATCTAATCATGCCGTTTTCGCAATTTTTTTCAGTGTATTTTTTTTTATCTAGTATCCCTAAAATAACTATTAACTACTGTAAAATACTTTACAATATCGATATACTTAATTCAGTTAATATTTTTACAATGGTTAGTAGTTTTTTCGGAGGTACTAGATAGTCAAACACGCCACCAAAGTCGCATGTCAACGTATACTTTCGCTTATAGTTGAATTAAGGGGGGATTGTCTTTTTTTTTCGCAAAATTTACCGCTTTTTGGGAATTTTTTTGTGAAGAAAGTATACAACGGAAAACTTGTGAAACTTGGCATATAGTTTTATTGATCTGTTTACTACATACAAAAAAATTTTTAAACAATTTCATCAAAAAATCCGCCTCCCACCCCCCTCGACGCGCGATGTTCCTTTTTTGATGGTGTGCACGATTACAGCCTTCACGTTCATCCTGCAACAAAAACCCAAAAAGCATTTTACTTTAGACACATATAGCTATCGTTCGATGAAGGGGAAAAAAAAAAATTGACGATTTGGTGACGTTTTGAACTTGAAGTATCGATTTTTCGAAAAAAATTGATCGATTTTTTGTTATAAATAAAAAACTATTAAACGTATTGCTTTTTTGCTTCATCAAACGATAAAAGGATGTCAGCTGAGCATTCTGTCCAAATTTGAAGGCATTCGGTTGAATAGTTTTTGAGAAATCGTGCACACCATCAAAAAAGGACCATCGCGCGTCGAGGGGGGTGGGAGGCGGATTTTTTGATGAAATTGTTTAAACATTTTTTTGTATGTAGTAAACAGATCAATAAAACTATATGCCAAGTTTCACAAGTTTTCCGTTGTATACTTTCTTCACAAAAAAATTCCCAAAAAGCGGTAAATTTTGCGAAAAAAAAGACAATCCCCCCTTAACCATATTATGATTGCGGTGACAATAAACTATAGGGAATTCGACTATGCTCTCTTTTACCATGCGCGTTTTTTTGTAAATACTATGCACTTTTCTCTCAGTGCAAAGAAATAAGTCCAATGGCGTCAAATCGCACGATCTTGATGGCCAATTGACATCGCCGCGGCGCGAGATAACACGACCATGAAACTTCGTTTGCCATAACTGCATTGTTTCGCTATTTATTCCATTTATCCGATATTGTCCTCCACACATAACCTCCATATCCGTACATTATATTAAAATAAAAATATCCGTACTTTTCAAATAAATAACGCGTTTTGTCAATAAATAAAAATGTCAGGTCATTTTGAGCCACCCTCCGTTTGACGTCCGGTTGTTAATGGACGCGCATTGTTCCGAGTGCGAATCGAGGCCAATGTGGATATTCCGCCTGACGGAAGATCGACTCGCTTAAATTAGGGAAAAATGTTTGTGCAGCAACTGGCAAGTCGGTCGAAACGATAAAGTCTCGCGTGACGTTTTCACGCGCTGACACTTGCGTTACACTTATTCTAAACGCTATTATTGGCTACCAGCGAGGTATACGATTATGGTGGGTCGTTCGACACAGTAAACCCTATAATAATAATAATAATAATAATAATAATAATAATAATAATAATAATAATAATAATAATAATATACGTGTATTATATTGCTGGATATGTTATTCCAGTGAGGTATTCCGTGCCCACGCTCAGCGTGGGCCTTTCGTACTCTCACATCGAGAAATAAGCATTTATCTCTCTCTCCCTCTCTCTTCCTTTCGCGCCCATTTGATCAAAAATTTAATTCCCTAGCCAACTTCCAGCGACGATCGAACAGCTCGGAATTCATTGTGAAATTAATTTTTAATTAAGTACAAACAATTTTGGAGTACTTTTGTCTCGACCTCGTGTAGAGGCACGATGCTTGTCTACTTTTTTATATACATGTAAATATCATTTTTTCTTTTCCCGTCTTTATTTTGAACATGTCTAATTTGTCCTCAATCAACTTCACGGAGAGGCATGGTCACAGGCTCCGATCGTCTCGCAAAATGCGATTTCTACTTTCTCCGAAACGCGACGATATTCGCGACCTGAAATTTTTCTGACCCGCGGCGCCGACAATTTTGGCAGAGAGAGAGAGAGAGAGAGAGAGAGAGAGGCTCGAGCAGCTCACTTTTTCGGTAAACGTACGTTGCCTTTGGAGGGAATGTTCCGGTATTATTACCATTACTTTCTTGAGTGTCGAACGCATCTTTGAACGGTTGCAATTTTTTTTCTTCTACGGATAACAATATACAAAAAATGGTTCTTCGAAAATTATTATTGAATAATTACAAAAAATTGATAATATTTGCTAACAAATTACGATTTGTTGATTTGATTGATTTGAAACAAAAATTTGATAAATATTTGATAACAAATTACGATTAAATAGTGTTTAATAATTATTAGAATACAATGATCATGGTGTCGGCGAAAACAATTATTAATAAAAATAGAAATGTGATAACTAACGTATACCTTGCTTTTTTAATAGTAAACTACGAATTGTTTTCCAACGTTTCTGCCTATGTCCTTGACGTTGACGGTTCCGTTGTTCGAATGTAACGATTTTTTGTTTGCTTTTTCTTCATTTTTATTATTTTATTATTTTTTATTATTTTATTATTTTTTATTATTTTATTATTTTATTATCCAAAATCCTCTTTTGCGTAAAAAATACGTAAAAACGTCTAAATGTTTTGAACAGCCTAAATCGACCAAAACAAAGTTAATCAATGAAAAAGAACCGATTTTCTTTGCGTTCCAACTCTGCAAACTTCAAGATCATCTCTACGATCCCATCCCTTTCAATTTCAACCCCTACTTGTCACTTCGCTATTTCCCGTTGCTTAGACATACGCTTTTGAGACCCGTTCGAATATCTCCGTCATTTCGTTATCTACTATTTATCAAGTGGCCAACTATACGTTTCTCGACTTCAAATCGGTTTATATATATATAGCTGCGATAAGGTATATCATTTCCTACTTTCTTCCGGCGTCCAGAGAAATGAAGCGGAACGCTTGATGAAGGAGGGTAACAGTCGATTCTCTCTCCCTCTCTCGTTTTCTTTCACCATATATATATATATATATATATATATATATATATATATATATATATATATATATATATATATATATATATATCGTTCAATTTTTAAATAAATCACACGGAGGCCGCCCCTTTCTCCGCTCGGACGTGCGATGGGTACGATCTTGAAAATTGTCGAAGAAATCATTCGTGTGCAACGATACGATTGCAAAGGAAAGGGCTTGAGGTGGGGGGATGTGTGTGCGAGAGAGTGAACGAGAAAAAGAGATGGAGAGAGCGTGATCGGTGCACGAGGAAGAGAAAATTGCCCGGGAGAGATGCTGCGAGAATTACGAGTCTCTGAGAAAGTTATGCGATGTATATACGCCAATACCTGTCCCTTCGCCTGTGTATATATATATACACACACACACACAGGTTGACAACTATAAGGTAGCCATATGTTTTTTTTCGGATCTCGGGCGCAGAATTGCGACCAAAAAAAATATGATTCTCAATGGTGTTTCAAGTCTGTGAAAAGAAATACAGCGTATTTTGTGACGAGTTGTATGTGCCGAAAAAAAATGGGCCATTTTGAGAAAAAAAAATCACGATTCCTTTCTGATTATAGAAGAATGAAGATAATTAAATGATCGAAGGTGCACTTTCAAGTGGACGGATTCAATTTCAACAAAAACAAGTTGTGCTAGAAGTGTTTTCCTATGCGAAATTATCATCCTGCTGAGCGGAATGCGTGAGCAGAAAAACTATGATCAGCGCACTTCCGGTTGATCGTCTCCATAAGACGACGTGCTTCGGTAACTCAAAGTGCTCGACTTTGCAGTTTTATTGCGAAAAAAAACTAAACTGTCAAAATAGCTCAAATTTTGGCAATAGGCGCATAAAGTATTCGTCAAAATCATATGAAAATTTCAAATCCTAAAGTTGGATTCGTAGTAATGATCGTACCTTCTTAACGCGTTACTCCCACTTGTCGCGCAAAAAAAGGCCTTTTTCATGAATTTTTTAAAAGAAAACTACAAAACTTTTTTAATCGATCGATATACCATCTTAAAGAACACATCTTGAAGAACTTTCAGTAATTTTATTATTGAAAAATATTACATTGTTTAGTGGCAAATGGCCGTCAATGAAATAATGTTTTTATATACACGGTTTGCGGTGACCAACATTGCGGCGAAGTGGATCATCTGAAAAAAAAAATGCGGATGGATTTAGTCAAATATAAGTATAAACTAGTCTTTAATCGAAGGATTTTAAAAAATATTCATTTTTCACAAAATGGCGGACAGTCAAAGTTAATGGTTTGATTTTAATGAAAAAAACGGCCGTTTTTTGGCTATAAAAAGGCCATTTTTTTTTTCGAAAAAAAAAATCAAACGATTAAAGACTACATTTTTATGTATTAAATAAGCCTGCAAAATTTCAAGAAGATCGGTTCATTAGTGTTCCGGTAATCTTGGTCACCGACTTCAGAAGTGCCATTTTGAGAAAAACGCGTATAAAGTTTCAATTTCAGTTTACACGAAGAACGGATTCTTCTCTTTCAACGCTCATATCTCAGTCAATTTTGTTCGGATCGACTTGAAATTTTCAGGACATATTCTCAGATACTTATACTTCAAAAAAATGCAACAAAAAAAGTGATTTTTTCAAAATCGCAAGTGGGGGTAACCCCTTAAGGATCTCGCTCAAAGCAGTCAGGTTCTGCTCGAGGATTGTTACCTCGTAAGATTTAGTACTCAGATCCACGTGATTTAGTGACCCAGTGACACACTGGAATCCCTCGCAATAACATGGCAGGCGTCAGCCCCGGAACCGCTCTGATATTCATCCGCATCATTACGAACAAGTCTTTACGACGTGCGCCGGTCGCAATGCCGGGCCTGTATCACTGTCGTCTCGTTCACTCCCTAATTTACGATTGTTCGTTGATTTTATTTCTCTCGTAGACTCTTGGTACTCTCGCGAAAGAATGACTCTTTTATTTTCACGGTTACGTCGCTGCCCCCCCCCCTCTCTCTCTCTCCCTTTCTCTCTCTCTCTGCTTTCGCTCATCGTCACGTAATTAACCCTCTCCGCGTGCAAGATGATTACACGCGTACAGAGTTTCGTGCACCGCATTCGCTCGTGGCCAGGTTTACGACTGACTTCCCGGTCTCTCGTCACTCAATGACGATACACGAGGCGTATGAACTCTGTACAAAGTACTATGCATGCACACTTGCGGTTGGACGAGTGCCTCGCAACGAATTCGAATTATTTTCTCGCTCCGCGCGTTCGTATCTACCTGCGAGGATTTTCCATATATCACGATATTGTCGTCGAAATCCGAAGGAACTAATTTTTTTCCTAATCGCTTTTTTTCCAATTATTTAGGCCGTGGAAAGCGCTCGAATGTTTATTGGGATTCTTGCTCGAGATCGAGAATTTGAATCGTCAAAAAAAAAAGACTACATAATAACGAGATAATATAATAATAACGAGAAGACCGTGAACAACATTGAAAATGATAATGAGTATTGTTGTTATTATGATGATTATAATGACAACGATTATGCCAACAACAACAACATCAACAACGACAACAACAACAGCAACGACAACAATAATAATAATAATGGAGATGATGATCCTTACTTTTTTATAATGATATTAATTATAACAAAATCATAACGATAGCGATAATAATAATGGCAATGATCATGCTTGTTATTTAATTTTAACGTTTAAAACAATAAAAATAATGATAATGTTGATGACGCGTATAATTATTACAATGATAGCGATAAATGATTGGAATTACGACGGTTATTATTATCATGAAAATTATCGTAACAATAACAATAGTAATAATGATGATTATAGCGATTATTATTACTATTATGATTGTTGCATTATTATAACGATTACAATAATGCCAAAAACAATAACATTGAAAGTAAAAGAAAAAAGATATAATGTTGACAAATAATATTACCAAATTAAGAACAATGCTCACTGCGTGCCAACCTTGCGAACTTAACACTGCGATATTGTTGCTTTTCATCTTTTTCGTCCGCGGAGAAATACGACTTAGTGACGTACTAGACATTTTTAAAAGACGGGGCACATTAATTAATTCAACGATCAATCTGACGCGCTTTTATTAAACGTCCCATATAGTGATGTACTAGACATTTTTAAAAGACGGGGCACATTAATTAATTCAACGATCAATCTGACGCGCTTTTATTAAACGTCCCATATACTTTATGGACGCATTAACGTGTGCGCACTACTTGAACGTATATATACATACATACATATATATATATATATATATATATGTGTGTGTGTGTATGTATATACACATGTATGTAAATTTAGTTTATTCGCACACGTTGTTTGCCAGTCTCGGCTCTTGGCGAACTCTGACATGGCCCGCGCGTGGTCATTTTACTTTTAATTAATTGCATCAAGCTGTGCGGATATCAGCGTCGCGCGACCGTGCGAATGGATCTTGGCTGCGATGAGACGGAGCGCTGGAACCCGAAAAAAAAAAACGAATTGTTCGCGGTTGTATCGCGTGTACGGCGAGTATACGTTTAATTTATGGATAATGCAAACTGGGAACAGCGGGCAAACACCTCTCACATCCGGGCCTGTACGAAATTCCAGGAGGTCAATCGTGAAACGAATTAAAAAAATTTTTTAGACGTTCCACAGTACTGGCGGAATATGAAATTCAAAAGTTTCTAAAAAAAGGGCAATCTACGGTACTTTATCGTGCTATCTCGGCGCCTCCTCATTCGATCCTTATTCGCGATAATTAATTGATTTAATTTCACCAATTTCTTTTTAAAAAATGTCCAAATATTTTACTTTATAGTGGGTTTTAATCAATAAAAAAGCACGTATTATTTAGTTTTTGAAGAATTCGATCAGAGGGCTTCTCATAAACCAACAAAGACAGTGTGACAGACATGTTGCATTGTGTGGTAACAATTCCTTTATGATGTATGAAATGCTTCGGAGCATTTGTTTACTTGTTTTAGCACAAAGCCACATTTTTCGCACACCGTTTGTCGTTTTGATGTTTTTTTTCGATTTTGACAACTTCACGCACACTCGAATCTTGCAATCCCGCGATAAGGGAACTTCGAACACATTTTCATCCAACGAACGGCATTAAAAAAAATTGAGTTGATTGAAACAAGTCACACGATGATATAAAGGGTTGAAAAAGTATAAATCTTATCTTAAAAAAGTATAAATCGTTTAAAACAGTATATCTTAAAAATCGATTTGAACCACATCACTGAAAATGAACATTCGCTATTCATTTTACTGCACTTTGACACGATGTCAACACACACGCACACGCTCACGATGCGTGCAGGTTATGTGTCAATACGCCGAGTATACCCTCGTGCCTTTTCACATATTTTCATCGAGGAACAGTGCAGAATCCAATTGGATCCTAATGAGGACTCCGTCGTGCGTTGTCCCTAACAAACCTCTACAGACATGTGGGTGCATCTTCGGTCTCCCCAACAAATTTGTGCACGGCACCGCGGAAGGATATCTTTTTCGGGAGATCCGACAAATTCCAGTTGAGAATTTCAAATAAAAAGAATCCAAAAACGACGTGAATCGGAAACTGGTGCGAAATGCACTTGGATTCCAATGTGGATTTCCTACGTGCGGCGTATCTATCCAATCCCCATGGGGCTGTGGTAGGATCTGACTCCAACAAAATTCTACACAGGTCCAACGATGCAAACTTCATCATCATGCCTGATGGCCTGATGCAAACTTCATCATCGTGCCTAATGGCCTGATGAAAAATTCATCATCATGCCTGATGGCGTGATGCATACTTTATCATCATGCCTGATGGCCTGATGCAAACTTCGTCATCATGCCTGACGGCCTGATGCAAACTTCGTCATCATGCCTGATGGCCTGATGCAAACTTCGTCATCATGCCTGATGGCCTGATGCAAACTTCGTCATCATGCCTGATGGCCTGATGCAAACTTCGTCATCATGCCTGATGGCCTGATGCAAACTTCGTCATCATGCCTGATCTCCCATGGGAGATCCGCGAGGCCGTACATTGACCGCGCGGGCCTCTATTGGCGATTTCGATCCAAGGCTTCTACAAACCAAAAAACAATTCCAATCGGTATGTTCATGCTCCGCTCCCCGGAAATCCGTACCGTATTATTCGGCCGATGGATCATTCCATGGTCGTGAGAAATTGAAGATTTCCCAGCGTCTATATATATATATATATATATATAGAAAATATATAACTTCGCCGATTGCCGATACGGGACTATATGATGAGATCGGGCGTTAATTACGATCGACGTGGGTCATTAAGCATCCAAGGCCGTTATCATCGATACATGCTCTATAGCCTCTACCGTACACGCTTGAATTCTCCCTTAATGAGATTTTCCTCGAGCCTAGCAGACCCTATTGCCGATCTTGAATCCGCTGGACGATTGACGCCCATGCCCCCTCCCCCCGCTTCGCTCATACGGATCCAGGCTATGTCGGTAACAGTTGCAATTTGTCTAGAGAAAGGAAATAAAAAAGATAAAAACACGCAGACAAACGAGGTCGGGTCATCCCGGAACACTCGGGCGGACATTAAACGGTTTATCTCTCCACGAGTAGAGAGACACGAGAATTCTTAAATTTTTTTCTCTTTTTTTTTCTGGCACGATGTCTCGAAAGGAAAAAAATCCTCTCGAGTGCAATGTTCCCCGTGCGCGTGTTCCCATTCTCGTTGAGCAAATAATGAATATATGGGGCCGCCCTATCAAGAGCTTATCGAGGCCTTATCGCCGGGCACTCGATCCAATGCTCGTTTTTCTTCCACGGAAGCCTAAGTTTCTAGGCACGGTTACAGTTATACCGGAGACGGAGGGCGAGCGAGCGAGAGAGACGAAGATAGCCGGGGACACGTGCTCAGGCATTGCGAAACAACATTTTGCCGAATAATTTTTTTTTAGCCTCTATTCGAATTCGAAAATAATGGGGGAAAAAAAACATGAGACATTGATGGACTAAATGTGTTCCAGACGTTGTGTCTCGTAGTTCTTATTAGGAGTCCGTAAATTTCGAGGCTCGGGCGTTTTAGCTGCGAAATGCTGCTCCGCGTACGGGAAAACGATCGGGGCAATGTGAAATACAGCGCGGAAGTGAGTAGAAAACAGTATCGATGTCCATCTCCTTAGACACTGGTGTCTGCAGACATTGCGAAGCGCGTATACCGGGTGAGTGCTCGGAAATTAGATTCTCGAAAATTCTACAAATTTTGAACTTGCGAATCAAAAAAGCAAGGAAAAAAAATTCGGTGGCTTCGTCGAGGCAATTTTGCTGATTCAATGTTTTTAAGGATGTTGAGTCCTTATGAAACATGTTAATGTTAATTGTTCAATAAATAGCTTCTTAATCGTCATGAAATTTTTACACGACCTCCTGAATACTTCATGTAAAAACATACCAAATTTTCGGAATTCTATCACCATTACTTCAACCTCCTTAAGGGTTGAAATAAAAAATGATAAGAAAATTCTGAAAATTTGGTACGTTTTTGTATGAAGTATTTAAGAGGTCGTGTTAAAATTTCACGACGATTAGGAAGCTCGTTATTAAAAAATTAACATTTTGTTAAGAACAATTTTTAAAAGAAATAAAAAAAAATTTATCAATAAACTTCGTTTTGTTTCCGTTGCTTTCAGTATATTGTAGATATTATAAAATTGAGAGGTCAAAAAAAAAACTTATTGCAAAGTTACATCAGTTTCCATAAAACAACATTTAATTTGTGAATGTTAATTGTTCAATAACGAGCTTCCTAATTATCGTGAAATTTTTACGTGGCCTCTGAAATACTTCATACAAAAACATACCAAATTTTCAGAATTTTATCATCATTTGCGATTTGGGACTCAACATCCTTAAATCGCAGTCGCGTCTTACTGATTTGAAGAGCATTTTCAGTTTATTCAACGAAGAATGGGCGTTCATTTTTTCTTCCAAATAATAGCACTGACCTGTCGTGACTTCGAGACGAGTTCGAAGCACCAAAAAAACTGATAAAGCGGAAATCGAGGCTAATGAACGTGGTACTTCCGGAAGGAAACAATCATTTTGATTAAATAACGCTTTGGAAATAATGCCTCTTAACCAGTTGACATTTTCCTATCGGAATTAGGATGCAACAAAATTCTCATTAATTCCGTATTTTTATTATTCTCTAAAATCATATTTAGTAGATTTGGGTAGTAGATCCCTAAAGAAGGATCCTAAAAAGTGTTCGCGTGATTTTGACGTCTCGATCTGCCGAAGCGAATTTGAGCAATTGAAAACAACAACGATTTCGTTGCATTCCAAAAATGCAACCCCGTGATATTGAAGTTTGCATAGTTGAAATGCAACAAATTTTGTTTTCTTACAGCTATTTTTTTGCCAGATCAAATCTACGATAAACCTTTTTTAGATTCTCATCAGAGACATACAACCTAAATCTATCGGAAAATGTTTTCGATAACAATGAAAGTGAGGAAAAAGGAAATAAAAAAGAATTTTCGTTGCATTCCAACGATGCAAAATTACGTCTCATCCTCATCTCCGTCGTCATTGGTTTTTGTATGATGTGCTGGCTCATTGCAACGTCTCGTTTTCAAGTGTCTAATTTTTGAAGAAGTACCCTCTACATACCAATGTGCGTGTACATATATATATATATATATATGAGGTATTACACGTGAATCCGGTGTACTTTTTCCCTGACCCCCGCCAAATCGATTAATTTTTTAATCTGATTCCATTGACTCTAAAAGACACCCTGAATTTTTTTTACGTTTTTCGAAACAACCCTTAGTGAAAAAAATTGTTTTTTTCCGAACATAAACGTCCCGATTTAAAAATCTGACAAAATTCCCAAAAATGCGTGTTTATGTGTAAAAATTTACAAGCTATCACCCGCAGTGGAAGTATGATTTTTTCGTTAGCAGTCAAAAAGTTCTGGTATTAATTTTAATTGAAGTCGTATTCAGCACAGAAAAAATCATACTTCAACTGCGGGTGATAGCTTGAAAATTTTTACATACAATCAGGCATTTTTGGGATTTTTTTCAGATTTTTAAATACGGGCGTTTTTTCGGTTTTTTTTTACTAAGGTTTGCTTCAAAAAATGTAAAAAAAATCAAAGTGTCTTTTAGAGTCGATGGAATCAGATTTTAAAAAAATCGAAATAGCGGGGTTCAGGCAAAAAGTCCACCGGATTCACGTGGAATACCTCATATATATATAAATGGGTATGTGTTTGTCAACATATATAGGAAAGTGCGCAATGGTATCGGTGTACGATATTTATCGACAACTAAATGCATCTGTACCGTAAACGCATATGTACACATATATGGAGACATGCCTGTGTGTGTATAGTCAGAATGGATCGTGCCCAGTGGCAGTGACGGACACGGGTCATTAACGAATCGATGGGCAGTTCTCGATGCACCGTGAGATCGTTACACGCACTCGTAAACCACGTATTCATTAAGCGTTTCTACATAACAATATACACCCTACACGAAGACATACTTATCTATCTGATCTTCGTTCCTTATATTCTCTCTCTCTCTCCCCCTCTCTCCCTCTCTCTCTCTCCCCCCCTCTCCCTCTCCCTCTCTCTGACTCTTTCTTCTTCGGCTAATTAAGTTCGACAAGCGTGAAAGTATGGATGGGAAATAAATATGTTAATAAGTATGTAACCCAGAGGCCAATGCCAACGTGAATATGGACGAACAATTGTAAACTTTCAAATGCACATGTGAATGCGTACATATATATATATATATGCATGTATGTATGTTGCAGTTTAAAGAAGTTTTCCTTAGTAAAGGGATTCGGATAAATAAATGTTATCGTTAGTTAAAACTCGTCTGAAACAAACAAACCCTAACAGTTGCAACTAATTATTTCGTTGAAACTAGTTTATCCCAGTTGAAGCTAGTTGTAACTAATAACTTATAACTAACGAGTTTCGGCCTAACAAGTTCTAACGAACAAGTTTTAACCGAAACTAGTTCTAACTAACAAGTGTCAAAACTAATTTTAGCTAACAAGTTACAACTAAAACTAGTTCAACTAACAATTTTTAACCAAAACTAGTTATAACTAATATTCAAGTTTGGTCATCAGTAAATTCGATTTTTCACTAGGAAAAATTAGTTGTAACTAAGGCGGTGTAACTAGCCGTAACAAAAACGGGTTTCAACTATACATGTATATCTATATTTTTTTAGTTCCTGAGTTCCTCTCCCCACCCTTTGGACCTTTTCCTATCACTCCCTAGCCGCACTTGGCTAATCTAACCTAACTTTTATTCCGTCCACAGCCGTCTTGTGCTCTCCGATCGCCCATCTACCAGTGTCCATTCATATATATATATATATATATATATATATATATTAGGGTGGTCAAAAAGAAAAATGAATTTTTTTCGCGATACTCTACGGAAAATGTTACTACGTTATGAAAGAGTAATTTATACAAAATTTGAGATGTCCAAACATTTTTTTAGGTAGTGCTCAAACGACTTTTAATTTTTTTTTTCGTTTTTTTCGTCAATTTTTTTCTTCAATTGTTTTTTTACCCCAAAACAACATATTGCTCCAAAAGAACACGCATACTTGTTAGACGTTCAGTAATTTAAAAACCGTATTCTTGTTCATCAAGTAGTTAATATAATTTTCAAAACCGAATTACATATTACATTGATTCTCAATCGGCAAATACAAATTGTTTATGGTAAAATAATTTTCTAATAAAAATTGTGTATTGTTACTGAAAAAATTAAATCAAGACTTACATTGGATCACGCACGAACATTTTTTGCATCGAGATAAAAAAAAATTAATACTCCGATAATCATGGAAAAAATGAAAAAGGCGTTTGAGTACTAACTTAAAAATTGTTTAGAACCCTCAGATTTGGCAAAACTTTCTTTTTCTTAACACACTTCAATTTGCCGTTGAGAAAAAAAAATCGATTTTTTTATCAACTTAATATATATATATATATATATATAATCTATTCGCAATGTGTATGACACGTGAAAATTTCTTTATACGCACGCAATCTCGCCGGAACGCCACACAGAGAATGTAAAAACTGCTCTACATCAGGTACGAAATATTTTTTTGTTTTCAGTGTCCGCCATCGACAACTTGTTTTTTTTTTCGCGCGATTCGTAATTTGAGAAGGATTGCGAAGTTGACGCTTTTTACCGACGTGCACATATATGGGTTGACAAACTCAAATGTGTATATTTATATCTACACATATTTGGGGGAAAATATTTTGAATCCGCAATATCTATGTATTGTTGGTTTTGAGGACTGTCCTTAATGTTATTGCAATCGAATCGTTAATTTTCGATTGAAGTTTGTGCCGTTGGAAAGCAAAAGTCCATATTTCCTTATGCCAAAATATTTTTTCCAACAAACTTGACTTTTGCAAATCGCTCGAACGTTTCTCAGGACCCTTTTTTAAAATGTACAGCATAAACTGGCAACGAAATGCTTTGTATAATAATGGAGATAGAGAAATAAAAAGAAGAATTTTAGTTGCATTTTAACGACGCAAACTTTCAACACTGTAACTTTAGGGAAGGGGCAGGCTTTAAAATGGTTTTCGTATAAACATTATGACATTTGTTCGTGACTTTACGGTTTCGTGAAATTTCGATATTTACGAAATCGTGAAATTGTGATTCCGAAAATCTTGCGGCTTACATTGAGTGTGGGGAATATCGGATACTATGAGGACCGTCCTGGAAGTCGCGTGTCTTAAAAATCAGCTTCTACATACATACATACATACATACATACATACATACATACATACATACATACATACATACATACATACATACATACATACATACATACATATATATATATATACAGGGTGTCCCAGAACTCAACGTCAAGCCGAAACGGGGTGACAGGATTGATTGTAACCATCATGAGAAAAATCAGAAAAAAAATCTATCCCATGCAGTTTGAAAATTATGGGCATTTAAGAAAAACCTAAAAATTTGGTCAAACTGTAACCATTTTTCGGTTATTGTGGTTAATTTTTATTATTTTTGTTCATTTAAACTTTGGAACCGTAACCCTAAATAACATTTCTAGAATCACAGTCAAAAATAATGACACAATTGCCCCAAGTTTCCTAGAATTAAGACTATTTGTTAAACTATGAATTTAAAATTTTCAAAATTTGTCTACTTTGAAAGGCCCTGCTTAAAAAAAAAGTACTAGAGTGCCTTGGCAAGTGCCATTAAAAGTTGGCACATTTAATCAGGATTGTAAAATGGTACAATACTTGTTAGTTTCATACTAAAAAAAACGAGTAAAAAAATTAAAACCTCAAGTAACCCGATTTTTGCTAACCCATTTTACTCAGTTAAAATGTTTTTTATTCGCACAAGCTCTTGGTAGGTTCTTAATTTTACGGCAAAATGATGAGAGAGATGGATAGTGGACATGTTTGCCATGAGTGAGCGAGACAGATAGTGACGCCACGCAGTGAGACGGAGATGCGTCGTTTAACTCACTCATGGCAAACATGTCCACTATCCATCTCTCTCATCATTTTGCCGTAAAATTAAGAACCTACCAAGAGCTTGTGCGAATAAAAAACATTTTAACTGAGTAAAATGGGTTAGCAAAAATCGGGTTACTTGAGGTTTTAATTTTTTTACTCGTTTTTTTTAGTATGAAACTAACAAGTATTGTACCATTTTACAATCCTGATTAAATGCGCCAACTTTTAATGGCACTTGCCAAGGCACTCTAGTACTTTTTTTTTAAAGCAGGGCCTTTCAAAGTAGACAAATTTTGAAAATTTTAAATTCATAGTTTAACAAATAGTCTTAATTCTAGGAAACTTGGGGCAATTGTGTCATTATTTTTGACTGTGATTCCAGAAATGTTATTTAGGGTTACGGTTCCAAAGTTTAAATGAACAAAAATAATAAAAATTAACCACAATAACCGAAAAATGGTTACAGTTTGACCAAATTTCTAGGTTTTTCTTAAATGCCCATAATTTTCAAACTGCATGGGATAGATTTTTTTCTGATTTTTCTCATGATGGTTACAATCAATCCTGTCACCCCGTTTCGGCTTGACGTTGAGTTCTGGGACACCCTGTATATATATATATATATATTATTCGTGATTCGTACGTGAGTATGAAAATGTGGCGAGGTGGCCTCGACAGGGTCAGGGGCGGCGGGTCGCGCGTACGCCCATGCGTGCCTTTACGCACAGTTATAAATGACGTTTCCGCAAATTGAATTCCGCGAGCAATATCACATGTCTCGAGAGTTTATACGCGTATGCCCTGTGAGACAAGCATGCACAGGGTGTCTCGAATTGAAAGGCAAAAGTTGCACGCGAATTCTGTTGGGGCAAAAAAAAATCGATTTACGAAACCTGCAATTACGAGAAGGGAATACAGTGGACGAGAAATTCTCGAATCAGCGTATGGTGAACGGCGAAGCACACAAGACGCAAAGAATACGCGAGACCCGTCTAAAGAAACATAAAATTGCGTTTTTATTGGACAAGCCGAACGAATTCCCAAATAATTTTTATGTTCTTTTCCGCAAATATTTTTCGGTATTTAGCTTCTGAAATTTCGAGCTACCAAGCCGGGACACCGTGTATGAACGCGAGAGTAAATGTTCTTCAGGAATAACACGTGAGACGTGCGTGAACATCTATAACGAAAATTAATTGCCTCGTGTCGTAATCCCAGTGATCTATTAATGCACGAGCACGTATGCTTGCATGTGAATTTAATATTCGCGAATCGCGCAATAAAATGCGCCCGTTTGAATTGCATAACGGTGCGCGGTGAACCGTGCGATAAATATTGACGAAGCGTTCTCGCGATTTTTTAAATGTCATTTCGTGAATTGTTGTTTAATCAGTCGGGCAAAATTTTGGTCGATGAGCATTTCTTCGATCCGTATGTGGAGAATCGCACGTGCGCTCGATTTTTTTATGTCATTTTGAGAATCGTTGTTTAAATCGGTCTCGCATTAATATTTTACTTTACAATATTTACACGAAAATATTAAATATTAATATTAGGTGTGGTAAAAAGTAATTAATTATTTTTGCCTTCAATTTCATTAAAAAATAATGGATTTCTTTTTACCACACCTAATATAATTGATCAATTTGATTACTTTAATTTCCTTTATTAGTTTTATTAAATTTAATCATTTTATCCATCTAATTCGTTTAACTAATTTAATTCGTCAATTCATTGAACTAGTTAAATTAATTCAATCGATTTGATTAATATTAGTATTGATATCACTTGAACATTTCTGTCTATATAATTTGTCTACGCTAGCTCCACACACATATTAGCGATTGCAAGCGATTTTTCATCCCGAAAATGCATTAGAAAATATTATTCCAAAAATTGACAAGTTTCGCGACCTCCCACAAGATTACGAAAAACGGGGGCAGTGGCGATCGATGGGGTGGAGAATTATTCGTGTTGGGATATTGAAACGGGGAATGAAAAAAAGAAAGAAAGTAAATGCAGAGCACCGTGTGCTTAATAACAACGATAAGGTTGTCGAAACCGTCGACATATAATCACACGTTAAATCGGGGCTTTGCGTCGCTACATGTGGCGCGTCGAAACACCAAAATTACGGTCTCCACATTTTACACATTTTTTTTTCACTCTCGTGTGCCTCGCTCGAGGCGCCTTTGCGCGTTTTCTTATGAAAATATTTACGCACATTCAGAACTCACTCTCTCCGTCCCTCTTTCTCTTGCGCTTGAGATTTGTGTAATCAAGTCGTCGTTTTTAGGTGGGCCGTAAACGCACGAGTTGAGATTTTCTTTCGTTTTTTTTTCGACATTTTCTATATACACGTGAAACGTGTTCCAGATGTGGAAAGGATAGTACGGTATTGTATACGAGCAATGAAGGAATCAGGGACAAAGTCATTTTTCAGCGAACGAATAAAATACGTTTGAAACGATTTTTTCATAAATAATTTGTATTCATAGATTGTTTATAACTTTTTTTGCGTTCGCGCTAGTTTGTCGAATTCTCTGACGACTTTTTATCCATTGTGGACCGGACAATTCTATTGGACCGGATGCTGCTCGATATTAAACTGACTGCTGGTCACACCTTAAACTGCGAACTCCATTGGAACTAAACTTCTTTATATATAATTAATATATAAATAACTTATATATATATAAATAAAATTTATATATATATAAATAAAGTATCATAAAAAAGGCATGTTTTTACGATATTTTTTTTGGCGATACAGATAGTGTTAGTTTATTCAGTCAATTTCCATATAATAATGCAACATTTGAACAATATTTTCCTAAATTTTCATCGCAATATATTAAAAATTGAGCGAGTGACAATCTCCGGAGGCGCCTCGAAAAACAGTTGTTTTGCGGTGTTCATCACAACTCGCAACAGAATCATCTGAAACAACAAAATCAAAATGCATTTGTTGAAGGAGATGTTTCTCGAGGTAACCAAGAGAGGATTTTTTTTTCTCGATTTTTCAATTTTTCGTAGCACTTGGGAGCCAAAAACCGATTGGCGCTAAAAAAAAGTCGGCTAATTTGTTGTTGTAAAATGAATAATTATTTCAAAAATTAAAATAAAAAAACTGCTGATAATACCTGGTAAATTATGTGAAGAAGTACTGTGCAAAATTTCAAAACGATTGGTCCAGTAGATTTTGAGTCATGGCGTACACGGACTTCAAACATGACAAGTTTTAGAAAAACGCTTCAAAGTTTTGCACACAGGAAAATTCAAAATCAAACTCAATAATTTTTTTATACTCACACAGAGCCGTCGATGCCAGGACCGTAGAGCAAAAAGCTTCCATCAACATGATCTAGAGCATCTTTTTGCATTTGTCTACACAAAACTCTTCCTTCTTTACTGTCGTGCGCCGCTTCCTCTTCTGCTATACTAATTCGCAACTCGTCAACTTGTCGCGCCCATTCGTGAGAACTTGGTTCAAATTCTAATAACTTCGTCAATTTTGCTCCGATCGACTTGAAATTTTGACAGAATATTCTTGAGATATTATGCATTCGTTCACAAAAATTAAATGCAAAAAAAATCTTAATACCTTACCCCCCCTTAAATAGGTCCCATCAGTTGGACTGACAAACTAAGGTTGATCAACAAGAATTTAAACTGGCAACTGGACGCATGTCCAGGCGGGTGAATTTGCATTCGACGCTTGGCTGGATGGGACGAGCTCCTAGTCGATACAAAATTGTTTTTCGGGTCACGAATCTTCCAATACCGTCCTTCCCCACTCCAGGTTCTAGAAGCAAAGCCTTTTCCATGCAATCACTCTCTCCTCAGCAGCCACTGTTCCGCTGGATGTTATTCCAGTGGTCCATCCTGTGAATTCTCCCACGATGCTGCATGTTTAGCTGACAGCCTCAGCGAAGGATTCCCCTATGATCATAGATGACAAAGTAGCGAGGAAGCTATAAGACCGGTCGAAGAATTCCGCCCACTTGATTCCGCAGATGTTCGTTCTGATGATTTGATCCTGGATTAGCGGTTGGTAGGACATGTCCCGAGGAGCAGGATCCCAGCTTTGTCCCGTCCTTGAGAATTTTGCCCACGCAACACCCTCCTGCGACCACTGTCCATTCGTGATTCTTTTTCGCCTCGTTGGTATTTCTCGCGCCCGGTGCGTCATGAAAAAACGCCCCTGCGTTCCGCAACCTCGAGTGGTCTAGGAAAACGAGAAGCGGAGAGCAAGAGAGATAAAGTTAAGAGGCGAGAAGATAATTCGAGAGAGGAACAGAATGGATATAAAAGAAGCGCCAAGTGGCGAAGGCTGGAAAGGAGGAGTGTGAGTAAGGGAAGAACGCGGACGCGACTGGTACGTGAGTCAGGCCAGAGGAACCCAACATGAGGTGTATATCTCTACCGGACTTCTTTGCGGTTGGCCTCTGCTCCTCCATACGTACCTTTACAAACACACACTCGGGCATAGCAGTTACACGCGTAACGCATTCACCTACACCTCCGCACATACGTAGGGCATACGTGCATGCATTGTTTCATCGAACATGCTTCTGATCCTTCTGACGTTGGCTGCTAAGGAGATGCGCCTTAGGTCCATCCCGAGTCGAAATTTAGACCCTCCTTTGAATGCTCGAGAACCTATTTCCCTTGTAACGCACAGACCACCTATATGGAGAAATTTGCACCGTTGGCGACCCTCCTTTAGCCCTACTGAACCTTCTATTCAACCTCCTGAGCCTCCTTTAGGCCTATGGGCTCGGCTTGCGTGAACCTACACAACCTCGTTTTGGCCTACGGTGCAAATTTCTCCATATAGGTTCAAGGGGAGTCAAAGGAGGGCGGCGGTCTGTGCGTTACAAAGGAAATAGGTTCTCGAGCATTCAAAGGAGGGTCTAAATTTCGACTCGGGCGGTGAAAGGAGTCAAAGGAGAGTTAGTAGGGCGAAAGGAGGTTTAAAAGAGGGTCTGTAGGTTTGCGTAAGCATTAAATCAGGCTCACTAGGGTTTAAAGGAGGTTCAGATGAACCTACTAAACCTCCTTTGAGTGAAAAAGTCCAATTTCTGCCACTTTTGGAGGTTCAGTAGGTTCTGATATACATGTTTTTGAGATTCCCATTTGAACCTCTTGAACCTCCATTGAATGACAAATTGGGATCGAAAGGAGGTTTAAAGGAGGGTCTAAATTTCGACTCGGGATCAACTTGGATGAAAGAAAAGGGCGCAAGTGAAGTAACTTTGCTGGCTGAACGTTCGTCCTCCTCGGAACGTTTGGCCATTCTCGTTAAAAGCTGATGACGTGAGCAATGCGGTGGCCCAAGATCTCAGCTGCTTTGTCCATGTTCCCTGGCTAGTTGATCGGATGATCGATCGAGATCGATAGACGCATTAGACAGAGATGCACGTACTCACTCGGTGTATTCGTTCCTCTCTGTCGCTCACTCTCCCTCGAGGTAAATTAATATGCGCGTATGCACAGGGGAATTCTCGACGAGGAAATTCCTCGTTGCAGCATCGCGAACGATTCCATTTTGTCGATAAGCTGGAGACGACGTGCTCGCGATGCGGTATCGATTAGGGGTAAGCAAAAATGGCACAACGCCACTCCACCGGATCGTGTAACGCGCAAACTCACGTTGGCTGGACGTAGTTTACGTCGGTGGCCGGTAGCGTGTCGGTTATCAATAAACGTAGGATAAGATCATAGCTCTGTAGTTCTGCTTTGTTGACACGAAAAATCGTTGATTTATCGGCTTACGAACTCAATCTCCATACGTGTGGTCAGTTTAAGTTGACTTAATTTGGTTCATTCGTGATGATCATCGTGGTTTCGGCTGGCCCTAATTCCATCCGGTTGTTTTTCGTGTACGGAACGTGTCGATTCGCACTTTGCATGTGTTTCAAGAATTGGGATAAATGTTCACACCGGGGAGTCATGTGATACTCTTCTCGTGCAGGTATGCGAGAACTTCCGGAGCTCACGACTCTCAGGTCGAATATTTCGCGGCGAAGGATCACGTGCCCCAAAAGATTCGAATGGTCGCTGAAAGTTAACGTTTCAGAGCAGCCGAAGGTAACGACGTTTCGGGAACTTAGTATTCGTTGGTGGCATTCGATGGAACGTTGGATCAACAAACTGATGATGAATAAGTTGTTGTAATGCTGCATGTTGGAAGGCTGGGCGGTGACATTTTGTGGGAGGCGCATGGCATCCTATCCTAGGATGACATTCCGTAGTAGGAAGAACCATAGGAATGCCGGTAAGTTACTGAATGCTGCCTTCTGCTGATCACAGACCGCCAGGCTAAGATGACATTCCATGGAAAGCGAACAACAGCACTATTTCGATAACTTACTACATCTTTATAGCATTAGCACAATAGTATGAATTACCAAAGTGATGCTGGTAACTTCACGGTCAGCAAACGGCAACCGCACTTCAGTAACTTACTAGCTGTCACTGATACCAGTTCAATAGCACTTTGAAATACCGAATCTATACTGGTAAGTCGTTAAACGCTTATGTTTTTCGCTGCCTATCGATCGCCGGCTGGTGACATTTGACGGGAAGCTCGTAGCATTCTATCCTAGGATGACATTCCGTGGTAGGAATGACCAAAGCGGTGTCAGTCAGTTACTGCATGAATGCTGCATTCTCCTGTTCATAGAACGTCAGCTTACGATGATATTCCACGGACAGCGAACGACAGCACCATTCTGATAACTCACTGGGTTTTACTAGCATTATCTCAACAGTATAAATAAGCAAAATGATGCTGGCAACTTCACGGACTGTGAAAGGCAACAGCACTTGGCTAACTTACTTCTTACACCAATAGCGTATCGAATCATCAAACCGCGATGTTAGTAACCCACTAAAATTCTGTCGTACTTTGCTCGCCATGCAACACAAGCCTCACTCCGACACTTTTAGTGATTCGATTTCATTCACCGCATAGAAAATGGTTGTTTCATAAAAATGGCGTTGATTCAGCGTGTCCTCGCACACGCGATTGTGCGCATGTTCCACCATTGTCGGTTGCTCTCTTTTCGAAGGATGACGTCGGTTCTTCGGATCCGCGGAGTTCTCGTTCCGAAGAAAATGCGCACTCGTAAACACACACATACGGACTGGTATTACGTTCATACGGGTTCGTATTTCGCGTTACTGTTTCGAGTCAAAAGAACTCGGCGAAGCGTTCACCGTATCCAGAGAACGGTCGAGTTTTCTTCCTCGTCTGGTATGACTCTCCGGCTGCTTCACTATCAGAAAAAAAATACCCTGGACCCAACGAAAGCAACTTGGTCTCCGATTTTCCTCGATCTCGCATCTGTCAAAGTTATCAGCAGTGTTCAATAATATTCGGAAAAACAAACATCATCTATCTAGCGAAATGGCGCACTTGAAATATAGAGACTGCGTGGGAGAGTAGTCATACCGTACTGGTGTGCCTTTTGGCGAGAATATCGTCACTTGTTGCTCCAGTCGAGTTTCATCCTCGTGGGCATACGTAGTTGCACACATAGGTCTAGTGTTCCCACGTGCAAGTGATTTTATTTGTACTTGAAATATAATCGGAGCTGTCGTGTTGCATAATAAAAATGCCTATATAATTATACAATAAATATCTTCGGATAGCTTACATGTCTGCGCATATATATGTTAATAATCAATTTATACAAAAATATCCTCATGAGTAAAACGTGTGTGCACCATAGTACCAGACGAATATGAGGCCATCTATACCCATACGAGTTTTTCACAGTTCCCCTGTACCCTCGGTAAATGCGCTATAGTGTACCTTAAGGTAGTTCGTCTGCGAAAATCTCAACCAAAAGTTTACATACCATGTTCATGTTTAAAAGATCGATAATTGGTTTAATTAGTAATAAATAAAATTAAAAACTACGCAATATTGGCGCGGTACTAGTAGATAATACGATGGATATCATTTATTGCCGTAAAATATATTTGATATTGTGCTTTTGATCTACCATTGCCAGTCAAGTTTGTGCCGGGACTGTCCAGGCTTTGCCCCGATACACTCGTTCGCTTGCAGGCCGAGCATGATATATGCTATACGACCAAAATTCTGAGGGCTTCTCATAGTTATATCTTGGAAACTAGATGGTGAATCATTCTCATTTTTTTCACATTATTCGTCATAACTTACTCTAGCTTATCCTCGTTTTTGATCAATTTCTTAATCTTAGTTTTGACGGTAGAATTAATGATGCTCTGTTTGCCCATCATAACGCATTTGTTACCTGTAAACCAAGCCAACTTTAAGTGTAAATATCTCAGGTTTGGGGTGGTAAAACTTAGTCAAATTGCACAGATGTTTGGATAATGTATTAAATAACATATATGTCAAATTTCAACCATTTGTTAATTAAACTCTTCTGTGGAGGTACTACCTTAAGACGGCTGTGAACGCCATGGAAGTGTTAGAATGTAATATTAGTGAAATGGGGCTGGGGAAGTGATAAGAAAGTTTTCAATTTGGAAGGGTAATACGTGAAAACCCGCAATGGTATGCGTTGGAACTCGGGAAATTAAAAAACGTATACACAAATATACTACGCATACATAAATAGTTAAATTTAAATAATTTAGAAAATTTTAGAAGTTTCATATACATATATGTATAAAGTTTGTTCTAATAAAATAATAAAATAAACACTTACGTGATTGTGTTCGTAAAAATATGTAAAATTGTATTGTACGTTATTGTTCACGTGACGAATATGTAAAATAATAATAAATACCCAAATAATTATGATATGCTGATATAAACATAGATATTAACAAATGCAACAAAATGCATATATTTGCGCAATAAACATTCTCGGGAACTCAATACATATACAGTCGGTAATAAAAGTATTTGTACACGTCGTCTTTTTCAAATTATCCTTCGAAAAAAATAAAATGCTTTATTAAAGTCTGCGTTCGATAGCTTACCCTAAATATGCATGGTGTCTGTTTACAAAAATCTTTGGAAAACACGAACAAAAAAATTAAGCCAAATTAACAACAGTTTCGTGAGAGATGTACAAATACTTTTTTACTCACTGTATACATAAACTCGACCTTGGTTGAAACTTCAAATTCCACATATAATTATACAGGGCTACTGGTTATTGGTCACGATCCCGTAAAAAGGTTTTAGAACATGTTTTCCACTATGAAATAACCTAGTAATGTTTTATGCAAAAGTGAACCATTTTTGAGATATTATTTTGTAGTTTTGAAAATTAATTAAAAAATGTATTAATTTAAATAAAAAATGTATTGTTGTATGAAATCGAAGTTAAAAAAACTTGTTTGTAGTTTGAGGACACGGTAACAAAGAGGTATCAACGATGAAATAAGAATAATGGGCAAACATTTTTGTATTAGGGGTCCAAATCTCTACGAGTCTAGTAATTATTTTTATTGGTAAATATTCGGAAGTGGGGCTCCGGCTAGAATCAGGCTAATTTTCTTCAAGGGTTCGAACAAACCCAAACAGCCCTAAACAACTCCATACAACCGCAAACAACCCCAAACAAAAATTATCCTCAATCTAGCAGGAGCCCCACTTCCGAATAATTACCTTTTTATATTATTGTTGATAATTCTTTGTTACTGTGCCGTCAAACGACAAATAATTATCCCTCAATCCGTGAAGGTATTTGAGGCCCCTTAATCCCGTGAACCTGGGTCGTTTTTGTTTTTGCACTACCAAACAAACAAATGTCAACGAAAAAAATCTGAAAAAATTCATGATCGTTCTTCAGCCCGTACTTCTCAAGGAATAATAGGGTTTTCTTTTTCTTTTTTATTTTTGATATATTTTTTTCCATTAAATATTAAGCAACCTGCGTAGGAAATGATTTGGGGAAGGACGAAAACGACCCAGGTTCACGGACTGAGGTCTAAAACTATGTATTACCATTGTTTTTTATGTATTACAGTTGTTTTTTTTAAACTATGCATTACAGTTTACATTTTTAAACTATGTATTACAGTAATACATAGTTTTTAAAAACAATGTATTACAGTTGTTTTTTAAATTTATTTTTGAATATTGCCTACTCGTCATTTTGAAAAGAAAATAAATAGAAATAATAATATCTAAAAACATGTCCTACAACCCTTGCAGGAGATCGTAACCAATAACCAGTAGCCCTGTATATATATATATATATATATGTGTGTGTATGTGTGGACTTTAAAATTCCGGCATAAATTGACTTTTAAATCTTGCATCGTATCTACATAAATCATTCGGAAGCTCGATGAGACTAATTCTCGCTGAGCGATTTTTGACGAAACGTTTCTATTCGATCGTCGAATAACGCAGTCGTCTCGTAAGTCCATCTACAATGGAATCATAACACGTATCACATCCTATCCCGTCCGTACGTATTTCCACGCTCGCACGTGGCGTTTCATGTGTTTCCTGTACAGGAAGCAACATCCTACTACGTACCTTGGTAAAAAAGCAAAAAAGACCAATCTAATCGATCGTACGGCTCCTCCGTATATACGAAGCGTACGCGCGAACAAGCGGCTGAATCACTTTTGCATTGTACGAATTTTATATTTGGAACGTTGCGCGAAGCAAACGCTAAATCACCGTTGAATAAGGCGAACGGTTAATCCGACGTGGAATTCACCATACGTATCGGTGTATGCTACCTGTTCGGGCAATCGCGCGCCGTCCAATATACGATCGTGCGTAATGGAAGAAGCATTTCTTCTCAGTGTGTGTGTGTGTGTGGTGTACGTGAATCCCTCGCGAGTCTATTGAACGTTGCACAAAGGAATTTCTCGGGAGCACGTGCCACGCAAAAGCACTCGCAAAGATCGTTTCTCGCTCGCACCAAGGTATAGATATATATATTAATGTATACAGGGTGGCCCGAAAAGTGTCGTCCGGAAGGAAAATCTAGGTGGCTCGAATCGAGACCTATCCCCGAGAGGCTGTTCACTATTAAGTGACGTGCGGAAGAGATTTCCGTGTGAAGTCGATTTCATATGATTTTTGTGATTTCATAAGTGATTCAAGCTATTTTCAAAGTCATGTGATTTCACGTAATTTCAGTTGATTTCAATTGATTTCATTCGAATTAATCAACTCGGTTTCAAGCGATTGCTGAAATCATTGGAGGGAGAAAAAAATCGTAAAATGGTCAAATTTCTTTTTTATCGACTAATCTTGTAACTTTTAAATTTGAATTAAAATTTTTTTAAATGAAAAATGTGATTAAAAAAGACACAGATATAGATATTAAAAGAAATGTTTAATTTAATTTTAAGTCAATTACATGACTCTGTAATTGACATGACAGAGTCATGTCAATTGACATGACTTTGTATGAACTGGCGCGTGCACTGGCGTTAAGCTGCAGAGTAACCGCTCGAACGCACGGACAATGGACTAAGCTATGAAAAATCATAATAACATTTCTTTGTTTCGAGAATCCGATGATTTCTAGCGATTTCGTGAATCAAGTGATTTCATGCTGATTTCAGACGACTTCAAAAAACTTAAACCTGATTTCAGGGGATTTCAACCACATTCGGAAAATGTTGATTTAGTAAGACGGTTCGCGATTTCAGGCGATTTCTTGTGATTTTGCATTCGATTTCGAACAGAAGTGCTTGAAGGATTTCACAAGTGAATGGCCCCTCGCCTATCCCTACCACGTGTATTCTACGATCTTTGGTGAATATGCACCACCCGGGCTCTAGATGAAATTCGGTCGAATTTTTTTTGACGTCACTATCAGGATGGGTAATGTGAAAAGACTTAATTTGATGGGGGGGAGGGGGGGGGGGTGGAATAAATAATAATCGAACCGTGGGGTGCGGAACAATCGATGTGAAACAAAAGTCCAGTGGGCCGATATTGAAACAAGATTTATTTTCATACAATGGAATGTCCAATAATAATTCCATATGTGGTCGCATAGTTGTTTTTTTTATTGCTATAACATAACAGGTTTATCATCATGTTGTACAAGCCTTATACATTTTTAAGATTTTTCACAAATCAATCAGCAAAAATATTATTTCTTTGGAATAGTTTATTTTTCGTTTTCTTTTTTTGGAAAAGGAAAAACGAAAAAAAATCTAATCCAAACTGGGGAGGGTGGTCGGGGATCAAGCTCCCCCGCCGTTAAAGCAACTGAAAATTGGAATTTTAATCGCTCTGACCAAAAGACACTATCATAAAGATCGTAGAATGCCAGGTCGATAAAAAGCTACTTGGTTCCGTTCTCGAGCCCGGTTGATCTTATTCTTCATCTGTGTCATCCCAGACGTCATCTTTCGAGTGATTTATTGTATCTAGCGTCGGGGTTCTGGAATTGTTAATTTTCGGGATTCCCTGCAAAACGAAACATTCGAACATGGATCACCATGGAGTATTAACGCATGGAATTTACATACATTTTCTGAGTTCAGGGGTTACAAACTCTATAACAGACTAATTCTGTTTTGTACCCAACAATACAGAGGACGGTTTGGATTGCTTTTTCCCCAATACATTAATTTTGTTTGTTTCTTATTTTTATCATTCTAAAGCACGGTTTGGATTGCTTTTTCTTCCAATACATTAATTTCGTTTGTTTCTTATTTTTATCATTCTAAAGCATGCCATATTAATGTATGTGGTATGATTGTTGTATATTCGTGTGCTTACGAACTCTGTGCAATTTCTGTGAGGGATAATTTTTTTTAGCACTATAAAAACATTTGCAAATAGAATAAACTTGCTACTTATTATCATCCAAATTCATCTTATTTTCCATCATAATTCTTGTAGAAGTAATACTACATCCTTTAGAATAATGAAAATGAACAAAAACTATGTTTGTTTGAAGAAAAAATTCGAAAAAAAATAATAAAATTAGTGTTCATATATATATTGTCTATATATAAACATATATATATATATATATATATATATATATATATATATATAGGTGGGAGCGTACATGTTGCTAGCAAGGACATACGAAGGAGTATAGTAAACGAGTTAAACAATTATAAAAAATTCCGACCCCGTAAAAATATATGGTATCGAAGTATGCATCTTTGGAATGCAACGAAAATTCTTTTTCATATTTTCGTTCTCTTATTTTTATTGTTATTTAAAAAAAAATAACATTTTGGTTACACATTTCTAATAAGGATTCTCAAGAATGTTTCAGTCACCGTCCTGGCTTGAATGTCCCAAAAAAAAATTGGGAATACGAAAGAAAAAAAAATATTTTCGTTGGGTTCCAACGATGCAAACGTCGATACCACAAAAATGTGTGCCCAAATGAAATACTCACATGATGCCCCATGTGACCGGTGACGCGACCTTTTTCGGTGATTTGCCACAAAGTTTTAGGCCGGACGGTGTCTCCGCATAAAGAGCGATCATAGAATCGGCAATACTATTATTGTCGTCTCCTATCAACGATACGCCTTTGGCAAAAGTACGGAAGTTTTCATGACCTCGGCCGATCCAGACCCTTTCGAAAATGGTCAGTGGTTGATGGTCTATCTCGAGACCTTCGCTCTGATTTGAAATAGAGAGGCATAGTAGTATCGATGAAATATGCGATATCTCCCAAAATGCACACATTAGGGGGCGTACATAAATTACGTAACGCAAAATTTTCAAATTTTTTACCCCCTCTCCCACCATGTAACAGAACCGTAACGCCTGGCCTGACCCCCCCCCCCCCTCTATTCTGTTACGTAACGGGTGCTTTGTCGTAAATAATTGCGTTTTTCTTTTAAGAAATAACTAATTATGAAAAGGTCGGGTTTCTACTCATTTTATGAAGTATATATTCATCTAGTTTTATACCAATTTTTATGAAATTTCTTTTTAAATTAAGCTTGATGTAGCGACGACAAAAAATTATCTTCATTGTCCTATCGATGTCTTTATGAACGGTGATCTGTAAATAAAAAGGCAACAATTTATCGATATCTATACTACTGTAGCTATAGTTATGCATAGACGTTTTTTTTTATTTTGTTTTTTTTTACAAAATGCCGCCAGTTTCGACATTTTTTCCTATTTTCAAAGCCCTTTTTGGTACTCGAACAATCCTTAAAAATACTAATGATCAAAATTTTAAAAATCGGCTACGTACAACCTCAGTCACTGCGATTATAAAAATGTAACAAAAAAATTGAAAATCGGTTGATAAGTTTTTGAGTATTCGCTGAGACAAGGTCGAAAAAAGTAGTTCCGAGAAAATCGCAAACAAAGTTTTCATTCCGTTTTTCTTTACGTAAAGTTATGTTTTTTCAAGAATATTGATACTTACATTAAAGTATCAAGTCGCGGGCGTTATGACGGTTTTTCATCTTCATTATATTTCTCAAAATAATAAGAGCCCGCACTTCATCTATGATGAACGATGAGTTTTAAATAAAAAAACTTGAACATGTAGAAATTTTGCTATTTCTAGTAGCTCTAAAATCGTGACGTAACGCAAACCGCGACCCCCCACCCTCCCACGTACGTAGACCGTAACGCCAGGTCAAACCCCCCCCCCCGAAATTCCGTTACGTTATTTGCGTACGGCCCCTTAATAATAATAGTAATGTCAATAGATCAAGCACGGTGTAGAAACTTCACGACAGAGTTGAAATCAACAGCATCAAAAAAAAAAAAATAATAATAATAATAATAATAATAATCATCATCATCATCATCATCATCATCATATATGAAGCGAAGAAAAGAAAAGCGTATTCGAAGTTAAACTGATAATAATAATAGTAAAAAGAGCAGCGTACAGACATTCGTATTCGAACTTGGAGTACTGATGCAGTCGACCAGGAGCCAAAGTAATTTTTGTCGAGAAATCATTGCATATTGCTGTTGTTTGCCAAGCCTATTTCAAGAACTATTGGTTAATTATATGGAATATCAATTAAACTTACATTGCGTTTTGCACGTGCGGGTCCAACCGACGTCGGAATGTGCCCAGCGCGGAACGGACCTAGATTGTGTACTACAGCAGTATAGTTTCCGTCTGGAACACCCCATATGTGACAGTGAACATCAACTCCTATCGAGTTTGAATTTTCCTGCGAAAAACTGATCATTCCGGGAATTCTACTGCGACCGTCGTCAAATTCCACCGAACCCACGAGCTGTAGCATAATAATTTCGATTACGTAAATAAAAAAATTGTTAGTGCGATGGTTCTCTTTTTTTATTTTTAGTTTTTAGATTTCTGTTTAACGTGGCCCATTTGGAGTATTACACTGTGCTAAAATGTGTACTAAAGACATTGTGATAAACAACTTTTGAAGCAAAAGTTGTTTGGTTCTGATGTGAAAAAAAATAGGGTTGATGCGGCGGTTACCGTCGACACAAAAAAATGGGAAGCCCAATTTTCCTTTCCATACCCTTCTAGCTTAAGCTTGTGAATACTTTTAAATACGATTTACCAGTGATATTCTTCAATCGAGTATTCTTTCGAATTTCAACTGTAGCCTGTCTAGTGACTTCGCCATTGCATAAAAACTCATTTACTTAAAGTTTTTTTTTGTCATGGAACTTTGAGGTTTGATGAAAATCACGTTAGACGCTAAAAAAGGCTATTTTCACGAATTATTTTGATAGGTTTATATTATAGATATTGAAATGAAAGTTGTTACACTTGATAAATACACTTTCGCAATACATCTAAAAAAATATTTTATGTATTTTTGCAACCCAAACAAACTTTAAACGCGTTTTTCTGGAAACAACGTTTTTCGACGGCTTGTTGATAAAATCTTCGAAACTTCTGAACCGATCTTTATGAAATTTTAACCACACATTCTTTACAACTATATCTATAGCGCATTTCATGGATTTTTTAAATTTTGATATTTACTACTGTTTTTGCCAAAAACGGAGAAAAAACAGGTTTTTCTTTTCGACAAATGTCCGCCATTTTGTTATTATTGCATATATGAAAAATCGTATGATATGCGCTATAGCCATTAACATACTGAATCTAAACCGTTTGATTTTTTGTTTCGGATAATCCATCGCACAGATTTCATCAACAGACCTACAATTTTTTCAGGACATTTTTTTAACTACTTAAAAAGTACTACTTAACTACTTAAAAAGTACTACTTAAGAAAAATAGTTAAAATATGTATCGAACGGATCATTATTCATTTGGTGAACGTCCTCAAGGTAATTTCACGGTTAACTTCGTTTTTCTGTACATGCGAACTTTGTCGTGAACGAACCACATTTGACCTGAAGAAATAATTGACTCCGAAGATAAAAACAATCAACTTTCGGAGATATTCTTATCATTTGAATCAAAAGTTCAACACACATAATCAGGGACTCGCCCGGTGATTTTACTTACCATCTAGTACGAGCCAAAAAGTTCATCTCAGACAGGCCGAGAACTAACATGGAACATCCCTCAGGTGACACCCTTCGATTTTGTTGAAATTTGGATATGTTATAAAGCGCCGAAAAGTAAGCGATATGTATTTTTTTTATCGGCCGAAAAACGGTTTTAAGGGGTGAACCCACCCCTCGAAAAAAGTCATCTCTAGGGTTGTTCACCCCTTATTTTTTTTTGCAATGTCACTCTAGTGGATTTTTCATTGCTTCGGATTAGAAGAATTTTCGTTTTTGTTTCATTAAAATGGGTGGACTCCTTGTGTGTGGAACTGCTATATTACCCCTAGAGATGCCTTTTTTCGAGAGGCGGTTTCACCCCTTAAAACCGTTTTATCGCCGATAAAAAAAAATACGTATCGCTTATTTTTCGGTGCTTTATAACGTATTTAAATTTCAACAAAATCGAAGGGTGTCACCTAAGGGATGTTCCTTGTAAGTTAATGTCACGGTTTCGGCACCTACCTTGTTTTGGTCCTGAGCTCTGGCGGCTACGACAAGCAGCACGAGTGCGATCCTCCTCATGATTACGAAATTCTCCCTGAAAATATAGGTACAATTCGCTTTTGTACGTAATTGTTTTCGGAAGAAGCAAACATTACTGGTCGACGCGCATCCTCTGATAATTCTTATTCCACACTTTTTTACAAAAAAGTATTTACCAATATTCAAAACTACTCGATTTCACGTGTGATTATTCTTCGCCTCCGTTTGGATCTTATCCATCGGATAATGAATTCGTTGTTTCGGATTTTGGATATATAACATCGAGATTTCAATCGAAATTTTCGAAATGTGTTAAACATTGAAAAAATTATTTTATTACCATTACTATTACTATTACTAATACATTTCTATTAATCATACGACTCTGAAGTATTTATTAAACTATTGTATGATGCAAGATACGATACAGTAGAATTTTGGTAAAAAGTGAGAGGATTTTGATTTTAATTGAATTAAAAAAAAACATCTTCTCGTGCTGTCTTTGAAAGTAAAATAACTGGATGAATATTAAAAAAGTGAAGAAAAAGGAGTGTGTAAAAAACAGTGGGCAAAAAAATAGGTAACAATAGCGTGTACCTTAGGAAAAAACAAATAAAAGAAAAATACATAATGAATATTTACATACACAAATTTATGATACATGATTTTTATCGGACGTAGCGATAATTAGTAATTGTCCACATGGGATACCTACGATACATTTTCGTTATGAAAATGCATAGCTTTTTTTGCATTTTCTTTCGCTTGCAAAGCTTTCTTTACGGGAAAGCCAACTTTGCCAAAGCGACTAGCGCACTGTATAAATGTTTCAAGCGAAATTACGAGGAAGCACGGTGTCAGATTCTAACTTTTCTTTTCCAAATCGTCAAACTATAATTGCCTAGAAAAAATGGTATAAGTTTTGAAATTTTCTTACAATAACCATCAACCATTTTCGTCCAAATTGATTGATAGTTAAATGGTTATTATGAAGTGCGAAATTGAAAATGTTGAATAACAGATCTTCCGAATATATAACCTAAATTCAAGGAGTAAAAGGTACCTGATGTTCACTTATATAAATCTTGAACTGTACTCAGCGACGTAGCAGCCATCACCTTATATATAGACGCCCCGCACGCAATTGACTAACCCGTGTGGAGTATGTACACAAGTGTTTTTCAATGTTTTCCTCCTATTTATTACTAGTAAATTCTCTAACGCTCTAACTGCGCATTATTGCGTAAAATACCACAAACCCAACAGTTGCAAGATAAAAATTGCCCGTTTTTAATGTCGGGTGGCTGTAAAATACTTGAACATATTTTGTTTTTCTACACTCATAACCATCGTTATGATTACCCGTTTCTGTACTATAGATAACTTCCGCACAAGGTCTTTGCCGTTTTTACTTTTTTTCTGACCACACGGAATAAAGTATATGATAGTTTACTTCATAATTATAGGGCACAAAAGTATAAACAGTGCAAAAAAACGTCACTTCCCGTGCAGAAGTTTGTTAGGGGACCCCGAAATCCTAACACATCCCTATATGGATTTTATCGGGACGTCCCACGATGTAAAATAAATAAGAAACTAAATAAATAAGAAAATATAAATAAGATGTAATTATAATATAAATAAGAAACGATAATTAAAGGGGGTTTTTAGTTGTGTGATTCAAATCAATGTTTAGGCTCATCACAGGCAAATTTGTCAGCTAATTTTACCAAAGTATTTTCGAGATTGGCTTACGTAAGCATGACGTCATATAGTGGTGCTACGAATTAAACGATGTAGTCACAATTGGGCAATTTTCACATAATCGGGATCGAATGCGTACGAGGAGGTTATAATATTGTAAAAAAAAGACACATTTTTTTATAAAAACAATCCATTGTTTTACTTTGTTAGGTTGGTGTTTCGGGCTTTGCAGGGGGTTTGTGGTAACGCCAATTCAGTTTTCTTGAAAAGTGTACTTGAGAAATGGCAAATGAGGTCAAAGTTATTCGACCAAAGGCAATTAAAGTTACGAGAGTGATAATAGAAACTACTTCCGGGCACTTCAATGAAGCCACCAATTTATGGCTGACATGCGAAAAAGAATTTGGGTTACATTTTTTTTTTAATTCGGTCAATATATTTACCCCCAGAATACAAATTGACTGTCTATTTCGCTCAAAACATTCAATTATGGAAACACGCTTTTCGAGTTCGCCCGATGTAATTTTAAGTCTTTCATAGAAAAACATGTGTCACGATATTAATCGAAAACTTTTCATTTTATGAGCAGTTCATGAGCATTTATAACGAAATTTTTCACTGAAAATTCATTTCTTAAGTTCAAATACTTGCAACTTTTGAATAAAACAATATTTTTTAAAGTCCCTACGTATTTCTCTAGGTATTCCAATGCAGATTGGCGAGAATTTTTGTCTATTGTTCTAGGTCATAAATTGTGGATGCTAAATGTCACGCCGCGGAGCGCCGAAAAAAAAAGATAAATGAAAATATTAAATAGTAGTCGGCCATTTTATGCATCGAAAAAAAATATATATATATTTTCTAACAGCTTGATATTCATACTAAATAGATGCGTAATTAATTCTATGCGTGAATCACTTTTTCACACGAAAAAAAATTGTTAAATTCGCACATGATTTTATACCCGTTACTGTAGCCTAAGGCCTTAACTTTGCACATTGTTCCACTAAAATAGGCGTAACTTCGTCAATTTTCAGAACTCCAGGGTCCGGTTGGTCTCAAAACATTCTTGAAACTTTGCACTATAACAATATGCAAAAAAAAAACAATTTTTTCAACTTTCCAGAGAGGCATACCCCTTAAGCACCAGTGTAACTTACCAATGATTCAGAAGGGCCCTCCTTACGCCCTCGCAAAATACGGCCCTTCGCGAAAGGAGTTTCGCGAAGACCCTTAAGCCGGGAAAAAGTACTAGCCAGTATCTGCCTTCAGGTGTACTAGTTTTGTCTCGAGAAGTAAAAAAACTGTAGAGTATACATGATGGACATACGGATAGGTTTATTGATATGCGAGCCACCTAGATTTTTCTATCGGACGCCACTTTTTGGGGCACCCTGTACATATATATATATATATATATATATATATATATATATATATATATATATATATGTATGTATATATGTATATGTATATGTATATATACGTATATATATATATGTATATGTATATATATACAAGTACATAAATGTTTTACACAAAGCGGGAACACGTTGAATTACCTTTTTTGGCGCGCGCAAGGACTCTCGCATCGCGCTCGCTTATAAACGTAAGCGAACGCGCGCGAAGATCTCCGATTTTCTCACACGCGGCGTATCCTATATCCTGTAAAGTGTCTGCGCTACGGGAGCTCGTTGCTTTTACGCTCTTTCGACATAAATGCCCGTTCGGGCGTTCGACGATTAGATGCAATTTTACCCGCGTGTATACGGCTACGCACACACGTATCTTGCATTTTTCTCCTCTCCACTTCACTTTTTGTGTACTCGCCTCCTTGCGGTATCGCCACTTATCTTCCAGAACGAAAATAATGTAGTAGGTTGCCTTTTTTTTTAAATGGGCTTGATTGATTTTGACGGCGATTTTTTCACGGGGGCCTGAGATTTCGTCTCGCCAATCCAAAATGTTTTTTTTTAATTATCCGTCATATATATAACGTTCTAGATTTTTATTTTTATAAAAATTAAAAAAAAGTAGATATTTTCCTTCGACCAAAGCAAGGAATATCGATTTACGGTTAAAAATTTCGTAAAGTTAGCTCGAGTTATTTCTACGTATTTTTTTTATGACTGACAAGAAATTGTTCTTCACGCACGGAATGTAAAAAATAGTTGAGAAATGTCGTCAAAAGTCAATAAATCGGACTATGGTGAGAAAAATCGATTTATTGGATGTTGATAATGAATTGGAGCACCTGACGCGTAATTGCACTTTTCCGCTTCCCAGTACAAGAAAAATGCCGTTTTTGGTATTGCTAAGGAGACAGATCGCGTCACAATGTATTTTCCGATGCATTTTTTACGTATTTGTTTGCTACTAACGCCAGAAGAGTCATGATTTCGGGCAAAAATTCGGAAAACACGCAAGGATGGTTCGTGTCACTTTTGCGGCTCACTTTACGGGGAAATTAAAAAAGTTTATATGTTAACATTCTTCGCTATGGGAACGAATAAAAATACCGTTTTTTCATACAGATATTTAAATCCCATATAACAATTGATATTAAACAATGAAAAGATAGAAAAAATTGTAAATAATGTGCAGATAGAAAAAAGATCCTTAATAGTTGACAGATAGAAAAAATAATTATAATACTATTTAACAATAGGAAAATGATTTGAAATAATAGAAAGATAAAATAATTATTCTAAATCACTTAAATGCACAAAAATACTTCTAAATAATTTAAAGATGTAATAATGATTTTAAATAATGTAAAAAGTGAAAAAAAATGTATATATGTATATAAACTGTCTCAGGGCCCAACAGAGTCCTTAACAGGGCCCTAATAGCCGCCATATCGGCCCTATTCTCATTCTCGGCCACACGTGTGTTGCCGCAGCGCGATGTATGCGGGAAACCGTTAAAAGTCACAACCTCCGACCGTTCCTCGGACAACCTCCAATACATATCCCTGTCTAAGTAGCAAGAGGAAGACGACAATAATGAAGAATAAAAAGAAAAGCCGCCGCGGACCTATTGTTACGAGATTTTCTCGCATGCCGCACGGTGAGGCTGTCTTACGACCTACCTTCGATCTTCCTCCCGTGCATTACCGTTCCTTTTTTTCCGTCTCTCCCTCGGCTTCCTCGAGCACGCAGACTCATAGGAAGAAGAAAGCCGACGTTGAGCGATTGCCTGAACATCAATAATTTCTTCGATTAACTTCCTCTTCGTCAAAGAAAAATCATCCCGATAAAGCATATTCGGGTTGACGGTGAACCCGAGTCGAAATTTAGACCCTCCTTTAAACCTCCTTTCGATCCCAATTTGTCATTCAATGGAGGTTCAAGAGGTTCAAATGAAAATCTCAAAAACATGTATATCAGAACCTACTGAACCTCCAAAAGTGGCAGAAATTGGACTTTTTCACTCAAAGGAGGTTTACTAGGTTCATCTGAACCTCCTTTAAACCCTAGTGAGCCTGATTTAATGCTTACGCAAACCTACAGACCCTCTTTTAAACCTCCTTTCGCCCTACTAACTCTCCTTTGACTCCTTTCACCGCCCGAGTCGAAATTTAGACCCTCCTTTGAATGCTCGAGAACCTATTTCCTTTGTAACGCACAGACCGCCGCCCTCCTTTGACTCCCCTTGAACCTATATGGAGAAATTTGCACCGTAGGCCAAAACGAGGTTGTGTAGGTTCACGCAAGCCGAGCCCATAGGCCTAAAGGAGGCTCAGGAGGTTGAATAGAAGGTTCAGTAGGGCTAAAGGAGGGTCGCCAACGGTGCAAATTTCTCCATATAGGTTCAAGGGGAGTCAAAGGAGGGTGGCGGTCTGTGCGTTACAAAGGAAATAGGTTCTCGAGCATTCAAAGGAGGGTCTAAATTTCGACTCGGGAAATTTTTCTCCTCGTCCCGCTTATCGTCGCTCCAATATCGCTGGAGACCCTTTCGACTTTCGCTCAGCTCCGAATCTTTCGAGTCCAACGTGTTCTTAGTGATGATGACGTGAGGGACGCGAGTCGGAGAACACAGACACGAGACTTCGTTACCTTCTTGCCGCGAATCCTCTTCATTTCGTGGCTCTTTTCACGTCAACGAGAAACTCGAGGCTTCTCCCTCGTCCCGAGGCGGGCTCTCGCATGCGGAAATGTTCGCGTGATGGTGCGTTTTAGGTCAGAGGTTGCGAGCCAGGAGGCGAGTGGTGAGGCGCCGGTGGTCGGCTCTCTGCGCCTTTCAAGGAAAACCATCGACACGAGCTTCACCGCCGGCAGTATTGCCCTTTTGCATGAATATCCCCCCCTCTTTCTCTCTCTCTCTCTCTCTCTCTCTCTCTCTCTCTCTCTCTCTCCCCCTCTCTCTCTCTCTCGCTCTCTCTCTCTCTCTCTCGCTCGCGGATATTCAAGAGAACGAGGAGACCCGTCGTTATAGCTGCGTGCTATAAAATATCCTCGTCTGCACCTTCTGGTCCCGCGGAGAGCCGCCGCGTCGATTAGCCCCGCGTCTTCTATCCGCGAAGCTGTTAAATATCCAAGTTGCTAATATGAGCCATATACACGGGAAACGATGATTTCAAAGACGTTCGACTTCGAGGGCCTTCTCGTCATCGTCAATTGTCTCCATACTCAGCATTATGCAAGCCTCAATGTATTCAGAGACATCGTGCTGCAGTTTGCATCGTTGGAATGCACCATTGGTTTTTGGCACGTGTAGGCTACGAACATCGCGGACACATTTTTGAAGATCCTTGTTAGGGATTCATAACCAAAAACTGCTGAAGAGGAGCTTAGGCAGTAATAGAAATTGAGAAATGAAAAAATTAAGAAGAATTTTCGTTGCACTCCAACGATGCAAACTTCAACACCATTCTTGAACGGTAGTTAAATTTGCATCGTTGGAATACAACGAATTTCTTTTTTTCTAATGCCCAATTTTTTTTGGCATTTTAAGCTACTCACTATCACTGAAATATATCACTGAAATATTTTTAAAGATCCTTATCCATAACCCAAAATTGCTAAAGAAGTTTGATAGTAAGAAATAAAAACATTGAAAGGGCTTTCCATTGCATTACAATCGTGTAGACTTCAACGTCATTCGTGGATGGTATTGACGTTCGTATCGTTGGAATGCATCGAAATTATTTTGTCTTCGTTCTTTGGTACGTTTGGTACATTTAGACTACAAATATCAATAAATGTTATCATATTCCCATAAAGGTCATTTTAACGGCCTACCTGTCGCCAAAATCAACGAGTTGTTGAAAGAAAGAGTTCAGGACTGTCCTCAAAACAGCCAAATGTGCTAATAGCCAGCATTGCATGGACATAACGGGTTCTCAAGATCCTTTCCCCACATATATATATATATGTATCAGATATATGTAACAGAAATACTCGCTGCTCAATAATTTCGCATCAACGTCACCCTCGCTGCGGATTGTTAAACTCAAAAGTGTTCCTACGAGACCGGCAGTAAATTGGACAATAAAAGGGCTACATTATTCCTGATACTTGACTTTGGAATATTAAGAAAAAAAATCCCGTTTGAGAAATCGTTTGGAACAATAGAAAATCTACTGAAGACATTCATAGTGGTCTCGAACAAAGTTAAAAAAAAAACATTTGAAAAAATAAAATTGCAAATTTCGAAAAAACGGAGATGAATGTCTTGAAAAATAAAAATGAAAGGTTCGAAAAAGTAAAAAAAAAAAAGGAATAAATTCTACATCTCTCGATGCTATTGACATTCCTCGGGAATACTTCATTGCCATCCACTTTATCCGTGATGTACGTTGAATTATGGCTCTTTGATGATGCGGATCCTGCATGTCGAGTGATAAGGGATATTTTTGTAAAAAGGTATGGACACGGATGCCATACAATTTATGTATATTAATATATATATATATATATATATATATATATATATATATTTATTTATTTATGTATATATATATATATATATATATATATATATATATATATACCTACATGAAAAAACAGTCGAGAAGTTCCTGAATGTTTGCGCGTGCGCCTTGTGGCCTTACGTGTAATAGGTGCTTGGCGATTCACGCTTCTCTCTCTCTCTCGGTTATTAACACCTCTTCGAAGCTCTCGCTATTAAGTTAATGCACACCTGACGCGTGCGAGCATTGTGAATTATAGCGTAACCTATTAGTCATCGTTCGTACGATGAGAAGAGGATGAGGGATGGGACGATTGGCCGGAAGGTGCAGGGAGCAGAGGAGCACCGCGAGGAGGAGGTGGACAAGGGAAGATGAGAAGAACGAGAAGAAAAGCCTGGAAATATCGAGTGTCGAGAGAAGTCTCGGTAGTCAGTATAGCCATTTTAATGCATGCCTGCTTACACTTGCACGCACAGTGAGTGCCTTTGTGGCGTTTTCACAATTCGCGTCAACACTTTCCGCAGCATCTCTGCTTCAAAATCTACAAGGCCATCGTGTAACTCTCGGCTCCAATAAGTATGCACGTGGATACAGGCATATCGGTAGTTTTGAGCAACCAGCACAGGGAACGAGGAAGTGCCACGTGCGGACACTTCCTCATCTCTTGATCGCCACTTCCGTCACCTCCGAATCTTTCGTCTGTTATTATCAAATGGATAAACGTACAAAAAATCAAAACGTTAAGGTTGGCCTATCGACAGGCTTCAATTCATAGGATTTTCATAATCTTTTTTTTCGAACTTGACTAAAAATATTAATAATCGTCTCTGTAAAATTTCAGGGACGGTTATCGACCTTATTACAGAGGAAAAGAATAGAAAAATTGCGTAACTTTTTGAAGGAATCCCGAGACGACATACAAAAACCCAATTTCCGGTCGTTACAAAGGTGTATACAATAGTGAGGATCTGTCAGATTCTTAAAAATAATCAGATTTACATACTTAACACTCGTAGTAATGCAATGCTCTGAGAAAAAAAATACGCTTATTGACTTAATTTTCGTGTAATATCAAGTTTAATTTGAACTTCCGGTATTGAATTTATTACCATTTGCTACGATAAGTAGCAAGTGCGGCGGAGCTGTCACAGCTCCGAGTATTCGCCATGCACAATGCTGCTTAAGGCGGGATTCTACTTTGAAACCATGGAAAAAACGCTATTTTCGTGAATTTTTGCTGAGAATACTATTAAAGATATCGATATGGGGTTTAAACTGTTCAATAAATACACTCTTTAAGTACATAAAAAAAAAATTTTAATGTATTTTATTCATTTTTTGTACACGTAAAATATGTTTAAAGCCAACGCCTCGAAAAGCAGGTACCGTTGCCGTGGTCGTGAAATCTTCCCGACGGATGGTCTGAAACAAAAAAATCAAATAGTTTCATGTTCAGAATGTCTTCAGGAACCGACCTAACTAGAATATTTTATATACGTGCAAAATTAACAAAATGGCGGCTAAAATACGAAAAAAAAATATGCGTTTTTTTGGGTCTTTTTTTGCAATAAAAAAATAGTTCTAATCAAAATTTTAAGTTGATTGTAGTTAGTTCGGTTGGTACACACATATAGAATATGTGTTCCAAATTTCATAAGGATCGGTTCAGTACTTTTTGAGTTATCACGACCACGTTACTTGAAAATGTCGTTTCCAGAAAAACGCGTTTAAAGTTTTGGTGAGTGATAAATCGTAGAAAAAATGATCTTACTCTCAATCAGCGATGCCTGGGCCATATAATATGCCTTCGACGTGTTCCAGGTGGGTGTTTCCATCCAATTTAGCCTTTTCAAAGTTTCAAAGTAGAATCCCGCCTTAACGCGAAGGACCGCCGAAACCGCATCCCTACCGCCCAACCACCGGTGTGCTATATATATATATATACATGTTTATGTGTATATCAATACTTATTTATTTATTCACATACAGTTGTAGCCAAAATTACCATACATACACTTGTGCGTACAAAATGCATATACCTCGATGTCTGATAATCTGAGTTTGGTGAGTCGAAGCTCGCGGGCTATCGAAGCGGCCCGGTCTGTTGGCTCCGCATAGATTAATATATATATATATATATATATATATATATAATACACGCTATAAACGCCGTGCATGCACGATACACAGCTCCCTAACTATACAAGCGAGCCAGTCGTTAATTCACTGTCTCTCGCGAGTGAAAACGGCGGCGAGCGCGCGCGCGAGCCTCGAGATCAAAGAATAATATTTCTCACACTCTGGACCGTCTGTAGAGTTCAGTACATACCTAGGGCATACACTGGACATGTATTCGGTGAACAGATGTAATGTGTGTGTATGCGTGTGTATATATATATATATATATATATATATATATATATATATATATATATATATATATATATATGGTATGATCGGCACGCAATACTTTGCTGATGCTGGAGAGGGCGAGAGAGAGAGAGAGAGCCAAAGGCAATCGTGTACTCGTTGCAACGAGCGCAAACTGCATCGAGAGTGCATCGACAGCGACCGGACACTCGCTCGCGAGAACCACACGAGAAAATCTACGCGACGCGTTCCACCGGTATTCCTCTCATGTAAGTAGTAGGTATATTGTCTGACAGAAGATCGTAATTGGCAAGGCTGAAAACGGCAAATCCTGCGGGCTAAAGCCTTTATGCCAGACATTGGTAGGTGAATACGTGTGTATAGATATACCGAGCGTGGTATATACGTGCGCGCACCTCGCTCTCGCTGTGGCACACTTTTGTCATCCGCGCAACGTCACTTTGCTATATATATATATATGTATATATGTATGTATGTATTTATAGGGTGGCTCGAAAATACACATAAACACCCCACGTATGTTCTTCGATGTTTGTACTTTTCGGGACAAAAAATACAGCTTTTTAATTGTCGCTGTCGTGTTTGTACTTTACGCGCGATATTGTTCTCTTCTGTTATCTTTATGAAGTGCACTGTTGAGCGAAAAATAAATGACTGGTAGATCACTAACGTCGATGTCTTGGATTTTGATCAAAAGTTTGAAAAAATAGGTTTGAGAGGATCACAGCTAAAGTTCAGATGATAAATAAAAATAATTATCGTCCACGTGACTCCCAATTGGTGCTGAAAACTTCTGAGAGGAAAGTACGTACACAAGAGAGAAAAAAAAATAAAACCTATGCTACAGGAAAACACGAAAAGACATCGAAGAATGCTTTTTCTCAAAAACTAAAAAAAAATTGTAGAACAATGGTGCTGAAGTTGGCATCTTTGGAATGCGACAAAATTTTTTTCTTGATTTTGGTAATTTCTTTATTTCGATTGTTATCTGAAATCTTCGTTGCTTTATTTTGGTTTTATCTGCAATTTTCATTGGCGGGTTTTGATTGTAGATTTTTAATCGGGATTTTGGAAAATGTTTCAGTAATTTTTGTAGTCTACATGCGCCGAAAATCGGCGATGTGGAGAAAATATATTTTCGTTGCAGTCCAACGATGCAAACTTCGATAGCATGTAGATCATACATGGATGTGATCGGGACAGGTATTGATACGAGGCATGTGGCTTTTCCTTTTGGACTTCACTTTTCGAGCCACCCTGTATACATATATATTCACCCTCAGTGTGTGCTGTGCCCGATCTTAGCCGGGCATTGGGTTAGGCCGTGGCTATGCACTTTCCCATCTTGATTCGAAGACTTCTCTCTCTCTCTCTCTCTCTCTCTCTCTCTCTCTCTCTCTCGTTTTTATTTCCTCAATAAGAAAACAATCGGACAACGTTTCTCCGTCTTGGGTTTCTGGGACACAGCTCGCGAGTGCTCCGCAAATTTATCACTTTGAATTTTTCGCCAACCCAGAATGCTCCGCGGGGCAATCGATTTAGCTCACGCGGCCTACGAGCTCTGAGATCGCGCGAGGTGAAATACGTCGGAGTATCGAAATTTTCTCATCATCGGATCAACATTCATTCCTGACCCCTTTTGCCCCATCCAATCTCCTGAATTTTCCAACTTTATGATATTAGAGTTTGCATTTTTTTTCGATAAAATTGGGCATCCGAAATCATTCGAATATTCTTCGAGACCCTCACCAGAAATCTACATACAAAATTTGCAAGCTTTCGGATCCCCGTGAAAGAAATTAGGAGGGCGGCCATAAAAAAATTCGGGGCCCATGAGGGCTTGAATATGGATTCCCTACTAGGGCTTTCCACAACACAATCGGACTAGACCCCGACAGGAAAACAACAGGGTTGGGTAATTTATTAACAAAAGGTCGTAGCGAGGAAAATGATAAAGGGCCCAGACGGGACTCATCAGGGCAGTGGTTGTTACAGGGCATACAATATATTTGCAAAGTTATTTTTAAGAATTTCTAGTTTTTAGACTTACTTCCATAGATGTGATATATTTAAAGTTTAAGGTATCGATAAAAAACTAATTTAAGTCACTTAAAATAAACATACACGTGGAATTTTACTATAAATAATTCGTATTCTATAAACATTCAAAATGTTTGAAAAATAAATTTCGCAATACAAACATAGTTTTTAAAAAATAATAATTCATGCGTGCAGGAATGACAGCACATATGTACGTAAAGCACCGTTTGGTTGCTTCGACATTTTAAATTGAACTAATTTCCGTTCAATGCTCGTGACGGGATAAACAACATCCACCGAATTTTTTTATGTGCCTGAAGTTTGCATCGTTGCTATCCAACGATTTCATTTTTTTTTTTAACTTTTTAATTTCCTACAATTTCTTGCTCAGTTCGGCTCTAGATGACTTTGTTGGGTACATGAATACATTTGGTTTTTTCCTACACTCCTGCTTCAATGTACAAACATTCTTCAGACTCGTTACATCCGAAAATTTTGTTGTTAAAAAATTAAAAAACGTTATCTGGCGCTCTCGTACCAATAAATGTGGAATGATTAAAAATAGTTTTTTTTTTTATAATTACTTCTCCATTTTCAACGTACTTCTGACCAATCTCGCTTGATATGTATCCACTAATAAAGCTGATAATTAAAGGGCAGTAATAGGGTTGCTTCATGGCTTCGATCGGGTTCTGTTGAGGCAACCAGTCGGGCCCTGATTCGTAAGCCTCTTTAGGCCCTCGTCGACAAAGTGTGACCGGCCTCCAAGGGACCTGGTCGGGTGCCGTGTTTAGGGCCCTTGCAGAGTAAGGGAAAAAAAATTGGGTCCTAGTCAAAGCCCTGGCTAAATTCTTTCACGGACGGTGAAGAGAATGAAGAAATAAAAATTCAAAACAAATTTCGGCTGCACTCCAACGATGCAAGTTTCAACATTGTCTACTTGTTCGCAGCGACACGATCGCTCGGGTCGCCATTCGAGCCAATGAGAATCGAGCCTATCGTGCCCTTCATAAAAAAAAACCCTCGGTCATTTATATTCCGGGCCGTTTTCATTGCGGATGCACAAGTCTCTCGTGTGCATCTCCGCACTTGTGAGCTCTTTGTCGCCTATACGAGAGATGACTTCTCAACCTGTTAAGGCCAACGCGACACACGTGTCGTGTCTCTCGTTTCCATAAAGCGACTCGGGAGAGACTTCCTATACGTGGTCTTCACCGTGGCAGAACCTCATTGTCTGTCATTAGACAAAAGGAAACGCGGAGTGAAATAAAAGTTGGATGGTGACGTCAAAAGAGTAGCTCTATATATATGTGGGTGTGTGTGTACGTGTATATATATATATATATATATATATGAATATATAAACGTTTCAGAAGAGAGGACATGAATGACGCGCTACGAGATAAACGAAGGACTGCGTAAAGTTAGTTTTGTGTTTTATATATACATATATATATAACGTTTTATACAAATAGAGCTCAAAAATCCGGAAACGCGCTCGACATTCTCCCTCTCGTATTCCCGTATCTGGCACATTGTCTATAATATAAGCACTACAATATACGTATATAAATAAATATATATATATGTGTGTGTGCGCTCGCGTATGTAGTCGAGCACAGAAAGTGCAGCGGTAACAAGACTGACAATAAATTGCACGAATATGGCACGATTCCGCCACAAGATCCATCGGAAAACAATTGGATTCCAAGTACAGCAATAATAAAATGCAGTGTACTTTTCGTTTTAGTTTTCAACATGGAGGAACTTATCGTAGAACCATGGGCGATGCATTTTATGACTTGATTTTATGATGCCTCGATATATATATATATATATATATATATATAATTGCGATATCGACTACTATATTGGCTCGATGACTTGCTCAGCGTGGAATTTAATTAAAAAGAAAACAAAATTACTGTAAAAACGAAACAAAAAAATGTTAAAAATTTGAAAAAATATATATCTATATATATATAACCACATTAACTGCAAAAGTGGGATTCTCGGGAATTCTTTTCACGCGTCGTTCGTAGTTTATCTGTTTTTCTCTCGTGCTTCTTTTTATTTCTTCTTTTTCGCTCAGTCGCACGTTGTGGCGCGCTCGAGTTTTTTCGCCATTGCGTAATCGGACACTCTGAGGAGAACCGACATTATGCGTGTTATATCATACGCGGGGGGGGGGGGGGGGGAGGGTTAAATCACTCACGTGTGCATGTGCGTGCTCCAGAGAGAGAGAGAGAGAGAGAGAGAGAGCGAAGGAACGAGATAAAGAAAAAAAAAGGATGAAAAGCCGAAGTGGACGCATATACAACTCTTGTGCGCGAATCTGCAAAAACGATTTCGCGCGATAGTGCACAAAATTTATTTCGCTTCCACCTGCTGTCGTGAAAGGGTCTGAAGCCCGCGATGTGCCTCCCGCGTTTCTCTGCCCAATCATCAGCGAGCTCTCACCATCTTGCGCGTTGTCTCACGTGTGTTTTAAATATGTTATATATATATATATATATATATATATATATACACATATATATATATATATATATATATATATATATATAATATTTATTTATGTCCGTATGTACGCATATATAATATTGTATATTACGAAACACGCATGCAATCCGCGGCATGAAACATTCTTTCTACCTCCCTCTCGCTCTCTCTTGCCGCCCCTGTCTCTCCGAGGTCGCTGCGACTTTTGCTGAATTTTATTCATTCGTTTGAATCGCGCAAGACTTTGAACCCTGCGAGACCGATGCATTCAACGAAAAAGTGGAAAATAACATAAAATGGAAAATAAAATAAAACGGAAAATAAAATGGAGAAAATAAGAAGAGCTCAGAGTCTACGGTAGGGCTGACGTTGAAAACGAAGACTGCCGGTTTATTGGATAACGGCGAAGGAAAGTCTCACTGGAAGGCCTCTGATGCCGAAATCAATGTGGTGCAATAAAAACGAAAGAGATGCTGGTCACGAAAAAAAAACTTTCCTTTAAAGCGCAAAGTAGTGGCATTGGGACTCCAAAACTCCAAAACTCCAAAATGGTTTCTGCACCTTCAACCTATCTTTTGACGAACTGTCCTAGGAAGCGAGATACTGGGAGAGTCTGGTTGACTTCCAAATTCCAAAAGAGACTTCTTCGACTCGGTAATCCCAAAATTGGAAACTTTTGACATCAGTACCCGAAGACGGTTGTCTTTCAACCTCTTCCAAAAATTGTAAATACAAAAAAATTCACAAAATAAGTTGTGCATTTTTTCGTATTCAAGACAAATTGAAATCAAATTCACAATGATTAGATTAAAATTTACACCAAAAGTGAGTTCTTACGTATTTTGCGAGAAAACATTGCGTCGAGGCAAAGAAATTTTTGCAAAAAAAGTTGTGAGTTTAAAATATTACATTATAAATATGAAAAAATTCACAAAATGAGTTGTGAATTTCCCCAAGTTGAAGAAAATTAAAATCGAATTCACGACAATTATATTAAAATTTACACCACAATGAGTTCTTACGTATTTTGAGAAAAAAAACATTGTGTTGAGGCAATGTTTTCGCTCAAAATACGTAAGAACTCACTTTTGGTCTAAATTTTAATCTAATCATTGTGAATTTGATTTTAATTTGTCTTAAATACGAAAAAATTCACAACTTATTTTGTGATTTTTTTTGTATTTACAATTTTTTGTGAATACATTTGCATTCACAGATTTTGATGTGAATTTTTTTTAATTCACAGAATTTATTGTAAATATTCACATTTTTTGTGAATATTCACATTTTTTTCTGTTAATTTATTTGTATGTTCGGAATATTTGTGAATACAATTGTATTTGTATGCATGCATGTGAATACAAATAAGTGAAGTATGAATAAATTTGTATTTATATTCACATGAAAATCACGATGTGAATAAATTCGTGTTCCTATTTATAAATAGAACTACGCCCAACTCTGCAATCTCTGTACACTGTAGTTGACAATTGGTACAGGGTTGACTGGCACGAATACCTTGATCATTATGTCTCTCAAGGGTCCTTCGTGTCTGGCTGGTTCTTTGGGTCCTGGTATGCCCAGGATGGGAATGCAGAGTCATGGGGCTGCCTAATGATTCATATGTATACGGAGCATGTATCGAATTCGAGGCCCAATTTGATTTCGACTCTTCCTCTTTGTCTCGATCATCCTGGGTCTATGAGTTCTTTCCATTCGGAGCATGATGCAGCGATGCTCTCAACGGGTGGCCACGTGGTCCAGATATAATATGTTACAAGGGCCATCGAGGCTCTCCCCTGTCGTTTTTCATCGTCCCGCGCACACCAGGAATATCCACTTGACCTACATCCGCACCACTGCGCCCTGGAAGAAATAATCGCTCCGAGACACGAAAAAAAAAAAAAAACAATACATACGTGTATACAGGATTGCCTCAAAGTGTCTAGGCAGCTACGTCTGTGGATTACAAGTGTATTCTCGTCTCGCGCTGAGATCTCACGACTTAATCCGATACGAGCCGATTTTGTCGCGTTTTGGGTGCTCCGCGGACCGAAACGAAAGATGAAATTGTACACGGAGAGAATTTTTAAGTATTTTTTACGGTGAAATCTCCGTAAAAATTACATTGAAAATTTGAAACCGGTGACAAATGTGCACATAGTCAAAAATTGACACTAGCTTTTAATATTTTGCTTTCATTCGTGTAAAAATTTAAGCAAGTAGCATAATTTTTTACATTTCTTTCAGTAAAAATTCTGACACATTCTCATGTAGAATTTTAACAATGGGCTGCCTCAAAAATTCCAAGTTTCTACAGTAAAAATAACCTGGACAAACTTGAAATTTGTAAAATCCCTAGCGAAAAATTAATTCCCTACGATTAAATAAATACTCTATATACTGTATTTCTGAACATTTGTGTTCTTGATTGCTACTTATTTTAGCATATCATCTTTCCGTACCATTGTAGACGTCCTTTATCGAAGTTTCTTTTCACGTTTCTTTGTTTTCTTGCGTAGAACTGCGTAGAACACGTTAGACTGCACGAGACCACGAGGCTTTCTTGGCCCATGCTTCGTACTATAATGCGCATGCGCGGTACCGCTGTTGCTAAGCAACGCGGGTCGGCGTCGTTCGTGCTCGTCATACTGCGTCATACACAAGCACACTCTCACAGGTTGCGTTCACGTATACGCACGCTCGCACACAGAGCTCACGCGTACGGTCAGGCGACCTAGCCCTAACTGATTTTACTATAAAGAACGTAAAATTCCGGTGGACGCACGGAAAATTTCGGCTTCCTTTTTTAAATTTTTATGGAAAACACGCAAATTTCTCAATGTTCCACTGAAAAATTTCATTTATATTAGCACTTTTTTAACTTATTGTCGTAATCTTAACGTTTCATGAAATTTTACTATTAATTTCAGTAAAAATTCTGGAAAATATTTTAAATTTCTGTTACGCAAAAGTAAATTTTGATTCATTTCCATGAAAATTTATAATTTATTTCCTAAAACCCTGAAGAATTGCACATTTGTCACCGAGTTACTGTGATTTCACAGTAAAAATTACTTAAAAATTCTCTCCGTGTAGAGTAGCTGACGTAAGGCGAGAAAAGATGGAGGGAGATGGACAGAGAGAAGTCGTTCTTAGCGAAAGGGAATAACATACGATAGGCTGACCAGACGCCTGTGAGCGAATCGAGAGAAACGCGTTCATTGATACGTCTCCGGAGCCCAGCTTCCCTGTCAGAGCCACTCGTCTGCCACAGATTACAAATCTTCCGGCAAGATGACTAGACACCGCGGCGCTCAGGCTGCTTGGTGTCTTCATGGAAAATGTTCAAATTGGTTGGGGTCGTTGTCCGTTGATCTGGAGTTTTCATGCTGATCAGACAGTTCTAGTGGGATACGATGATTTATAATTATTTTTTATAAACTGTGCGATCAAAGAATAAAAATCAGCGATATCATTGCCAACCTTAAGAGAAGGATACACGAGGCACGCAATGACAGGCAACGACCAGAAGTGTCAAGTCAGCTCTCTTTTGTAATGTTAGAGTTTGAATACTTGGAATGCAATGAAAATTCTTTTTTTCTTGTATCCTTGTATAAGGTTGAAGCTTGCATAGTTGAAATGCAATTTGAAAAGCAAAGTTTAAAAGCAATTACCTTTATTTCATTGCCCAAATTCATCAAGGCAGATTTTAGCTTCGGGATTCACTAAATGGGAGTAACAATTGCATCGTTGGGATGCAACGAAAATTCTTCGTCATTTTTTACGTTCATTATTATCAAAAATCTTATTTTGCACATTTACGTTATAGATCGCTGATTAAAAATCCTGAATAATATTAGCGTGACTTTTGTAGCTTAAATCTGGCAAAGGAAATTTGGGAAATAAAAAGAAAATAATTTTCGTTGCATTCAAGGATGCAAACTTCAACGTCATGTCACTAAAACATTTTTTCGGATTCTTATTTTAAAACGTAAAATTCGAAATCTACAGAACATGATTTTGGATCGTAATGAAAATCGCGAAGAAAGAATTTTCGTTGCATTTCGACGATGCAATAAAAATTCCTATTTCTTGTATCATCACCTCGCACGAGGTTGACGCATGCAGCGTTAGAATGCAATGTAATTTCATTCCATCAACGCAAAATACCTTTTTTTTCAATTACCAAAATTCCTTTCCGCAGACTTAAGCTTCCGTACTCACTGAACCGGATTGTCGTTTGCATCTTTTACATTTCTTGCCTTCATCATTATCCAAAATCATATTTTGCAGATTTAGGTTGTAGATCGTTGAATAAAAATCCGGAAGAGTATTTGCGTGAATTTTGTAGTTCAAGTTTGCCCGAGGAAATTTGGGAAATAAAAGGAAATTCATTTCCGTCGCATTCCAACGAGGCAACCTTCGACGGTCATGTCGCTGAAACATTTTTTAGGACCCTTTTGTAGGGCTTAAATTGTAGATTTAGGGCCTTAGATTTCTATCTTGAAATTTACAATTTCTCAATAGAAATCTACAATTCGAAATCGACAAAACATGATTTAAGATAGTAAAAAAAATCGTGACGAAAGAATTTTCGTTCTATTGCATCGATGCAAAGTTCAACCCTACCAAAACTTGCTATCATCCAACATTTTTCGTCAGTTTTGGCTACGAGCATCATTCGAAGGTTTTTAAAGATTTTTCTCCAAGTTCACCCTCCCAAATATGCAGAATAAATATGGCCATTGATAACAGAAGTGAAAAATATTACTTTGTATTTTTGTAAAAAAGATTTTTCATTGAGTGCCAACTTCAAGATTATTCTCATTTTCAATAAAAATGTGCCTCGTATGATCGGTCGACTCGCTGCGCTCCCCGCAATAAAAACGACCACTTTCACGTTCATTCCGGCGCAAGATCCCATCGCGGCAGTCGGCACACACAGCTCGTCAAAAGTTCACTCGTATATCTCTCGGGCGCTCGCGGACGTTGGTCAATTCCGCTCATTGACAAAGAGGCTGTCCTTTATGATTGATCGCGTCTGATGGGGCGTCTCTACCTCGTGCGTTATCATTATCATTATTATTATCATTATTTCATTTATCATTGCAGCGATTTTATCATTATCGTCGTTATTATCGGATGGGGCAATAAAACGTGCATACTTTTCGTAATTATCGAGTGGATGAGAGTAATTAACGCGACTCGCTGTCGGGTCCATGATACTTCGCGTCCATGTGACACACGTACTCCAGACTGTGCATACACGCAGCTGTATTATGATCTGAAACCTTGGATAAATATTAGTATGTGCATTTATATAGAGCGTGTGCGAGGCTGCGTCAACTTTTTTTTTGTCAATCTCTCTCTCTCTCCCTCTCTCTCGGCGAATCCGTATTACGATGAGACAAGGTATAATTGAGATTCGCTTTCAACGTACGCTGATTGACGCTCTCGCCACACTGCATACGCAATCTCTTTATATCTTCCTGCTCCCTGGAGCTATGTCACTCGTGTCCCCTTAGCTCTTATATGCTCACGGTCTACGCTCGGAGGAGAAACCCGGGCGAACGACGACGAATCGATTTATCTTCGAGCACATTTCCTTCGAATCTCCCGCGGTACTCTCGTTATTATTATTATTATTATTATTATTATTAATAATAATACAAAAAATAGGGCATTATAGATATATACACGCACTCGTTTTTGTATATATATTTTTGTACACGTATACATTTATATACTCCTGTTATTATTATTATTATTATTATTATTATTATTATTATTGTTGTTGTTGTTGTTGTTGTTGTTGTTATTGTTATTATTATTGTGCGTGTGTGTGTATGTATATATTCTACGTATATACTTTTATTCGTATAGTATATAAATATATATATATACATACACACACCCACAGACATGCATTCTACTGTGCAATTTTTCCCCCAGAGTCCTACGTATACATCACATCTGAATTAAAGGGCAATTCAGGCTGCTCACTTTTCAGGTTTAATATTTACGACAGTTTTTTTGCAATCACTCTGACTACGTACAAGACATTTTGATTATGTAAAGTGCACTTATCGCCTGACGCGCAATCTCGATTTTGCTGCCATTTTCCTCATCACATAATACGAGGCTGCCATAAAAACAGCTCACTGACAATAGCGTTTACATCGTACACTCCTTGGTTTCCTAATTCGAGGCGGAGAGTTTCTTTTTTTTTCTTCCCTTTCACTATTAGAGTATTGCGATACACGGTTGAGACCCTTGACCAGTGTCCCCTGACAGCGATAAATGACGGCTAGGAACGCTGCATGTCAAACTGAAAATAAGTCAGGAGAAACATTTGTGAGTACGTGTGACGTATCGGGTAAGACGGTGGCTCGTTGGGTGGAAGGGTAGTGTGGACCTTTTTTACGGATAGCCCGGAATTGGGACTTCTGTACTAGGGTCTCCGAGGACGTTTGTCCTTCGAGTGCGGCAGGAGGGAGCGAGAGAGATTGATTGATTGATCGATATATATATTTATGCCTTGGTTTGGAACCTTGAGGCAATATCATACATGGTATGTACAGTTTGTTGACAATCGTTTTATTAAATGTAAGAATTAAACTTAATATGAATGGTTATAAAAATTAAAAATAATAATAATAACAATAATAGTAATGGTCACAATGGTTGATATAATCATGATAATAGTAGTAGTAGAACTAGGAACTAAACTAAATAAAAATAAAATAAAATAAAATAAACGAAGAAAATCTGCGTTCCTAAAGCATAGTGTACGGATGGAGATACGTAGAGGATACACACGTGTGAGTGAGAGTGGTGGTTTGCTTAGTTGCTATCAGTGTCACGCTCGAAAAGATGAGAGAATAATCTCGATTAAAAGATTTCTAAGGTAGGGGACATTTTAATCTCTAGAGGAAGAGAATGCCAGAAGTACATGGCTGTCAAACCGAAGGAATTTCGGAGAACAGCAGTACGATGAAGCGGTATGAGAAATGCATCTGTCGCAGTACGACGAGCCGAGCAAAATGATGGTTGCGTAGGTGGGAACATTTAAATCAGATATTGAGGAGCGTTGTTGTTCGAAATGTTATAAACCATAACACCCATGAAGTAGAGTCTTCTGGTCCTGACTGTTGACCAACCTAATTCACGACGGTATGGTGAGATGTGTTCATCTTTTCGGAGATTGAAAATAAATCTGATCGTTGTGTTGATAAGTTTCTGCAACTTGTGATTCTGCTCAATTGACAAATCATTGTAGACCAAACTACAATGATCGAGGATGGGGAAGATGAGAGTGGTGATGAGCGAAATTCTGACTTGACGTGATAGTGCATTTTTGTGATATTTCAGTTGATTAGGGAGAAAGAGAGTTTATAGAGAGAGAGATTGATTGATTGATTGATTGATTGATTGATTGATTTTATTATGCCCTGGTAACACCTTGAGGCAGAGAATGATAAATACATGTACATTGAATACATAAATAATAATAATCATAATAAATAACAATATGATATAATAATATTCGCTAACAGTAATAACAATAAAAATAATAGTAATAATAATGAGGTAATAATAGTACTAACAGTGGTAAATACAGAAATATGAGGTAAAACAGTAAATATAATATAAAATAAATCTAGAATCTAGAAATCTAAAAATCTAGGAAAATAAAGCCAGCCCAGAAGTGATTATCCTTCTACGGAGAACAGGTGAGCAAAGAGTCGCTGTTTAAAAACTGCAAGTGACTGTGAAGAGGTAATCTCGGTCGGTAGAGAGTGCCAAAAGTATATGGCTGATAGCGCAAATGAATTTTGGAAGGTAGATGTTCTGTGTGGAGGGATGTGGAACGTGATGGGAACTGTTCGTCTCGTAGGGCGTTCCAAAATATGTGCACGTTCAAATAATTCCAGAATGTACGATGGTGCATTAGCATGATAAATATTATACATTACTGCACCTACGAAATAAAGTCGTCTGGATTTGACAGTGAGCCAGCCAAGACTCCTTCGATAAGGCGTAATATGAACATCCCGGCGCAAATTGAAAATGAAGCGAATACCGCAATTTATCAGTTTCTCAAGCTTTGTATTTTGCTCATTGGTGAGATCAGAGAGAGAGAGAGAGAGAGAGAGAGAGAGAGAGAGAGATTTTTTGGGAGCGGTAGACGACGGTATCGTCTCGCTCGAGATGTAGGCAACAGTTTGGTAGGACCCTTCCCCCACGCGCGATTAGAAGCAAGTCCCTCTTCTCAGCCCCACTCGAATGTCGCGTGCCGGTCGCCATGGCAACGTTTCGGCCCCTCGTGCGCGTCCGGCGAGTTTCGTGAATGTTCGTAGCCGCGGCGGGGACGACGTGAAGACTTCGTAAGTAGTCGGGCCGGCTTCGTATGGGATCGCGCGCGCGCGAGGCCAACCGGTCGGGGGTGCCGCTGTTCACCGCGCGACCAGTTGAATTCCGCACGCAGCTAGTGAACGTTCGAGCCGCGCGTTTGCTCCCGGTGCCCCGGAGTTCTCGCTCTACCTCCCGTGTGCGTGTATCCACATCTTGTGTATCGTTTTATTTTTCTGCGGAGCCAACGTCAACGTTGGACTCAAAACACCGCGCGATCGTGACGTCTCCAATGACGCGCCAATGAGACAACGAAGTTTTTCGCTGTTCCGGGGAAAATGATACATCGGTCGTTTGTTTATCATCGGATGGCGTTTATCTGACACGATACGTCCAACGGTTCCCACGCGAGTGTGTCAGTGTGCATCCGTTCCCCCTTCGGTTAAACGGCGAGACTCCGAGCGCAACAAGTATAGACGGTGGACAATAAAAACGCGCGGTGGTAGAATCAGCCGGGTTGAAAAAGAGGCAGAGAGTTGCTAACGGACGAAACCGCGTGTGTTGGCGCAAGATCGAGCTGTAGGTGCGTGCCGCCGGTTTGTGCCATGGTAGGTTGCTTGGTACGCCCCGAGGCGAATACCTACCTGGCTCATAGCGCGAAGAACACCGCGAACACGATCTTTACTACCGCGAGAGACGTCGTTCTCCTTCTCTTGGGCCTCTGATCGCCTCCAATCGCCACGAAAACTATTTTGCCTGCGACATACGTCCATGTGCTCGTTCCTCGTCTCGCCAAACGTGTTCTATCGCTGCGAAGCTCTGGAAACGGGACAAACTTGCCAAGCATTCCAAAAGTAAATCCGTCACGTCAGAGGATCGAACCACCGGAGACATGGTCGTCGAGGCAACGAATCACGCGGAATCTCATCGGTAAACTTGGCTCGTACGGATCAGAGAGATCTGCGAGAGGATCTGAGGATCTTGTCTTCAACTTGACCCAAAATACATGAGGACGATACGACGAGGCACCGCATTCGGACAATTCGAGAGGGTCTTTTTAATTTTCGAAGGAACACGCGCAATACTCGCAAAAAGTGTCTGTGTGCGGGTTCGTTCGCGCGTGTGTATGTGCGTGTCAGTGTGTGCGTGTACAAACGAGGCTCTCGAGCCGATCTCTTCGTGTTTACAGAATAAGGCAGCGAGATAAGTAACAGGTGTTTCGCTCGTATATACCGCAAGCAATCGTCTTGCCGGGCCTCGTGCGCTGCCACGAAGAGAAAGAGAGCGAGAGGAAGAAAGCCGGAGAGCAAGGGAGCAAGAGATCGATAAGGATCTCAGTTTGCGCGAAGGTGAGCAGCACGCTCCCGAGCGAGCGGTGTCGAAGGAGTGAAGAAGAGAAGGTAAAAGGTGACGGAGGTAGTGGCGGAGGAGGAGGAGCAAGAATCGTGGTGAGCTGAGAGGACACACCGAACTCTCGTCTGCGGACCTTTGCACTCATCGGCAGACGTAAACCTTTCCCCGTACGGATCGTACATAAGCCACGGACCGTTGGTCGCAATAGATCCAACGATCGTTGCAACTCCCGAACTTCGCACTTCATCGATCATCTGAAGTCTCTATCTGGGGGCGAAGAGACTGTGCTAGCCTAGTATCGAATTTGTTTGAGTTGGATCTCCATCTCCCTAGGTGGGAAGATCATCCCGCCCTCCTATCGGCTTTGCTTGGGTTGGGTCTCCATCTTCAGAGGTGAAGATCGGCCCGCCCTTCTGTCGGGTTGCCTGGCTGTTGGATCTCCATCTCCAGGTGACAGGATCATTCTGTTCTATCGCGCCATTAAGCTTCCTCCTCCGTTGGTCGAGATAGTGCAGCTCGGTGGAGCTCGGAAGACGGAAAGTCGCGAAAGGACAAGACAGGGAACAAGTTCAAGAGGAACGTGTGCAGACGATGAAGCATGCGTTTATGCGTTAAGCCCCCAATCGAGAATGCTCATTGACGTCGGCGGGGCAACGGTAGAATGAGAGTGACTGAAAGCACTTTGCACTCGGCTTTGAAAGCCTTCGGAGCAGTCTCGAATGAAGCTGGGGAAAGTCCCGCAACGGAGTAAAATTTTCGCGTTAGATTCGCGGCCGGTGGACGAGGAAAGCGGGAACAGATCGGCAAACGCCGCTACACGGTCCAATCGATGATAACCATGTTCGGCACCCTCGTTCAGAGGCTCACCTCGCCGGTGACCTCGCCGACCAGCACGAGGCGACGGTTCAAATCACCGTCTCGCTGGGAGGTCCAGAGTGATCCTGAGGACGACGGCATCGCCGCGCCAGTGAGGAAATCCAGGGCAAAACATTTGCTCGACAAACGCAAGAGCAAGAGCAGAGCGAGAGGCCTGAACGTGGGTGAACCACGGCCGTGCAACGGTGCACCGAACGCCGCTGGATGGCACGACGCAGCTTTTCCACCTCTTCGAGGCACCAAGAGCCTCGGCAGACTCGATGGAATGAAAGAGGTTAGTTGCTTTTTTTTTCAGACTCCACAGGCTCGTCAATGGAAAGCCTCGTTGTTTGGACACGTCCCTTCGTTCGCCACAGCAGTCCCTCATTCCTCCGTATGATTGTAACACCTCGGCTCAAAAAGCTTGCACGGTTCACCCAAATAGCCTGCACCGCTCGATATAAGTACGGAGATTGGACACATCACCCAGTTGCTATCAAACGAGGGCTGCACTTCCGCCCGAGGAATCCCCATCGGTGCTAAGCTGGATTAGTTACCGCAACTGTGTCTAGGCTGCTCATGCATCGGCAAATTAATAAGGTCATACTGACTGTCCGCCGCGACGACCGGAGGCAGTGCACCCAAAGTTTGGTGGCCGTCTAGTAGAAACCCTAGATAAAATCTGCGACGCCCCCAGCGATGTTCCCAGCAAGGTCATCCTCGAATCGCCGGTCGTACAAGCATTCAGAACATATCGAATCCGAAGAATCGAACCTGTACTTTGGAAGAGGCAAATGAGGTCCGCCAGAATCAAATTATCATTCGGTTCATGGTTTGGGCAGGACCGCCAATGCTCTTAACTTAGCCACGGATACTTAACCACATTCCAGCCGGCAGATTGCACCGTCAATTGGCTGGCTTGTTGCCCTAGTACTTGTCGCCAAATCCTAGTTCCCAGTCACTAAAAAATCTTCACCAACACGGCATTCGTTGATGACCAAACATTCCTCAATGAGCTGTCGCTGCAAAATGTCCACCAGCACCCCGTTCATTGATGACCACCATTCATCAACGAGTTGATACGCCCATCGAACCCGCCTTGCCCACCTGCTATGACCTCCGTTTCTTCGCGAATCAACGAAACGGCAGATTCCCAGCGACACGAGCGTTCGTCGTGTCATTTTGCTAGTGTTTTCAAAGAAAGACGATCCTACGGGCTTAGAGCCTTACAAAGATGTCGACTCACTCGGTTTTTTCCTCCTCGTTGTACACATTAAACTCCAATTGGTGTATCGAACACTCGAGCCACCCATACACGGGGAACCGCAAGGAGGTTGGACCCGGACGCAGAGAATGAGATAGCGATCCCGTGGCTTTAATCCTTCCGTTGAATCATGATGTCTCTCCTCCTGCGGCTTCTCCTATGTGTTTTGGCATCTGTGTGTGCCCTGCGAACGCGCATGGAGCCCCTGTGTTTCATCCGGCTGGCTAAAAAGTCTATGTACCACGTACATAGATACGTACTTGCATATCTGTGGGTATGTGTACGTTCACTAAACGAGAAAGACTCGTTCCCTGGTTACTTTTCGTTCCAACTTGGTTAGCCGCGAATCTGCACGCTCTCGCGAGGAGTCTCTCGATAAGATCGAAAACCGTTCTCGCTCGCCGGAGCAAAAGTCGAGTTATGGTCAACTGCATGTACATGTATACAGTTGAGGTGTATTACGCGTATATAACCAGTGCCGCAAGAGCAAGCCCGAATTTATTGGATTACGTTTTAACATTCCTTCACGTTGTACGTATTATCTTGGCTAACGGCGGTGAAATCTTGGTAGCGAGGAGAAAAATAAAAGAAACATCGTACGATACAATCAACTGGAAAAGACGAGTGCGTTCGGTGATCTCGGCGTGACTTATCACGACGAATTAACATTGTCCTACGACGTTAAGGAGGTACGATCACTTCCATGGGGTCAAAAAAGAGTCTACATTACTCGTATTATCGATTATAGTGTGCCAAATGTTGTGGTAAATGATGAATTTATTGCACGTGAACGAATGAAAACTGAACAATTAGATTGTCAACGACTCGGTAGTAATTTTCGTAATAATAATATTAATCCACCATAAACACGGACTAAAAAGACAAAAAAACTCAGCCGGAAACCTATTAAAATAGGCTTGAATAACCTCAGCGAAATTAACACGATAGGCAGAATATAATTATGCATATTATTGATACGTGATAAATGATAAAACTCCATAAATTGTTGTTTCCATATTTTGTGGCGGCTTCTGTTCAAATTCATTTCAAAACAAAGCTCGATTATGTTCCGCCAAACGCATCAGCTGTTGCTCGCGACGTTGCTACTGAGTCTGTGGGTGCTATTTCGTCGTTCTGACCATTTTCAACCGGAAATTGAAACTTTTTCGTATTGTAGTGCTTTAACTACACGATGAAGATTGATTTTCTTATTTTTTACAATATCTATTATATCTAATCTATCGAATTTGAGTTTCCCAACGGGTTTAGTTGGATACGTGAGCAGGAAAACCACGATCACCGCACTTGCGGTTGACCGTCTCCATAAGATGACCTGCTTCGGTAACTCAAAGTGCTCGACTATGCAGTTTTATTGCGAAAAAACTAAACGGTCAAAATAGCCAAAATTTTGGCAATAGGCGCATGAAGTATTTGTCAAAATCATATGAAAATTTCAAATCCGAAAGTTGGATTCCCAGTAATGATCGTACATTCTTGAAGAGCAATTGATGCAATTGCACGATACACATCATGGCTGCAATATGGTGTAATTTCTTTCACGGGCACTCAAGCGAGGCGGACAAATACACACACTCGACACGTTCTCCCTCGCTCTCCTGGACGTCCTTCGCAAAGGTCGCCGTTGAATTTGCGTTCTCACTATCGACGCCGAAAAAAAACGAGAGAAAAAAAGAACATGCGGGACAGGTAGGAACGTAAAATCCAAGGTTGCGGGCCTGATTTTACTGCTGATACACGTTTGGGTGGGGAATGCTGCGGTCACGCGCTTATTTGTGGCAACCACTAGAGCCGTGTAACGAAGATGGAAGCGCTGCAATCGATGGTACGGAAAAGCCATGATGGACACCCGGGGATACTTGAGGAACGAGGACATAAAACGTACCTGCCTGAGGGCCCGAACAGGCAGCGAAGATAACGAAAGACGTGGATATGCGTACACGGAGAAAATGGAAGCGCGTCCGGGTGACTAAGCTAGCTTATGATTCCTGTCATAGGTACATGGAAGAGTTCCGATAGATTTGTTCTCGGAGTAAGAGCAAATTTGAGGTGGAAAATCTTACAAAATGTCCAATTCGACAAATTGTGACCATCGGAAGGATGTGATGAAAGAAAAAACTTTTCTTTGCTTACAAAAACACTAGGCACGCCGTATAGGGATAACTGAGACGTTCATGAGCTCGGGGCCCAAAAACAGATTGATTTTCCATATTTTTTTCTGATAGGAGTATTGGGGTTACGAGGTCGGGATTTTACACACAATTAATGCATAGTCGTGCTAGGATTGCGTTTTTTTTTCATTGAAAAATATTGATCAACAATGAAGCTATTATTATTTGAAGAAAGGGAGGCTGTTGCTGCACGATCAATTGGTGTAGGTGGCTCTTGCAAAAACAAGCTCATCTGAAATAAAAAATGTACTTTGAGTATGATGCTGAAGTTTGCAACGATGGAATGCATCGAAAATTCTTTTTGATTTTCTTCATTTCTTCATTTTTATTATTATCTAAAAAAATATATATGCGAAAAGGTGATCTGTGTGGTATTGCAGTTTGCATCATTGGAATGTAACAAACATTCTTATGATATTTCTCCAAAATTACATTTTTCAAGGAACACCCCCCATTTAGGAGATTTTTTTCTCGTAAAGCTGCTACGTACTACGGGAACTACATTTATATAGATTATCTAACTTTATATATTATTTTTTCAGACAACCATCGTCAAGTTATCCGGCTGTTGGACCACGTTTTTTATACACAGGCTTTATTATACCTGAACAGCATAGTTAAATTTTACTTTTCAAAAATAAAAATGTACACAAACTAAGTTCAATGTATGTTCAATAACATACCTTTATTTTCCAAAGCCCAAACAAATAATCTAGTAGACAAGAAAAACGGAAATACGACCTTTTTGCGGCCCGTCAATTTTAAGGGTGTCCTCTCTTGAATTGTAGGTCCCTAACTGCGCATGAAAAAAATGGCGGAGGCGTTTATCGGTGAAATATGCCAACGAAATTCAAGAAACTGGAAAAAATGAATTACCCTTCAACGGTTCAAACTTGAGTCTCGTGATTTGTTTGAAAAATGTTAAGGATTGTCCTCCAAACAGCTGGTTTTGCTGATGGCCAGCATAGACATAACGGGTTCATAATATCCTTTCCACATATATATAAATATACACTTGTGTATGATTTTGAAGACTTCAGCTCAGCCTAACGGAGCTGAGCATTACTTGAAAAAACGAAGCTCGGGTATACCGTATGTATGCGCATAATCGCATGGTATACATGTATATATGGCTACAGAGACAGAGAGAGAATGCGAGGGGGGGGGGGCGAGCACGAAGACCAGCTTTTATATTGCAGTCCAAGCAAGTTTGAACCGCGTGGTTACTATCTCGTTCTCGTGATACATAAAACGCCTCAATGTGGGAGTTTCTTGACAACATTGCTACCGTTTCTCGGCCATTGCTAGCTGCTCCGCGGCAGAGAAACGCTTTTTTTTTCAATCACTTCCACTATTTCGCCATCGTGCAATTATCGAAGCCACCAAACCTGACTAAAATTACAACTGACGTGGAACGTTATATACAATCCGGAGCGTGTTATCTTCTGCGTAAAATTTTTATTCGTATAATTTGCTGAGTTTAATTTTTGTGCATACGCAAATACATCTTTGAAACTGGTTATCCGGAGTGACGTTTCAAAGTCTTCGTTTCGTTGGACGGCGTTGATATCGGCGGCCGTGAATATGAGACATGAAATACTCGTTTGATTTACTTTAAATTCGGACGAGCATAGCTTATGACATTTCTTATCGCATGACGGGATGATTTTTTTACATGTTTATCTATTTGTTAATGACCGATGATTAAAGCTTCTTTTTTGTTGTTGAAAAATCGAACTTTTTCGTCTGCTACTCGCCATGTGCGTAATTTTCAAATTTTCGAAAAATTATTCGGTCGTACGAAAGTTTTATTATTCTACCAGAAGACGGTGTTGAAGTTTGCATCGTTGGGCTGCAACGAAAATGTATTTTCTTCGTATCGCCGTTTTTTTTGCCCCTTTAGACTACAAAAATCACTGAAACATTTTCGAGGGTTCTTATTAAAAATCTCTAACCAAAGCTTGCAAATAAAGATTTTTTTCAACCCACCTCCTTTTCAATTTCAATTTCAATATTGCCCCCTATAACCAAAACTTGCAAACAAAGAATTTTTCAACCCACCACCCCCCCCCCCCAAATTTCAATTTCAATATTGCCCCTTTCTTCCCTCTGTTCGTTTTTACTTTTATTACTCCGAAATCATACTTTTTGGGTAGAAAATTCGATATTCTCGGCATAGTTATTTTCCCTCCGGATCCCCACTGTTCTTTTTATAGTCAGGGTTCCAAGCGGTAGCAAGTTCGATACGCGTAGCTTGTGCACGCGAGATGGTGCATCCTTAATCCCTAGGCATAGTACAGAAACTACGGATGTGTTTGCACATACAAAGACATGCACACCCACACATGTATTCTCGATGCTAGAAGTATAAAATATTTTAGTAGGGAAGTCATAAAGTGAAGGAGCACAAGAAGCCTCGAGTATTTTCCATGCTGGCAGCATGGAAGATGACACGTAGCCGAGATGTCTGTACGCAGCATATCTGTATATCGATATATATATATATATATATATATATATATATATATGCTATAATATTATTGGGCAGCGAAGCGTTCATTGTTACGAAAGCGAGGCAGCGGGATATTCAACACAGCTGCAGACATGCTGACTTAGTTGCTCCCGTGATGTACTCATGCTACACGTTTGCCGTATAGACATGTGCGTTTGTTTTTCAATGTATACGCGTGTACGTATATGCAGATTTTGCCCACGGCTTCTCTCGCCTCGCTTGCATCGTTCACGTTGCACCAATGAAGACTACTGGTATTTTTTCTCTTACTACCTTTCTTATGCTAATTAATTGGATGTCATGCTAATTAACCCAAATCTAATTACTTGTGTTGTTGCGAGACGGAATTGAAAAAAATGGTGATTAGCGTTAACAAAGTATAGGGAAAATGTGATATCTCATGAGCATGGTTGTTCGACTGATTGATTGTAAAATAAGAAATGGTTTCCGCACGGGCCGGAAGTTTGCATCGGAAATTTGCATTTTTCTTCATTTTCATTGGTATCCGATATATATTTTAATCGATTATTTCCTTTGTACTCATATATATATATGCAGGGCGGCCACAAGGAAAACAGATGCCTCGTATCGATACCTGTACGTATCGCCCCCAAATACGTTCTACGATATTATTTAGTTTTCGAGAAAACACAATTTTTAAATATTTTTGTAGTTTTGTAATTTAAGTATTTATAAGTATATAAGTGTATAATTATAAGTATACAAGTATATATGTGTATAAATATATAAGTATCTAAGTGTATAATTATAAGTATATAAGTATATAAGCACTCATAGTATTTATAAGTATATAAGTACATGTATGTACTTAAAAATATAAGTTTTTTTATCATTTGAACTTTAGTGACTGATCCTTCTGAAGCTATTTTTTAAACTTTTAATCAAAATAAAGCATCTACGTTAGTGTTCAGTAGGCCATTTATTATTGATTAACAGTGCCCTCCACAACGATAACATAAGTAGAAAAAATCCCGAGTGACGTACATACGCAAAATAGAAAAATTAAAAATGCTTTATCCTCGAAAAGTCGAAAGTATCGTAGACCATACTTGGGGGTGATTCGGCTAGGTGGATCGAGGCACCGAGATTTTCCTTTTTCGAACTTTTCGGGCCACCCTGTATATATGTGTTGCTAAATTCGTTCGGGACATGGCTCCAACGCGTTTACTAACGAGAACTCGTTATTCTTTCTGTACTCGAAACCAAGAATGACTTGGGTGCGTGTGATGAAAAAAATAAAAACGGAGACGAGAAAAAGAGGAAAGAAAGTAGCGGCGATTGGGGCGAAAAAAAACGAGGTGTATGATGGAGTGGAATGAAGAGGAGAATGGCTCGGGCGGGTGAGGCAGATATATGCCTCGTCGAAAAGCAGCGAGATGAGTTAGTTAAAGGGCGGAATAAAAAAAACGAAATAAAAAGAAAAACGTTTCAGTATAGAAGACGCATGTTGGTGCGAGAGAGAAGACAATATCGGTACATGGAGCGAGTGCGTTTTTGGCACCGAGTCAAGGGTCGCCCGAGGATGGAATTGCTTCTCTGCAGTAACTCTACGCGCCCTTTGTACCTTTTCGTTACTAGTCATTCTTACCGCGCAGATCGGCTTGTCTTCTTGGTGCCTTTTTTCGTCCAATCAGCGGTGCCCCTTGGCTCGTACGTCGCTCGCATCCGAATCGGCGAGGATTTTCAAAGCATGAAGAAAAATGGAAAAAAATCGGACAAAAATATAAAAAAACGTACTATGCATACGAAAATATCAATAAATACGGGAAAAAATTGAAAATTTATAAAAATCATTGAACTATTACAAAAATTATTTATAAAATATAAAAATTGTTTGGAAACTACGAAAATCATGTCAAAACTCTAAAGGTTATTTCTAAATTACAATAATTATCTAGAATTATTTTTTAAATAAAAATTATTTTTTAAGCAAAGAATTCTAGAATTATTTTTTAAATAAAAATAATTTTTTAAGCAAAAATTATTTTTTAAATAAAATAAATTGTTCAAGAACTACACAAATCACGCAGATCATTAAAAAATCACGAAAATCATCGAACAAAGTATCTAAAGAATTAAAAAAGGACGATAATTATTTTAAAAATTACGATAATTATTTGAAAATGATGATAATTATTTGAAAATGACGATAATTATTTTAAAAAATTACGATAATTATTTAAAAATGACGATAATTATTTGAAAATGACGATAATTATTTGAAAATGACGATAATTATTTAAAAAATTACGATAATTATTTGAAAATGACGATAATTATTTAAAAAATTACGATAATTATTTTTTAAATGACAGGAATCATTAAAACATTATAAAAACTATGAAGAGAGCGAGAGAGTCAAATAACAAAGACGACTAAAACACAACTAACTGGTACGAAATATCGCCAAACACTCGCGCCAAATAATCTACGCCGGATTATTACGCTGATAAAATTAATGCGTGCGAGTAAGTCCGCCCACGCCTCGATTCGATAGTCCCGAGCTTCAAAACGAGGGAAAAAAGGTTTTCGAGCCAACGAGAAAAAATGAAAAACTTTAATATAAAAATTGCCGGACTCCTGTCGAGGTATCCGCGAGTCGGTTGTGTCCGGCCTCCTCCTCGTCTTTACGAGCTTCCCTCTTTAGCGCTCGGTCGTCGCTTCTCTCGGCTTTTCAACGGCGAGGGAGAATTAGCCTCCGAGCATTGAATTAGGATCGTCTACGGGAGTACCTCCCGTTGAACAACGCTCGTTGCCCTCTCTCCCCCCCCCCCTCCCTCTCTCTCCCTTTGACCAAGTTTTTTCCCTGTTGCACACGAGTTACGATCCCCCCCCCCCCGGGATTTCCGGGAACCCAAAGATTTAGAGGCCTCACCGAGAATATGTTCCGATTCGCGCCAGGTAACAACCCCCCTCCGCCCCAATGTTCGACCTTCTTCATTGGGGTGTAATTTTTTTCACAGAATTCTTCCGTGAATTCCTCTTTTTTTATGACTGTGTGCGAGGACATTCTTTTTTTTACGCAAATTAAAATATAAAGGAAATAAGTCGCGCTCTTCCGGTGCAGTCGTATAATTTACATCGGGCTCGTAGCTTCTTTGCTAGCTGAGAAGTTCGCGTGCACCATGCAACGGTGACTTCTGCGCCGGTGACTGGACGCGTCACCGCAAAAAAGTCTCGGCTAACCGGAAGTTCCGGGGACTCTTTGCTCGATGGAACTGTAGAGCACATAAACGATACGATGGTACTGCGTGAAGAAAAGTGAGGACTGTGAGGAGAGGACCGTTGGTGCACACACGGGGAATCCCCGCCTGCAAAGTTCCATTACAGCGTTCTCTAGCTCGTATAACTTACGCAGTATGTTATTCCGTCGACCTTTATAATTCGTGTATATATATATATATATATATATATATATATATATATATATATATATATATATATATATATATATACGTGACTATATATTTATTTATACCAAGTCTACTGCCGGCAAAATCGTCTTTTCGCATATATGTATATATGTATATATATATATACAGGGTGTCTTGTTATAAATGGATAATCCTGCAACTGTCGATAAATCAGATCATGTCCTCCTATATGGTTGAATTACGGTTTAGTAAAAGTCCCACAGTTTTCGATATGTTGGGCTTTATATTATTTCTCGCAAAAAATCATCTGGTTTTGGTTTTACGCGTGTTATTTCTACAAATGATATGAATCGACAGTAACTAAGCAACTTTTTAAAGTAATTGGCACGATATGCGTAGTACGTTTTTTTTTACACCGCTGGCTATCAAAGTCAGATGTTCTAATTGGTTTGTATGAAAATACTGCATAAGATCTTTTTTCATAAAGTTTGCTTAACATTTAAGGTTAAAAAGAAGACTTTTCTAGATGATGCATATAACCAAGAGTGTTTTTCGAAAAACCGGAAAAAGGTTATGATTTGTAGAACTTGCATGCGAAAAACCGAGAGCAAATGATTTTTATCTCGAAAACCTCGGGACTTTGACTAGACTGAAATTCCAGCATGTAGTAGGACATAATGTGACCTATCGATAGTTGTAGGGTTATCCACTCATAATGGGACACCCTGTATGTAGGCGAAAAGACGATTTTGCCGAAGGTAGACTTCGAGGACGGGCCTCGAAGAGGTGGATGTGATGATAGTTAACTTTGGATAGATACAAATGGTTCAATGTGTCTATATGTGTTTTTCGGTATATTCGTATATTCCTCGTTTCGCTTTTGCTTCGCGATCCTCGCTCACAATTCGACGGGTTGTATAACGGCTCACGACGGAGTGTACACGATCCCGGTCTGACTTTTTTCCACGAAGAAAAAAAAATCGCATACTGCATTGTCATGGTTATGCAAGCCTTGATCCAAGGATATATATATATATATATATAGAGTCGGCGAGTCCAATAACCAATCGCGAAGTGTCTAATTAACTCCGCTTGACATTTGATTAGCCCGTTGATCATATCTTTCTTGTTTTCGCTCGCCAAACGCATTGCAGCTTCTCGATTTTATTGATTAAAAATGATTATTATTTTCTTTATTCATCAGCAATAATTCTTTACGGCTTTTATTCGTTACAAACTATTCTTTTTTTAATCGTTTTTGTTCCTAAGAAAAATAATTATTCTTTCACCGTTTTTATTAATGAAAAATTCTTTTTTCTACCGTTTTCATTTATTAATAATTGCTCTCTTTTTGCAATTAATAATTGCGTTTACAGTTATTATGGACTGAAAAATACTATTTTTCACTCCAAATTTAAGTCAGGCACGATCGGCTTCGGTTGTCAATGAAATTATCATTTTTTGCTTGAACCAATTGATTCTATGGAATCGTGGGGTGTCTGTAAATCACTGAACATACGTTTTGAAATGCCAAGGAGAAGAGTAAGTAAGCCTCCCGTACCTGCATTCTTTTATTCGTCTATTTTCTTACTCGTAACTTTGAGACCCATTGATGCAAGTTTTTCGTGCTTTGTGAGATATTTCGGGGACTTTTGACAGTAACACCAGCAGCAGCAAAAGTAGCGACGCGACAGGACAACTTTGTCCGTCACACATATATATATATATATATATATTGTATATACGTTTAGATATCTGCAGCTGTCGCTCCCTGGAACTCGCGACAAGTTTCAGTGTCCCTCCTCCTTCGAGGCAGAGGAGCAAAATTTTTTTTACGCACACCTCCACCCGGACTTATATATATATATAAATATATATATATGCGCAAGGTCGCTAACCTTGGCTTTCTCTGCCATCGTTTGTGCGAACGTCGTTGATCTCTACTCTTTGCAGCTTTATATATTTTACTGTCGACGGTGTTATACTAACGCAACTTAACGCAACTTAACAGCAATACATATATATATATATATATATATATATATATATATATATATATATATATATATATATATGACAATTCTACACGTAGATATGTATATATGTAGGTAGAGATGACTACATAGATTTCGTTTGTATCACACATACCTACTGACGCAGCATCCACCGAGTTCCGGTTTGCTTCTCATCACCTCAGGCGTTCGGCTGGCTCTTTTCTAATACTGACACACTCGAATAAAGCCATCGGGAGCTCACAAGACTTTCGACTCTTTCTCACTGTCGCTCTCTTTCTCTCTCCCTCCTCTCTCTCTCTCTCTCTCTCTCTCTCTCTCTCTCTCTCTCTCTCTCTCCCTCCCTCTGCCTCTCTCTCTCTCTCTCTCTATCGGTTAGAAACGTCACCTCGCTCAAATTGTCAAGCAACATTCAAGACACTCTTTTCCATTCTTTTTTTACCTCATTTCTGCTTTCTCTCTTTTTGATCCCGTTCGCTTTCTTCGGAAGTCTCGGCGGTTCCGCGTGTATGGGAATTGAAGCGATTGTTTTTCGAGTACAATGAATAACTTTACGCGGAATCGTTGGAATCGAAAGTTTACCTGGAAAATGTGGAATAGCTCTTTTTCGTAAGGTTTATACTGGAATCGCTTTCGCCGAGGCGAGTATTGACTGGAAAGTGAAAATTCATCATAATTGCCATCTTTAGAATTTTTGATACATTCGGGGTTGATTAAGAATGGAGGATAAATTCAGAATAAATTGGGGATAGCGGATAAATCCCGGATAAATTGGGAATAGGCGATGAATTCGGGATAAATTGAGGATAGCGAATAAGTGGAGGATAAAGTAAGGATAGAGGATAAATTCAGGTTAAATTAAGAATAGAGGATAAATAAAGGATGACTACGGACGGAGGATAAATTAAGGACAAATTTGAGATAAAATGAGGACAGAGGAAACATTGATGGTAAATTGAGGATGGAGGACAACTTCAGCATAAGTTACGGATAAATTAAGGTTAGAGGATAAACCACTAAGGATCAAAGATAAATTCGGGATAAATTAAAGATCGACAATAAATTCACCATAAATCAAGAATAGAGGATAAGTTGAAAATTAACTAAGGATGAAACGTGAATTCAGGATAAATTCAGGATAGAGAATGAATTCAGAATAAATTAAGGATAGGGGATAAATTCAGGATAAATTGAAGGATGACGACAAATCTGAGAGAAATCCAAAGTACATTAAGAGGATACGGGACGAATTTAAAATAAATCAAGGAGAGGATAAACTTAAGGGGCCAGTCTACTTTGGAGCTACGAAAAAAGGCTATTTTCGCGATTTTTTTTGAAGGATTTTATAAAAGATATGAACATAAAAGTTGTTGGACTTGATAAACAAAGTCTTGAAGTACATAAAGAAAATTAATTCATTTTTATACATTTTTAAGTACGAAAACTATAGTTTAACGTAACGCCTCAAAAATAGGTGGGCTGGGTAGCACCATCACAACTCGGCAACGGCTTGTCTGAAACAAAAAAAAAACAAAGTCCATCAGGTTCAGAATGACACCAGCTACAAAATAACCCTCGGATATAAAGTTTTATCAAAAAATAAAAAAAATTGCAGATGAAAAACGAAAAAAGTATTTTAAAAACGCGTTTTTCCGCAGTTTTTCGCAAAAAAAAGAGTAAAAATCAAAATTTTTACACCATCGAGGGTCATCTTGTTGCGAATCATGTTTACAATATGTGGTTCAAATTTCAAGAGAAGCGGTTTATCAGTTTTTGCTTCGAGAAAACCGCGTTTAAAGTTTATACTATGAAAAACTCTTACCTAAACTCAATCGGCAATTCCTGCACCGTACAAAATCCCTTTTGATAGCTCATCATCGTCGATTTCTTCAAGTGAAATTTTCGAAAGGAAAGTTTGAAATTTTAAAAGTGGACTGGCCCCTTAAGATAAATTCAAGATAAATGAAGGATAGAATATAAATTCACGACAAATTAGAGATAGAAGATGAAGAAGTCCCAATAAGGATAGATGGGATAAATTCAGGGCTATTCGTATGCTGATCACACAAGATTTGTTATCTTGTTGCGCAGAGGATAGCAGATGAAAAAATAAAACTCTCTCCCGGCGAATGTTGTCGTGTTGGAAATCTGTGACCGGAAATCGCTTGTGGTGCGAGTCCCATACTCAATGGGCGACGTTCGTCCACTGTTAACTTCAAAAGCGACGTTCTCCCTATTGCTCTCGGCCGCGACATCGATTCGTATCTCTCTACATTTTCCGGAGATTATCATCGGCGAGCTACCGTCGTTCGTAACCAGGCCGTCCACTTTCATTGCCCGTTACTCCCCGCTGGCACGGATTCATTGAATATCATCCTTGTTATCATTATTACTATTGATATTTCGTTAATTGTGCCGAGTCACCGAAACAATTAGGCGTTCCCGCGGGCGCGAGCGCGCTCGAGGCGCGCACAATTTTCTCGCCGTTCGACCGACTGACTCTCGAAGCTGACTCGGCAGTGGGTCGATCGAGAGACGAGACGTGGCCGCGGCGCGATAACTATGACCCACCAAGGTGATCGTTGACCGAAACGAATTTTTCCCAGCGCCTTTTTCACTTTCCGCCACCTTCGCAGGCTCCCTGAATCCTCTGTGCGTCTAACGAAGCGCACTTCGTTTGACGCGGCGAAAAAGTTTCTCCTCTCGATTCAACGTCTACTTGTCGTCCGGCGATCGCCTAGTTCGTTCGTCACGAAATAATCTTGTCTTTTGGGTACATTCCTAAGGTCTTCTATTTCCTCTTGCTTTCTCGCTCTCATTCTCTCTCTCTTTCTATATATATATATATATATATATATATATATATATATATATATATATATATATATATATATATATATATATACGGTGTCTCATTTTGACCTTTCACCAGGTCTATCTCGAAAAATACTGCGCCGATCAAGTATTGAGTACGATAAAACGTTTATGGTTCAAAGGGGGACGATGAAACTTTTTTTTTTGTCGTCCAAAATTCGAAGTGTCGAAGTTAAGATGGCCGTCATGTTATTTTTTAATGGGGTCATGAATTTTTTTACCAAAAAATAGGTCAGAAGCAAACTAACAACTTTCGTAGGAAAAGTTTTTTCATTACGTTCATAACCCAAATAAACCCAAACAACTGTTGTAGGAAAAGTTTTTGTTAACGTGCATAACCCAAACAAACCCTAACACCGTTGTTAGGGAAAATTTCTTGATAAAGTTCGTAACCCAAACGAACCCAAACAACTTTTCCAGGAAAAGTTTTTCGATAAACGTTCATGACCCAAACAGACCCAAACAACTTTTGTAGGAAAAGTTTTTTGTTGACGTGCATAATCCAAACAACGTTGGTAGGGAAATTTCTTGATAACATTCGTAACCCAAACGAACCCAAACAACTTTTGCAGGGAAACGTTTTTCGATAACCGTTCATGATCAAAATAAACCCAAACAACGTTTGTAGGGAAAGTTTTTTGTTAACGCGCATAACCCAAACAAACCCAAACAACTTTGGTAGGGAAAATTTCTTGATAACATTCGTAACCCAAACGAACCACATAACTTTTGCAGGAAAATTTTTTCGATAAACGTTCATGACTCAAACAAACCCAAACAACTTTTGTAGGAAAAGTTTTTTGTTAACGTGCATAAGCCAAACAAACGCAAACAACTTTGGTAGGGAAAGTTTGTTGATAACGTTCGTAACCCAAACGAACCCAAACAACTTTTGCAGGAAAAAGTTTTTCGATAACCGTTCATGACCCATACAAACCCAAACAACTTATGCAGGAAAACGTTTTCCGATAACCGTTCATGACCCAAACAAACCCAAACAACTTTTGTAGGAAAAGTTTTTGTCGACGTGCATAACCCAAACAAACCCAAACAACTTTTGTAGGAAAAGTTTTTTGTTAACGTGCATAACCCAAACAACTTTGGTAGGGAAAATTGATTGATAACGTTCGTAACCCAAACGAACCCAAACAACTTTTGCAGCGAAAGTCTTTCGATAAACGTTCATGACCCAAAGAAACCTAAAGAAATGTTGTAGGAATGGTTTTTTGATAACGTGCATAACCCAAACAAACCCACACAACTTTGGCAGGGAACATGTCTTGTTAACGTTCGTAACCCAAACGAACCCAAACAACTTTTGCTGGAAAAGTCTTTCGATAAACGTTCATGACCCAAACAAACCCAAACAAATATTTTAGGAAAGGTTTTTGATAACGTGCATAACCCAAACAAACCCAAACAACATTGGTAGGGAAATCTTTTTTGATAACGTTCATATGTATATATATGTTCATATGTGTATATATGGCATAAAGGTGTACGTCAGTATATATGAATACCTATGTGCATAGCAAATACGGCTCGGCAGATGCAATCGCTGCACAGTGACTACGAGGGGGAATCCGTTGTAGCGGGTCAATGAGATGAGCTCGATGCGCTCTCTTATTTAATCCGGGGAGAGCGCGACATGCGACATATATACATATACACACACATACACACGCAGATGTATAAACCCCACCTGCAACTCTCGATATACCGAGAATGCTTTATTGGATATATTCATTTGATTTGCAGTAAATGCCTCGTTACGCAATGACTACTATCGATTTCTGCCGCGGGTGAATCTTCGGTGCATCTCGGGCATATATTGAATGCGGACTCACACATACAGAGGCATGTCTAGTGTGTATATATGTACGTCGAATATTTGTATCGAACGCTATATGTAATACGTAATGTAGAAATGTGATACTACAACTATACGACTGAGGCTCCGATGCATATACCATTTATGTATATATAAAGATATTTATATGCGTGTGTATATGCTGCATAGATTTGTGCTTTGGCCTCCCACAGTCGCAAATCGATCCATATCTTCGCTCCAAGAGCCAGAACTTGTCTATTGAATTTATATATATATATATATATATATATATATGGGGTGACAACTCTAATGTGGTCATGCGTTTCCTCAGGGTCTTGCGCAGAGATTTCCCAACTGAGAAGAAATATGACTTTTAATTGTTTTTCAAGTTATTGAAAATAAATATCGCGTATTTTTATGGTGAGCAGTATTTGCCAGAAAAATGTAGCATTCTGGAAAACAATGAAAATTCCATTTCGAGTGGAGCAGAATAAAGATAATTAAATTCCGCGTACACAACACTCTTGACGGAACTTTTTTTGTGCATCCTTTTATGGAGAAATTTCTTTTCGAAGATGCATTTTAAAGTGGATTGATGGAAGTTAATTCCATTTAAAAAAAGTTTTTGTAGCAGCGTCTCGTATTCGGAATTTAATTATCTTCATTCAACTCGCCTCAAAATGAAATTTCGATTTTCTTCCAAAATGCTGGATATTTTCCAGCAAATACGACTCATCACAAATATACGAAATACTTTTTTTTCCCAGAGGACTTGAAAAACTATCAAATCGTAAAATCGTAAAATCTTCAAGGCTAACCCTTTCAAAAACACATGGCTACCTCACAGCTGTCACCCTGTATGTGTATTGATATCGTGAAAAAAAAATCAAGGGCGTATTGATTGACTTGGCCAGAGCAGTTTTGACGCCCTTATGACATTTAATGATCAATACATACATACATAAATACATACATGATCATGATACATATATACGTACACGCTCACGATGCATATTGGCTTGCGGTGGTGGTCTATATTTCCTCGATTCATCTGATATATTTCTGTTGCCATAGCCAGTCGTCTTTCGCCCTTCTTCTTCAGCTCTCCTCCTCCTCCTGCCATTCTCCCGGTCTCCCCGATGTTTGCGCGAGTCCATTGGGATTCTGCACTGATCGATCTGCTCCGCTCTGGCGATCGCAACGCGACAAGGGTAATTCGAGTTGCATTAATTGAACGTGTACCACCCAAGGATATTTAAGTGTGTATGTACTTATTTTTGTATGCGTGCGATTGATATGTGTGTGTATACATGTATATATATATATAATTGAGGTGGGGTAGTGCAAATGCATCGATGCATACAAGTGCGAACGAATCGTAAATAACGATAATCTCGCGCGTATCACGTGTGTTGGTCACACTTGGGGATTACTATCGCGTGCTCTATTCGTGCACCGTGCCTCCGAGTTGCAGAGGTGCATTATAATGATTCGACGGCAACGGGGTAAGGGGAGGGATAATCTGTGGGGAATGATTAATACGTAGAGCGTGCTGATGGTACGAGATTGAAGTTGCATCGCTGGAATCCAACGAAAATTAATATTTCTAAATTGTTTTAATTTTTTGCGAGGGCATTTACCTACGGAAAGCCACTTTTAAGGTAGGATTCTACTTTGAAACCATGAAAAAAACGCTATTTTCGTGAATTTTTTCTGAGAATACTATTAAAGATATCGATATGGGGTTTAAACTGTTCAATAAATACACTCTTTAAGTAAATTAAAAAAAAAATTTTATGTATTTTATTCATTTTTTGTACACGTAAAATATGTTTAAAGCCAACGCCTCGAAAAGCAGGTACCGTTGCCGTGGTCGTGAAATCTTCCCGACGGATGGTCTGAAACAAAAAAATCAAATAGTTTCATGTTCAGTATGTCTTCAGGAACCGAACTAACTAGAATATTTTATATACGTGCAAAATTAACAAAATGGCGGCTAAAATACGAAAAAAATGCGTTTTTTGGGTCTTTTTTTTGCAATAAAAAAATAGTTCTAATCAAAATTTTAAGTTGATTGTAGTTAGGTCGGTTGGTACACACATATAGAATATGTGTTCCAAATTTCATAAGGATCGGTTCAGTACTTTTTGAGTTATCACGACCACGGTACTTGAAAATGTCGTTTCGAGAAAAACGCGTTTAAAGTTTTGGTAAGTGATAAATTGTAGAAAAAATTATCTTACCCTCAATCAGCGATGCCTGGGCCATATAATATGCCTTCGACGTGTTCCAGGTGGGTGTTTTCATCCAATTTAGCCTTTCAAAGTTTCAAAGTAGAATCCTGCCTTAAAGATACTTGTTTCGAGATGTACAATGTAAAAGTGCGAAAAAGGCATTGTATTCTATTAAAAATAATAAAATTATATGTATGAACGAAATGAAACTTTCGTCGCATTCCAACGATGCAAACTTGAACACTATATGTTAGTTTATAGGTGTGCGTTATTCGTTCGAAACGTTTGATCACGTCTGGGCGAAGTTACCACCGTTATATCTTCCTACTATAATTGATTATTTTTATTGATAGCTTGATAATTTGTGTGATGCTTGATTAATATTTAGAAAAAAGAGCTCGCGAATTTTTATAAGCCGAGTCATTTTCTTCGCGTCTTTCGAGTCCGTCGACGCGTACTCGATGAAAAATCCTTACGATCCGAAATCTGCATAATTGAAACGCAACGAAAATGAATTCCCTTCAACCGATGACATTCCTTCGGTCGATTTGGGCTATGAAAGTCGCTGGAATACTTTTACGTATTCTTATTAGAGATTTACGACCAAAATTTGCAAAAAAAGGTTTTCGATAATAATACATTTGAAATTTAGCAACCGTGTTGTAGTCTGCATCGTTGGAATGCAACGAAAATACTTTTTTCTTCTTTTGTTCCTCTTTATTTTCATTATCGACAAAAATATTTTTCCAAATTCGTGTTATAGATTTCTAATGAGGATCCGCACAAACGTCGAAGTGATTTTTTAGCCCCAATCCGCCGAAAGATGATATTGAAGTTCGCATCGTTGGGCTGCAACAAAAATAATTTTTCTCCACACCGCCTTGTTCTGTTTTGGCACATTCAGGCTACGAAAATCACTGAAACATTTTTCAGGATCCTTCTTCGAAATCTATGACGCAGACCTGCGAGAACGATTTTACTGAATATTAGTAATAAAGAAAGAGAAAAAATCGACAAGAATTTTCATCGCATTCCAACCATGCAAACTTCAAAGCCATGCCAAAAGAGTATTTTGCGAATCCAAAAAGAATCAATTTCACCGATGCAAATTTCAACGTCATAAATTCTTTCAGTGCCTTCTCAAAATTGATGTCTAGTGAAGCTCATTTGGAATTTGTACGGTTTCGTAAAAATGTAACTTATCAATGAGTTTTTCCAAAATTGATATACCCCCTCCTTATCCTTCTCTCTTTCTCCCCATTTCGAGCCCCCCCTCTCTCCTTGTGTTCAGTTCACATATTCCTTCATGGCGTGTTATAAAGCACGAAACGTATCGGAACGAATGAACTTAACGTGCGCGCGGTGACCCTTCAGATATAAAGCGTGCTCGTGGCTGCTGTTAAACGAGAGTTGGATGCACATGCATGCATCCAGGCAAGAAGAAATCAGATGGAGCCCATGGGAGGACAGTGTGATCGAGCGAAAGAGGAGGAGAGAGCGAGAGGGGGGGGGGGGTGGGAGGGAGGGAGGGAGAGATGGAGATACAGAGGGTGACCAGGGCAAAGATATCGAGGCTGTACACTCTCCCATACATACCCTGTACGTATGGGATTGAACAGCATCGAAGGGTCCACCGGCCTCTTGGGAATGCAGTGTCGGGGTTCCGGTTCTGATTCATTGTCGCGTCATATATCCAAACGCCGGTGCCCCCGTGGTTGTGTCGCGTGGGCAGTAACCGGCATACTCGATTCGTGTACAAATGTACGTGCAGATCGCTATATACGTTGCCCGTATGGTTACGAATGACATTACGCGTAAAATCAGCAAACATCGTATGGCAGGCGAAAAAAAACCACACATATGAGCTTATACTCAAATATATAAAAATAACGCGTATAGGTGTATAACGTGTACAATAAACTCACCGCGGATTGATTTAAGGATGTTGAGACCCTATGAAACATGTTAATGTTAATTGTTCAATAAATAGCTTCTTAATCGTCATGAAATTTTTACACGACCTCCTGAATGCTTCATGTAAAAACATACGAAATTTTCAGAATTCTATCATCATTACTTCAACCTCCTTAAGGGTTGAAATAAAAAATGATAAGAAAATTCTGAAAATTTGGCATGTTTTTGTATGAAGTATTTAAGAGGTCGTGTTAAAATTTCACGACGATTAGGAAGCTCGTTATTGAAAAATTGACATTTTGTTAAGAACAATTTTTAAAAGAAATAAAAAAAAATTTATCAATAAACTTCGTTTTGTTTCCGTTGCTTTCAGTATATTGCAGATATTATAAAATTGAGAGGTCAAAAAAAAAACTTATTGCAAAGTTACATCAGTTTCCATAAAACAACATTTAATTTGTTAATGTTAATTGTTCAATAACGAGCTTCCTAATTGTCGTGAAATTTTTACACGACCTCTGAAATACTTCATACAAAAACATACCAAATTTTCAGAATTTTATCATCATTTGCGATTTGGGACTCAACATCCTTAAAGTGAAAACTCGTGTCATCCAATTTGCATAAATTTGCATAGAATTGTCAACATTCGTAATTTTGATCGAATTTATTTGTAATCGTATTGTATTTGAGGTTCGCATCGTTGCAGCGGAAATGCGTTTTTCTGGATTGTCGAAATAGTTTTTTTTGTCGTGCATTTGGGATAGAAAATCACTCCAACGTTTTTCGGGATCCTCATTGAAGATCTAGGACACAAATTGGCAAAAAATAATTTTCGTTAAGTACGAAACTAACGGAATGGAAAACACGAAGCCTTTACTTTTTGGAAACGCCTTTGAGATTCGTTGGAATGCAACGAAAGGCCTTTTGTTATTTCGTTAATTCCTTCATTTTTATTACGATCATTAATTTTTTTCACATACCAAGATCGTGGATCTCCCGAAGGGGTGAGAAAAAACTGTTTGTCTTTCGTACCCGAGATCGGCGAAGAAAACGTGAGCGATGGAAGAAAACTTAACTTTGGTTGCCCTCCAACGATGCAACCTGCAAATGAGATTGAAGTTTGCATCGTCGGAACGGAACGTAATACTCCTTTCATTTCTTACTTATTTCGTTGTGATCCAAAATCATATTTTTCAGATTGAGATTATGGATCGCTAAGCAAAGTCCCTAAAAAATAATCGCGTGATTTTTGTAGCTCAAATGTACCAAGGCAAATTTGAGGAATAATAAATAAAATTCATTTTCATTCCATTCCAACGTTGCAAGCTTCAACGTCACAACTTCAGTTATGTGGAAAAAGTGATACCTTCGGTTTCAATATCGTAAAGAGGGGTCCGGGCCTATACGTGCACATATATATATGGTCGGCGATTGAATTTGCACTTGACTCGATCGATGAGCGATAAGAATGGAGAAATCGGATGAACTTTGCAGGGGATACGTACGAGGTGAAGTTCGTTGATAAAGACAGCCCTAGCCAAGAGCCCCTAAGTACGTATATATATATATAGATATTCTTGTATCATATATAGATATTCTTATATATACACACATATATAGATAGATATATACACACATATATATATAGATATGTAGATATTCTTGTATCTATATATGTGTGTATATGTATATGTGATGGAATAAATATGTACATTTTCCATTGCGGTTTGTCTCGTGTACTTTACAATGGAGATTAATACGAGAGCAGAGAGAGAGAGAGAGAGATAAAGAGGAAGAGAGAGAGTTCCGTACGTGTGCGACATTATAAGAAAACGTATCGCTCTGTTCCAATGAACGTTGGGTGCTAGTCTATATATATATATATATATATATATATATATATATATATATATATATATATATATATATATATATATATATATATATATATATATATATGTTTGTATGTATGTAATACACACATAGAGGAAGTTCGTCGGCTCTGTGCAAGAGAGAAAGAGAGGGAGAGGAAAAATAATGCAATGCCCCCATGAGAACGACGACGATCAGAGAGTACGAGAGCAGAGGATCAAAAAGATAGGGCTCCATACATGCATGCATTGCCACGGTTATAATGTGCCAATGGGTATGCAACAACGTGTAGCGGTGCCAGAGATCCTTCTCTCTCTCTCTCTCTCTCTCTCTCTCTCTCTCTCTCTCTCTCTCTCTCTCTCTCTCTCTCTCTCTCACTTTGCGTCGTTGTCTCGTGTCCACGGTGTCCCTTAAGGGGTTATCCCGACTCGTTCCCTTTTGCTTACTTATGCATTCGCGGCGTGCGCATCCCCGTGTATATGTGTGTGCACGTATCTCTAAGAGCGAGAGAGAGAGGAGGTGATGTTACAAATGTATGTTCTCACTCGCTCTCGGGAATCTCACGATGGTCCATCGCGCGGCAAGGAAGTGAATCGAGGTGAGGAAAATAGAAGTTACACGCATACGAATAATACGAATGTAGTATATATATATATATATATATATATATATATATATATATATATATATATATATATATATGTATATGTGTATATATATGTATGTATGTATGTATGTATATGTTCACATTTGCTATTCCAGACGCGCACTCGCCCTACCCTATAATCTATAGCGAACAATGTCGCCTGATTACGAGCCCGGGAAGGTGGAAAAGATTTCTTTCTCGTCTCTTTTCCTCCTTCCTCCTCTTTTATTATTATTACGTTCGTTTGTTCTCTCGCGATATCTCGCGCGGTGCGCTGCGCCTCGCTCCTCGGGAACACACGAGGAAGATTCGAATTTCCAAGCGACCCTACGCACTTTATTCAAATGCCCCGGCCCGACGGATCCCCGCTCCTAATAAATGTGGCAGATGCACCGCAGCATGCATAATGACATTGATAACCATATTTGCATATATTTTTTTTATTTCCTCAGACCCAACGTATCGCGGTGAGGGTTTTCACGTATCGCCCTTTTCGATTGAACCCTTTTCTATCACGCCCCGCCCAGACTGTGATTTTGGTAGTCAAAAACGAAACTTGATGAACAAAGCTCACTTCCGTTGGGTATAGAGTCTTGTATAGGGTATGGGGTATTAGAGTCTATAGTTGTCTTAAACTACGCGCGGAAATTCGGAAAGCCCGTGAAAAAATTGTCGCGGGGATCCAATTGGATTCCCATAGTCGTTCGTACTTCCTCGTGGGGATCCAATGGGGCATCGCATTGAATCGCGATACCAAAACGTCACGCTCGTACATTGGATTGTAATCGGGATTCCCCATTGGAGTCGAATATACGAATCTAAATTGGAATCCTAATGGATTCCCACATTACCGAACAGAATTCAATACGATCCTTGATGGATCCCATCGCATTCCGTACGTTGAGTTTTATAAACGAAATATATAGATATGCAAAAGAAGGGGACCATTAAAAAGTATTTAATCTCATGTTGAAAAAGTATAAATCGCTTAGAAAGTAGGCCGAGGTTCAAAGCGCCGGGGGTACGTTGTTCCGATACGCTTACAAGGAACATCCCTCAGGTGACACCCTTCGATTTGTGCTGTAACGTAGTGCTAATGTAGTGCTCTAACTACACGGCGAAGATTGATTTTTTCAAGGCGGGATTCTACTTTGAAACCATGAAAAAAACGCTATTTTCGTGAATTTTTTCTGAGAATACTATTAAAGATATCGCTATGGGGTTTAAACTGTTCAATAAATACACTCTTTAAGTACATTAAAAAAAATTTTAATGTATTTTATTCGTTTTGTACACGTAAAATATGTTTAAAGCCAACGCCTCGAAAAGCAGGTACCGTTGCCGGGGTCGTGAAATCTTCCCGATGGATGGTCTGAAACAAAAAAATCAAATAGTTTCATGTTCAGTATGTCTTCAGGAACCGACCTAACTAGAATATTTTATATACGTGCAAAATTAACAAAATGGCGGCTAAAATACGAAAAAAAATGCGTGTTTTTGGGTCTTTTTTTGCAATAAAAAAATAGTTCTAATCAAAATTTTAAGTTGATTGTAGTTAGGTTGGTTGGTACACACATATAGAATATGTGTTCCAAATTTCATAAGGATCGGTTCAGTACATTTTGAGTTATCACGACCACGGTACTTGAAAATGTCGTTTCGAGAAAAACGCGTTTAAAGTTTTGGTGAGTGATAAATCGTAGAAAAAATTATCTTACCCTCAATCAGCGATGCCTGGGCCATATAATATGCCTTCGACGTGTTCCAGGTGGGTGTTTTCATCCAATTTAGCCTTTTCAAAGTTTCAAAGTAGAATCCCGCCTTAAATCTTTTACCATATCTATTATATGTAATCTATCGAATTTCAGTTTTCCAACGGGCTTAGTACGTTGGATACGTTTAGGTTTGGATAAGTGAGCAGAAAAACCACGATCAGCGCACTTCCTGTTGACCGTCTCCATAAGACGACGTACTTCGGTAACTCAAAGTGCTCGACTTTGGAATTTTATTGCAAAAAAACTAAACCGTCAAAATAGCTCAAATTTTAGCAATAGGTCCATGAAGCATTCGTCAAAATCATATAAAAATTTCAAATCCGAATCTTGAATTCGTAGTAATGATCGTACCGTTTAAAAAAAAAATAAAGAAATAAGGCTCAAGAAGAAAAAAGCATTTTCGTTGCGTTCCAAGGATGCAAACTTCAACGTCGTGAGAAAAAGATGCGCTAAACGGGCTGGTGTTACATTCCTGTATCGAATTCGCGCGGGGTCTTTTCGCATTCAAGGTCTCATCGTATATCGTCGTACATAAGCAAACACCTTTATAAATATATCTATATATATATTATAGCCCTCTAAACCAAGAACTCCTCTCGCGGTTCGTTTTTTCCGATTCCATCGTTGCCTCGGCGCATAAAGGCGGCTCTTTTTCTCCCGCGCGTTGCTGCTTTTTCGTGCTTTCGGTATTTTTTTTTTTTTTTTGTTTTTTTTTACGCCTCCTCTCTCGCCTTCTCGATCGCCTCTGATGGCCCGGAGAAAGGACTTCTCTCTCGGTTATTCCTCTACATTTATATGCATGCATACGCGTATGCATGCGGACGCACACACGCACGATATTCAGGCACCGTGATTTATACCGGAGCGAGGGGATCCTCGAAAGCGGCCACAAAAAACATCCACTCGATATTACGGTGCAGAGTTTAAGACGAGGATATGGGGGCGTGCTATGGCAGAAGGGAGAAAGAAGAAAGCGATTATAAGACGATGGATCGCGCTTGAGGAATTCCGTGATGTCTTTCGTGTTATGTACATTTAAACACATATATACATATGTATATACATAGGTGTGTGTACAGGGCGGCGCGAAAAGTAACCTCCAAAAGAAAAACTAGATGCCTCGTGTCGATAACTCTTCGACTCACCCCCATGTATGTTCTACGATTTTTTTTGTTTTCAAAAAAAAGGAATTACATTTTTTTTGTGTATATCCTTTTCTTGTGATTTTTTTTCACGTGTTATCGTTATTAAATGCACTGTTAAGCGATAAATAAATAAACGCCTAAACACTAACGTTGATGCCTTAGATTTCTTTATGTTGATGCCTTATAAAATGATTTATTTTAAATTGTTTCATGTTCATGCCTTATAAAATGATTTTTTATTAATTGATGCCTTATAAAATATTCGACTGTTCGACTCACCCCCATGTATGTTCTACGATTGTTTTGTTTTCGAGAAAATGAATTACATTTTTTTTGTGTATATCCTTTCCTTGTGATTTTTTTCACGTGTTATCGTTATGAAATACACTGTTAAGCGATAAATAAATAACCGCGTAAACACTAACGTTGATGCCTTAGATTTTTTTATGTTGATGCCTGATAAAATGATTTTTTTTTAATTGTTCCACGTTGATGCCTTATGAAATGTTTTTTTTTAAATTGTTTCATTTTTTTGTTACTGGACAGTTACTGAAATGTTTTTACGAATTCTTGTTCGAGACTTATGTCTTCCATTTGCAAAAAAAGGCTTTGGATAACGATCAAAATACAAGAACGAAAAATAAACAAAAAAGTCGTTCTGTTCCACTGATGCAAACTTCAAGGTCAAAAGTTGAAATTGTTAAAAAAAAATATTCACAATTGTCCCATTGACTCCCAATTTCTTCGAAAAAATTGTAAAAGGAAAGTACCGACGAAAAAGAGAAACGTAAATAAAAATCTATGCTGCAGGGGAACTCGGAAAAAAGATTATTTGGCCTCGAAAAGTAAAAAGATCGCAGAACATACATAGGGCTGATTCGAATAGGATACGAGGCATCTAGATTCTCTTTTTGGACGTCACTTTTCGGCCACCCTATGTATATATATATATATATATACGCATATCTTCATTCGTATTCATATATATATATATATATATATATATATATATATATATATATATATATATATGAATATATATATATATATATATGAATATGAATATGAATATATTATACATATATATATATATATATATATATGAATATGAATATATATGAATACGAATGAAGATATGCGGAAGGCTCCATATTCCGGAGCGTAAAAAAGCACAGTCCTGCGCACCCCCAAGGATGAGACGACGACACGATAGATCGAAAGATTATAATGTTCCGGTAGATCAAGAGAGGGAAGAAAAAAGAAAAAAAAAATTCCGAAGTATTCGTCCCGCACAAAGAGCGCGTTTTGGATTTTCGATCGATCAAAGCTCTCCGCAGGACCTCTACGTCGACGACACCCGCGCGGACGTTTATCCTCTAATTCGGGAATATTTCCATTTCACGCGTACGTCAAACGCGCCCCAAAGAGAGCGAGACCGGACAAATCTCCGATGGTTCGTGGGAGTCACTCAGCGCGAGTCGGAGATCCATTTGTCCGCCCCTGTCAATTGCGAATGCATTTGAAAAAGGAGAAATAGAAAATATGCATTTTTCAAAGAAATCTGGGAGACGTGGAAGCCTCGGTTGGTTGGAAGAATGGGAATCTAAGAGAAATTGTAAGGTGAAGAAATGCATTGGAGGAAGGAGCAGAAGTAAGTTGGTGGAGATGGAGAAAATTGAAGAAAAAATAAATAAATTGGAAGAAAAGAAATGGAAATAGAGTAGAGAAGAAGAAAAAAATAATAATTCGGAGCAGAAGAAATAAAAATAAATTAGAGAGGAATAATAAATAAAGTAGAGAGAAGTGACAAATTAATTAAAAGAAACTAAATGGAAATAAATTATAGAAGCAAAACCAACTGGAAGAGAGGGAATGATAATTAATTGAAGAAGAAAAAAAATTAAATGGAAGAAAAGAAATGCAATTACAAGAGAAGAAAAACAAATAATTTGGAATAGAAGAAATGGAAATGAATAAGAGAAGAAAAATAAAGGAAATTGTGTAAACGAGCGCGAGAGAGGAACAATAAATAAATTAGAGAGAAAGGATAAATAAATGAAAAGAAACAAAATGGAAATAAACTATAGAAGGAAAATAAACTGGAAGAGAAGGAATGGTCATAGATTGGAGAACAAAAATAAATAAATCGGAAGAAAAGAAATGGAATTACAAAAGAAGAAAAACAAATAATTTGGAATAGAATAAATGGAAATGAGTAAGACAAGAAAAATAAATGAAATTGTGTAAACGAGCGCGAGAGAGGAACAATAAATAAATTAGAGAGAAAGGATAAATAAATTAAAAGAAACAAAATGGAAATAAACTATAGAAGCAAAACCAACTGGAGGAGAGGACATCGTTATAAATTGGAGAACAAAAATAAATAAATTGGAAGAAAATAAATGGAATTACAAAAGAAGAAGTATAAATAATTTGGAATAGAAGAAATGGAAATGACTAAAAGAAAAATAAATACATCGGAAGAAACGTAATGGAGATAAATTACCAGAAAAGAAAAATAAATGAAATTGTGTAAACGAGCGCATACGCGATCTGACAATAAGATCGTGAAAATATGGTGAGTTTGGAAATGCGAGGAAGTCGAGAAGCTCGCAACAACATTGTAAGGGGGCAAAGTGCTCGCGAAGGTTGCACTGAATCTCGAGGCATAATCCGGTTGCACGCTCCATCTTCCCTTCCTCCCCCGTACTTCGCGAGGTTATACATGGAGCTTCAATGTACACTCGTTTCGCCTATTAATATTAATATACACGCGTATAGTGCAAAGTTAACGCGGATGTGGCGAACGCACTATATATATATATATATATATATATATATATATATATATATATATATATTGCTCCCGCGGTTCGTCCCCTCGCGTGAAAAATAAACTCCCGTGAGAAATTGTGCGCGGCTATAATATCGCACCGAATATACGTATCTTCGCCAACCGAGTAACCCCGAGTGGTGCCTTGCGCACCACGTGTGTATCGAGCGGCTCTCATGAACGTGAGAAAAGAAGAATTATCCGGACGGAGATAGAAAGAAAAAAGTAATCGCGTTTACGCGGGAGAAAAAAAAAACGCTCGCGCGTTATAATTGCTCGTCGTTTCCCTTCGCGTACAATGACAACGCGATCCCACTCGTGATTCTCGGCGAATAGGACGAATTGAACGAGGGGACCCAACGGATGAGAAACTTTCGTTCGCAATTCGTCGATTTTTTCCTCGTTTCATACCGGAGGGCAACGAAAAAATTATTTCATGGAACGGAGTTGAAAAAATGGTAGGTGTTTTTCGTTATTTTTTTTCCGGGCTTGGTCTCGTAACTTCCGGTGTTGCGAGATCCGAATTGATAGAGGCCGATTCGTATTGTGTGCACGGATTGTGAAGCACATCGGCATTCCATTAGGTCCGGGAATCGACTCGTTTTCAACCTCGATATTGGGACCCGATATAGATCGCGTTCTGGAGTATATAAGTTATATTATTATTTTGTATACTATGGTAAAATATATTTAAAATAATTATAATTGAATAATAGCTCATAATGGTATTATGGATCATGTAAAATTTTATTTTATTTTGTATAATATTGAATATTATTTAATAATTGTATAATAAATAAATAAATAAATAATTGTATAATATTGAATATGATTTTAATATTGAAACTATACATATGTATATATGTAATTTGAAAATTTTGAAAATTATACGTACGTAAAATTAACTTTTTATATACGAATAAATGTTAAACATTTTAAAGCAGTATTCTAGGCTAGGTGCCTAAATTTCGGGCGTTTTTTAGGCTTGATAAAAAAATATTTTCAGTACGCATTTATAGTCTTTTTATTCATGTGTCAAGAACGTGCAAAAAAAATTTGTGGACCAAAATAATAATTGAAAAAGTTATGGGTCTCTAAATATGGCCGTGAAATAAAGGATGCAGACGGTTGACACTATTCCAAAGCTCCCCTTCACCTGAAACAGAAATGACACCAATATTCTTGATCAATAAGAACGTCATTATGACAGGTACCGAAGAGAACATTTTTTTAAAGAATGGTGACTAGAAAAAAACGTTCATTTCTCGCCCTACTTTTTTCAAAGATTAATTTTTTTCAATAGTCACAATAATAATTTCGCAACGCTCGAAGTAGGGACGACAGAGAAATATATACTCACACTTCATCAACAGCGCCAACCTACAATCTTTTAGGACATTTTCTTAACTACCATTTTCGTCTATAAATAGTGACTTAAATAAATATATATATTTTTAAACGTATTTCGAAAGTGTATTTATTTTGCGTAACAACTTTTATATCAATATCGATAAAATAAACGTATCAAAAAAATTATGAAAACTAGCCTTTTTAGCGTCTGAAGTGAAAATACCCTTAAACGCACCCTCGAAAATGGGGGTGTTTTTCGTCGATAACGTTTTAACGGTACGAGATATGAAAAAAATTCAAATCACAACAATGTTTATTTTTTCGTCTACTGTATATTGGAGATGAGAACGATAACGTTATCGACGAAAAACGAAAAACACCCCTATTTTCGAGGGTGCGTTTCATCCCTTAAAAATCGGGTTTCGCAGATATAAAAAAATACGTGTCGCCTATTTTTACCCATTCTACAAGCATGCCAAATTTCATTCGAATCGGAGAGATCGACCTCACAATCTTTCCTTGTCATAGCTGCTGAACTTCGTAGCTCCACCGGTCGATCCTATTCTTGTCTCGTTCCTTAGCGTAAATATTGAAAATTTCAAAATTTCCTTATGAGGACATATTCTTAAGATACTTTAAGAAAAAAAAACAAAAAAAAATCGTTTTCTTCAAATCTCTAGACTCAGCCTTACGGGACTATACATATATAATATATATATTAATATTTTTTAAATTCCAAAAAACCAATTTTTAAATATACATGCACCCGTCAATCAATATACATATCATATGCTTTTGCCCACTGTATCTACTACGACATTTTTTGTCAACTCTACTTTTCTCATGATCTCGGCCTTGTCGATTTATTCGAAGCAGTCTTGAATGACACCTACACGGCATGAGGCCTGTGAATGGAATACGAATAAAATTCAAAATACTCTCGCGGGGTCCGTGACCGTGGAATTCGTCCGTTCGACATGATTTTTCTTCAGCCTAAGCAGCGCCTTGACGAACTAATTGTCGTAAGCGCGACATATAGGCAAGCAGAGGTAAAGTTGCACAAAAAAGATGTGGACATTTTGGCCTCCTCGTCGGTTGCTCTCCTGCTGAGCGCATCCGAATTCCCCGGGCGAAGCCGCGGGCATGTGGCCGCGTGAGTGCGAGACTGTCGTGGAAAAGCTACACAATCCTGACAGCTGTCCCACAGTAGCGACGAGAAACGACGAGAGGCTGCGTGTATATACAGGGTGGCCTGTTATAAATGGATAATCCCGCAAATGTCGATAGGTCAGATCATGTCCTGCTATATGCTGGATTTTCAGTTTACTAAAAGTCCCAAGGTCCTCAAGATAAAAATCATCTGCTTTTGATTTTTCGCATGTCACTTCTACAAATGATAACTTTTTTGACCCGGTTAAAAAAAAATACTCTTCGTTATTTGTTTTATTCAGAAAAGTCTTCTTTTTAACCTTAAATGTTTAAGGAAACTTTACGAAAAAAGATCTTATGGAGAATTTTCATACAAACCAATTTGAACAGCTGACTTTGATAGCCTGCGGCGTAAAAAAATGTACTACGCATATCATGCCAATTACTTTAAGGCCTTAGGCCACAGTAACGAGTATAAAATCATGTGCGAATCGAACAATTTTTTTCGTATCAAAAAAAGATTCACTCATAAAATTAATTACACATCTATTTAGTATGAATATCAAGCTGTTAGAAAATATATGTATATATTTCGATGTACAAAATGGCCGACTACTCGAAACTTCTCGGAACAGCTTTTTTCCAATTGGCGTGACAAATAACTTCAACAATTTTCACTCGATTTACTCCAAATTCAAAAGTTATGTTCCTAATTGCTTTTCGCAGAGAAGTACGTACGGAATTTCTGATTAATCGAAAACTTTTCATTTTATGAGCAGTTATAACGAAATTTTTCACTGGAAATTCGTTTCTTAATTTCAAATACCTACAACTTTTTAAATTCCGTACGTACTTCTCTAGGTATTCTAATGTAGATTGACGAGAATTTTTATTTTTTGTTCTAGGTAAAAAATTGTGGATGCTAAATGTCACGCCGCGGAGCCCCAAAAAAAGATAACAAGAAAATATTAGTAGTCGGCTATTTTGTACATCGAAAAAAAATACATATTTTCTTACAGCTTGATATTCATACTAAATAGATGTGTAATTAATTTTATGAGTAAATCACTTTTTCATACGAAAAAAAATTGTTAAATTATTACATGATTTTTTACCGGTTACTGTGACCTAAGGCCTTAAAAAGTTGCTTACTTATTATCGATTCATATCATTTGTAGAAATGGCATGCGAATAACCAAAAGCGGATGATTTTTTTTTAAATAACGGTAAGCCCGAAATGTCGAAAACCGTGGGATTCTTACTAAACTGAAGTTTCAGCATATAGTAGGAAATGCCCTGACTTGTCGACAGTTGCAGGATTATCCATTCGTAACAGGACACCCTGTATGTATATATATAGCCATCCTGGGTTATATGGGCTACCTTCTTTTATACGGCATACGCTATATGTGCCTAGTCGAGAGCGTACCTTGAACCAGCAAGGAGGTGGTGTCTTATTAAATGGGGGACCATTGTGCGATCCCCTCGCAAGGGCATCCGAACACTCCGCGGGAGGGTACGAACAACGCAATCGCACGCACCCCCCCGTCGCCGCGGAGTACCGTCGAGGAGTTCCATAACCCTTGGCGTGACAGATACGACCACTGGAAGTCTGCACCGCACTCGAGGAAAGCCTTGCTCCTCGGCCTCCGGAGAGCCATGTTGCCGAGGAGGCCAAAGAAAAAAAAACGGCGATCCATTTTAGGTAGAAATTTTAGATTGGATTGAAATCAAAGGTGGAATATTGTGATCTTCGTCACATTAAATTCATTGCGTTTTTTCTTAGATTAAAATTGGAGTGGGGAAATCTTAATTTTGTAGGATTGATTTATAATGAATTCAATTAGAATTGGACTGTTTATATCTTCGTTTTATAAAAATGATTATTCATTCCCTTCAAATTGGAATACCGAAACTTCCATTTCGTTAAATTCACTTCTATTTCATGAAATTTTTAAATTGGAATATCGAAGTCTGCGATGCATAATTTTTTTTCTATTTTACTAAATTAACATTAGAATACTACCATATATATTTTCTCAAATTAATATCTGTTGTGTTG